>OX415250.1:12026024-13226024 GCA_948329865.1 Linaria vulgaris | reverse complement strand
AGTTCATGTTGTTTGTGTTTGGGTTGATAGGACCATGAGAGGTTGATTGAGTATTTGGTGGCTTGGGGTGGTCAATATTGTTTTCAGCTTTCAACCAAGGACCAAACATATAAGCCTCATTAATATCTCTATCAGAAGGAGCTAGATTACATACCTGAACTTTATGACCAATCATTCCACAGAAATAGCAGTAATCACCAAGCCTTTCATATTTAATGTTCACTTTGAACTCGCTGCAGTTTGCTATCTGAGTCATGCAGCAAGTTGTCAAATGATTTTCTGTGTTGAGCTCTATTCTTATCCAGATATATCTGTTCCATTTATTGCTTTCCTTCAGACCTGCATGTAGATACTTTCCAACAGCATTTCCTATTGCTTTCACAGTTCCTTCATTGATGAAATAGGCAGGTATGATGTAAGCTCTAATCCAGATTGGAGTAAGATTTAGCTCCATTTCATCAAAAGTTTTGTTTGGAGGCCACAATGTGATTGTTACCATGTTTCCTTTGAGATTCCAGGGAGCTTGTCTCATTATTCTTTCTGCATCTGCATGGTTTGTGAATATGAAAGCTAAGGTGTTGAACTGGATATGGTTGATTTCGAGTGGATATCTGATACCCCAAGCTAATCGAAGAGTGTTTTTGATTGCTTGGATGTTCAGTTGCTTATCACAGAGAACTTTGATAATGAGTGTTTTTGGTTAAACATGATCAGCAGTATTTTGAAGCTTTGAGATGGTTGGAGGTTTCTGCGCTGAGAGATTGAGATTGAAGGAAGGATTCATGATGAGTTGAATATGACTGATTAATTCCAAGAGTAAAGAAGATAGTTGCTCCACTGAATTAGAGAAGAAGAAAGAGATAAAGAGTTGAAGAAGCCAAAATGTTTGGACCCAAATAGGGAGTTCTACAGGAGAGAGAACAGAGAAGGTACGAACAGAATTAGGCTTCCACATAATATGTGTAAACCGGCAACTTGTACAGTGTACAAGTTGCTCAATTTAATTTTGTTATTCATGTATCTAATTAAATACTCTTTAATGATTTAAAAACAATAATTTAAATACTCTTTAATATATTCTCTCAATGTCCTGTATTAAAAATATATTTATGACTTTTTTAGAGAAAAATATATTTACTTTATGCCTCACTTTGAAGTAATTATTTACAATAAATATGGATCCAAGATGACAAATACTAAAAAGAAACTAAATACATAAAACCTGGATGAGATTTAACCTATAATGTTTAATTAAACGTTTCCATAAGAAATAAGAATTCATTTATAATTAATGATTTTGCATATAGATAACTTAACTGAACTAATGTTGATGAATAAAGGCATGCGACTATTTGAGACTTTTTCATAATCAAATGATAGTAAAAGTGTTTTTTATTTTATAAAAGGGATTATAATTGGGAAGTTTAGTTGTAAGAAATACAGCAAATAACATGCTTTTAATTAAAAATAATTATTATAAATGTCGAGAGTCTTCATTTTTATCCACCAAAATACAAGAAATGTCTATTTTTGCATTGGGTTCCATACTATTATATTTTATTCTTGTGATTAATACTGAAACTGAATTTCTCATAATAAAGACGCTTAATTACTCTACAATGGGTTCGCCCACTAATCTTGGAAATAAATAAACTCAGAATCCATCTGATTTTCCTTCAAATCTGGACATGTTAATTATCTCATCCGAAACTGGCTGTGCATTGAAATCTTACAGTCAACTGTTAGATAAGCACAACCCTTAGAAAATTCATATACATGTATTTATATCATGTCGAATATGTATCCGTGCAACATAACTTCTAAGTCTAAAGTACTACTGTAAAGGCTTAAGCTATAAGTTATATTTGTTTCTGATCATCTGATGCGCATGCCTTATATTTTAGACGATATTTTTTTTTTTGATCGAGATTTATTCACAAGTCTTTATTTATTTATTTTTTGGGTAAAAAGTCCAAGACTTGCAATGGCCTACTATCATCCAAAACAAAATATGTATTTTAATAAATAAGAATCGATCGGATCTTCAAAGTTAAATATAATATTTACGAATAAATCAATATTGGTCTTTTTCTAATAATTAAGAAATCAACATTGTCCATGATGCATAAAAACTTAAAATCATGAGTGTCGGATACTGGTTACATAGTGTTTATTTTTTTCTTTCTCCAAAGTATGCGTATCTCAATAACTTGAAATTGACCTCTCACATTCGTGCTTGGCAATAGTTAGAGCTTGGACCTGAAATTGCAGCTAACCGGTTCATCAAATTCGGTGCTTCAACATATATATGCGTTTTGTACGTACGTAACTTATTTGTGTACGAAATTGAAGTTTGTTATTCTGTTGTTCAGAAGCAACTTTCAATTTTCATAAGTGTTATGAGGTCTGCTGGTACATTGAAATTAATTTAGAAATTTACATATACACCGATTTTGATGAAACATTTCGACCCCCAAAGCCAATCGCTGACTCTCATGCCTCTGTGTCTGTTCGTTTCCAGCATTAATTGTGCGAACTGAACTGGATAGCTACGTCTCAATCTATGTATACTTCTCTCTTCCTTCTTTCTAGTCTTTTTAGTTTTAACGACTTCTTTTTCAAAATTTAGTTTTTTTTTTCCTTCCCTTTAACAGAAACAGCAAGTAACATTATTTTTTTTTTTTGAGCAAGTAACATTTTTAACTCATAGATAATAGATTGCGGCGCAAACCTGACTAGATAAGCCCATATTTTATATCAGATTTGTCTTCACTCGTTGGGCTAAATTTGTTGGCCCAAAACCCAATTCACTTGCAAGCTAGGTAAAAGTAAAACTCATGTTGTGGGGAATTTATGGAGCTTACAATTATTTCCTATGAGAAAATAATGTATTGTTAATAATTGAAAGATATTGTTTAATGCCTTACTGAAGTTGTCCCTGTTTGGCAACTCATTTGGAGGATAATACTTCTCCTGTGAGCATAAATTTTTTCTCAAGTTCCAAACATAGAAAAGCTTGAGTTAATCCTAGTTATTCAGAAATTAATGATGATTATACGCAGGGGCGGAGCCAGGATTTTATTTCACCCCGGGCTGCTATTAACTTGAGTAACTTTAAAAAAAAAATATAAACCAAAATAAAAATATTAAACCTGCAACTAGAATGAGAAGTATCTATTGTCTCGTACATGATAAAAAAAAACACATTGATAAAAAAAACACATATCCTTATACTATCGAAGTTTAGCTTTACAGTCCTTCAAACTATAAAATTCATCAATTACTGAATCGACATCCAAACTTGCAGAAAACTCTCTTTCAATGTAGAGCACCATATTATCTGCCAAAAATTCTTCTTCCATCTTATTACGTAACACCGACTTTACAATCTTCATAGCAGAAAATGACCGTTCTGTAGTTGCGGTAGTGACAAGGAGAGTCAAAACAAGTCGAAGCAACCTGTCAATCAAATGGAATATTGATGACTTGTTGGTCTTGAATAATCTTTGACACAATTCAGCAATTGTTGAAATCTTCTGGAACCTCTCATCCGGAAGAACATCCCGCCTATAATAATTCAACTGGCTTCTCAAATGATGCGTCTCTTGTTCACAAAAATCATTTGGATAAAATTCCTCAGCCAGAGTACAAATGCTATCAATATCAAATGATTTAAAATCATCTCAAGGTTCCAAAGAAGCACTTAGCTTTAAAAGTTCAACGGACTCATCATTAAATCTACTGTTGATCTCTTCCACTTGAAAATCTATAACGACATTAAATATATCAAAGCGGTAGTGATGATCAACTGTAATGAGATCTTTTTGCTGGCAAGACCGACCTGTGGAACACTTATACTGAGAAGCCATGTCAGGTACTGTAATGTCATACTTTGAACAAAATACAACCACTTCCTCATAAAGGTAATCATAGCCCTTTTCTCTTAATTCCTGAAGTAAATATTTAGTAGTTGACACTAAATTCATTGCAGACAAAATATCTAGAGATTTCTCTTGTAAGGCTCGACAAAGCAAATCAGTAACCCCCATAATTTTCTGCATTAAACGCAAGATGAATACAAAATCAAAGCTTCTCATTCCAATCAAAGCACCACGGGCTCCACCTTTTATATCATTAGGAGAATCCCCAGTCATGATGTTCCCAAGAACCGTCATTAAAGGGCTTAATAAATCTACAACACTACAAATGGACTCAAAGTGGGAACTCCAACGAGTCTTTCCAGCTCGTTGTAATGTACCAATTTGATTTGCACCTCTACCCCTGACACGTTCACCGGTAGCTATCATATGTTTAATTTCAACAACTTGAGCTTCATGTAACTCAGCTTGACGTTTAGGAGATGCAGAAAAAATATTGACAACAATATTCAACTGTGAGAAAAATGACCAAACTGATACCTCTTTTTCAGCAGCTCCGACAAATGCTAACTGTAGTCGATGAGCGAAACAATGGACATAATATGCATACGGTCAATCTCTCAGAAAAAGTGCTTGCAAGCCATTCCATGCACCACGCATGTTACTAGCACCATCATATCATTGATCTCGCATGTTGCAGATGTGTAAATTATATCGAGCGAGGGCATCCGATATTTCTTTCTTCAATGTTGCAGCTGTCGTATCACTGACATGCACAATATCAAAGAATCTCTTTCGTACAAAACATTCTCTATCAACAAATCTTAGTACTATGGCCATTTGTTCTTTGTTAGATACATCCTCAGCTTCATCAACCAAAATACAAAATTTTGCATCCCCAACCTCTTGACGAATCTTCCTTCTAACTTTGTTAGCAAGTATATGCAAAAGTTCTTTTTGAATCATATGTGAAGTATACTTTGCATTTTGTGGAGCATCCTCTAAAATAACACCTTTGAGACCATCATTCGTCCTTCTAAATAGTTCTAACATCTCAAGGAAATTACCTTTGTTTTTTGAATCCTTTGATTCATCGTGCCCTCTGAAGGCACATCCTTGCAAACTAAGACATCGTGAAACTTCAATTGATGTTGTAAGCCGCAACCTATTCTTCTGAACATCATACAAGGTTCGGGTACTCATTACTTTATCGATGTGGCGAGTTACATTCTCCAAATCTTCAACAGCCTTCACATTATTGTTATGTGGTGAATTAGGACCTCCAAGATGCACCAAAAAAGGACATTTCTTCTTACAATTTACTCGCTTCCAACTTCGAAATCCTTCGGTAGTAAATGCAGGATAACGAGAATTCTTGTTTTCAAACAGAAAGCACGAAAAACAATATGCGGCATCTTTTTCAATAGAGTACTCTAACCACGGAAATTTGTCAAACCAACGAAGTTGGAAGCGACGATATTGATCTCCAAATTGTGTTCTTGGATAATCTGACATAGTTGGTTGATATGGTTTCAAGTCGATGTAAGCACGTCTAATTTCATCTCTTTCATTAATGGGGTACTCGCATATCGGGATACGTAATCCTAGATCTCTCTCAAGAGAGTTAACATTACCTTCAACTCGTTGGCGTTTAGAAACGTTTTGATCACTACTAGATGGAGGAGGTTGCTTTGAACTTGATGATGTAGCTTCCTTTGATTTGAAGAACGAATCTAATGTCTTACTTTTCCCCATCTCGATTCTTCCACTCTCCATTGTGATTTATAATCTATTATAAGTCCATAGAAAAAAGACAATAGATTAGAACATATGTTGTTTTGGTCTTATTTCGTCACGGTAATAGAACACAATAAATTGTACAAAATGAGATCAAACAATGCTATCCAATATTATTAACGGACTAGCTTGGTCCGGAACACGTAATACAAGCTTTCTAGACAGAATAATTAAATTACAATGTTAATGAAACGCATCGAATTTCAAGTATTCGATACTGACGTGTCGAATGAGAGTCGATTCGATGCGGTACAATTGTCACCAACTGAAAAGCAATCTGAAAGGTATCGAATTCGATACGTGCTGTAGATGTCGAATTCGATGCGTATCAAGGTATCGAACAGAGATACAATATTTCTGTGCGTGTCGAATTGAGCTTGATTCGATATGGGTCGTATCGAATGAGGATGGTTCGATGCTGACTGTACTAAGCTGGTTCAGTTCACGAAAAGTCCCTTTTGAACACAAGGGGACGGGCTATTTATAGAACCCGTCCCGTGGAGCCCACAATCCAATATAGTAATTCGTATCGAATCACTGTTGTTCGATACACGCATCGAATCCGGCGTATTCGATGCGCTGGTGGGCTGGCCCAGTTGGGAGAGCTTATACCGCTGATTCGATGCGCGCCTCGAATTCTCCCTATTCGATGCGCTTTTGGGCCGGCCCAATAACGTTATATTGGGCCAATCCTAAATTACACCCATCATATAGTCCCCCCAGTTTGGGAGACGATATCAATTTAGGGATCGTCTTCCAAACTTTCTAAAATATAAGTGTACCGATTTGAGATATTTCTAATCATAGTAAAATCGGATCAGCTCAACGTTCTTGTAATAAAAGATAATAAGATGATTTTAGACGCATCGAATATTTTACTATTCGATGCGTCAAATAGCACGCATCGAATTTCAGTTATTCGATGCGGTTATTCGATGCGTCAATATAGCTGGGCCTGGTGGGCCTGTCGTCCCCTATATAAGGGGGTGCTGCCTCGGCGGAATCATTATTCTGCTGTCAGACGCCGCTCTTCAGGTAAGACGCATCGAATCTGCGTCATTCGATGCGTTCCGCATCGAATCATAAGTGATTCGATACGCTCAGTATCGAATTGTAAAAATTCGATGCGTTAAAAAGTTCGCTCCTGCTCACTATGAGCTTATCGTCGCGTTATTCTGATTTGCCGTTTTTACTTTGTGTAGGATACAAGCAACTAAGCAAGACTTTCCTTTATCGAGAATATATTTGAGGTAAAAATATTTTGTTTTTATCGTATCTTATCATTTAGTTTTTAACACGTTCGGTACCGTATATATATGAGTGATATACGAGAGTGTGTAGTGACATATTCGTCCTTAGTCAGTGTCGTGTTTCAAACATATTTCAGTTAACTCTTTATCAAAGATGGTGAGCATTGAGACCCAATCCGGGAGTGATTCGAGTTCAGGTTCTAGCTCCAGTTCGATTAACAAAGAGAATCCCTCAAAAGCACTAGCAGTTCCGACCGCAGGCGATACAGATGTTTGTGACGATATATCTATCGATTCTCCGGCGGATAATAATCCTGCTCCAGAATTGAACCCGACAACTGAGGTTAATAGTAATGAACCTTCGCCCTATAGAGATAACCGTGCTGCGAGCGAGGGTGAGGAAGATGTAGATTACATTAATAAGGAATTTGACGATCATATCGAGGTCCCAGGAATGACCTATGACCAATACGTGTCTCGTCTCCAGCATAATCGTAGGGGATTGCGCGAAAAATTTAATATTCCTGACAAGTATAAAATTGTCATTCCTGGCCCACATGACCGGATGCATAATCCACCACCTGGTCACATCACTGTGTTTGTCGGCCAACTTTTAAACGGATTGCGCTTTCCAATTCCTTATGAACTGAAATGGCTTCTGCGGAAGATAAATGTCGTTCCTGCTCAACTCACGCCAAACTCTTACGGGAGCATGATTGGTTTCATCATAGTGATGAAGGCTCTGGGCGAACGACACAGTCCCAATGAATTCTACGCGCTATTCGAGATTGCAAGACGCGAAGAAGGCTTCTACCATATAAAAGCTCAAACGAATCGAAAGTTTTTAAACGGTGGAGCAACCGGGTACGGAAAGGACTGGAAGAGACGATACTTCTTCATTAAGGAGAGTTATGAAAATGAGTTTTTGGGATTCCGCCGGGAGTGGTTCACCGGTACAAGGGTAGCAATTCCCAGTGGGGTTTCCATAACCCTGTGGAATTGCGAGTTCATTCCCACCCTAGTTAGAGAACATCAATTTGATGTTAAGAAACTCGTTGAAAATCGAGTTCTTTCTTTGGCTGGGTTGTCACCAGTGAAGTACAAGGGAAAAATGACCCTTGGTACATATCTGACCTTTTTGATATCCTTGTTTTACGTTTATTATGCATTCTAACGATTTGTCTTTGTTGCAGAAAAATACTTCATGAGTCGACACGCAAGGATGAACCGGGTTCTCGATGCGGATATGGAAAGTTCGCAGACCGAGACTGCGCGTACAATTCCTCCTCCGCGGAAGAGAAAGAGTAAGGGTAAAAAGAAAGTGTCTGAACCCTCAACTGCTACTGCAGCTGTTGCTGCTAGTGCTTTGCCGGTTGACGCTTTTGAGGACTTGCTCGGAAGTAATCCTGAGGATAATCCAGGCGGTGGCGAGGAGTTGGAAAGCAGAGCAACCGAGACTGGCGAGGATGTCGGCAATCTTGTTCATCGTAAAAGACGAAGAGTGCCGCAAAATTTATCGCAGACTGCTGGGGTTGCTGCTACGACTAGCCAAGCTGCCAGGCCAAGTTCCTCTAACCCTCCTGTTGGTGCATCCGGTCCAAGTTACGCGGCTGGACCTAGCCAGGGTCCTCGAGCTCGGGTCGCTGGGTACCAACTATCGGAGGCCGAGACCATCGAGCATCTGAAGGCAATATTGCCTGGTTTGTCCGTCCCTCTTCCGATTTCCAACGAAGAGAGAAAAAGGCTGGAGCGTAATACATTGCATCTGCTGACAGCGGTAATGATGTCTTGTCTGACTTACATTTTCTGTGATTTTGCTCTGCGAACTTTTATCTAATCATTCATGTGTTGTCAGGCGGGCGGCTTCGTGGACGTTATGGCCTCAGCCTTAATGGATTTCAAGGAGAGTGCCAGTAACGCTGATAACTCTGCACTTGAAGCTGCCCTCGATGCCAAAGAAAAAACTTTGCAAACGGCCAAAGAAGCTCGAGAGCAAGCTAAAAAAGTCGAAGAAGATCTTAATCAGCAAATTTCTGCGCTGAAGATGGAGGTTGCTGCAGCCAAAGAGGAAGCTCACAATGCTGACATCAATGGTTACCTTAGAGGCCTGAAAGATGTAAGATATATATTATTCCTAGAATTTGACATCTATTCTCTTATTTTCAATCTTATTAATATCTTTTTATCCTTCTAAAAAGGTTTCCTCCGAGCAATCATTGGAAATTGCTGAAAAGTTCCTTCGGGGCAATACGTTTCAAAAGCTGTGCGCTCGTCGAGATGATCATGTGGCTCGAAATGCTCAAGCTCTTACGGTACATCAGTTCTATACTTCTGGCTATGTTCGTGGCAAATTTGATCCAGAATGGTTAGACTTGTCCCTGGGGCCAGACTTGAAGAAACGTCCACCCCGTCAAACTTCTGAGGCTACAGAAACTGATGAGTTTGCCCCTCTACTGGATAGGGAGGATCTCGTTTTCGGAGGGTTATCACCGTCGTTAGAAATGCCCGAACCATATCCCTCATCAGAAGATGAAGACTGAGACTGGTCGTTATTCAGACTGTTTATTATTTCTGTTTTTATAAACAATTTTCATTTGTTACTTAATTTGTGGGATACTGACTGTTGTCTTTTCTTTCAATTTCTTATCTCAGTCCTTTACTTTATTTTGACAACCTGCTGGTTCATTATTTTTCATCGAAAATTGTTTATCAATATTTTCCGTAGTATCTGCCCTCTACTTCAATGACCTTAGTCATTTTGGGGCGAAATGTTTGTTTCAATTTGTTATTCGTGATTTCCTGAGTTTGTCGCAATATAGCACGTCCCTCCCTTATTTTGTTTTAGGGGTTTATGGTACCTCATGGTATTTTGAGCAGGTTCTTATCCTTTTCGTCTTGAACTTTAGTTGGTATCTCGTGCCTCTTTGGGGTAGAGTCTCCGTTCTGTATGTTGTCTTTGACTTCTAACGGTATCTCATGCCACTTTGGGACAGAGTATCCGTTTTCTTGATTGATTTAGGGATTTTCGGTATCTCTTGCCACTTTGGGGCAGAGTTTCCGTCCATTTGTTGCCTCTGGCTTCTTTCGGTATCACTTGCCACTTTGGGACAAGGTTTCCGTTCTTCCGATTTCTTCGGGAATTTTCGGTATCTCGTGCCACTTTGGGGCAGAGTTTCCGTTCTTCTGATTTCTTCGGGGATTTTCGGTATCTCGTGCCACTTTGGGGCAGAGTTTCCGTTCTTCTGATTTCTTCGGGGATTTTCGGTATCTCGTGCCACTTTGGGGCAGAGTTTCCGTTCTTCTGATTTCTTCGGGGATTTTCGGTATCTCGTGCCACTTTGGGGCAGAGTTTCCGTTCTTCTGATTTCTTCGGGGATTTTCGGTATCTCGTGCCACTTTGGGGCAGAGTTTCCGTTCTTCTGATTTTTTAGACCTGCACTGATTACATTATGCAAAGTATACAGAATTTACGTAAATCAATTAATTCGACATAATCTTCTTGAATAATTCAAAATAGATTATGTAAATTGAACTGAGCTTTGATCACTGCTCATTTGCATGACTTCCAGTGCTGTCCTTCAGATCCAGGATTTGAGGTACCTGTTTTAAGTTCACACATTCTTGTCCCTCATGCGTATTATAGCAGAGAGAACGAATAAAAACGTGTTCAAAATACTCAAAATGCTAAAAATACTTGTAAATTTCAACAGAATATCTATTCAATTTGCTCCATATGCCCCGGAGCCAAGGCTATTGCTGCATTTTCTTCTGGTTGCTGCCGTGTTCGGAGCGAATTTACATAACACTTCCAACCTTCAATGTGATCTGCAATGACTTCTCCTGTGCCAGCAATGGTGGGGAATTTTATCATCCGATGGTAGGTGGATGGTAGCGCTCGAAATGCATTCAAAGCCGGCCTTCCTATGATTCCGTTGTATGCAAAGTGCATGTCAACGATCACATAGTTTTCCAAAATCGTCGTTCTCTTTGGAGCTGTCCCCAATGAAGTTGGGAGCTTGATCATTCCTAGCGGCACTATTGCTGGACCTCCAAAACCATGAAGTGACGTTCTCACCGGTTGTAGTGCCTGGTTGTTCAATCCCATTTTGAGCAACGTAGAGTTGAACAGTATATTTACAGAACTCCCATGATCCACAAGCATTTTGGTGACTCCGAAATTAGCTATATCAACAGTTATTACCAAAGGGCAATTTAAATCTGACATCTGCATAGCTTGTGCACTTAGTTTCCGTAAGTCTGCAGTGGAGAAAATGATCTCTTCGTGTGGCATTTCTTCGATTCTCAGCATATTGGCCATATGAACATAATTATCTGCTTCAATACACCTTGTGATCTTTCTACGGCCGTTGGTAGAATCTGCTCCTCCTGGTCCTCCTGCTATCATATTGATGATGCCCCTCCTGGTGTTTCCATCCTCAATCTGGGGATACTGAAAAATTTGCGGTTCATCGATTGCCCTCTGCTTATCTTTCCTAGGAGATGGAGTTCTCTTACGGTTGGAATTGTTTTCTTGTTCTTGCACCTTCTTGACAAATTCCACCAATTTCCCATCCTTTATCAACCGCTCAATCTCATCCTTTAAATTTATACATTCCTCTGTGTTGTGCCCCTTCTGATTGTGGTACTGGCAGAATTGATTTGAGTACATCGTAGCCTTGGATTCTCTCATCGGTCTGGGATCCTTTAACCATCCTTTTTTCTTTGCTGCCCCAAACACTGCCATAATGTGAGCATTCAATGGGGTGTACCTCCGAGGCGAACTGTCCCTTTTGTAATTTTTGTTCCTGTTGTTGCTGTTGTGGCGATTTTGATCTTCTCTACCTCTCTCCTTATCCCTTACAGCCACATTGCTAGGAACTTTGGTTGCCATCATTTCCTCGAAATGAACCACATCTTGAGCTATCTTGTTTATTGCTTCAACGGTGGTGGGTTTTTGTTTGAGCAACTCACCACCAAACATAGTGTTTGTAGTTGCACGAAAAACTATACTTGCAACCATCTCTCCCGTCGGACTATCAATCCTTAGTAGCTCTGTATTGAAGCGTTTCATGAAGTCCCTCAAACTTTCATTAGCTTCTTGTTTCATCGTGTATAAGTGGGAGTGATCCAAAACTAGTCTAGACTGACTAGAAAACTGATCCTCGAACATCTTTCTCAACTGGGCATAACTCTCAATTTGCCCATGAGGTATTCGATTAAACCAATCAGCAGCCACTTCTGATAAAGTCGTTGCAAATATCCTGGCCTGCATATTGTCCCTGAAACCATAAAGGGATAACTTCCTGTCTAACTGAAAGAGGTGATCTCGGGGATCAGATTTTCCGTTGTATGTTTTTAATTCTGGGATTTTATCTCCTTGTCCTAGAATTTCCGACTCTATCTCCCGGCAAAAAGGACTGCGATTCAAAGAATTGTCCTCCCTTGCCGTTTGAGTCTCGGCTATTGCTTTCCCCTTTTCCAATCTTCCAACGTTCTTTCTTATTGTGTTATGCTTGCCGTGCAAATCAAGACCTTCTGGCTGTCTTTGGTCATCTCTACGCTTTCTTCTCCGCGATTCCTCTCTATGATCCTCTTCCTCATTCCTATCTCTCCTGGAATTACGGCTCTCCGACCGTCTTCCGTCTTCTCTCCTACTTCGTTCAGCAGCACATTCTGCCTTTCTTTCCTTTTGTATCTTCTCATGAGGCCTTTTCGATTGTATCTCTACAGATACCAGCTTCTTTCCTCGCTCTTCATGAATTGATTTCCCTTTGCTGCCCATCCTTTCCGAAGTATGGTTACTTCTTCGGTCGTCTTGCTGTGACTCTTCCTTTTCCTTCCCTTTCTGCTTTCGGATAGCTGAACCTTGCTCTCTCAAATTCTCAGAATACTCAATAGGAGATGGTATCATAGTGGGTAATGCTGTAGGGAGCACCTCAGCCACGACCGCTTTAATCATTGCAAATAATTCACTTTTAAATTTATCTGGAATTGCAGCATTTGTCGCTGAAGCTCCACTCACCTCGGCTTCATTAATGGGTACCTTCTCAGCTTGAGGTCCTTGATTTTCTTTCCTAGCCGGAGTTGGTACCGCCGGTGGTAATGCTGATGGTCCAATTATATCTGGCATAACCCGCTCGGGTGTACCCGATTGTTCTTCTCCCGTATTACCTTCCAGAGCTCTACTCTTAGATCGAGTTATTCTAGTCATACTGCCTATAATGCTAATACAGTTTGTGTTCCCACAGACGGCGCCAATGTTTTGGTCTTATTTCGTCACGGTAATAGAACACAATAAATTGTACAAAATGAGATCAAACAATGCTATCCAATATTATTAACGGACTAGCTTGGTCCGGAACACGTAATACAAGCTTTCTAGACAGAATAATTAAATTACAATGTTAATGAAACGCATCGAATTTCAAGTATTCGATACTGACGTGTCGAATGAGAGTCGATTCGATGCGGTACAATTGTCACCAACTGAAAAGCAATCTGAAAGGTATCGAATTCGATACGTGCTGTAGATGTCGAATTCGATGCGTATCAAGGTATCGAACAGAGATACAATATTTCTGTGCGTGTCGAATTGAGCTTGATTCGATATGGGTCGTATCGAATGAGGATGGTTCGATGCTGACTGTACTAAGCTGGTTCAGTTCACGAAAAGTCCCTTTTGAACACAAGGGGACGGGCTATTTATAGAACCCGTCCCGTGGAGCCCACAATCCAATATAGTAATTCGTATCGAATCACTGTTGTTCGATACACGCATCGAATCCGGCGTATTCGATGCGCTGGTGGGCTGGCCCAGTTGGGAGAGCTTATACCGCTGATTCGATGCGCGCCTCGAATTCTCCCTATTCGATGCGCTTTTGGGCCGGCCCAATAACGTTATATTGGGCCAATCCTAAATTACACCCATCATATGTCAACAAACAAAGTCACAAATATTAAACTTTTTAAAGTGTAAACAACAAATAGAAAATATAATTTTCTTGATAAAGTAGTTGCTTTTGAAGCTTACTTTAAGAATTAACTATAAACTTATATGACCTTTAGTTTTTAACTTCAAGTTCAAATTCTATTCTTTTAGTAGGATACCAAAAACTACAACAAGTCACCAATCCACCAACAAAAATATATATTAGTTTATTTTCACAACATTCATCAAAAATTTAGACTAACAATAAATAATGTGCATACAAAACTTTCACAAATCCTACTTTCAAGCTCCTATAATGAATCTTAATCAAGAGATTGACAAAAATGATAACCCTAAATCCCCAATATTTAGTATAATACTATCAAAAATAAATTAACAATTGCTACACTACACAAACTAAAATATAAAAAGCACCATCTAATTAAAAAGAAAACTAACTCTTTGTAAGAAAGAACTCACCAAGTCAACATTCACCAATTCTTATTTTTTGCACTCACGCACAGACGCACTGGAAGTGGAGTTCACAAAGTAGAGTTCTTTATCTTTTTTTTTTTTTTTTTAGGTTACTTGACTACTTGTCTACCAAATCATAATATATTATGGGATTGGGCTGCTTCTTTCTTTTTGCATTGTGCTGAAAATTTATATGTAGGCCCAAATTCTAATTTGTTGTATTCCTTTTTTTTGGGCCATGATATATATATATATATATATATATATATATATATATACCTATTGGGCCATTTATATTTTTTTCTATCGGGCTGGAGCCCACCTAAGCCTTCTGGGTGGCTCCGCCCCTGATTATACGTAATCCGAGGTATTATGTCTCGGGTACAAGTAAGCCCTTTATAATAGGTTAATCTCGAGCCTCTCTACGAGTCTTCTAGATTAGCTCTGTGGCGCCAATAGGGGTTGGGAGGCAAAGTGCTCCAGTTGCTATATTTTGAGACGCACAAGCTACATAGTGAAATAATCTTATATTATTTTGGTAATAAAGAAATGTTCGTCATTTTTTTCTTGTTTTTTCTTTCGTAAGTTTATTCTATTTTCAAATCAATTTATGCATTATGAATACTGAGTAACAATTCTCCATTTCAAGTTCAAACATGAGAAAAGCTCGACTTAATCCTAATTATTTAGTAATTACTAGCAACATACGTAAATCTAGAACACAAGTAAGCTATGTAGATACTCCAAGTAGACTAGTTTCAAGTTTCTTGCGAAGTCTTCTGTATTAGCTTTCCTGAAACGCACCAACACACTAAAAAGACAGCGCAATAGGTTGAACATACAAATACGTCAAGTATTTGGGTTGGGGTACGTGAAGTATTTGGTATACATTGAATATTTAGAATACGTCGAACGTAGAAACACGTGAATTATAAACAATGTGTCGAATATATGGTGTTTTCTACGTGAATTATAAACAATGCGTCGAATATATGGTGTTTAAGTATGTCAGAAGGAATACATCAAGTGTTGGATAATACAACGAGTTAAACAATAAGATTAGTCATTACTTTCAACCATAAATTTCACACTTTTATTATCCACAAATAAAAAATAAACATCAACAACAAACATGTCAACAAATCATCAATAGGCATTAACAGCGTTTGACGAACTACCAACCCCACCAATCTTCCTCCCACAATCCTTCCCACTCCTCGCAACCGCCGCAGTCAACGGCGATCCACTCTTCCGGCAACCGTGATCCGCCGCAAACCTATGCTTCAAGCAAACTTTCACCCGACAACTCTTACAAACCGCCGTATTCGAAAACGTCAACACCTCCTTGCACCGCCTCACGGGACACGTCGGCTTCTTCTTCTTCTTCTTCGGATCGCAATCCCCCGATTTCTCGTGCCTTTCTAGAATCTTCTTCTCGTCTTCTCCAACTCGACCCGTGGTTTCAATCGAGGTGGAACAAATTTCGCATACGATCACCTTCCGGTTATCGATGTCGGATTTTGGACAGTCGTGCGATTTATACGATCGGTGGTCTAAACAGAATACGTGATTACAGGCGTTGCAGGTGAAGGGGAGGAAATCGAGCTGACGGCAATCGGAGTGTTGGCAATGGCTGCCAAGTTCTGGAAAAGCCTCTGTTCCTTTCTCCATCTTTTGATTTGAATTTGATTTGGTTATTGAATTGGGTGATTTTTTTTTAATTTTATGAGATTTGATTGAGAATTGTGAGATTTTGATGAATTTGTGTTGAAATTTGATGTGTTGGTTTGTTTTTATATATGATGATGATGAGGAAGAGTTGTCTTGGAGGGGAAGTCAAATTGGAGGCAAATTCTGTTAGACGAGTTTTCTTGGGCGGGAGGAAATAGAGTTCATACCAAATACACCCTCTATTTTATACTTAATTGGTTTTTATACTAATATTTAATTTTGTTTAGCAACTACCTCCATGTGATGTTGAAAATTTAGCAAATATCCCTATATTGTAATATATAAAGTTGATTGCATTGATTAATAACGGGTGTTATGTACTATTAAACGCGGTTTTATTTAATTAAAAAAATTTGGGCTTTGTTACAATATTTTGGAATTTCTAGCGTCATCGGAAATATTATGAAGATGCTGTTTTTTCTTTCTTTTTTTGCATATCCAATATAGAATTTGTTTCATTTAATTTAAACTCTATTAATCTTTATGCATTAAAAAAATAGAGAGTTTCTAATTTTACTAGCTCTTTTTGAATTTTATCTTCTAATAAAAATTATACAGGAGTTAATTGCTAATTAGAAATAACAAGAGGTACCTTTTGCAATTTACTCGGCCGTTGACGTGTGGGTGTCAAATCAACGGCCGCCGTTTACCGCGTAGCTAGAAGGACCTGGAGAATACTAGCAGGAAACTTTGGGCTAAAATCATAATATAAATATTTGAGCATGGGCCCTTTCATACTTTGACGTGGATCACCAGGCCCATACCTATTCTACCCCGGTTCAATCTTCTGCTATCAATGTGTGGCTCAATTTTATAGAACATTTGGAAACATGAAAAAACATTTACCGTGTAATTCTTATTTCTTAAACATTTTCATTTTATGTTATAAATAATACTATGCCCTTATGATAGGAAGAAGGTGAGTGGTGCGTGACGTGACGACATACGTGTCCACAAAACCTAATAACATTGGTGACCAACATCATAGTTTAATAGTTCATGACTATGTGATTCACACCAAATATCGCAGTATGTGGCCATTATTCATGCAATTTATATTATTAGGAGTCGGTTTGACATTCATGAGAGGGTTTGTTTCCCTTGCAAATACCCCGAAACCAAGTGTTGAAGAAATTTATATAGAGTTGTAACTATGTAATAAATTTATATAGTTTTGACTTCATGTATTGTAATTTTAGTTACTGAAGAGTAGCTTTACAAAAAGCTACTTTGCGTTAAAACAAAGAGTAGAATCATAATTGGTGCAAGTCATATTAGCTCATATTGTCCATATTTTACATGACTTTAAAGATTCACGTGCAATCATACTAAAAGGTTACGTCTAAATCAAGGGATTATCAACAGCTAATATGTGAATCAAAGTGTCATTTTACTAATTCGGCCCACCACCCATAAAACAAGGCATGGTGACAACAAATAATGGGGTCACAAAGCTATCTAATTTCAGTATTTGTCAACAGAGAACAAAAAGGTCGTGTGTCCATTTGTAAAGAAGAACCATCTGCTTTTGCAAAGTTGTTTTAAATGAGTACTGATTTAGCACTTTAGTATCAACTCTTTAGGGCCACGCTGTTCAAGAATGCAATTTCATAGTGACTTTATTCAACAATATTTCCAACAGAATTTAAAATAAAAGGTTTTAGAACAGCGAATTGCCTATTATACTTTATTACATATAAAACTTTTTTAAGTACACCCAGGTCCCAGGGAATAACATTTCAAGTGAACATGACATTAGTCTGGTACATAAATCAAATGGTGCCTAAAAATGGTACAAGAATCTATTTTTGGTATGCACCGTGAGATATTGATATTTTTTTTCCCAACTTGCAAGTTATCATAAATTTTTTTCGAGAAGAAAGATCAATCGAGACGCTTTATATATGTCATTTAAAAAAAATATGAGGTTCATGTGTGAACAGAGATTAAAGAAAAAAAAAAGCAGTTCAATAAGCTATTTCCTGGAACATTGAGAGAACTCCAAAAAAAATGGTATCTTTTAGTGGGAGACATTAATCTACCACTAAACTAATCAAAGTGAACTTTACATCATATTCAAGACTTTTGTCCTATAATTTAATAAGGGAAGTAACGCATTGGAAATGAAATTTAGTTCAGCACTAAAAGTCAAAACAATCAATTTAATTAATTACCTTTACGCTTCTTGTCAAATGATGATATTTTAACCAAAGTAAGAAACTCAAAAGATTTTTAACAAACTATATGTATGAGACTGTTAAGAAACTTATAGTAATGAAGAGCATTGATCAAAGTTTTGTTTGGGAGCATCTTTCGATCAGCCAAATATTAGAAAATTTTCTTTATGTTTTGAGATTTTTTCAACATGCTTCGTAAAATTCGTATAAATTGTAGTTGCAACTAACTTAAAAAATACTTGTGTGCTTCATATCGATAGAGTCAAAAATAGAAATGTTTTGGTACTTTTCGTGAAAAAAAATAAACTTTGATCCACGACGAAGAATACACTATATAAAAGGTTAGTAAAAAAAGAAGCTCCCATAAACCATATTTTGCAAGAAAAAGCAATATACTACACATAAACCTTCTAACCTACCACACACCACTTAAAAACACCACTTAAAAGATTAGTTATGTTGAGCAATAAACTAGGCCGGACTATCAATTTTACATGCGCATAATATTAGGAACGCTCATTCTACAAACATGAACTCGATTCTAGGTATGTAGTCGAAGGATCGTGGTCGTAGAATGGCTCATTAGCACACGGCCAAGGCCATCGTGAATCTCAATTATAATCGTGTCATTCAAAATAAGAACATATAAATTTCCCAAAATCCAATTATTATTTCAAAGTTTTTAGGCTTTATTGTATAACTAATACTCATTTAAGCATCAGTGTGCACGAGAGATCCATACTTGCTTAAAAGCGAGTTCAGTCACCCGAAGAGAGAGGCACACTACAAGAGAATTTACCTTTACCGACAGCTCAAAAACCGTCGGTAAAGGCTCTTTTGCCGATGGAAATACCCATTTCCGTCGGTAAAAGCCGACGGAAAAAAGCTCGTCGGTAAAGAGCTTTTCCGTAGGACTTTTACCGACGGAAATGCCTTTTCCCGTCGGCTTTTAGCCGACGGGAAATCATTTGAACTATACCGTCGGCTTAAAGCCGACGGTATTACCCCTTTTCCCGTCGGCTTTAAGCCGACGGGGAAATGGGTTTTTCCGTCGGCTAAAAGCCGACGGGAAAACCCATTCCCGTCGACGGGAAATTCTCATTCCCGTCGGCTTAAAACCGACGGGAATTGGTTTTCCCGTCGGTTTTAAGCCAACGGGAATGCATTTAAAATATTTTAAAAAAAATTATTAATTGATTCAAAATTGATTTAAATTAATAAATTTACAATTTTTTGCCAATTTATTTAAAAGAAATTGATTTAAAATCATTATAATATAATATTTTGGCGATTTAAAAAAAACGATTTAAAATAATTAATTTTATGTTTATTTGTCGATTTAATTTAAAAGAATTCGATTTAAATAATAAATTCACATTTTCAAGCGTTATTATTAGTTTTATTATAATAAATAAATTTTTGTATTTAAAATAAATTATTGATAATATGAGTTTTTTATAGTTATTATTAGTTAGATAATGAATAAAACATAAGTAGAAATTAAATAATAAAACAAATAATAAACTCTAATTATAAGTTAGTGAATATGGATAAATTTTTGTTAGTTATTAAGAATTTTTGGGAGAGAAAGTAGATAGTTTTTGGAGAATGGGAAGAATTAATGAATTAAGTGGGTAGAATAAGGGGTATTTATAGATATTTAGGAGGAGTAGGGGTTAAATTAAAAAAACTAAAAAAAAAAAGGGGTGGGGCGTGCCACGTCAGCGATCCGTGTGAATTATCACATGGATCACTGACGTGGCAACACCCCCCCCCCCTTCCCTAAGGCCTATATATAGTTCGAACGAGTTAGTCTCTCAATTCACAATTCATTCGGTTTCAAAATAAGGTTCGTAAACGTACTCATTTTAATTTTTACGTAATAATTATTTTTTTATAAGCGTACGTTAATTATGTTTATCTAATTTATCTTTCTTTTTATTTGCGACTTAGGGAAAATGTACGTGTCAGCTTGGAGACCAGTGCCATAGATCGAAGGAGCAGTTTCAGAAATTTTTTACGTGCTGCAAGAGGTACGTGTATAGTTTCGAGCTCTTATTTTTTGTTCTAGTCGTACGATTATAAATATTGTTCGTAACCCCTAAATGTAGAGACGTCGTTGTGCTAATCGTTATAATTTAAAAAATTTATAGACAATATATAATGAATCCAAACGGAGATAGAGATTGGATGTATGATCGTTTGAGTGAGACGGGTCGAGTGAATGAAACGTTCGGGGAAGGTGTATACCAGTTTTTGGCGTTTGCGTTAGATCAAGAGCGTTATCTAGACGGTGATCGAAATCCTAGATGTCCATGTAGAAAATGCAGCAATAGGAAATACTTGGACCCTGGCAAAGTGGCAGCTCACCTTTATCGATGGGGTTTTGTAGAAGGGTATCGTGTATGGATATTCCATGGGGAAAATTTTGTCGCGCATAATAGCCAAGGGGCGTCATCGTCGAGGCACGAAGTTAGAAACGACCCCGAAGTTGTTCAGGACGAGATTCTGTTTGAAAATCTAATTGGCGACACTTTTCGGGCACAATTCGACGTTAACGGTGAGGAGCCTAACGTCGATGCAAAAGATTTTTTAAATTTGCTACAAATGTCGGAACTCAAGCTGAAGGGACCAAGCAAGAAATCTGTTTTGCAGTGGGTGTCCGAGTTTTTTACAGCCAAGATTGAGAATAACTACAATCAATCTGGGTGCAATCAGATGTACAACTTGCACCGCGATCTTTTGTACCCAGAGGATCAACTCTTACTGCCAGAGGATATGCACGCTGCCGAGAAGATGATGAGGTGTTTGGGGTTGGGATACGAAACAATCGACGTGTGTTTTAATAATTCTTTCTTGTTCTACGGAGAATTCGCATCTTCCGATTACTTGGTTTGTCCTGAATGCGGGGAGTATAGGTATGAAACTATAGGTAGAAAGAATCCAGTGCCAAGGAAAAAGTTATGGTACTTCCCTTTGGCCCCACGTCTTAAACGACTCTTCATGACTAAATCAACTGCTGAACACATGACCTGGCACTTAAATTGTAAGTCGTCGGACGATGTAATGATCCACCCTGCAGCAGGCGAAGCGTGGCAAGATTTCGACAAGAAACATCCGCAGTTCGCAGCAGAGCCACGGAACATCCGCCTTGGTCTATGCACAGACGGTTTCACTCCGTTCGAAAACTTCGGGCAACAATATTCTTGTTGGCCTGTGTTCATGACTCCCTATAACCTTCCTCTAGATCTTTGCATGCGAGAGGAGTTTATTTTCTTGAGTCTTATCATATCAGGGCCGAGTAGTCCAGGACAAAACATTAACGTTTTACTACGCCCTCTGATTGACGAGTTGAAGGTTTTGTGGCATGACGACGTTCGTACTTACGACTGATTCAGGGAGCAAAATTTTCAGTAGAGGGATGCATTGATGTGGACTATTAGTGATTTCCCCGCCTACGGGATGTTGTCTCAGTGGAGCACACATGGAAAGTTATCGTGCCCGTATTGCATGGAGAACACGAAGGCGTTCCCTTTGCAGTATGGTAGGAAAGCAACGTGGTGGGGATGTCATCGTTGTTTCTTACCAGTGGGACATGAATTTCGGCACGACGTGATGGGATTCAATGGACATACAGAATTTGATGGGCCTCCACCGCGTAGGACAGGCGCAGAAATGGCAGCAATTGTTGCACAACTACCAGGAAGGTCTACAGCGCCAGATGCACCGATAATGCCAGAAAAAGGAACAGAGCACAATTGGACCCACAAAGGTATCTTTTGGGAATTACCATATTGGAGTACGAACTTGATACGTCACAATCTTGATGTGATGCATTGCGAGAAGAACTTTTTCGACAACATAAAGAACACGGTGATGGACGACCCAGTTAAGAGTAAAGACAACTTAAAAGCTAGGAGAGACTTAGAATTGTTGACCACTCGGGTCGAGCTTTTTGTTGTCGATACCGGTGATAATAAAACCTACAAGCCGAAAGCCAAGTATTGCCTTGATCGACCTCAAAAGAAACTACTATGTCAGTGGTTGTCATGTTTGCGATTTGCGGATGGCTATGCTTCAAATATTCAGCGTTGTGTGCAACAACAACAATTAAAGTTGATTAGGATGAAGAGTCACGATTGTCACGTGTTTATGCAAAGGTTAATACCTATTGCCTTCCGTGATTTTATCCCTGATCCGATATGGGGTACCCTAGTAGAGATAAGTATCTTCTTTAGAGCATTGTGCGCCACATAGATTAGGAGATCGGACATGGCGTTGTTAGAGGAATCTATCGTGGTCACAATATGCAAATTAGAGAAGATATTTCCACCAGGCTTTTTCGATTCTATGGAGCACTTGACGATACATCTTCCATACGAGGCCAAAGTTGGTGGACCAGTTCAGTATCGTTGGATGTACCCTTTCGAGAGGTATTGGCATTATTTATTTCATTCCTTATATATTTCAATACGTATTGGCATTATTTGTATCGATTCTGAAGTTATATACATGGATTTCCTTGTAGGCAAATGAACGGGTTGAAGAAATCAGTTTTGAACAAAGCTCGTGTTGAAGGTTCAATTGCTAATGCTTATCTAATGGCAGAAGTCACATATTTTACCTCGCGCTATTTCGGCAATAGTGTTGAAACAAGGTACAACAGGCTTAGCAGAAATGAAGCTGAATTACGTGGTGATTTCTCTGGTGCTCTGCCGATTTTTCATAAAAGAGGCAGAGGACTCAATCCAGATAAGAACCAGCGGTATATTTCTCCAAAGGACTTGAACCAAATTGAGCTTTACACGTTGATGAATTGTTCGGAAGTCGACGGATGGGTCACGTAAGTTTCAAACTATATAATTGTTAAATATGGCTAAATTATATTTAACATTTTGACTCATGGATTGAAACACGGTTCCAAATGATTACAGGTTGTTCGAGGACCTACATTGTGGAGATCTTACTCCACGACAGACACAAAGAAAGAAAAATACAATGTTCGTGTCGTGGTTTAAAGAAACTGTTAAAGCAGGAGAGTTCTTAGTCGATGAACGTATCTACCCCGTTGCCTTTGGAGCAAGTGCACTTATAACATCGTACGGGGGCTACATAGTGAACGGATTTAGATTTCGTACTGATTCGTTTAACCAAGGAAAGGTCGGAAACTGTAGTGGCGTGTACGTGAAGGGCAGTGGTGATGGGATTGAAGGAGCAAATTTTTACGGGACGATCAAGGAAATCGTTGAGGTTTTATGGTGCGGTGGCGGAGATAGGGCCCAATCAATTGTATTTTTTAAATGTGATTGGTATGATATTAGTAGCCGCGGTACAACTGTATACCCGAAGTATGGAATGGTTGATATCGATCCTACGCGGCTTCTCGCGACAAATGAATCGTTCATTTTTGCTAACCAGGCTCTACAAGTGTTCTACACGCCATATCCAGCGCAACATGTGTCGCGAAGGAAATGATGGTGGGCAGTTTGCCCTATTCGTGCAAGAAACGTCATCGACGTATCCGGGCTACATGAGCCTGAAATCGACGTCGAGTTTAATCAGCCCGAAGACTTATTTCAAGATGATGTATCGCGGGGACTTAATTTGGGCGCCGATTTGATCGATTTTGACATTGAAGGACAGTTGGCAGATGATGAGTACGAGCTTGTTGAGGAAGTTGACGATTAGTTTTATTTATGTTTAAATCAATGTTATTTAATTTTAAATTAATGTTAGTTTTCGAGTTTAAATCAGTGTTATTTTAAATTAATGTTAGTTTTCGAGTTTAAATCAATGTTAGATTTCGAGTATAAGACAAACTCAGATATTAAACACGCAAAATCGTAATTCAAACACTCATACACGAAAATTAAACACACATACATTTTAAATTAAACACACATACTCGAAAATTACACACACATGCGACCCCGGCTATCATATCCAAGATGGACCACCGTATTCTCTATTCACGTCACTGTTCCAAGCTTGATTAGTGTAGTCTTCAGTCGGTAACTCCAAATTGTTTAGATCAATTACGGGTTCGACTTGATAACCCCTTGCAAAACTCGGAGAAGCGTCGCTAACACTAGCACGTCGTGGATCATTTGGACGTTCGGGCCAACTACTATTTTGCCACGAAGCATTTGGACGAGCCCCACTATAACTAGCACGTCCAGGAGCACTTTGATTATAACATTGATCGTGCCACGAACTTGGTGGTTGATATTCATCTGACCATAACGGGAAAGTTTCCGGCTGCGGCACGGGTTGACGCTGTTTCTGGCCCCACGAACCAGTAGGTGGAATTAGGGGTGGGTTCGGGTCGGGTATTTCCGGGTTCCGGGTAATTCGGGTAGGGTACCCGAATGTTCGGGTACCAAAAAACGATACCCGAAACCCGGAAAAATGTTAGGGTACCCGGTTTAAACCGGGTACTAATCGGGTCGGGTACCCCTATTTTCGGGTTTGGGGTACCCGATTGGGGACCAGTGGGCATTTGCCCTGTTTTTCCCCTGTTTTTCCCCTGCTATTCTGTACTTCTGATGTTTGCCTGCCAATAATATAGTAATATACAATAACTGAAATTACACATTTCCCTTGTTCTTTCAATTACACAATAACTGAAACTAACAATTACGTCCAAAACACATCAACTAAAACTAACAATTACGTCAACACAACAAATTAATTAACCACACATTAAATACGAAGTTTTTGAAGCAATTAACCAACCAATCGCCAAAATAAAATACCAAATCCACAATACCAAGTTAGTTCAACTAAATAACTAAATAAGCATCGACCCTCGTTCATTTCTCCTTGAAAACGTTCATTCATCAAGCACGGAAGCATCTTCGCCCATGGCGCTCAACTCTACAAGACAAAGTGACAAACCAACAAGTTTTTATGAGCATTAAACAATAAGCCAAATCAATCCTATTTTTCTACAAATTCAGTTATTCGAATAAAAGACTAAAACATCTTTACCTTCATCCCATTGCTCCACCTCGTACAAGTTCTCCTCCACGGATATAGGCACATAATCTTCACGAAGCCAGTCTTGAGCACAAATGAGTGCTTGTACCATCTTAGCAGACAAAGAACTCCTGAATGCATCTAGAACACGCCCTCCTGTACTAAACGATGCCTCAGAAGCTACCGTAGACACCGGAATCGCTAGAACGTCACGAGCCATCTTAGAAAGGATTGGAAATCGATGGCATTCTACTCTCCACCAATTCAAAACATCAAAATCGTTTGTATCATTCAAAGCCTCCTCCGTCAAATATCTTTCAAGCTCAGACTTCACTTGTGAGCTTCTTTGGGCCATCATTTGCCTAAAACCATCATGCACCTCACCACATGAATCATTCTGACTCACCGTCGAAGATGAGCCATCAAAACGTGAGTTAGAAACGCCAACCCCAGGAGTAGAACCACCGAAAACTCGTTTGTACTCATCAAATAAATCTTGGAATCCATTACGAATTCCACTTAGCAATTCAGTGACCTTTTTTGGAGGTGGCTTTGTAAGATCTTCAGAATACATCCTCTCCAATGAGTACTCCAAGTAGATCCATTTGTAACGTGGATCAAGAAGCACGGCATAATACATCATCTTATTCATTTTCATTGTATCCCCCCAATACTTAGCGAACTTTTCTTTCATTGATCTACCCATGATTGTCAATTGATCATCCGGTTTCCCATTGGAGTACTTGTTTATAAGTGTATGGATTGCACATATCTCTTTGAAAACAGTGTTTGCTGTAACGTACAAGGATCCTGAAACACGGTTAGTCAATTGAAAAAAAGGCTTCAGAAACGTCATGAAGCACTTTGCCCTTTCCCAATCAGCCGAACATGGAGCTCCTTCTTCAATCACCATATATTCGGTGTCCACATACTGGTACGCCTCAAAAGCCCCCCTAAGAGATATAGCCGTCTCTAACATCAAATAAGTGGAGTTCCACCTTGTGGGAACGTCTAAGCATACCGACCGCGTACTTTCAAGTCCTTCTCGCTCCACACAAGTTTTAAACTTCTTAAGCCTCGCCGGTGAACCCCTAACATGCTTGACGGCAGCTCTTATACGAGATATACATGAAACCTCATCATTACCTTTCAAACCATCTTGCACTATAAGGTTGATGATATGTGCAACACACCTCACGTGCACGTACTCCCCCTCTAGCATGGTTCCGTTTCTTCTAGCAGTATATCTATCTTTCAAATACCTCACAGCCACATCATTGGATGAAGCATTATCCACGGTAACCGTATTCAACTTGTTTATGCCCCAATCAACCAAGCACTTCTCCACCGAAACACCTATATCCGTACCTTTATGACTAGTAATGGTACAAAAGTTAATGATTCTTTTGTTCAAGCACCAATCATTGTCAATAAAGTGCACAGTGATTACCATATAGTTGACCCTCTGAATCGACGTCCATGTATCGGTAGTAATGCAAACCCTCTGAGCTTGCGCCTTTATGAAAGACCTCAACTTCCTTCTCTCTGCCAAGTACAATAGTAGAATGTTCTTCGTTAACGTCTTCCGTGTAGGAATAACAAACATAGGACATGAATCTGCCACGAACCCCCTAAACCCACGCTTTTCTACAGTCTTAAACGGCATCTCATCAATTATTATCATCTTGCAAAAAGATGTCATAACCGTGTCCTGCTCAAAACGCCAGTTCAATAATCCACCACGATGATTCGGTCGGGGTGGCTGAAAGGGTAGACGTTGTTGATTAGTTTCAACTTCATCAGGCTTCAATTTGCAGTGATTGTAATGAGCTATTAAACTTGAGATACCGTGTACGGAAGAATCTGCACATATCTCTCTGTCACAATGCATACATCTACCCTTATCGACATTTTCCCCCTCGTGATGAAATGGCACAAAATGATCCCAAATCCAAGACCTCTTCCCAATCTTTTTCCTCCTCTTAAGCCTCTCATTTTCATCGGGATTCCACGTATTCATGTTATCATTAACACTAACCGCGTCACCGCTTCCGTCGCTTTCATTAGACTTGCTATCTGAAACTGAAAGGCTAACATCTTGAGATGCCGTTGGTTGACAAGATCTCACCTCTTCGTCATTGATAGATATTGATGCATTCGGCTTCCTTCTCTTCGTATTCTCATTTAAAACCTCCTTCATTGGCCGCTTGCCTTTGGCCTTGGCACTCAACCTCTTACCTTCTTTTCCTTTCGATTGTTTCCCTTTTGATTTGGTACCCATTACTCCCTTTCCCTTTGAAACCATGACCTATTAATAGATAGCACAACCTAATTAGCATTCATAAGGTATCAAGTATCAACAGTCAACATCAAATGCATCAACAAACAACAGTCAACACTCAACAGCAAATGCAAAATTGAAATTGAAATGCATCAACACTCAACACTCAACAGCAAATGCAAAAATCAAAATTGAAATTTACAAATGCATCAACAGTCCATGTATCGGTAGCAAATGCAAGTACACAACTACCCAACAAGTCAACAACACAAGTACACAACTACACAAGTACACAACTACAAATTTACAAAATGAGCATAAACCCTAATTACACAAATGAATCAAAACTGAAATTCGTCCTCACGGAGTTGAGTATAACTTCAAAAATGGTTTATTAACTTCAAATTACAATGTATAACTAAAACCCCCAATTAATTTGAAAAAAAAATCACAATCCCTAACCTCAATTGATGGACGGTGAGTGGCGTCGGCGTCGGCTTCGGCTTCGAAGACTGGTCGGTGTCTCGTCGGTGGCGCAGCGTCTCGCCGGTCGTGAGTGAGTGGCCGTGAGCGTGAGTGTGTGACTGTGTGAGATGAGCCGTGAGTCGGTGAGTGTGAGTGTGTGACTGTGAGAGTGAGTTGAGCGTGAATTTGAGAGTGACTGAGTGTGTGTGTGTTTTTTTTTTTTTGAGTTTTTGTCATTTTATTTTTAACTTAATAAAAAACGTTATTATACAGAAAAAAAAAACGCTAAATAAAAAAAGTAATCGGGTTTGTGGTACCCTACCCGGAATAAAAAACACAACCCGTACCCTACCCGGTTTTTTCGAAACCGGGTTGTGGTACCCGGTTTCCGGGTTCGGTTCGGGTTTTTTACCCGAATTTCGGGTAAAAATCGGGTAGGGTCGGTTAGGGTACCCGAAATTCGGTTCCGATGACCCACCCCTAGGTGGAATGACTTGTTCCCACGATGAAGGTCCACCCTGATCGTGTTGTTGGTTCCACGACATAGGTGTACCCTGATTGTAAGAATCATAGCCTTGGCTCGACTGGTTGTAAGAATGAAAGCCTTGATTCCACGGAGCGGTTTGGCCCTGTTGTGTTTGGTTTTGATTCCAAAACTGGCTGGGATTGTTGTTGGGGTAATTATTGGGAAGGTTGTTATATTGAGGATACCTGTTAAAATTACGTTGTGATTTCTCTCTTTCCCGCCTCCTCTCCTCCTCATCATGATGGATTTTTTGATCCAGTGCCGCTATGCGATCCTCCTGTTGAGTCTGTTTTTCCTCGTACTGTGAATGAACATTTTGCACGGCTTGCCTAATTCTTCTCTCCTCGCCAGGGTTAGGCTTCTTTGCCGTCGTCCTCCCTGAATCTGACATCTTATTGTGCTTAGGCTTGCCACGTTGCCTCCCGTGTTGACCGCCGAGATCTGCCTTTGCCGAGAGCGCTTGATCACACTCAAAGGGAAAGCGTTCTTCGACCTCATATTTAGCATAGAGTAATTGCGTGTAACGAGCCTACAGTTTTTAAAGTAAATCAATAAACAATATACATATTTTAATAAACAATAAATACATATTTTTAAAGTAAATCAATAAACAATAAACAATAATATACAACGTTTTAATAACTTACATGATAAGATTGTGCGCTCGGTGGGTTCCATCTGATTATTTTTTCATCGGGAGTCCTCACTGTGTGGTCGACCACCCACTGTAGGTCAAAGCGGTAAGGGGTCTCGCTTTCAAGCTATAACAACATTTGTTTCAAAGCAATATTAATTAATGATAAATGTAACATAATAAAGTATATTCATAACGAAAGCAAATCGTAACGTATCGTACCGACTTTAGGCTCCTTTGTTGTGTGCTGACAGATCCACCGTGGTGTGTGGCTAACGAACCCTTGCCGTCTGCACTTTTTGTTTTCAGGGCCTCTCGATTTTCTTTTGCCTTTTCCGCGAGTTCTATCGTCTTATCCTGTTGCCAGTGATTAACGAAAAATTGTTCTTTACCTGTAGGTAGCCAAGACTTCTTGTACCAGGCTGGCTTCTTGTCACGTTGCTTGTACGTATTTTTTACATCATAGATGGAGTTTCTATAGATGCCTTGTGCCACCCGGTCGAAAGCCTCACGAACCATTGGCTTTATCTCATCCGAGTATTGGAATACCATCTTCAAATTATAATATCATATAAGTGTAAGGGAAAAAACAATAATATACACAAATATTAACATAAGCTAAATGGTTAAGAAATTTTACCCCAAAATGGTTCAGAAATTTTTGTTTCTGATCGTTGGATAAACAGGAGTAATAGATAGCTGGTTCGTCCACATGATGCCTTATTATGAAGCCGATTGTACGAGTAATCTCATCCGGATTAGTATGATATCTTTTACTGTACGATAAAGATGGATCGAAAACATAGTCTTCGATAACGCCAATTAGGGGCCTCTTAGCCTCGTCATCAGTCGCAGCTCGGCCCTTTCCCCGTCCCCTAACAGCAACCGGCGTAGTAGAACCACTTGCTGAGCCACAAGAAATCGGGGAGCCTTCCGACGTCGAACCTCCCCCGTCGTTGTCATCTGGAACTTCGTCCATCAGGGCGAGCAGAAATGTCGGAGCTGCATGAGTCATTGACGGGGGCGGGACCGAGACTTGGTCATGAACTCGGCCCAGAGGCGGGGCCTGGTTTCGGGTTAAAGTGGGGCCCTGTGGTAGTTCCGTCGGCAAAGGGGGTCGATTACGGGTAGGCCCCTGTTGCTGTGCAGCGGGGACAACCCCAGTCTCCCTTGTTGGTTGCATAGTATCCTCTATCGGCTGCATAACCTCGTTAGGATGTGAGGTTGCTACATCTTGATGAGATTTATGGCCCAAAATATTTGTGAGGGCCTTAATGTTTTTGAACAAGTTTGTATTCGAAATATATTTTGGAAGTTTTTTGGATTTGGATTTGACGAGTTTTTCTTTACCTTTGTCGGCAACGTTACGGTTATTTTCGTTATTCATAACGGAAATAAACGAATTTTGTCGACGAAAAAAATTTTTATCGAATATGAGAGAGAGGAAAGGATTGTTATCGAGAGTGAGAGTCGAAGAGTTGGATATTAAAAATGAGAAGAGAAGTTCAATATTTATAGAGTTTTAATTTTTTTTTTAATTATTTTCACCCGGTCAACAGTACTGTTGACCGGGCCCCATGGGCAATACCGTCGGCCCAAAGCCGACGGTATTGCTAAATAATTTTTTTTTTATTTTTTTTAATTAAAAAACCTACCGACATCATTTTTGTATTTTTTTTATTATAAAATTATGGTCGACATCATTTTTTATTTTTATTATTTTATTTATCATTTTTTTTTAAAATAAAATGCTGCCGACATCAATTTTTCTTTTTTCTTTTTAATTTTTTTTATTAAATGGGCCATTCCCGTCGGCCCAAACCCGACGGGAATGGGCTTTACCGTCGGATTTGGGCCGACGGTAAAGCCAACCCATTTGTACCGTCGGCCCAAAGCCGACGGTATAACCCATTACCGTCGGGATTGGGCCCGACGGTAATAATTGTGCCTTTACCGTCGGCCCAAATTGACGGGCCCGACGGTAAAGGCCCGTTTTCTTGTAGTGGCAACTCACAAAGCGAAGAAGAAAAACAAGACGGAAGGTCAATGGCAAGCAGTCTCGCATAAGCAACAATTAGATATTTCTTAATTTCATATGAAATATAAGTAGCATGCGAAAATACCTCATACCAAGCTTGCTTTAAGAGAATTCGCACCTATAATAAAATTAATTTGAACTTTTTAAGTATGATCACTGAAATTGTACCGCGAATCATCAAAATTCACTCGAGGATCTACTCGATTAATCAACAAGCAACAACCGAATAACAATGCAATCGAAAACACATACAAACAACAACAATGATTGATCAACACAATGCGCAACCGTTTAATTTACTTGGTTCGGCTCTCAAAATCAATGTGATTTTGAGCCCTACTTCAAAGGAGAAATCTATACTTTATTGATGTATGAGAGTACAAAGCTTGCAAGAGAAGAAATCGCAAAAATAAGAACAAAAAACTGAGCTGAAAATGAATTGAAATGCAGCTTATATAAGCTGCTGCATTTCACCATCTTCCTAACAGATTGCTCTAGCTAATGTGAGCTGCTATCCCCACTAACTTGCGCTGCTGACTAACTTTAACAGAATATGAAAAGACTTAATTGCCCCCTGAATTCTGAGGTCAAAAACTTGACAGATCTAATTCAAAAAATAGCCTTCATTAAGTAAAGCTAAACTAAGGTAAAGGGATGAAAATGTAATTAAAGCAATATGAAACTTAGAAAGGGAGTATTATCTAGCCTAGAACAACCCAACGTGTATGCATTGAGCTTAACACCTATGTATGTATATAAAGATGCAAAAAGAAACTTAGCAACTAAGTTGAGATACGCAATAATTGCATTTGCATGAGTACCCATATACTTTTGCATCCTCCCATGCGTAAGTGTAATTACAACCACATCTCTTGAGAGTTGACGTATACGAATAAGTATGTCTTAAAGTTTGAAAACTATGAGGACTTTTGCTCATACTAACATCATTACGAATGTATATGCTAATATGGTATTAATTTTAATTGAAGATAAAATATATTCAAAATCTTAAAAAGATTGAGGTTTTCAGAAACACAAAATTAAAATCTCAGTATAATATTGTATAAACTTTTATAATATTACATCAACACAGTGAGTACACCTACTATTATATGACAAAAATATTGCATCTACACATCTCTAAGTTATTCATTGATTGGTAAAAACCAAAATCGAATTTATCATAATATTAATATATTATGATGATGTCAAGGAAGACTGGAAGATTGTTGTAACTTCTCAAATCTCACACAAAAAGGTAATTACATAATATTATTCGGCGTATAATTGCAATTATCACTAGAAACAAATACAAACTCATTTTTTTCCATGCATATTCTTGTCCTCTCTAGTCATTTCAAGTTAATCCAATAGCTAAAAACAGTGATAAAATAAATAAAAACTCATGATTGGTCAAACTAGTAGCCATGTGTTCCTCCTTTTCACTTTTCCACCTTTTTAGAAATAAAAAACTCAACCAATAAAAAAAGTTTGGGATAATTACATCTATACTTCCTAAAATCTTGTATTACATATACCTCCCCTATGGTTTAGAAGATTACAATCACCTCCCTTCTACTAAGAATACAAATAACATTTCAATTTTATCCTTGATCAACTCATCATATTTAAGAGATGTAGATGTAAATTCAAATAAGAGGGGTGCACTTGATAAAGTTCACGCAACTTTAAACAAGAATATATCTTTAGAATTAAAAAATAATACTAAAATAACTTAATTCAATAATGTAATTTATATTACTACACATTATTTAAAATTTAAAACATTTTAACTATCGCCACTTTTATAATGACAACATTCTAGTAAAATAATTTGACACTCAATGTTTTAGCTTATGTTTAAATTGATGTAGTTTCTAGTGCTACACTTAATATAAATTACACATTTCCAAAATATAGATAAATCATTAGTTATTTCACCACTAAAGCATGCAAATAATTTTTAATTCTCACATTCTTTTAAATTAAATAAAAATATAAGAGGTTATCAAAAGAAAAAACTTAAGAGACGATAAAATATCATATATTTTTCTTTAATGACAAAATTATTTTAGAATTTGACAGAATAAGTAATAACATGAATCGGATAAAAACTTACGTGTTTGCTTTAATATTTCTTAAACTTTTACCGAGTAACTTTTTGTAGAAAATTGAGGTAAATTCCTTAAGAAAATAATTAATCAAGGGCAAAAAGTAGAAGTTCATTTATAATTTTTGTATTGTAATATTTCAAACTGAAAAAGAAGTATTTGTAATTATATCAAACTTGAGAAAGTATATATGTAATTATCCCCAAAAGTATTCTCCTATAAACCCCAATCCCTCCAGCTCTGCAACAAACTCAACCATGGCGGATTCTCTCACTACTCTCTCTCATCACCAATAAATAACACAAACAAACCCCTCTCTCTCTCTCTCTCTCTCTCTCTCTCTCTCATCGATGGGTAGCGCGAAGAATCGCTGGAAAATCTCCTTCCACAAATCCTCCCCCAAACAAAATCACTCACAACAAGCCCCAATCGAGTTCCTCTGCCCAATCTCCAACTCACTAATGGCGGATCCCGTCATCGTGACGTCAGGCCACACCTTCGAGCGCAACTGCGTAACCGCCTGCCTTTCTCTCTCCTACCACCCCCTCCTCCCAAACGGCGCCGTTGCGGACTTCACCACCATTATCCCTAACCTCGCCCTCAAATCCACAATCCTCAACTGGTGCCGCGATAATCAAATTCAATCGCCTCTAATTCCGATCGATTTGTACTCCGCCGAAAAAATCGTGCGCAAATTGACGAATATGCCCCCGGCCGAGCTAACTCGGACGCCGAGCGAGTTATCCGTCGCCACGTCATGTTATTCGTCGTCGTCGTCGTCGTGTTGTGATATCGAGGTCTCGGTATCGGAGGATGAGGAATTGGTAACGAGGTTGAAAAGCTCGCAGATATACGAGCAGGAGGAGGCGTTGATCGCGCTACGGAAGTTAACGCGGACGAAGGAGGAGGTCCGTTCCCGATTGTGTACTCCGCGATTGCTGTCGACGTTAAAGTCGCTGATTAGTTCGCGATACTCGACTCTTCAGGTAAACGCGGCGGCTTCATTGGTTAACTTGTCGTTGGAGAAGCGTAACAAGGTGAGGATCGTGCGGTCGGGGATCGTTCCGCCTCTGATCGATTGTTTACGTAGCGGATTCGCGGAATCTCAAGAGCACGCGGCTGGCGCTTTATTCAGTTTGTCGCTTGACGATCAGAATAAGACGGCTCTCGGGGTTTTAGGAGCGTTGCCGCCTTTGATACATTCGTTGAGGTCGGAGTCGGAGAGGACGAGAAGTGATTCGGCTTTGGCGTTGTATCATTTGTCGTTAGTGCAGAGTAATCGGGTTAAAATGATTAAGCTCGGGTCGGTTCAGACGTTGTTGGGGATGTTGAGGGCGGGGCAGATGCCGGGGAGGGTTACGTTGATTTTGTGTAATATGGCGGGTAGTGTGGAGGGGAGGGAGGCGTTGTTGGACGGTGGGGCGGTGGAGTGTTTGGTTAGGTTGTTGAGGGAGGAGGGGGATGATCAGTTTGATGTGGCGACGAGGGAGGGGTGTTTGACGGCGTTTTATGGGTTGAGTTATGGAGGGTTGAGGTTTAAGGGGTTGGCGAAGGAGGCGGGGGCGGAGGAGGTGTTGGGGAAGGTGGAGGAGAATGGGAGCGAGAGGGCGAAGGAGAAGGCGAGGAGGGTGTTGGAGGTGTTGAGGAAGAAGGACGAGGAGGAAGAGGAGATTGATTGGGAGGAGTTGTTGAACTCGGAGGATGATTTTAGTCGGACGATGAGTCGACTCGGTCGCGAGACGTAGTCTAATTTATAATGAGTTTTGTGAGAAATTATTGTGGTAGAGTGAGTGTGGTGATGAAGTGGTGCAATCAGTTCGATTATTGGTGTAAATGAACGTTTTTTAGGTAGTACTTGGTGTTTTCGAGTTTTGGGGTGTTTACAAATCTTGGTGGTTCATTTTGTTCTTTTTTCTTACTTTTATTTTTATGGGAAGGGATCTTAAATGTTTATAAATCTCACAAAAGATTGGTGCTGAAGTTGTGCCCTTTCTTTATAGTTTGGCTTGAAAATTGGTGTGAACTGATGGCTAATGAAGTTTGTACATAATAAATTTTGATGAGTGTTACTCATTCATGTCTTTCCATGACAGATTGTTAGTGAGAGTTTGTGTGTGAGTTTGATTTCAACCTGGTCCTGGAAATGATAATTTGGATTATTGTTATCTGGTTGATAAAAAGTTGGAATCTGGTGTATAATCTTGTTTGCACAAAATTATTCAAACTTGAATATCGGTATTTACACAACGAACTGACCTTATTCATACCAGAGGGGCAAGTGTTTTTTCCCTTTTCTTTTATTTGTTAGTTAAGGTGGTATGACTATAATTCTTCATGTTGGTTCACATGGCTTGTGAATAAATAACCTTCTGAAATATCTTCAATTATTTCACTTAATCCAACAAGGATCTTTAATAAAAGATTATAAGAGATGGGGAAAAGGAAAAGAGAAATAGTTTTAGAATCGGAAGTTACTTTTCTTTTCCCAAACCTCACGGGTCTGTTAGAAATCATTTTCATTTTGTGTGTGAGCGTTTTCAGCGAGAAAAATATGGTTCAAAGATTTACTTTACAGATTTTTCGTACAGCAAAAAGTATTTCACTTAATTTAATTGTTTATAGTATTGAAATAATGCCACATCAGTCTTCAAGAGTGATCTTGAAATAAGAATTATATCTAGGTATTATAAGGGATTGTCTAATAAGAGCCTCCCTCTAGGTATTATAAGGGATTGTCTAATAAGAGCCTCCCCGTCTCAAAGAAGGGCGGGCCCACTGTGGCCCTATGTTTGTGGGGCCGTCCCTCTATGAGAGAGAGGCACAACAGCATTCCATACATGAGACGTTCCCGTATTATAATATTTATTGTAGCATAGCTAGTGAGACTTGTGATTAAGATTGTGTATGTATATATGTGTATTATATATTTATATATTGATAAATGTAAGTATGTAACATTGTATAATAAGAGTCAATCCAAGACGTATGTTGGCTCCGTGACCTACCAACGTGATCACACTGAATATAATTATCGGGTCACACGTGAGGGGGCATGTTAAGAAATATTATCTCACATTGCTTGTGTATGGTCTTAGATTATCTATATCTATACTATTATATAAAGAAAGACAAATTGTGACACCAAACTTTTGATTTTCGGTTTTAGTCTTAAAATTTTAGTATTAGAACAATAGTTTATTATTAAGTTCATAATCTAGTCTTAATTTGAGTAGAATAATTACTACAATCATTATTGTGATTGAAGATTTTGTTTCCCAAAATTTGGAACTTTCTATATAAATTCCTTATCCTTATATATATATATATATATATATATATATATATATATATATAATATTTAAGTTTATTTTTTCACTATACAAACTAAAATAAATTTTAATTACGCGGGAACCGCGTACCAATTAATATTTCTAGTTGTTAATAAAAAGTAGTTTCCTCTCCACTTAAGTAGAGAAATATGAGCTTCAATTTCTATTAGTAACGTGAACAAGAATATTATTGTAATTTTGAAATGAATATGAAAAAAAATGGTCTCTTATATTATCATTTGTTATGTAATTCGGTCAGCTTAAGCATGATGCCTGCTTCTTTTGAAAGAGTCAAGATTAAGGATTTTATGAATCACACAACCAAGAACACTTTAAACAAGTACGCTTTGGATCCTCTCCTACATAATTGTGCTACATCTCCTCCTTCACCATGTGGATGAATGCCACTTGGACACAATTTAAGATTTCTTAATCCAATGTTTGGTTTAAATTAAAAGTAAACAATTACAAGAAAGTGGTAATTTAGTTAATATTTCCTCTAATTTCAGAATTATAGCACTTTCCGTAATATCTTCCTCATTTGACACTTAATTTAAGAAAGTGTATACCATAACTTATTCCTAATTATTTGGTAATATATTTTCATCTAATGATTAATTACTTTAATGTACGTGAACAAGAATCTCAATTTTTCTTTTACTTATTTTTTTAATATGATATTAAAAAATGAAACTTAAAGAAAAATTAATCTTTGTAATCCAAGATAGCAGAAAAACAAATTGTAGGTCCACATTTTCAAAATTGTTTTTGTATGCTACACTAGAATAAAGATTATATTTGATATCACTATGATTGACCATATAGTGACTAACTAAATTTCATATATATATATATATATATATATATATTGTTAGATGAGTATGATACTAAATAAAAGAAAAATTGTAGCTACAGTATGATTTAATCACATCTAAATATTTTAAGAAATAAATATATCTAATATATCTATTTTTAGTTTAATAATTCACCTACAATATATTAAGGGTATACAATAATAATTACGGTACATCCAGTGTAAAATTTAAGATCTTACTTTTTTTTATATATTTAAATAACCCGTTTAAATTAGACTTGGCTGGAATTTTATTTTTCGTAACTTGTGACACTAACTAAAATAATTGAATTTTCTCTTTCAGGATTTAAATTCTTAATCATGAGACTAAACAGCCGTATGATGATTAATAAGTAACTAGATATTGCAAGATTTAAGAGAAAATATATTATTTTCAATAATCCTTAATTAAGAGAGAGCAAACATGGTATTAGGGAATTTTATGTTATTTCCATATGGCATTCATTTATATGGTGTAGGAGGAGATGTAGCACAATTATGTAGGAGAGGATCCAAATCGCACTTTAAGAGCTAATTTCCACTCATATTATTACTTTATTGTCTCAGTTAATTTCCATTTCACCAGTCCAACTCATTCATTTAGGGATCTAAGCTCAAACAAGTACACTTCATTGTTCTTATATCTTAATCTCAGATTTCTCCTGTTCTCAGGGACACCTTGGCCTCCCGTCACGTGTCCTCATGTCCGTGTAACAAGTGCCACATTGTTCTTTGTTGCCGTACTGTCCTGAAGGAACGCATTTGCACCTATCGCAGCATGTCAAGCAAGAGCCCATGCATGTAAGAATCCTTGGATGGTTTCTGCATCTCACCACACATGCTGGAATGCACTCTGCTCATATATATATAGATGTAAACTATAAACACATTAGACATGGATTTTTAATTAGTTTTACACTAAATTGAACTCAATGAAATTTGTCGAAAAAGAAATAAATATATTGAATTATTAGGACTTAAACGCGGGAAAGTACTTCAACATAGATATAGTTGAGTATGAGTGTATGACCTAGTATGTTTCTTGGTCTTCTGGGAGGGCGAACAGACGGTGCTGGTGCCTGGGCCACCGTAGATGGGGTAGGTGCCGTCCCAGGTGGAAGAAGAGGAGGAGGAATGGGTGGTGCCTGGGCTACCGGAGATGGGGTAGGTGCCGCCCCAGGTGGAAGAAGAGGAGGAGGAATGGGTGGTGCCTGGGCCACAGGAGAAGGGGTTGGTGCCGTCTCTGGAGGAGATATTGGTGGTGATTCCTCACAAATTGGGCCTTGGGCAGGGGTGGGGGCGGGGGCGGGAACCTATACATCAAAAATATCATAATGTTTGAGAATATTGACTGTTGAGTTAATAAGATAAAAAGGAGAAAAATGAAGTAATTTATAGATAATATCTAGGACTAAAGTGATAAGTAGTAGTGTTGAAGTGTGAGAATTAGTGTGATTAATAGATTTGATACCTCAATGAGCACTGACTTGTCCCATTCTGATGAAACCTACAAAACCAGATGATACTTAAATTAAACAGACTTCTTATAGGCTTTCCATGTCCTTGAAAATTAGTGAAAAATACAAGATCTCATTTAAATATATACCTTAGTGTTAATAACAAGAAAACAAGTTAGCACAAAGAGCAATATAGCTTTTGAAGCCATTTCCCCTTAACAAGAGAAATAATTACAACGTAATTACTGGTGATATTTCAAGTGTAGGGATCCACCGGTATTTATATAGATCGAGTGGAGTACTATTTCTTGCTTGCAAATAACATAGCTTGTGAAAATGGATCTGATAAATCTCACTTGAGTCAGAGTCCATCCACATGCAAGGAGTTACAAGTCTTGTATCATGTTGAAGAAATGCATCCATATTCTTCATTTGTGTGTGTGAAAATACTTTTAACTAGTCATACATGATGCTTGTCTTTGAAAGTTGTGGTTAAAATATTGCGAATTTTCTATTTCAATATTACGGGTTACTAAAAGTTCGCGATTTACCTTACTCAAGGATTGTGATTTCATCTGAAGGTCGATCTAATGTTTCCAAATGGTAGCACTTTGACCCCCTGGGAATTGAAGCGTTTTGACAAGTGGCAACAGAATCAGTCTGATGCTACTCTTCGGAACAGATTCATCCGTCCCCAATGATTTCAGCGTTATGGACATGGCAATGTATAGATCCGTCGCCCCTTGTGAGTTAAAATGGAAACGCAGTGCTTATTTACCATCGGAAACAGATAATCCATTTCTACACTGATGGTGATCAATGAAATTGACCTTCTATCGTTTCTTTGATCCCTTGAGAAAAGAATCTGCCCCTAAAAATTATAGTAAAAATCGCAACAGAAGCGCCATTTTCATCCATTTTAAGTTGAATCATGTGACGACCACATCATGTAATCAGCCGTTATAAGTCCAAATAATCAGTACTGTTGCCAGATTCGATCCCATAAACTAAAGAACGAAATTTCAACGTTGAACATGAGGTGTTTATCATTTGACAAGTTCAAGCAGCAAATAAAATTTCAGATTAGCTCCATTGGATCAGAAGAGCTATGTGAAATAAAAAAAATGTCCTTTCTCCATCAGTTTTCAAGCTACATTGAGCAATGGCAGTATGATTTATTCGTAAAATTTAACTTATTGCACAGCAGCAATTGGAGCACAAAAACATGGTATTTCATTCCTTCACAACAAAAGATCATCAGCATATACATAAATTGAAAAACAAAAAAGGAACATACTTGTTAAAGTTCCCACCATTATGATTTAACGTTTTGATGAAATATTGACATTCACTAGGTACATTAAATGTCGACATAAATACCTTATAACTTATTGAATCCACAATTGTTCATAAGTTGGCCATTGTACATTCAGAGAGTAATATTGATGAATATGTTATAAACAGGCCATCATACATATGATTCCTCTGATTATTTGCTTATGGTTTACGATTATGATTGTTAATACTCCGATTAATCATTAGTTGATAGAAAAGACTTAAAACTCAGGCTTAGTTTCGTCCATCGCAAGTCGCTTGCTATGTCGCAGTTAGACATTAGAATTTGAGCAGAGCGGTGGATGTATCTCAAAAATCAGGCGTACGTTTTACATGCATAATATGGATGTATCTCTAGGCCGGGCGGTGGACGTAGGCAAGCACTCTCTTATCTACACGAGTAACTATTTCATGCAACCGTTAACATGATGCTGTCAATTCGGTCAAAAACTTAAGATTTTGATAGAACACCGCGTGATTAAAATCCAATGATTATTTTGAAAATACTACACTCTTAGAGACAAGTCGCTCCACACAATTATGCAACAGTTACATAAAATACTTTTTTAAACAACTGAAACACCTACACACATATAACACACTCATTATATTCTTATTTTACGACAAAATTATTTTGTCACCCCAAACTTTTTTCCACCATAATCCCTCGTCTCGTTTCTTGCTTTTTCCAAATCCTGGCTAGCCAAGTGCTTTAACTGATTCGGCTGATGCATAACCCGGAGCCTTCTGTGGGGCAGGAACCGGTGCCTCAAACGGGCAATGAATGGGAGCATTCTTTGGAGATGGTGCGGGTGCATGAAATGGGCAACGAATTGGAGCCTTTGGAGCAGGGGCAGGGGCATCAAACGGGCAGCGAACCGGAGGCTTCTTAGGGGCTGGGGTAGGGGCCTTTGGCGGGCAATGTGCAGGGGCCTTTTTCGGACTGGGGGCGGGGGCCTTTGCCGCATAGTGATGGTGATGATGAGGATGATGAGGATGATGATGACTCAAAGACTGAATTGGCGCACTCGCATTATAAGCGGACTATAATCATAGCAAACACAAATATCATATTAGATTGTACAAATGTTAAATCAGATTATGGGTAATTACATTTAGATCATTCAATAAGAAACAGTTTAGAATAAGAGTTACGTTAACGGCTACAAGTACAAAGTTGAACCGCATGCTTATTAACTCGATTGCATTCAAATTCGTGCATGAAAAGCAATAAAAATAATTTCAGTGGCTAGTACTAAATTTGCAGTTCATGAGTGATGTGTAATAAAAGTTTAATTTCCTTTTACCTCTGTTGGATTACCATCGTCATCGTCCCCCGAAGACGACACCTAAAAATCGACAAATTGCAAGGAAACAACAATTCTGTTAACAATGTAGTAAACACGATTTTTTGCAAATAAAACAAGTATATTCAGTCATGATAAATTGTATTTAGATAGTGAGTTATAATGTAGTCATTTGAAGTACCATTTGAGTTGTCAAGAGCATGAATGCTAAGAGAAAGAACAATGTTCTAATATCCATTTTTGATTAATGAATGAAACAAGAACACATGAAAAAAAAGAATCTAAAATATTGGTAGTGATTTGATTGCAGAATGGAACTGAGGTATATATAAAGAGACCATAAATTGGTTTAGCAGGCACGGATTATGGAGTTTGAGTACATAGATAATTAGACATAACTTAAGGGATCAAAATTTTGAGCTCTTCAATGGAAGTAGTAAATTACAAAAACTGCCCACTTGTTATTTATAATTGACAAATAACTCCATGTATAACTTTTAAAGCTAACACGCCCTTGTGAAATTTAACAGTTAAAAAGTATCACCTGACTGGCTACTCTACACTTAATTGATTTACACATACTGAGATTGATAGCAAACTTTTATTGTTATTGTACTTATTTGATTCATTAAAGGGCATGTTAATTTTTTTAGCATTATCCTAAAGATTCTAAGATGTTATCTGTTAGATATGTAAAAAAAATCTTGTACTAATTATTTTTATCGTTATTTAGATCATTCTAAAAATATTATAAAGTAAAGTAATAACATTTTTAGTTGAACAAACCTGCGCTTAATATTAAAGCTTAAGGGATAGAAAGAGTTATTCGTTGAGTCAATAAAATGTAATGATGGAGGGTTGTTTGCTAATTTTCAAGTTACACATGAATGAGGTATTCCAGAGGAGTTTATTTTAAAATGAGAAATAACATAGGGGTAATTATCTGCAATTTACTCATGGAATATGTCATGATCTCTGTTTCAAGACCCGCATCAACCGGTCTAGTTAACATCACATTACATGCGGACATTCTTTCTCTTTGTCTGCTCAATTGAGTAAAACTAAACCTTTTTCACAAAACATTACACATTCATGTACCTAATTTGAATTATGAAAAGAATGGAGAATCATCGAGTTGAACAGAAATCTCCTACTGATGTGAAACGCGAGTTCATTTTTAGCGTCGTTTAGTTGAAGCCTGAAGGTAGTTGTTTGTGCATTACAAAACTTATAAATCGTCTACACGAGTTAGTTTCAATTACTATTGACTAACTCGTCTTCTTAGTATGATTATTGTCAAAGCTAAACGATCATTAACATTGGTCTCCATCTATATGCATCTTCGAAACTTTTCACCTTAAATCTCAAGTCTCTTTTTACTTTTTTACGGTGAGGAACTTTTATGCCACTTTTTTGCACTATTATGTGTGATAATGACGTGTTGAATCTTAAAACATGAGAAAAGGTAATTATACATGTAAATTTGATGTTTATATGGCACACAAAGTGGCAAAGAAGATCCATTGTGCTCTTTTTGAGTTGTATGATCTCATCGTAAAGAGAGTAAATAAATTCCTATTGATTTTCGCTCAATTTCGATAGCCGCTATAGACCTAGTGGTTGTACTACCACAGCAACACAGTTACACACTTGAATCAGTGTCGAGCACATCATTAGGATCTGTTCAGTCGAAGTAGTTTCAAAGAGAGATATTTAATGCATACATAATGCTATTGCAAGTTTTAATATATGATCAATTGTAGTAACAAAGCAAATAACTGACAATCACAGTTCATATTTTACAGATGCAATCGAAAATGTTGATGTCTCCAGCGCCACTATTGATCTGTGTTTAGACTCCCATCAGAAATGTTTAAACCAATAATTAAGAAATGGTAATATATCAATTCTAGAAGAATCATCAATGGCTGCATACAAAACTACTAGGATGGTTAAGATACATTCCAGCTATTACGCTGGGTACTCGAAAATTGGGTGACAAAAGATATAAGAAATCCCCTCAAAAGCAAAAGATTTAGCTGAAGTCTTCTTCATCTTGGAAGCTTAGATTCAACGTTTGCAACTTGAAGCCGGAGCCTTGTATTACCTCAACCAAACTTGAGGCGACCCCCGTAGCCTGTACGGTTGTTTGCTTTTTTAACTACAAAAAGAAGAAAAAGCCAACTTACTTTCTGCAAATTAACCACAATGGTAGAAAAGGTAACACATACACAGTAAGCCTTACTTTTACTAATGTACTAGACTAAGACCAAAAGCTCCACAAAATTATATAGAACAAACTATATGATAAATCTATATTGTATTTTAACACCCTTGGATATGGACACATTTTGGGCTTTTAGTAAAGAAAGGCAGCCACCATTTCTGGCATGTAATCCTCAAACTAATTTATTCTAAGCTTTATTTGTTATTCAAGGACCTATTTGTTTAAGAAAACAAGAGCAAAATACAGTAATAGTTCGGCCAAAATCATCTCGCATAAAGCTTGCTTCCTGATATATTCATAAGATATAAGAAGCAACCAGTAAGGAAAATCACCTCTACACTTGCAATGCCCTCAATAACTTGCACTTTGAGGTCTTCAATGCCTTCTAGTTCCTGCAAAATATATGGATCGTTTCCTCAAACACGATCAAATTAATGTGGGCGAAAATATTAACAGAGAATCTAGTTTCCTTTTTCTTTTTTTAATTACCATAACTTAGAATTCATTACTAAGAATCATCCAAGAAAACATAACAAGAAGCTATCGTGGGAAGGATAAAGCTGCCAGGTAAAATCACTATTGTGTATTTGAGATGAGCTACCACATGTCACTGTATTGAGCACTAGACTACTCAAATCCATGCTGAATTCAGAGATTCAAGAGCACAATGGCAACATAAGAGGCTAACAGGAACTATCAATTGTTTACACCATCGTTGATCACAAAAGTAATAGCACCCGTTATGCTTCAGACACGGGCACGGATAGGCAACACAATATCATGATTAACAAGATTCAAATGCTCTGTTAATATTGAGCAGAATGCAACGGAAGGGAAGGGAACAATCTTCTGAAAATGGACGGCAATAATATTCTCAAAAAGATAAAGTGAAAGGACACTACATTGAGCGGCCATCTCTTCCTCTCACAGACACTTTATACAAATGTTGTCACCCCTTTACCTTCCCTCTCACTTATAGGGAAAAAAAATGACATTGGTATCATCAAATCAGAATACCACAATCGATACCACCATTTAAAATTTAGAATAGAAACAATCATCACACTTAAACGTGAACGAGGGAAAGCCCGGCCTGGACGGAGTGAGGTGATGCTCAATGAATTAAAAGACAAGCGCAAACCAAAATGAAGCACTCTCTCTAGAATGTCAGCCAAACATATAATAATGTGTAATAAACCGGGCTTCGTAATGTTTTGTTGTCCACACAAACACAACACAGACACAGTACGAGAAGGAGAACCTCCAAAGCTTTTGTAACAGCAGGAACGGCTGAATCCGCCATAGCTCCTTCAGCCTACACATACGAAACCAGGCAAAGTCAGCTACACATTTCATCAAACATATGAACGGCAATATTAATGAAATCAAAAGTAATCTTGAAACCAATAAAACCAACTACCTGAAAGAACATGGTGAGCACATCTGACGGCGAGACCGGAACGGAAACAGTCTGGTCCGGCGGAGATTCTTCTTCCGGCAAAAGGGTTTCTGCCTCCTCCGCCACAGCCCTCACTTTTGTGGTCCTTATGAAACTTCTTTTGTTCAATTTCACCCCTGAAGTAACGGTCGAATTCTTGTACGGGTTTTGAAATTTAACGGAATGGAATAGTGGGTGAAATGGGGTTGAGGCAGATGAGCGAATAAGAGAAGATTTAGGAGTGGAAATTGAGAGTGCGGATAGGGAAGCCATTGTTGTGTAGCTGTGAGCTCAATACAAGCTTATTATTTTATCCACTATGGAAAAATAATTAATAAGATATACATACCGGTTTTATTTTCTTTTCAATTGGGTGATTTATTATTTTATTTTCTTTTCAATATTTTACACGTGGCGTATCCTATACTATGCGTGAGGAATTTAAGAAATTATAACTAAGAAAACAAAAGTTAAAAAATAACTGAATATTTAAATGTAATGGGAATTTGTGTTTGATATGGAACTGTACATACTACATTGTTGAGAGATTAAACGGCATGGGGTTGATTCTTGTTTTTAAGATCTACAGACCAAGTCCCTAATCTAATTTCAGTTATCATTTGTGGCTGTTTTATTCTTCATTCAATTTGTTCCAAAAAACGATACTCGATGGCAAATTAATTCTTATCTTATATCAAAGATTGAACAGGAGTTGGATTTCACTTAATCAGATGATGTTCGTCCTAAAACTTTTTTACTCTGTAGTGTTTGATTAAAACTTAGCTGACTCGAATCCTTAAATTAACAATACTTTATATATTACATTTACAAGCTGACTAATGGCTTGAGTTTTCTCCACAATTTTTGTTACAAACGGTCACCGCGAGTCCATGACAATTTTATTTACAACATCGAGCTAGATAACACAACCAAATGAATCTCATGACACCGTTCTCTCTAGAGCACGAGTAAACGAGTGCAAAGAGGTTCATTTGATTTATTTCATGTCACATTCCACTTGGATTTCACCACCTGCACAATGATCAAATGACGTAAGGTTGTTAAAATAAAATAAGGAAAAGTAGGAGATCAAGCAGTGAGAGAAGAAAGAAAATTTGAGAAAAAAGTGAAAGGGGATTAGGTAGTTACTCTTAAGATGTATTCCGAGATTTGCTTGGGCATCAGCTTCAGTGTTGTATTCCTGATAACGATTTTAAAATGCTTATGAGATAAGTTGGGTATCGGTAATGCAAACGACACAAAGGCATGAACATTATCAGATTTCTATAAACAAAGCGGAAAGGATCTTTCGACTCTTACGATTTGCTCAAAACCGTAATGTGAATACAATGAGATGCTTTTTTTAACTTACTCTATCAACATGACAGATTTGGAAAGATAGAAACTGATCCTTGAGCTCTTTAGCTATCTTACAATGTTCCGCCATGTTCTGTGTTTTAGTTTTCCACAGACCCTGAACCTGTCAATTGAGATACAACGTCGTCACCAGAATAAAAAATAACTTATAGCATATAGCACTTACATCAATGAAGGCAGAAATGCATAAAAAAATGTCCTCTCCCCCTTACCCACAAGATTACTCATCATAGTGAAGATTAGCATAAAAATCAGGAATAATCACTGTATTAACCACTTCAGGAGGGAAACTAATTCACCAAAAAATACATGACTAAAGAACAGAAAAAATATCTTCATGCGGTGTTAAAATAAGCCATTCCATGCTAGTGCACAAGAAATCTAACAAAAGGCCTTATTTTCTTTCTCTTTTTGGGTTTGCAAATCATAAATGAGATAGGAAAGATCGAGAAATGATACCTGCATGCAGACAAGTTTAGAGTCTCCTTGAATACGTATATGTTTGAATCCTTTTTGGAGAGCATATTTTAATCCTAAAATGGCACCTCGATACTCGGAAACACTATTCGTAGCAATACCCACACCTTCACGCAACCGGAAAACCTATAAGAGTTCAAGCAGAAGATAAGGTGTTAGTAACGACATGAACAACTGACTAATATGCCTATGGATACCATCATTCCAGAGCATAGCACCAGAAAGAATAATCTCATGCGATTGACCGCTAGGATTCGACCTTGTCAGGAGTGAAATCGTGAAAGCAACGTACATATAGCACATGAAATGACAAGTATATAAGAGTAGAATGTAAGTGGTAGATAGGTTGAAACAGTGGTGTGCATATGCATTTGGCAAATAAGATAGAGTACCATGCTTCCATCTGCTGCTCGCAGCACTGCCCCTGCCCCTGCTTGTCCAGGGTTTCCCTTTGAAGCGCCATCAAACTCGACAATACAGGAACACTGTACATGCAATGGAAAGTGAAACTGTAAAAATGCCTAAGACTAATAAATGTTAGATTGCCTATCGAGCTAAAAGATTTAGATTAGTATATAGAGAACGACAATGGCAAAATGAACATATGCCTAATGCTAAATGGACCAGTATATCAACAGCCAATGGGGGCATCTATTAAGGATATGATATTAAGTCAATATAGCGGCAAGAAGTTCTGAATTGAGATGTAAATGGTTACTGTTGCTATTATTCTGCCAAAGGATACACATTTAAAATGACCATGTCACTGGCTTGTAAAATGTTACTTTAGATGATCAGTGTACGCATGGAAACAAAAAAAGTAAAGTTTTGTTCGCATCTTACAGCAACTTACACAATAAGAAGAAACTGGCGGAACCTGGAGGAAGTTGTCTAACTTGGCATGCTTTAGGGGTGGAATGTCTGTAAATGAAGTTGCTACAACCATATCCTGCTAGAAAAAGAAAAAGTTACAAAGAAAAACCAATTAGTATCTCCAGCTTCTAGCAGACTCGTAATCATGATATCTATTCACAGCCAGAAGTGCAACTAAAATTCTATTATGAGATTACCAGCGGCCTCTTCTCTAAATGATTCTTGTTAGCTGGTTTACTGTTACAAGAATTTGGCTGCTGCAAAAGACAATATATTCAATGTGAAAAGTATGTAATAATTATGTCCCAAACAATGTAAAAGCATTCAAGTGTTTACATGTAAGGAAACTAAATGCATAGGAACATCCCAACCATCAACTTAACATATAAGTCCAGAATCTAACCCGGAAAGGGCAAGTGATGAGTTGCCCAAAAAGATCGTCTTGCACATCGCTGGCGTCAACAGAATATATAGAATTCTTAAGTCCATGAGATGAGAGATAGTCCTCAGCTTCTTTAGTCAAACCAAACCCTTTAAACACACTCACCGAAGGATCATTCGCCTACAAAAGAAAACAAGTAAATTTTACACCAGCAATTCTGAAATTGTAAGTTGAAACACGTTATTATTAGGCAGAACAGTAGCTATAGGCCCCTAAGACCACAGATGGACAGACGTGCTTCACCTAGCTAACTGAATTAGTATCCAGATTTGTTCTTTTTTCAGCTAGTTGGCTATTAAGATACAGGAATTGCCTTACAACAAACATACCTTAACGACGAAATCACTCAAGCATAACAAAAGTTTGACCCTAATAACTTATGACTAACTGAGTGTTATTTCCTAGTTCCCAATTCAACGATTCACCGTCCAATCCCATGTTTTGACACAACAAACTTCCCGAGTGTTTGACCATTCAGAAACTACGCTTTCTTTTTAAACTCACGAACAAATATACTAAATTCACAATATGAAGTCTTCAGGCAAAACAAAACGTAAGCCTCTCGTGTTTTCAGAATTAGATAAAATCTTAAAAGCTAAAGCTTTTAAAACAATAAGCCGAAATTCAAGATCTTTGGAAGATTATTCACCTAGATTCTCGACATGCACGAAAACGATAGAAAAATTTATTACCATATGCTTACATTTTGGATTAGATTGTAACAAAAATAAATTGCAACAAATTGAGGTTGACAAGAAAATTACGGTTGATCGAAGAACGGATTGAAGATCACTAATGCTTTTATAGACTCCAACAGCATCCCCCTTTTTTACGACATAAAAAGCATCCTTTTCGACATCACCCATCTTTACTTTTCTTTCAGCTGCTTTACTTTACACAACTTCCACTTTCTGCAAATCAACCAAATTCTGGATGGATTCCAACAAACAAGAAAATTGTTCAAATTCAGTATATGGAAACCCTAATTATCATCAAAATTCACTGAATCACGAAAAGATACAAATTACGAGTGATAAATTAAGGACTCGATTTTCTTTCTTCGATTCGAATTATTAATAAAATAAAAAGACTGTAATTACAAAAAAAAAAATTAATACGAGAAAAAAATAAATTACCGTTGATCTTTGGGGGTTTCTTCCGTCCGGTGCTCAGTCAAGAGTGAAGTAGGTGCGAGGTGAAAGAACAGGAAGGAGAGAGATTAATTTAGATCAACTGCAAAAACTACCCTTTAATCTTTCCAAGTTGCCAATAACACCCCTCCGAAATCCAAAACTTAAGAAATGGTTAATACTATATTAATGAAATGGTCAATGCTATATTATTGTTGTAACATTACATACATGGTAATTTTATTTTTCAAGTGTTTGATAAATAATAAGTAGACAAACTATCATGTATTTCATTATTTATATTCCTCACTAATCATCTATCGTTTCTGTTTAAGACGGGAACACAACAACATGGTAGAACACTTGATGATGAGCTAGATGATTAAGAAGAGACAGTGGTATACGGATAGGATATTCAAAGCAACTTTATCCATAATTAGTTCATCATAGTAACCGTAGTGCAGACATCGTGCAATTCGACATTTTTGTTGACGAGATCATTGCTGATCGAAATGTCGAGAAATGATGCGTCAAGCACTGGACTAAATATATGGTCTAATCGGAGGGACCACTGTCAGTCGTGCCTAGTAGGGTGCCAAAAAGCTATGCCAATTCAAAGTCGATGCATTCCATATCACTTAAACCTCTATGATGGGGATATTGTGAGCCTCAACGCTTCAATCAACTAAGTGTCGGGAGTAACAATAGCCATATAAATAGCACGCCAAACGTACTTTATTCGTGACACCACTCCTAGCACCTGCGCAATTGAGACTGACGATTAACACCTTTGGTGTTGTCTTCTAATTTTTATCTTTGAAGGACTATCATGTATATGAACAATGTCTCGAGTTTTCTACACCCGTATAGAGTTCTCTAAAAGTACTCAAATTTGGCAAAACTCCTTAAGGTCGATTTAAAACATGGTAAAATATCTTAGCACCACTGTTGGATTAAAATGACCCCAATAGTCCCTTAAGGCAATTTGCATGTGTATATATGGATCTTTGGCTTTTTGAAGGTAACAAGAAACACTTTATGAGCACTTATGTCTTTTAGCAACCCACACCTATCTCATTTGTGCATTTTTACAAGTGACTTAGGCTATTTTAGTCTGATTTGCTAGGGAACGAGAGACGTTAGCAAGGTCACACTTGCTAATAATGGTGATAAATTTAAGAATATGACATATCTATGTCATCAAATCCAGTTATATTAAAATGCAAAGTGAGTAAAAAAACAAGGCAAAAACTAGTTTTCAAGGTTAACTTGATAATTTCCGTTGTGACTGCTTTGAAAATGAATTTTGCTTCTTTATTGATGAAGCTGTTGTGGATTTTGTTGGATGTCACCACAAGTTTTAAGATAGAATTATGGGCATCAATTTATTTCAGATCGTTCACCAATTATACCAACATTTGTTTAGAATGTCAATAAAATCCAACTAATCTACCAAATTCGCTATTTTCCCCCACTTTTAAACAGTATTTAGAACATGGTTAAACAAGTAATTGGATTTCTAAAGGTACTTGAGGAGCAAATATCTTCTTGTTGTATGTTATGTTATGTACTTATGTAAATAATTGATGATTACTATGTATTATATTTTATTTCTATGTAACAAATTGAAAGTGTGTTATGTGTTGACTTAAACCTTATGTCAATTATTAAATTTAAATTTGAAGGTAACTATATCTATTTTATTTCTTGGAAAAACAAATTATTTGGCCAATCTATATTCGGCATTGCTAAATAAGTTTAGGCCAACTTACATTCTGCACGGGTAAATAGGTAAAGCGATATTTAAACTGGTCAACGATAAAAATTTTAAACTTCTTATCATTGTCACGAACTGCAAAACCATATGACTAAGAGTAGTTAACGACTTTTCAACTAACTTGTGAATACGGATGCTTTAAAAGCCTTAATCTTGATTCTTGAAGCAAGAAGGCAGATTTCATCGAGTAATTTATTGACTCATTAGACATTAGTGTTAGTTTAAATCACGTACACAAAACTTGTCTATCATTATTATGGATCAAAGTTTTATTTTGGAAATATGTTTCGGACTGCTAAATACTCTAAAATTTCATCACGTTTCAAAGTCTTTTCGACATGTTTAGGGTTTAGGGTCTAAAATGTTTCTAAAAAAATCATAAAAATTATAATTATTAGTAATTTTAAAAATACTTACGTGTTTCAGTACAAACAAAAATAATATGTTTTGAAAATTTTCGTAAAAAATAAGGGAAACTTTGACTATGTTCTAAACAAATCACACCATTATTGCAACAAATTTTACTGCACGAGATACTCTGGCCATTAAGCCTACCACAACCCTAGTTTAGAGGTACACATATGAATCGGCTTAAAGTCAAATTAGCACGACCAAAAGCTTGCAAAATCAAATCCAAACTTCAGAAGTTAATAATTTATTCAATATCAAATCAATCTTTGAAACTAAATCCTATAATATTTGTAACAATTATACAATTAAAGAATCAAATTCTAGTTCACTAACTCCCCCATCTCTCAACCCCCAACACTGATACTCTGTCCATAGGACTATGACAAACCCCAATTCAAGATGAAATCGGACATCAATCCTTCAACTGTCCCCAGCATTACCTTAATAAACACAAAGCTTCCAAACGTCTCTTTGAAAACGTTTTCATTGCGACTCTTGTAAAACAAAACATATAAGTATTTTTTCGCATTCATGTACAAACACCAAAACTTTGATCCACGACGAACAACCTCAACTCACTTGCTCCCCAACCAAATCCAACCCGACCACCAAAAATGACAAACCTTGAAACAACAAATAGTAGAAATGAATCCCGTGCTTCGACAACAAACTCCTCGTAGCAGCGGTCAACAACAAAAAAGCAAGCGCAAGTTCCTTTCTATAAATCTTATTCCTCCTCTTTTTACTCTCTTCCTTCTTCTCACTCATTTTCTCAAGTATCATATCCAAACCTGACTCCGAGCCCCTCCTCTGAATCTTTCCATCGCTCAACGCCTTCGACTCCCTTTCAACAAGACTAATCAGATCTGACTCTGATGCCCGGCCCATTTTCTTCGTGACCACCCATTCATAAGCGCTCCCCATTTGGAATAGGCCCGAGATCATTGCATTGAACTTTGTGACGGACATTGTGTTTTCAAAGAGTAGGTAAGGCATTAAGAAGGGGAAAGATTTTGGTGCTGGGAGAATGTTGAGAATCGACATGAAAATGGGTACGTAACAGAGGAGCCACGGAGGGAGCTCGGCTTCGGGTACGAACATTGTTAAGGGAAGGATTATGCAGAAGAGAGTGAAGGAGTAAAAGGGAAGGATTAGTTTGCGGAGGAGGAAAAAGAGGAAGATTAAATTTGCTTTTTTCCATTTTGATATCTGCAAATAAATTGACATGAACATGAATGAAATAGTCAATAACTGATGCCAATGTTATATATGCAAATAGTAATTTAGAAAAGGCAACCAATGAACTTCCATTTCACACAGAAAAGAATCTTTGCTTCTATTCATTAGGGAGTTTGACACCAAGATTCATTGTTAAGAATCGAAACTTCATGGAATTAAAAGAAACGACAGAGGCAAAACTCATGATTAAGAGAGATTTTAAACTACCTCGGACTTTAAGATTGCGGGGAGGCACAACCTAAACAGCTGCATTGGACCCGAATGCCAACGATGTTGTTGTTTCTTATACGCTTCGTACGATTCTGGCAATTCACAAAGGGCTCTAACATCATTAAGGAAAACGAATTTCCAACCGTGTAAGTGAGCTCTAACGGCTATATCCATGTCCTCCACCGTTGTTCTCTCGAGCCACCCCCCGGATTCTTCCAAAGCCTTGATCCTCCAAACTCCGGCTGTACCATTGAATCCAAAGAAATTGAGGAACATGCCATTTACTTGTTGCTCTACCTCAAAATGGAAGCACAAATTGATGTATTGGAGTCTAGTAAGTAAATTTTCGTCCCTGTTGACAAACGACCAACGTGCCTGAACCAGGCCTACATCTGGATTCCCCTGAATTGAGAAACAAGAAACATATCATCAGCACATTTCATAATGATAACGAACTATATATGGGTAAAACTGCAAAAAATTTGTCATGTTAGGTAGCATTTAACACATCCGTTTGATAGTCTATAATAGTAGTTACCTTGAAATGAGGCACTGAGAGTTTGAGAAAATCAGGATTAGGTTGAAAGTCCGCATCAAATATCGCGACAAACTCATAATCTTTCACGTACTCACAAGACATGGCTGATTTCAGGTTGCCTGCTTTGTAACCAGTTCGGATAAACCGATGTCGGTAAATTATGTTAACACCTTTCTCTTTCCATGACATGCATTCTTCCCTTATAAGATTCTGTGTAACTTCATCATCTGAATCATCCAATACTTGAACTAGAAACCGGTCCTTAGGCCAATCTAACTGGCAAACAGCACCAATTGATTGCTCGTATACCTTTAGTACCAAGAAAAAAAACAAATATTTAAAATCTCACATTAGTGTAACTAAGTCGATTGTATACTTCTGTTGTTACTCGTCTGTCTCGTTCCTCTACTCTATCTATATACTAAAAATGTAACTTTGTATTGATAAATTATACTACTACTTATTATTATTAAAAAAAACAATAAAAAACAGAAAACACTATCAATGCTTCTCAAAACTTCAAAAAGTGTCTATAACTACTATTCAAGCTACCCAATTTATTCTCTTAACTTTTAAAAGATATTTTTGTAACTATTCAAACTTGAAACGATATTTTAAAAACTCAAAACTAACCTCAAAAGGTGTAACTGTAATTCTTCCTAATTGTAACTAACTCATCAAACCACATTTAAAAATATAAAAAAATATAATCAGAAAATAGGAATTCAGTTACCTCTCTCTCATTGCACATGGGAATCTGAACAAGCACCATAGGAAAATCCCTCGTACCATCCTCAACATCATCAAACTCATCTACCTTAACAATTTCGGGTTTCAATCCCTTCAACTTAATCCAAAAACACCCCAAACACTGCACAACCCGATCCAACGACTGTACCAAAAACAACACTATACAAAACCTCGAAAGCGTCACGATCAACGGTGCCACGTAATCCACTCTAAAATCCACCCAACCAAAATACACGCGCCGCACCAGATTCCGCACCTCAAAGTCGTTAAACGGATTCAAACTCAAACTCAAACTCAAATTAAAATACGCAAACACTTCCATCAAAAGCGCTACTACCGAAACAGCGAGGAACACTTTGATGAACCCGTACAATCTGGATCCTCGGTGTTTCGGATCCTCCTGATCCGAATACGCAATACGGGTCTTGACCGACCCGGATATTTGGAACACACTTGTTACTAGCCATGGTACAATGGACAAAATTTTGTGCACTTTAAGTAGAAGAAAGAATGTGAATTGCTTTGGAGTTGCGGATTTTTTCGACTTCTTTTCGAATATGGATTCGATATTCGGATCGTTGAGCTCTAACGATATTTTTTCGGGTTTTTCGAGCGTGACCAGTAATGTGTTAGGTGCCATTGGTGAATGAATAAATTGTAATTTGAATGAAAAAATATAGGTGGAAGATTTTATGCAGTATTGAGTGACATTTTTGTGAGGAGTACTGTTATCGAATATGCTTGTGTTGTGTACTAATAAAGGAAGTGGAATTGAGGGTTACAGTGTGTCAGAGGTGAGGCAGAAGGAAGGTTCAGTTCTTGTTAAATATATATATATGTAACTTTTGTGATATACGCGGGGTACGATATTATTGAATAATCTATGATGTTTAATGAATATTTAATGTTTGACGATGAGTAAGTTGCGGAAACCACCCCTGTGTTATTTTTAATTAGAAAGTAGCCTCTAGTGTACGTTGTTTTCTTTAGCAAATTAAATGTCCCTGTAAAAATTGGAAACTAACAAATTCACCTTACTAGTCACTACGGTTTACATTAGTACATTTGCGTATTCTGAAATTGATTTTTATGACACTTTTTTTTTATGGATAAAATATTTATATTCTTCGGAATGTATTTTATATGTATATGTGTTATCTTTTGAAAAGGAAAAAAGGAAATAACATAATTTAGGATTTACACAAAAAGAGTACGATATAGTTTTATTATGTTTTTAAATGATTCCAAGAAAATCTTGGAATATTTAGTTGAATAAATTTACTTTCAGTATAAGATTTTAAAGGATAGAAGAATTAGTTATCTTAGATTAAAATGTTAGGGGTATTTGCTATAAAAACACATAGGATGTTATTTAATATTTAGAATTTACAGGGAGTTTTTGCTATAAAAACACATAGGATGTTATTTGCCAATTTAAAAAATAGCAGCCGTAATTTTTGCAATTAACTCGCGCGTGTAGTGAAATGATAATATAATTCATGCGATGGTCAAACTGAAAAAAGGGCAATGTCTTTTTTGTTGGCTTACTAACTTTTACTGTTTGAAAAAAAACATTTAATTTTGATTTATTACGCGGCTAGGGAACTCATAAGAATCACCACACGTTGTGTCGGTGTTTGATTAATAGGCAGTGATTGACAACTGATCACAGCTAAATTCTACGTGTTAAACTGGCCTTTTGCTTTTTCTAATCTTAGATTAAACTGGCTAAATTGTAAGAAAGTTGAATGCTCTTTCTGTTTCTTCTTTTAAGGATGATTAGTTCTTTATTATTTTGGAAAAAGAGGGGTGCACCATGTAATATGCTCTTAAAATTATTTTACTACTAATCTATATTATTATATAAAGAAAGGCAAACTAAATATTAGTTACTGAATATTAATTTTAAAATACATATCTGTGATTTTCTGTGGAAGCATTTAATTAGGAAATTAAATCCACGATTCTATATATTCACTCAATTTCCTAATACAAAGTATTGAACCGCAAGGTTAAAATGTTCAATTCATTATAGTCTTCATCGGACCTTTTGGATTCTATACTAATTGAGGTCAATTATCAATTATCATAACAATTCAATTAATCGGGGTTAAAGAAAGGAAATTCTTTAATTTTGATTTTAAAATGATGGATCGGTTAATTATGATGGTACATTGTATATAGCAAATAATAATAATATATATGCCGAATTTGGACCAATGGGCACACCTAGGACAGCAAGGTGTGCCCACATCAAAGTGGTAGATAAATTGAATTAAAGATCCTGGGAAAGCTAGGACGTATATGGAATATTCCTTTCGCATAAAATACTATAATATAACGATGGTTTAATTAAACGAAATCAAGATTCCAAGCGCTTATAAGATTCAATCTATTGTTTTGACTTTTGAACTGTACGACTAATACATATTTATATATACATGTATAAGCAATTTAATTTGGTTGCAGTAATTGTAATTGTACACATATTTTTAAAATATAGTTAGACATAATCACACAGTGGCAATTCACCTCCTGTTACGTTTTATGTAAAACATAAATAACAAGTTGTCACGAATAAAGTTTTAAATAGATACGTGCATTACCCGACCCAACGTGAAAAGTAAATATAAATTAAATTAAACTACCCCTTGTAATTTTAATAAGTCGCATACTTATTATTTCCTGACACTTACAGACTTACTTAAAAAATGACGTATTTTTTGCAATATATGAAAGTACGCGAAGGATGGTCTCCTATATTTTCCATATGATGGTTCTTTTATTTAAAAAAAAAAACAATAAAAGGGGCCATGGAATAGTGCATTTTGCACATAATACAACACGTGTTCATGCAAAAGTTCATAGAGTTACATATCTTAATTAAAAATTAAGGAAATGATTGTTGCATTAAATAGTAATATTAAAAAATTAAAATTAAGGAAAATGATTGTTGCATTAAACAGTAAAATAGAACTGTGGTATTACCTTGAAGCACCCATGAAGTACAGGTTCAACTTTCGAACTTGAAGTATTTGGATGTTATAACTCGCTGGTTTAATTAGGTTAATAATTTTGGGTAGTTAACCAATTATTTCGTCTATTTCTTTTTCTCTTTTCTTCTCCCACAGTACATGTGCATGGTCGAGTACATGCCAAGTTCAGAAAGACAGCTAATGTGCGATTCTTTTGTTTGGAAGCAATAAGATTTGTTAATATTTTAGATCACGACAAAACAAATATTGAAAGTTGATCAAATCTTTTTACTCAAACTTAGATATCAATGGAAATTTAGTCACTTTATTCATTTCATGAAATGTCTTTCGTGGGGGCAGGGAATACGTTTGTTCACACAGGCCAAATTCTTCTCCAAAGTATGAAACACAAATTTTTTCTTAAAATATATAAAGAACATACCCTTGAGCTTTCAAAATTAATAATATGAGGTTGTTACTTCCTTTTGCAAATTAAATTTAGGTTAAGGAATTCAATTTGTTATACCGCAACACAACAACAACAAAAGATATATAGACGAAAAATGATACATGAAGGACTATGAAACTTGTTTACTTGCTTTGTTAAAAAATATTAAGTTGATTTCATATCATAGTCGAATTATTTATATTGGCGATGCAACATAAGCAAACTTACACATCATTTTATTATTAAAATGCAAGTGGTTTTGGCTCTTGATTCATCAATTATAAGAATCTGATACTATGAGGACAGGCAAAAGATGCGTATGTTCGACTCTTTTAGCACCTTTCACGCCATGATTGGATCCACCAATCGCACGAGCACCACTGATTTCTCTCCTTAAATCAAAACATGTTGAGGGAATCAGATTCAGTTACATGCACTAATCAGAGATCACATGAGAAAGTTTAGCTGATTGTAAAATAATTATCATACATACATATATAGATGTAATATATAATTTTTCATGTCTATATGTGTTTGTCTGATAAAATCAGACGTGAGACTATAATTCTTGATTTTTTAAGAGTGTAGGTCTATATTTGTTACGTTTGAGAGAAGAAGTAAATTAATTAAATTGAGTACAAGAGATACTCTCTCAACAACACCTATAAAAAAGACATTTCCAGACCTCCTAAAGTGTTTGACACAAAGTAGCCATAGAAGACTAACAAACCAAACACTAGTGCTCCAAAAACCTGAAATGACAAAAAAAAAAAAAAAAACCTGAAATGACTGAAACCTCACAAAGAACAAACAAAAGAGATGCCAAATTTCATCCTTAAAAAACTCTCAATTGTGTACGCACACCAGTTGTAAAAGTCGATAAAACGAGTAGGACAACTCTATGTTATGTACGTGCCTTTTTCCAGAGCCAATATTCTAGTAATATATGAAAAATCATGAAGTTTCAAGATTTTTGTAAAGATGTTCGACTTGATTTGATTCTCGTGTGGTTTGTATAGCCTACTTCGATTAACTAAAATTACCGATTTAAGTAGATTTATTTATATATAAGATTTTATTAAATTAAGATATAATTAGTTATACGAAAAATAAATAGACAGAAAGGTAGGGTCATAACGTTTGATTGGAGGTACACTCTCTATTGTTAGAACAATTACATTACACTCCTTGAATTCTAAAGAGAAATATATTATATCATTTTTATGTATGGATATTACAGACCCACCCTACAAGTATGAAATTGCTACAATAATATTTTGTCTATTTTTACATGCCTTTTAAACTTCACGGTGTATCTATTTTTTCATACAACGAGCAAGTCCCGTCAAAATTGACCATACATGGAGAAGATGGGTCGAAATAATCATTCTGATAAAATAAGCTATCACTTAATTATCAAAAGAGACTAAGCTATCACTTAATTAATTCAATTGAATTCCACCAACCTAGGCGCACTCACTAGCTTGTAAGAAAGTTATAGTATTAGTTTAGCTTCTAAGAAAGTAATTATCCATAATTTGTAATTGTTAAACCCCCAACTATAATCATCGGTGTTAATATGTTTTCCAACTCTTCTCTTTTACCTTAATGATGGGGTATTTTAGAAAGGGACCAATACCAATATTGGGTCGGTCCAAGGAGAAAAGTCCACTGAAATAGTCTATCGAACAACCACAATATGATATTAATCGAGCATCGAACGACCTCGATTCGATCTAAGTGATTAATCGAACTGCCCCAATTCGATGCACATCTCCCTGCCGCCACAGGGGCCCACGGGACGGGGTCTATAAATACCCCGTTTTTTGGCCTTCTCAAGATTCATTCAAACACTCACAACACACTCTAGTACATCGAATTTGCTGATTCGATACACTTTACAGTTCGATACTCAACTCCGTTCGATACAATCTACTTTGGCTTTGACCAAGATCGAACCGAGTCCGTTCGAGGTTCACCACATCGAATCCACATCATTCGATACACTGCAGGTTCAATCAACAGCAACATCGAATCACTGTAATTCGATACATATAGATCGAACGTCCTCAATTCGATCTACCCAATTCTTTGTCTAAATAGGATATCAAGAGTAATTCATTACTTGTTATAGACAGTAGGTGTTCTGGACCAAGCTAGTCTGTTCATTGTAATAGAGTAGCATTATTTTGGCATTGTCAGGCCCACATGTACTGATCTCTGGTGTATGGTAACTCGGACGAAATAAGACCAAAATATTGGCGATGTCTGTGGGAACACCGTTTAAATTGCTTTGAGATATAAGTAGCTAGAATGACAAAGAGATGCCTTGTGCGATCAGATGGCACCGTCGAAGCAAGGAAGAAAACCAAAGTGGTTAGAGATGAGAATGGAAAATGACCCGATCCTCAGGAGCAAGGTCGGGAGAAAGCAGAAACCAACTGCTAAGGTAGTGGCAAGAATGTAAAATGGAACCTTTAGGGGAATTCAAGATCGTTCAGTTATTCAGGGAAAGTGTTGAGAAAATAATAAAGATTGGAGCAGCTATGGAACCAATGATAGATGTCGCGTTAGTAGATTGTCCCAGGCGCAATTCAGATATATTCGTTTGGTCTGAATCCGACCTGCACGGAATAGACCCCATGATCATAGTGCACCGTCTAAATGTGGACAAAAAAGCAAAGCCAATAAGACAAAAGAAACGGAACTTTAGCAAAGAAAAGAACGAAGCGACCGAAAATGAGGTAGAAGAGCTCTTAGCGGCTCGACATATTTACGCCTTGAGATTTTTGGAATGGTTGAGTAATGTCGTTCTGGTCATGAAAAATGAGGCGATATGGAGAATGTGCATGGATTACACAGACTTGAACAAGCACTGCCTCAATGACTCTTTCCCTCCGCCTAGGATAGATTTGTTAGTTAATTCGACTGCGGGATGAGCACTACTGAGTATGATGGACGCGAAGAGTGGATTTCACCAAATTTTCATGGCATTGTAAGATCAGAGCAGAACTACGTTTGTAACAGATACATGTGTATACTGTTACATGGTAATGCCTTTCGGATTGAAGAACACGGGAGCGACTTTTCAAAGACTTGTCGCGAAAATGTTTTACCATCAGATCAGAAAGTCAATGGAAGTGTACATTGACGACATGCTTGTAAAGAGTCTCAAGGCTGAAGAGTATGTGAGTCACTTAGATGAAGCATTCACGATCATGAGAACTACCGGGATGAAGGTGAACCCGGAAATATGCATATTTGGGGTAACATCAGGAAAGTTTTTAGGATATGTGGTAAACGAAAGAGGAATAGAAGCTAACCCAGATAAAATAGGGCAGTACTGGATTTACTTTCGTCGAGGACGGTGAAGGATGTGCTATGTTTGGTAGGCCGCTTGACGGCCTTGGGAAGATTCATATCGACTTTCGCAGAAAAGAATTTACCCTTTTTCAAGGTCATGAGAAAGAGCAAGGATTTCATTTCGGGACCAAAATGTGAGGATAACAGATGAAAAGATACTCGGTGAGCCCACCGCTATTGGCCAAACTGGAGGAGAACGAGATGTTATATTTATACTTGGTAGTGTCTTCACACGCCATCAGTACGGTTCTAGTCAAAGAAAACGGAATCCAACAGTTACCCATCCAATATGTATGTAGAGTGTTGCAAGGAGCAGAGAGGAATTATTTGGAGATAGAGTTGTTCACCCTGGAAATTGTGGCCACCGCACGAAAATTGAGATCGTATTTTCAGTCTCACCCAATCACGATTGTGACAGATAAATCGCTAAAACAAGTGTTGACTAGACCTGAAACCTTCGGCAGACTGGTGAAATGGGCAATTGAACTCAGCGAGTTTGGGTTGGAATTCAAGTCGCGAACTGCGATTAAAGCACATGCTTTAGCAGATTTTATGGCCGAGACATTGGGAAACAGTATGGCCGGCTCCACAAATTACATTTTTCTATATCAGACCAAGCAGGAACTAGCAGGGCCGCCACCACATGGATACTACATACAAATGGATCCGCCACCAGTCATGGAGGAAGGGTTGGGATTCACCTCTTATCTCTAGATCGCGGAGAATTTGAATTTGCCATTTGTCTCAACTACATGGTGACCAACAATGAGGCCGAGTATGAATCGGTTATAGCAGGAATTAAACTGGCTTTGGGGCTCAATGTTGAGCATTTGGACGTATTTACCGATTCGTTGTTGGTGGCAAATCACTTTTCAGAGAAAAGAGATGATGACATTGTACTCTACCAAGGTCAAAGCACTGGCTGAGCGATTCAGTTTCTTCGACATCACTCAGATCCCGAGAGATGAGAATGTCGAGGCCGATGTGCTATCAAAATTTATCAGTTCTTCGGAGATTTTAGTAAAGAAGTGAGTTACATTATTAGCCACGGACAACCCTTCTATCGAAATATCATAATATAACGGCACTGCTGCAAGAGTGGAATATATAATGTCAATTGAAGAAGATACTTCTTGGAAGGACGAGATTATAACATATCTACGGGAAGGGATACTCACAACGGATCCGAATGCGCATCGTAGAATGCGATACAAGGCTTATAGGTTCATAATTCACAGTGGAGAACTATAAAAAGGCTCGTTCGAAGGCCCGTTGCTCCGTTGTCTGACTCCAACTCAGGCTGATTATGTAATGAAATAAATCCATGCTGGATGTTGCGGAAATCATTCAAGGGGAAGGGCTTTGGCCCAGCGAATTCTGCGCTAGAGGTACTATTGACCAACTTTACTAAAGGATGCAACAGCTTTCTCGCGGGGATGTAATAGCTGTCAATACCACGCTCGCCTTATTCACAGGCCTGCGCAACCGCTACAACCACTCGACGTGGCATGCCTCTTTGATCAATGGGGAATCGCTATCGTGGGGCCGCTACATGTGGACAAAGGTCAAAAAATATTTCTAGTGGTGGTAGTAGAATATTATACCAAGTGGGTCGAAGCAGAAGCTATGTCATTGATCACCGAAAAGAACATGATTGAATTTATTTGAAAAATATCATATGTCTTTTCGAAATTCCCAGGTATACGGTATTTGATAATGCCACGAAATTCGTAGGCAAGGAGATCAAGTCCTGGTTCGCGGAATTACGCATATCACACAATGTGACTTCAGTTTATCATCCACAAGCGAATGGCAAAACGGAGTCCACCAACAAGACATTAAAAGATTACCTCAGGAGGAGGATGAAAGACACTGGAAAAACCTGGCCAGAGGAGCTTCAAGGAATATTATAGGCATATAGAACAACTCCGAAAACATCGACAAGAGAAACACCTTTCGTCCTTGTGTATGGCACTGAGGTTGTTCTGCCTGCCGAAATAGAGATGCTGACACGCAAGATTCACGATTACAATCTCAAACAATCAGCCTGCTTATGCTAGATGGATCTGGACATGATAGGCACAACAAAGGATGATGCGTACCAACGCACCGTAGCTTTCAAAGCAGCAATGGCCAAAAGCTACTACAAAATAGTCCAATTCTGACATTTTGAAGTAGGTGATCTGGTTCTGAGAAGCATAGCAGCAAATCCGAACATTGGGAAATTCGAACCGAGATGGGAGGGACCTTTCAAAATCATACAAGTGAGTTCGCGAGGCTATTATTACTTAGAGAATATGCAGGGTGTAAAGCTAAAGCGTCTTTAGAATGTGCAACATCTTAGACGTTATTATGCATAGGAGTAGAGACAATCACGGTCATAGGTCAATAAATTGTATGAACTACAAAGGCTTGAGTCCATGTCAAAGACTGGGAAACGTAGGTACCTCGGTAAGAAACTGGGCCCAGTCCTTTTCAAATTATAAAATGTATCTATCTATCTATCTATATGAACGACGCAGATGGAGTCTTATAGAAATGATGCTGGAAACCCAAATGAGGAATCAAGGATTTCAACAATAAGACTTAACCCCCCATGCACAACAAAAGCGTCATGACGGAGGTACGTTTGGCCCAAAAGCGGTCGAACGCAAAAATTCACCCCTCATGCACAACAAAAGAGTCATGACGGAGGTACGTTTGGCCCAAAAGCAGTCGAACACAAAAGTTCGCTCCTCATGCACAGCAAAAATGTAATGACGAAGGTACGTTTGGCCCAAAAGCGGTCGAACGCAAAGTTCACCCCTCATGCACAGAAACGCGTCATGGCTGAGGCACGGTTAGCCCAAAAGCAGTTGAACGCAAGTTCACCCATCATGCACGGTAAAAACTTCATGTCAAAACCACATCAGAGCTTAAGTAGTCACATGCGGAAGGCAACACCCTAAGAGCATACTCAATTCAAAAGGATCAATAAAAGAATGCAATGCATTAAATAGATATGCAATTAAAAATAGATAAAATGTGATTGAGCAAAAGGTTAAAATCAGTCATTGATACGGTAATCTATACAGTAAGGCATGTATCAAAAAACTATGATATCAAGCCACAAAATCGGTTTTATAAGAGAACCGTTAGAAGTGACGTGCAAAAATTTTAATAAACAAAAATGGCCTAATATCATCAAAATGCTATATCCAAGTATCGCTACTTGGTGGATGACTGGGGGAACTCTACAAGACCCACTGAACGAGCAAAATTGGCATAATTTCCCTGAATTTGATCCTCTGTAAGAACAAGTTTATCCACTTGCGCCCAACCTTCGGGAAATGCAATTTCATTTCCCTCTGATGTATTGCTTAGGGCTCCGCCAAGCTCATATCTGCTAGGAGAAATCAGGTTCCGATCCTTGAATGTTTGCTCAGGTACAGTAGCTTCAAGCGCAACAGTTCTGATATCTTGAGAGGGATACATGCGAGTTGGCACTATCATGGTCGGCCCCGAAATAATTGGTTTATGCAGGGCCCTTTTTTTCTTTATCTAGCGCAGCACCTGACAATTCCCGAGAGCCAGCTGTCCTCTTAGGATTTGCCAGAAGTATTGTGGCCCTAGCTGTGGTTGGGGGTGCAACTTTTGTGGGAGGTAGACTGATTTCATCATCACTATTCCCGAAAACAGCATGGATGGGGTCACTGACTCTTCCTGTTTCAGAACGAGAATCATCGACAATGTATGATTCTTTTTCTCCCTGCCTCAAAGGTGGACTCATATACAATGGGCCAGACTCAGGCACACTACCACCTTTACGGTCATAACATAGAATGTAAAACAGATCGCCAAGATTTGGAGCACGGAACTCCTCTTCATCATCGTCGTCGAGTTCTGGGATCTCCATCCTAGAACCGCGACTAATGTCCAGCATATCTTTTTGGAAACCCTCCCTAAGATATCCGATATGATCGTCCTGATCAACGCCAAGCTCCATGCCATATTTCATATCTATGGCACCGCGAAGCAGTTCAAGCATTTTATAAACGCCACTCTCCATGAATGATTTGGCAACAAAGAACCTATAATTCTCCGATTCGAAATAGTGCACTCTACAACCTAAATCAGCTAAGGCATTGTCAGCACTCACATTCAATGCTTTGAGAGAGGAATTCTCTCACTTTAGGGAATCATTCTCTCTCTTCAAAGAGGCAACTTTAGCATGCAACACGACAACGTTGTCCTCGACTTTCTTGGCAACCAACCTTGTTTGATGAGTATCCTGAGTTGCTATAGCACTGATTCTCGCCGAATTCTTGGCGCGCGCCAGTGCAGTACGACGGTTGTTATCACTACTACGGATATGCTCATTCAACTTATCGATAACAAAAGTATGCTTACCCTGCACCTCAGTTAGACCGTTATAATCTCGGCACAACCGATACACCACTATCGCTATAACAGCAAAAAATAAACGCCCAAAGCGTGCTAGACCAAGATACCCGAGCTTATCCACTACGGCACGGCGATCCAGTTGAGGCCACAAGCCCCTCATTATTTATGCTGACTGCTCTTCTTGTAGCCGATATCCATCTAATGTGATGCTCAACGACTCTGAATTCTCATTATTTAGAAATTCATAGTCAAAGAGGCTCTCAGGCGGCGCTGGCCTTGGATTGCCAGATGGTCGTGGTCGTATACTCGGAGGAGGGGGAATCTCACCAGCCTCTATATCGGCCTCTGTTTCAACAATCTATCTCTTGGCCGCAATACACCAATTTTCACCCCCTGAATGGGAAGAACCCTCTCCAAAAGATCTTGGTTCGCGCCTGAATGTAGGATTTTCCACATTGAACTTAGCAAGATTGGCAGCAATTCTCTCATCAACTGCATCAATCTCTTCTATCAATCTGATTTGAGATTTCGTTCCAACCTTAACGCGACCACTAACAGCAGTTGGAGTCATTACCAATCTTCGCGGGACAAAGCCCCCGTGTCTTTCGAAATTGCTCACTACAGGCACTCGGGTGCCAACACTAACCTCACCGAGCCTAACAGTAGAACGAGTGCAAAGTGACGGGGCAGAATGACCCGCACCCCAGTTCTCAGATAAGCTTTCAGGAGCCCTAACTGCAGGTTGAGTTTTTGTGGCAACTCCCGGGGACTCTTCAGCAGATTCCTTATCAGACGATTGGCACGCATTCGATACACTGGCGCTCTCGTTTCTATTCTGAGTTGTGTATATATTCTCCGAAGACACAACTGATTTTTTACGACTCTCAAATTTTTTCCTCACCATTATGGGACGATAGAAGGGAAAAAATGCAAACTCCTTAAAAAACAGATAATTTTTTTCTCAATATCGAATCGCTAGGATTCGATCCTAACTGATAGATCTAATTTGGACTATTTGATGTTAGTAGATCGAATTTGGACGATTCGAGATAGGCAGAGAAGCGGACAAAACTTCTCCTTGGAAGAAAAATGAGAATAAGCTGGAAAATGAGCCCTTATATAGCCCCACCATCGCATTTCTCCAAAATTTGATACAATTATATCAAACGGGACGAACTCGATGTGCCTCGATTGAACGGCCTCGATCCGATGTTGATTCCTAAGTAGATCGAATGGTCCAAATTCGATCTAATCCTAAATTCAATTAGAATTAATAATATATAAATAAAATTACGTGACTTTAATGATCGGAGAGGTTTGGAACCCGGTTCAAGACCGCCTCCCAATCGAGGGCATGGTTTTCAACGCAAAGAGCTCAAGCCTCATAGTTTGGCACCCGGTCTTTGTTTAAGACGCCTCCCAATCGGGGGCCTGATTTTCATCATTATCAAAATTGCAAACAAGAAGGGCGTGTCAAAGATATATTTTATGAGTTTGGCACCCGTTCTCTAGTCGACAACATCTCCCAAACTGGGGGACTATATGATGGGAGTATTTTAGGAAAGGCCCAATACCAATATTGGACCGGCCCAAGGAGAAAGACTCGCTGAAATAGTATATCGAACAACCACAATTCGATATTAGTCGAGCATCAAATGGTCTCGATTCGATCTAAGTGATCGATCGAACCGCCCCAATTCAATGCACATCTCCCAGCCGCCATAGGGGCCCATGGGACGGGGTCTATAAATACCCCGTCTCTTGGCCTTCTCAAGATTCATTCAAACACTCACAACACACTCTAGTACATCGAATCGGCTTATTCGATACACGTTACAGTTCGATACTCAACATGTTTGATACAATATATTTTGAATTTGACCAAGATCGAACCGAGTCCATTCGAGGTTCACCACATCGAATCCATATCATTCGATACACTGCAGGTTCAATCAACAACAATATTGAATCACTGTAATTCGATACATATAGATCGAACGTCCTCAATTCGATCTACCCAATTCTTTGTCTAATAAGAATATCAAGGGTAATTCATTACGTGTTAATTGTTATAGACAGTAATTGTTCTGGACCAAGCTAGTCCGTTCATTGTAATAAATTAACATTATTTTAGCATTGTCATGCTCATTTGTATTGATATGTGGTGTATTGTAAGTTGTAACATGACGAAATAAAACTAAAATATTTAATTAAATAACATACAAAAACTACTTTCATGTTCAAACCTCAACTAAGGTCGACAACACTTTATATGACGTTCCACCTACTACAACGTATGGAAATAAGAAATTGCTAATAGTAATTACCAATATACATTGCATTAGTTTTCTTTTCCCTTTCGATCAACGAGGTGAAGTGTCGTAATCGTTATTAAGACTTACTAGATATAATCTTTCCCGATACAAAACATTAATTAATTATTCTCTATCCAAAAATGAGCACATTTTCCGCTATTAATGATGGAACGCATACAACAAGTTGTTTTTTGAAGACCTTTCTTTATAAACTAATTGGCTTTTGGAAAGCTTATAACAAGATGTATTTCATTTTTTTTAACAAGAATAGTGTGCATAAAACAAAATTTAACGTTGTTGAAAGAAGAATTGAAAATGTTAATTAATATATGAGTAGTATAAGCCTGTAGATTACACATTCTAATAAATCAAATTACATAAGAATCGCTTCTAGTATTTAGTTAAACTATATATTATAATTATATGTTTATAGAAAAAATGATTTTTCTCCGGGAAAAAAAATAAATAAATAAAAGAGAGATAACAGGAAGGCCGCCTATAATTATGGAGGGTAAATCGGTTCTGCTGTTATGCACCCCATCCGCCAACCGCTGCACCACGGTAGAGCCCACCATATGATCCTGTGCGGTAGACCCACATGCCACCCTTACACTGCTCCCATGTGAAAGTTACCCCTTTCCGGGCTGTATCAAATTCAAATCGATGGTATATTTACAGCTACACCCCCTGAGGTATCATGTAACTATTACAAGAACCTCCCCTGAAATTTTCAGAACTCTAATGACCTCCCCTCAAACTAAAATATCACGAGGTATACATAATGAACTTCCAATTTTCATGTTTTTTCTAATGTCCAACTCCAAGTAACTACCAAAACATAACAATAAGTTTTATTCACAGAATCATACCTCATAAAAGTGTATACATATTACCTTTTTATATTGTTTTTTTTGTCCTTTCAAATTTTGCTTCAACAAGCACCATATACTGTACAACATCAATTCACATGGGCAAACTAACGTGACTGCCTGTTTTGGGAAGTAATCAGTAATATAATCAGCACCACAATGGCAAAGCAATAGCATTTATTCTGAAAGTAACACTGAAGGAGGACCCAATACTTAGTACATAAAGTTGCAAATAAGACAAAATTGTTGCACCATCAATGGAGTTTGACATGAGTACTATTGATGGGCCGACGCATAAGTGAATGCAGTCGATGCAACAACAATTGAACAACTGACTCGACTGATCAATCATGTCGATCTCATGAATTAACGAGCTAACAACCGTTGTTGTGTGATAGTGTAGCACAAATTAGAATGAGTCCCGGATCGTCTAGTGTGACTCATGGAACTAAGTACTACGTACAAAAGAAAGTGTATTTTTCTTTATTTCTAGAGATCGGCCATACATGTTAGTTTAGCAGTAATTAGTCTGGATTACATAGATAATAACGAAAGTATAAATAGGCCTCAATTACACCAAACTATGTTAATCTTATTCTAAACTCAACTAACTTTGTTTGAAACACCATTGACAACGGAAGAATAATTGAACTGAGCTGAAATCACCAACTCGAAAGTAGCTACATCATTCACGACGTACGTATTTCTCGATATCGGGGTATTTGTAAGCCTCGTAATGTAGGTACCCTTCTTTGTTTTTCCAAGAAGAGTATCAAAACAGTGGAGTTTCGAAACAATGTTTGATACTACATTTATAAAGTGTCTCGAAACATAGTTTCCAGACATTTCTCGTTAGGCCTTTAATAAGACGTCCCGGCCCAAACGCTACAATGGGCCAGCCGAATATGCCCACACCGCATGTTCTATCTGAGACATTGAATGGTTGACGCTATGTCCCTTCCCGGGTTATTTCACTTGCAATGTGTTGAAATACGAACAAAGTTTTGGCATGATTGTAAAGAGTATCTAAAGGGATCACTAAAAAAAAAAGAATTTTTTGTGATAAAAATTTTTATCACAAAAAGCCAAAAAAACATCACAATAAGTTATTGTGATAAAATAATTTGGCATGATTGTAAAGAGTATCTAAAGGGATCACTAAAAAAAAAGAATTTTTTGTGATAAAAATTTTTATCACAAAAAGCCAAAAAAAACATCACAATAAGTTATTGTGATAAAATAATTTCGTCACAGCGTCGTCACAGTACCACCGCCACAAAAGGCTACAGTGACAAAAAGTCCTAGTTCGTCACGTTTGGTCCATATATTGTAACGAAACTTCATCACATTTGCTTTTTATTTCCCTCGCAAAAAGCAAGCTTTTACCCAAATCCTCTGCTTTTAGTGACAAACAAATTCATCACACCAGAGGAACTTTTTCTTATCAGTAAATGTTCACCTTATCAAGCTCTATCCCATCACTAATATGCATTACAAATCAAATATATTGTTTCCTCTCATTGAATAGAATTAAGAAAAAGATGTCACAAAAGTTAGAAATTATAGAACTCGATACTTGTGTGTATAAAGTATAATCATATCATTACAAGAAAACTGTATAAATAAGTATCCAAATTCCACAACTCAACTAGAACATATCAAAACAAAAACAATCGCAAATGTGTTAACACCCAAAAAAAAGTAACAATCTTCGTCACCAACTGATATCTTGAGAATAAATCAACTCTTCCACATTGACATCTGTACAAAAACATTTCAATTAGTATGGTTGAAGATAAGATAAAGTAAGAGAAGCAACAAAATTGAAAAGTCTAATCGTTTCCACGAAATTAAGTCTTCCCCACGGGAACAGGTAAAGGCTGTTCTAAGTTCATCCAATTTTTAAGTCTTTTTAAGCAACTTTTCTGCAGTGACTGGAAATTATTGTTCTAATTGCCTCATCCTAACAATGCAAAACAATACGTAAACTAAATAATATGTTGTGTACATTAGGTACTGGTAATTTAATAACTTCATAAGTTCTACGAAGTGACAGTACACTATGACTGCCAATGCTATTAAGCTAGTTGGATATTTAGTACCTAATCCAAAAAGAACTTTTGTTCATACTTCATAACTGTTGGAAATATTTTAACGGGTCGTCCATGTGGGCTAAACCCGACCCGTGAATTCGAAACTCAAAGAAAGGGAGGGAATAGTTTCCTCCATGTTTTTGAATTAGAAAAAACTACCATTTTCCCTCCCAACTCTTGCTGATATCTAAAGTCAGTTTTTCTTTTGAAGAAAGAGCGAAAAACACACCTATTTTCGTAGAAAAAATAAGGAGAAAATGGAAAAGCCATTTTTGATCATCTTTTTCACATTTTAACACTTGCAACTTGGCTCTTGGGTTGTGGCTATAATTCCTTTCCGTTTGTGATTGGGATTCGACCAAATCGAAGTACAAATAAAGGAGAAACAGTTATGGAATCAAGTCGGGTTATTCAAGGTTCATGGGAGCAACTTTGGGATCCATTTAACATGGATCAAAGGTTAGTAATTCCTTCATTGGTATCAGAGCCTTATGGCTCGATTTTTGACTTTTTACTGTAGCATGCCTATATGATGTTTATCATTCCTGCAAAATTTCGTAACGAATGGCTTTGTGGTTTGTGAGATATTGCGAAGTCTTTGCGTTTTACCCAAAACTTTGACTGCATGCTGCGATTTCATTTCAATGAATTTAGGCATAAATCTTGTGGGGTTAGAAACTACATGTCAAGAGCTTTCCATCCATATAAAGAACTTTAAATTTGGCCAAGAATTGAGAGAGTTATGGCACTTTCAATTTTCAGCCAAAAAAAAAAAAAAGGATTTTCTGCGATTTTTGGAGAAGATGCACAGAAACGCGACACGTGGCACATAGTTCATAACTTGCACCGGCGGCGTGTGGTGGCGCGTGAGAAGCCTACGATGGTCCGTTTTTGGAGCCAAAAATTGCGTTATTCCCACAATTGGATTTCCTATTTTTCTGTAATTTAAAATAATTTTTTCAGAGTTCGAAAATATTTTTCATTGGATTTTTTACCTTTTAATGTAAGGATAATTTCGGAAAAATGGCTTGTTTTTGGAAAATTCTGCAAATTTTATTTTAGACTCTGAAAGTTATCTTAAAAGGCATGTGAGCCAAGTGGGAGTGTATGGACATTTATTTGAGCCATAATTAATTTTGTTTAACTTGAAAAAATAGTTTTTCTTTGATAGTTGAGACAAAATTGGGCATTTAATGCCGTATTATGGTCACGAGTATCATACAACGTACTCGAAATTATCTTATGGATATATGTTATTTTGACAACTAAAGTAAATGTGTATACACTCTATTGTGTTAAAAAATTTGCAATTTTAAACACGGTGAGATGTTTGAGAAGAAAATCCCGAGCTTGGAGGCTCGTAGTTCAAGATGGATCTTGGAAAACTTTAGAAATCCTAAAAGAGATCTTTTTGCACACTTGGTATGCTATAATTTGGATCGAGGATCTAAATGTTACCGAATGTGTGATTGAGATTTGTTGATCGGATTTAATTTTGAAATAATCACATGTGAAAATGAAGATAATTAGTTTAATTATTTTATGTGACGTGATGTATTCCGTAGTTTCGTGACGAAGCATGTATTAAAACATGTATGATTATGTTTAATCATTTTTGGTTCATGTAGAATATATGTTTGTTTCCTTACGTGCATTTGTTTTGAACATGTAATTCCATATTTTACATGATGTATGCACGCTATCTTTTTAGCTAAGTGGGAGTTCTATGGTTGGCAGAATTTTAGAAATTCTCACCTTGAACTTAGAAGATTTTTTGATTTAGAAATTAATTTCGTGATAATAAACGCTGGGATATGGATGATGATAGGCCACTTTGTGACCTCTTCGATTCCGTACCTTATGGTCGATTATTATGAATGTTGATTTGCAAGATATAAAATCAAACTTGTATAAGCAATGGACATTTAAGAAGATATCTCTAGAAAATGACAGACCATGGCAACCAAGTTGGTCACGTTCATAGATTCAAATAAGTGCTAGCAAAGCACCTATCGTGAAATGAACTGACTGTAAACTTATATAGTTTAGATATCAGGATAAGACGGTTTGATACCCCTAACAACATCGATTAAGTCACTCCAAACCTTTTAGTAAGGTCACTCTACTCTTTGAATATAGATCTAAGGGCATACAAATGATTTAATTCCGCTGCATGTGCCATTCTGTATAGCCATGTGATTAATGATTTATATAGATGGTGTACTTTTATATGTGAAATATAAATGTATGGCCAACTCGTGTTTAAGACACTGACTAATGAAAATGGCGCATTGTTAAATTCTGATTGATTACGACTATGATTTTGCTCAAGTGTGATCAATAATTTTAGTCAGTTAACACATGTGGAGTAATATGCTCAAGAGTTAAACCCAATATCATTCTCATCATCATTCATTTGAACATCTGTAAATCTGTTAAATTGACTGTGTAAATGACCCAGTCAACTTTGAACTTAAGATGAACAACATTTTTGTTGTTATCTATGTTGATGTTTGAAGTTATTTCCAGGTTCACAATAACTTTGAAAGAAAACTTTTAAAGTTTTAAGTTGTATGTTGGACTGGAACATAAGACAATGATGAAATGACTATTGATATGGTCAGAGAATGATTTAATGTGTTTGATCAAGGATAAACACTGATGAGGTTGTCGTGTTGATGTTACCTTCTAAATGTTAATCTTTTGATTGCATTGCATTGGTAAATAACACTTAAATAGATTTCCTATGAAGTTGTGTCACCTCTATGGTTATGCTACAAATTTTGTCCTACGTGGATTTTAGATTTATGATAACTTGAGACTGAAGGAAATCCAACTAGTTCATGCACGCATATGAATTAGCAAGAGGTGGGAGGAATTGCGAGGTCATTCCTAACAAGAATCAGTGCATACAAATTTATTTGTGTCACGACTGAATATTTTCCTACTTTCTACCATATGTGAGATGAAGAGGTAAGACTTGAGTCAAAGAATTATTATTCTTTGAAGAGTCATTGACTTGAGCAAGTTTGTGACTTAGCTGGAACATGTTGTTATGTGTAGCATTTGGTGGCTTAGACATCCTTTTTTCTCTAAAAGTGTCAATATGTGACTAAAGAAATGTTTTACTTACCGCACTAATTGTTGGGAACAATTAATGCAACTTTTTATGGGGTAGTGAAAACATTGATATAGTGTACTCGATACACGTCTTTGAGTCACATCGGGAAAAACAAACATTGGTTATAGTGTAGCACCTAAGTGGTCCACTTTCTTGTTTGACCCACTTGTTTGAATTTTCCTTATTGAAATTATTGACACAAGAATCATCTTAAAGATGATTTAGACTGAGTTCTCTTGGGATAACTCCCTTAATTTTCTATGATTTAACTAATACAAAGGCAAGCGCGAAACCATTGTTTCCATTACAATAGACTGTTATACTTCGCATTTCTCATTGTTGTTTAACTGTTGACAAATCTAAGATACGTAAGTTTCTTAGATGTTGTAAAGTTAAGATCCAATTGCTAGGATTGTAATGGTTCTTAGAATGTGGTTAGTGCGCAAAGTATATAATCGAAATGACATCTCACTAATAACTTATGATTTCTTCGCACGCCTATATGTTGGGTGTCGCCATTAGAAGAAATAGAAAGTCGTAGACGATGAGAAGTCCACAGAGACTTGAGTTGTAAAATTGATTTCCTTGGGAGGAGACTCTTTCTCAACTAAAATGTGGCTAATATGTACAATTGCCTTAGTATTTGATTTACTCTTTATGTTACATGAGATTGAGTGAAAGACTCGATCTAATCAGCCTAGGACATTGGAACAAATATCTTATGCATACTCTTTTCATTGTAGTTGAAAGCATTGTTCCAATTCTTAAGGTATGTAGTATGGGATACACACATTGGTTGTGGTGTATTTGCCCATCATAAACATGTGGAGTAAGAGTAACTGAGATTAAATCGTGGAATTTTATTATTTGAGGTATGCCCTTATTTGGTAGGACAACTAAGAGGTAATGGATTGTTTGTGATTTATTAATTTAAGTTATGGTTTGGTCGATTGGTTACTTGAGATCTAAGCTTCAGAGCTTCACAACTCAAGTGGGAGCCTTATGGGGTAAATCAATTGATACATGACTAAAATTAAATTCAGTACAAGTACTGAATATGATACGTTCAAGTATATGTCTTACGACATTAGAACAACATTGATTTCCTTTTTCTATCTCGAGGAGATAGATGAAATTCAAATGACAAGCAACTCCATGTCCTATCTTACAAAGGTTTCTCAAATAAGCGGGATGGAACAAATTTTTTTTTGGACTCTGTATTTCTATACGTCTGACTGTGTACATTGATACATGTACTGGTAGACTTATGATTAAGGCACAAGATATTTGAGGACTAGTGTATTCTCACAATTATACTAAGATTGTGCAAATCTTTAAGAAGTATAAGTTTTTTCTCGTGAAAGGGAACATGTTGTTTATGGATAACAACTTCACTTTTGTGGGTGAAACTCTACTAATTGGCTGCTCATTGATAGATATGAGTTTTAGGATTATTTTTTATGAACCTTGAGGTTGCATTTCTCGATTGAGATTTGAGTACAGAAATCCATGTATAAGTTACTTGATTTTGTACTAAAGGAATAGATAACCAAGTTGAAATACTTTATGTTGGTCTATGGCCTTAGACAATTTTTTCGACTATGGTTTATGAGATCTATCGAAAGGTAATCTCTAACGAGCTTTTCTAGATGGTATTCTCACATTAATATCAGAGAGATGATTAAATGTGAAGCTCAATGAGAACAATCTATGTCTTCATGATGAAAAGTTATAGACCGTGTTTTGATTAGACTATGATTGATGAGAATCATTTTGGGAATGATTTCATTAATCTTTCTTTGTGAAAGTGTAATACCATTTTCTTTATCAGATTTCGGTGCTTATGAAACACTAAGGAGTGATTCTATTTTCTTTAATCATGAAAGACTGGGCAGTCGACAGATGCCTAAAAGATTGTGTGGTTCGTTTAAAATAATAACTCTATCAATATTAATGATGTCTTGATTATTAGGATTGTGAGAAGTATGTTTCAACCATTTAGAGATGGTCATTCTTGTATTCTTTGAATAAAGAGTGAATTTGAGGTAAATGTACCTCTTAATATTCAAATTCATAGAAATCATTCAATTTCTTGATGCTTTGCATCTTGAGATGCATGGAGTGAATTAAAATGAACTTTGATGAAACTAATGCTCCTTACAATGGTGTATATCTTGAGCTTTAGAATCTACGGAGACTATATTTAGTAAAATGTTTAAACTTATGTTGGTGAAATCTCTTTGACGATTGAGATTTACTGCGCTTCTCATTTGTCCTGATATATGTCATGCCATGGGTCTGGTCATTAAGTATAGCCCAATTCTTAAGAGTAGAATTTGGACAATATTGATATAGGATTCTGAACTCCTATACATACTGCATACTAATCAACTCAATAATGATTTTGGTCATTATTGATCAATATACACTTATAGTTTTACAAGAGGTGATTTAACTTGGAGTAAATCGACCTATGGGTTTGCTTCTTCATTAAATGATGATGCTGTTAGAATAGCTGAAAGCAAACGGGTGTGTGGATATGCATTTGAATGAAAATTTATAGCATGTGTTGCTGCAGTATAATGTGTTTGGTCAAAGAGACTAGTTTATCATTTGAGACAGTAAGTAAAGTGGGAGCCGTTGTGTGCTTTATGATGACATGCGTCAATTGCTTACAATAGAGTCTCAAAGGGATAAAAACAAACACTTAATCACAAAAGGTTTATTTTGTGAAGAGATATTTGTGCAAAGAAGAAAGTGACTTTGCTGTGTAGATCTATGCATTAGTGATGGTTAGTTTGATAACTTAACCTTGACCTGGAGATACACTCTTGAATTGTTAGAATCTCAAGGTTTGCGTAGAATCTAACCTAATTGGATTAAATGATATCCAGTTATTTATGTCCATGAGGTCAAGACTTGAATGCTATATAAGCAGACGCTTTTATGGTGAGAGCATTAAAGTCTTAAAGTATGTCTGACAAGTAGAGATTGACTCTCTCACACGAGCAATCGCCTCTGACATAAAGAAGTGTGCAGAGATGAGACAATTATGATTTTGTTTGGATATAAAGTCATATTTATCTTATGGTTCGCCTTGATTGATGATCAAGATGAGATTACTGTTGTATCATTAAGTAATCGTTATGGATTCCCACCATCCATTATACTTGTCGAAAGCCAGATGTGAGTTTTCTTGTGATTGGTGTTTGTAGAGGACTTACAAGGAGAAAACTCAAGTTAAGTGTTAAGGACACTTGAACTAAGATCTGTACGATGCATTTTACTTTTAAATATGACATACGCTTCCGAAGAGGAAGACATGCATCGTAGCATGTGTTTCATACCACATGTGCTTTTGTGACCGTTGGGATAATGAATGAATAGATCCTTGTTTCCTCATTGTGTGAGACCCATAGGTTTATAAAACCGTAAATGATACCCTTATGAATTTTAGCTTTTTCTCGAGACTTTATTTTGGTGTTGCTACTTTAGCATGTCTCCAATAGCCATGTTTGATTCGGTCATGCGGAACATGTCTAGGAAAGCAATCATTTTAATGTTAAGAGGTTTAAGTTTGAAAAGGAAGACTTTCTATGACTTGCTCCTATCTTGTATTCACCGCGATCGCAGTTATGTAAAACTTTGATGTTTGAGATGTAACTGTGAATACAATGAATAGTGTTGAAAGAAAGTGTGCTCTTTTCATGACAAGGGATTAGAGATGCTTTGATTGATGCAAGTAAGTAAAGTCTGGGGTATAGCGAGATATCGTCCTCATGTTGAAGAAGTTAAGCTGATATATGTCCTTAACCGGTTTATAGCTTTGTGCTTAAGTGTTGAGCCGTCATATATATTTAACCAGTGTATGGCATTGAGCTCTTGTATGCTCACAGGTCACACGATCCATTTGCCTGTATGAAGTTGTAAGTATGTGAAGTTGATCTTACTAGACTGGGATCTAGCCCTCATGTGCGAGTGAGAGATGTTCGAAATATTTAAACGGGTCGCCCATGTGGGCTAAACCCGACCCGTGAATTCGAAACTCAAAGAAAGGGAGGGAATAGTTTCCTCCATGTTTTTGAATTAGAAAAAACTACCATTTTCCCTCCCAACTCTTGTTGATATCTAAAGTCAGTTTTTCTTTTGAAGAAAGAGAGAAAAACACACCTATTTTCGTAGAAAAAATAAGGAGAAAATGGAAAAGCCATTTTTGATCATCTTTTTCACATTTTTACACTTGCAACTTGGCTCTTGGGTTGTGGCTATAATTCCTTTCCGTTTGTGATTGGGATTCGACCAAATCGGAGTACAAATAAAGGAGAAACAGTCATGGAATCAAGCCGGGTTATTCAACGTTCATGGGAGCAACTTTGTGATCCATTTAACATGGATCAAAGGTTAGTAATTCCTTCAATAACTTTTGTTCGATTGTTGCTTTCCTCCAGCACTGCCATGTACTGAAACCTAAATAAATATCACACGACAAAAAGAAAAGGACATTTTTTTCTAATCTTGGAAAACAAGCTTATCCTTGAACATGATAATACTAAAAATGAGATGAGAATATATTTACGAGTCGCGCTTGAGGCTATTATAGCATGCCAACCCTCTCAGGCATTTGAATATTGCAAATGAGTATAATCTAGAGCTATGAACCTTTATTAAAAATTGATGTTGAGCAGATCATGCTTCAAACAAGAAAAATAATAGGTTACAGTTCAAGACTTATACTGCACCTTTTTCTATACCCAAAGAAAGAGATGTATATGAAGAGCTCCATTCCTTCACAAATGGCAGTTCTAAAATACTTTCAATTATTTAAGCATCTGTAGTATGAATTGTCTCTAGCATGATGAATACATAGCGAAAACAATGTCTTAAAGGGTTGATTGTTCATATAGTCGAGATGATACACAGAGAAGCAACCATATAATAATTGATTACTAATTCATCCCAGTTCCAAATGCATTAGGCTAATCCATAAATATAGTTATACATCCTTTATATTATGTTCAATGTAGCTGCAAATTAGTAGTTTCAAAGCTCCGAACTGCATTTCTTTGAACGAGCACATGTTATTATTCAAAGGCTTAACATACTCAAGGGGAGCCAAAACTAAGAAGCATAAGAAGTAACTCAACAAATCTTGGTACTAAAAATGAAAATGGATTTAGGATAAATTATTAAGTACAAGCCATCTTGAATAGCAAACAAATGCATGTGGTGGGGGTGCACACGGGCGGGTATTTGCGGGTTACCACAAAAAAAGACACCATACCCGCATATGGCGGGTTACCAAAATCTTCAACCGAGCGGGTCATTTTAATTTTGAAACCATGCGGGTGGCGGATTAGGCGGGTTATGCGGGTGGCGGGCGGGTGGCGGGCGGGTTACATTAAATAGATTACAAAAAAAGAAAAGGAAAAGAGCATGCCAAGAAAAAAAATCAAAAACTCACAATGTCAAAATCAACCAAATATATCATAAACAAACTAAATCAAATGTCTTAAATAACTCAAAATCCATCACCAATGTCCAAAAAATAACACTAACAAAATATAGTCATATAACATTTTCTCCACCAATAGTCAATAAATGTCCAATAAGAAAAACATTAATGTAACAACAAAAAAGAGAAGAATGATTGATCATTTGTCAACTTCCACAAAATACCAATGGACCTACATCACAAAAAGAGAAGAAAAAAAATAGTAAGTTCATGTTCTACAAAGAAAATCATAAAAAAGAAGAATAAACATATCCAAAGAAATAAACATACTTATAAGAATTACCTGAGTTTCATCAACCAAATATACTTATAAGGTGTTTGTTGAGGGTTTTCTTGAGGCATTACTTGAGTTTCATTTGCTGCCTCCATACTTGTTGATCCCCCTTGTTCAAATTGGTTTTCCATTCTAAAAAATAAATGCATTATAAGTGATTTCATAGGCAATTAACAGAAACAACAACTGACAGCAACAAACAACAACAGAGAGCAACTAACAACAACAAGTGATTTCATAGGCAATTAACAGAAACAATTAACAATAATATTCATCATCATCAGTACTCAATCAACATTCAACAATAATATTCATCATCATCAGTATTCATCAACATTCAACAATAATATTATTCATCATATAATCATATTCATCATAAGTAGCCATCATCATCATCATAAGTAAGCACTTCAAAAAATTGAAAACGAAAAAATGATAAATAACTTACTGATTCAAGTGGAGAAAGTAGTGGCGTGGCGGTGTGGATTGGCGGTGCGGACTGTGGCGTCGTTGTGGACTGGTGGTGCGGACTGTCGTGGAGTGGACTGGTGGTGCGGACTGCGGCGTCTCGGTGGCGGCGGCGTTCGTGCAGAAGCAGGGCGTGGCGGCGTCGCGGCAATGAGTGGGAGAGAAGAGCGGCGTCGCAGCTTTCGTGGTGGTGCGGCTTTCGTGGTGGATCGCGATTCGTGGTGGTGATAGTCTGGTAGAGTAGTGGTGATGGAGCAGCGGCGTCGTGGTGGTGGTAGAACAGTGGTGGTGCGCGGCTGTCGTGGTGGTGCGGCTGTCGTGGTGGATCGCGGCTGTCGTGGACTGGTGGTGATGGAGCAGTGGAGGAGCGTGGCGTCGTGGACTGGTGGTGATGGAGCAGTGGAGGTGGTGCGACTTTCGTGGTGATGGAGCAGAGGAGGTGGTGATGGAGCAGTTGAGCGTGGCGGCCTGGAGAGAGAAAGAAAGAGATGGAGATGGAGGCTGGTGAATAAAACTTAAAAACCTAATGTGGGTACAGGGTAGTGTATTGAACTACTGGGTACTGGGTACTGGGTAGTGGGTACTGGGTAGGATATTTTTTATTAAATTAGGATAAGTGGGGAGCGGGCGGGCGGGCGGGTGGGTGGGCTGGATAACCCGCCACCCGCCCGCGAGAAGGCGGGTTAGCATATTTTCAAACTGTCAGCATTCAAATAAAAATAAAAACCGCGGGTTTGCGGGTGGAGGCGGGCGGGTGGCGGGCGGGTCGGGGGCGGGTGACAGTTTTTTGAACACCCCTAGCATGTGGAATGTCGTCCAAAATAAATCATACGAAAGATACAAGTATGAAATTCCAAACTCACCTCCAACAATCATTCTCCAATCAAATTGTCCCTCATTGATAGTGATGCTACAAAGAGCTCTCTACTTCTAAGCATGTTTTCTAAGCACAATCAAAGCAAACAGAACTAGGCAAAATAACATTAGCAGTACACTTAAGTGTGAAATGCTCCTATTAAGTTAAAACATAAGAACATGAGTACGTAGACTAAGAGAAAAACACAAACTTATGTAAAAGCAAGAAAGGCACATAGAAGGTAAAATGACCTTTCGGTGAATCGATCATAGAAGGCTTAGGTAAATTATAATTTAAGACAAACACAGACAAAAGGATGATGGAATCCTCTTTTAGGTGATGTTTGAAATGCATTTTATGATTTATCTATATAAACCATATCCCTGATTGTTCAAATAGTAACATTACAATACCATATATATAAAAAAAAAATATTAAACTATAGCTACTAAAAATACATTTTCTTCCTTACAATTTAACTAATTTTTTTTTTATTTTCCCACAATAACAATAATTCACATCATCCAAATTAAATATATGAGCTATTATCAAACGAAAAGCTTCTTCAAGTATTACTGAAACTAGAAACTAAAGTCGTAAGATTTGAAAGACCACATTGAACTGAGCAGCAACTTTGTGAATTCAGATGTAATATAAAAACACAAACGAAATTAGATAAGAAGAAGCATCACAGAATCAAACGAGACATAAACCGTAGTGATAATTAACGATTTGCGAGCATCATCCCTGTTGGTTGTAACCCTATAAACACTTTTAGAATGAGAGGGAAATGAAAAGGAGGAGGAATAAAAGGGGTTGTACTTGTGGAGGGAAAATAGTTAAGAGGGAACAGTTTCTTGTTTAGGCCTTTAATAAGACAGGCCGGCCCAAACGCTACAATGGACCAGCGGAATATGTCCACACCGCATGTTCTATCTGAGACATTGAATGGTCGACGCTATGTCCCTTCCCGGGTTATTTCACCTGCAATGTGTTGAAATACGAACAAAGTTTTGGCATGATTGTAAAGAGTATCTAAAGGGATTTGAATCAGTTAATTACATCGAGCATTAAAGTAACCTATGATCGATCTTGAATACCAACTGATTTATAAAAATTCATACACATGAACATGATTTAAGGTCTTTTGAACAATGATAGAACAATAGCAAAAAAATGAAGCCACGAGATTGGAGAAACATTATTTAAAACATGTGAGGTAGCCATAAGATTTAGTCCTTGTTTGAAATTATTAGCTAACGACAAGTACACGAAACATGGGAATCTGAAAGATACCTTCATTAAAAGTTTAGAACACAACTTGTCTCAACTCAAGTCTAAACCCAAACACCAATTAAAATGAAGCTAATTACGTATAAAGGATTTAACAGCATTTGCTTTAACTTAAAGAATTATCATGACTAGTATCAGCAGCAATTCAAAATACAACGTTTCTTCCGGAGTTCAATATGCAAATTATTCAGAAAGAAACAAAAAATCAGTGTACTAGTGGATTTGCACTTTGGACCATGGTTTGAAAATTCGGTTTGTTTCCTCCGAAACGGCCGAAACTTTTCGCTATTTCAACTTATAGAAACGGTTCGTAGAAATAATTTCGAAACTAAGTAATTTATAGCTAATTCGTGTCATCCTCTTAATTAGTTGAGGAACAAAATTAAAGTAACCTGCTGCACCGCTAAGTAAATGATCCTCATATTTATATCTTTTTCTTCTATACTAATGCAACACATTTGGGTAGTTTAAGTTTTATGTGTTATAGCATTTACTCTTGTCATTATAAATGTTATATCATGTGTAAAGCATCAACTGTGGGAATTTATTGTAGACTCATTTCTTATTATATTAATCAAAAGATTATGCCGCAACAATGTAAATTTTAATTTTCTTTCATAACACAAACAGTTTGCAAATAAGTTATGATTAATTTGTGAAATTTTCATTTAATACATGTGGAATTGAAATTTATCATGGTTTAATTTGAATATTGTTAAATTCAATCAAGTGTTTTTGGGATGTGACACAAAAATATTATCAATTCTTAATAAATATAAAACTCCTCCAGATATTCTAATGAGAATTTTATATTATAACTTGTTTTTCTCTATGGTTTGCGGAATATTTTTGAAACTTTTCGAAATGTTTTCGAAAGTATTCGAAACGTTTCCAATATTTGATCCATCGAAACACAACACGACTTTAATCCATGCTTTGGACCATGTTGATCAATCAAGTCCCATTCTGATGAATAGATGTTCGCACATGCAATCAAGGGCATTTTAAGGAACATCACATGGAGGGTCCAACTCATTTAAAACAAAAAGAAATGAAAATGGTAGCACATCACTTGAAAAGAAAAAAGAATACATGCATGCATAAACAACGTGGTACAACAAAGAGTGAAGATTTTCCTAAATTAAAGTGCAAGAATTTCCCCCACACAACGTCTCACAGTGCAACTAATAGTTTCTCCAATGGTTGACGCTTCAAGTGGTTTCTTATTGTTTAGTAAGAAGTAAGAACTAAGAAGTTACTAAACGTTATGTTTAACTTATTTAATTTAAGATCCTTAACACAATTGTCTTTGTAAATCTTTTAATGTAAAAAATATTAAGTTAACAAAGTTTGGATAAACATAAGCATGTGCTTCGTAATTAGATAAATATACTAACCTGCATAAATTTATTGCTATATTTTTCATAAACACCGAACTGCTTATATTTTATGGGTTATTCTAAATATCTGCGTTACGCGTTCAAGAATTAATTACACCAATTGATTTCTCTGGACTTGGGCTTTGCATAGTTAATTCAGATTTTTTGCAACCCCATACAATCTTATACCAAAGTATAGTGGGCCGTTCAGGCTGGACCCTTGGATTTTTTTTTTTCAATAACATTTTCCATCAAAAAAATATCTGAAGCAATTTTGTCAATAAAAATATTTTCCTCTAGATGATCCTATCAAGAGAGACAATTAAATTTGCTCGTGAACCTAATTTTAAACCGTTGGTCAATCACATTGTCTTTTCCCAAGATACGTGCGCTTGCACACTTGACAATTGCAACCTTTTGTTCCCAAAGTTGTCACCTCCTAAAACATAATGTTAAGTTACAAAGTCATAGAATAGAACATTCCACTTACAAGGACTTAAAGTTACAAGTATACAATCACAACGTAGTTGTTATTACAAGCTACAACTTACACTACACTACTTGCCTATAACTCCAAATGGTTCACAACCATACTCATAATTTAGTAATTGGATATTTACATTTCTCTAGCTTGTGCATGAAGTGATTTTAGCCGACACCATTCGACACTTGCGCGTGGTATTAAAAAATGATGCGGAATATAAATTTGTTTGTTGATTAATCAATCCGCGTCAGACTAACCTAAGTTGCTGATTGTTCATAAGCTAGTTTTGAGTTCGAAAAACCTACACTAGTAACACGACACGTGAACTAGACTGGGTTTGACCCGACGAAGATAATTTGATGCCTAAGTCAGTCGATCATCGTTCACCGCTTCTAGGTCAGACTATAAGTCACTAAAGTGAATTGAAGAGTTTGTTGATTTTGGATTGAACTTGAATTTAAGACAAGTTGCCGCCTATGTATCCCGTGTAGGGAATCAAGGCGAACATAGTTCATTGTTCTCAGTGTCAGCCGAATGTGGTGGGAGGTGATGGTCGACCTTTAGAGGGTGAACCTTTGCACATTTGATGTTAGTGGATGGCTCAATACGTCGAATTCAACAATAAGTCGAATGGATTGGAGATGAGAATTTGAGTTAAGAATTAGCATTACGCGATTTCGCCATTTTGCCCATAACTCTTTCGTCGAAGGTTGGATTAATGAACCGCTTATTGATACGTAAACTAGACTCAAAGGGATTTTCGTACATATAAGCCATGATAAGTCGAATGGATTCGAATTAAGAATGCAAATTGAGAATCAACATTACGCGACTTTATGATTTTGCCCATAACTCTTTTGTCGGAACTCGGATTGACAAACTGCTTCTTGATATGGAAACTAGACTCAAATGTCTTTTCATATACATAAACCATAATGGGTTTAATTTCACAATAACTCTAATGGATTCAAGTTGAAGTGTTGTGGGTGGTTCTCCCCCTTTGTGAAGGGTTTGAGGGTATTTATAGGTGCTAGTTTGGTATTTTGGTAGGCTTGGGTCTCTGTGCGAGTTCACTGATTTATTATAATTTTTTTTAATACTCATCGCAATTGAGATTCATTTTGTGTGTTAAAAACTAGACATCCGTGTCTTTCCAACGCTGTATAGCTCATGGCCTTAATTGGTTATAAATGAATAGTAGTGAATTTTACAAGTCGTGCTTATGTTTGCCTCCTAGCCGTTCATGTTTAAGACACACAACTACCAACCCAGGTTGTTGTGGCTTTATTGTTTTTTGAATTTACACAAGCAGTGGCATGACACGTGAGTAATACAAATTACGGTATAACAGAATACATACAAAGTCGAGGACTTACAAGTGTTGGCGACAATTTTAGGTCTACTCCGCTATCAACAAAGTAGCACACAATACTTGTTGATCGGCAAAAAAATATTTTATACTATCGTTGCATCGCTGGAAGTGGTATAGTCGACCATCTAAATTAATACAATTTTTTTTTCTAAAATATAAAAAATAATCTCTTCCATTACTTCGTATATTGATAATGGTTGCACCATGTTATAATACAATGATCGAATAAAAATAACTATTGGTTCACGAGAGTATGAAACACCACCAACCTATTTGACACCACCAACTTATTTGACAAATATGATAAGAATGAGGAAACAACAATTAATTCGTGACTATTATTATGTATTTTGTGAATAAATATGATTTGCGACCGTGAAAAGCGGGATAAATCACAGGGAGAAGAGGCAAACACGGTGGGCTAACTTTTTACCACACTCGACTCTGACTCGTGTCCTTTTTCCGAAGTTAAAGCCATGATGATGTGTTCACTCTTCACATTCTCTCACCGACTCGCACGTGCAACTGAAACCAAAATCTTACAAAAAAATAAAATAAAATTGTAGGGATTTTCTTTTAATTTTTAGTAAAACAACAACAACAACAACAACATGTCGACCACCTTTCTCCATTATCTTTCAATCCTCTTTATTCTTATTTCTTACACTTATTACTACCCTTTTCTCAATCTTCAACAATCAACGCACATTCACTCTTTTTCTTTTTCTCTATCTTTATTGTACACTGATAAAGCAACCATTTTTCCATCAACCGATCTTCTAGCAATCACTCTCATTTCTCATTGCAGTCAGTGTAATTTCTTTTTAATCTTGGACTTTTCTTTACGTACTTTCTTTTGGGTTGTGGGTTTGTTCTGTCCTTGACCGTGTGTGATGATTGTGTTTGATAGCGATGTGGGATTTTTATGGTTTTGTCTCCCGTTGATTGATTGAATTGGTCGGATCAGTTACTTTTCTGTGTTTCTGGAGTTGGGATTCTTGTTCTTTTGTTTGTGGTTCGAAAAAGTTTCGATCTTTATAGCCAAGTTCAGGAAACCGTGTGTTGGTAGTGATTACACCACATCAGCAATACAACGGATGCGTGAAATAATTCCTCCATTGTTCGAATGAAAAGTATATATTGCTAACAGCCGAGAAAGTTAAAACACAGATTAAAAAGAAATTGTGAAGTGGATAATAGTATTAGTATTATCTGAGTCTTGTTATTAACTTACAGGATCAAGATTGATGATTTATGTAATTATGTTTCAACAACGAAAGTAGCAGGAGGACTGTGTTCCGTTTTACATTTAGGATCAACCTTTCTTGATTGGATAATTAGTAACTAATCATTATTAGTTGTGATGAATTCAAATGAGATTGTTGAGCTGCTTCTTTTGGAAGGCAATACTAATTCCGCGAGTGAAAACTGTTGACTGACCAATTGTCCTGTTGCCCGTAGTTGCTCAGAGTTCTTCAGGGCTCCTTTATGAATTCTAATGCAATGTGACCACGGGGCTAGTATTTGAACTAGAACTGTCTTTCTCGTTCCGTAAGGGTCATATGTGGCCGCAATAGGACATTAATTCCAATCTTATGATACTTGTTTTGTGGTCATTGCCAATAAGCAGGAATGTTTTATATTCAATACGTTGGACGTAATATACACGTGCTGCCTAGTTTTATCTTCTTGACATGTCGGTGTTTAGTGCTTCAGAGTTTTGGTCTTACCCAAGCATTTTAGCCTGTCTTCTGGTATCTGTAATTCCTGATGTGTCTTTCAATCTCATGGGACTATTAAGCTATTCATTGATAGCCTTCTTCATTCTTCCAACTTTTGCTTACAAGGTTCTGTTGTTTATTCAGGTTGTAGAGGAATACATATTTCTAACTGCATTTTGTTTCTTTCTTTCACCAGATTATAGACGGGTAATTCTTTGGTAAAATGTCATCTCCAAGCAAGAGGCGAGATATGGACGTCATGAAACTGTAAGTTTCTGTTTGATATATATTTGTGCAGCTGCTTTATTTGCTATTCAAAAGGAGTAGTTATTTGGATTATCTTCACGTGTGCCGTCGCCTAATATCTTTCAAACATATTGTTTAATGAAAATCTTTGTGTTTCTTTTATGTTACGAAACCTAGACTGCTATTATAAGTCTCTGAATTCTTATTTTCATTCTGTTTATGTCTTTTGCTAGAATGATGAGCGACTACATCGTGGAACCTATAAACGATGGTATCAATGAGTTCAACGTGGAGTTTCACGGCCCAAAAGAAAGTAATGTTTTTGCTGGTTTTTCCATCTGACACCTCCAAATTCTTAAATCTGTTTCTCCTGTTTTCCGTTTGTAATAAATAGGGGTGGCAATATGGATTTAATGGGTCTACCAGATCCGATCCATTGATAAAAGGCTCCTTGCTATTTCTTCTTTGAGTTTTTACGTATCATTTGAATTGATTCTCGCCCCAGTCATTTTCGAGTTTTATTAACTTTGGAAAACACTGGTATCTCTTATTAATAGGAATCTGTTACTAAAGAGATGGGTCTGATGTATTTGATGGTTTCGCGTCACATTTTATTAGCATTAACATTTTGAAGTTTCGTCCTTTTTCTACATGTCTCTCTTTTACTGGGAAGGTTGTCAATGGCTTTATCTTTGCAGATCCCTATACTTTGTAAGATTGATCTTGTTATCCACAAATTGATTGCAGGCCCTTACGAAGGTGGAGTTTGGAAAGTTCGCGTGGAATTGCCAGATGCTTATCCATACAAGTCTCCTTCCATTGGATTCCTCAACAAAATTTTCCATCCAAATGTTGATGAGCTGTAAGTTCTAGTATGCTTTGTTATGATACTATTGGCCTGTAATCGTAGGTAATGTTGGTCAGAATTTCCGTATTATGCATGTGAATGATTGGGTTAGACCGCGGTCTCATCTAAACTAGGAGTCCTTTTTTTGTACTTATGCTTCTGGATGTTAACTGGTATTTTCATCTTACATATTTTTCATTGTTTTATTATGCTTCTTAAAATTAAGTTTTGTGGATGACAGGTCTGGCTCCGTGTGCTTGGATGTCATTAACCAGTCATGGAGTCCAATGTTCGGTAAGTCAGTTTACTGAAGAAAAGTTGAGATTTCCAACATACCTTATCTCAGTTTCAATCACCATTCCAAATCTATGTAAATCGAATTAGGATTTGAGAAACGAGGAGGGAGTTCTTATCGCTATGAGATTATCTTGTATGCTATGAGGACTTATGCATGTCATTCTCCTTCAAAAAAATGAGTTAGGGTGCTTCATTTAAGCATGCGGGAAACAGAATTCTTCTTCCCGAAGCATTTTACCTGTGTAATCACCAAGTGTATGTATTCATTTGCAGATCTCTTGAATGTGTTTGAGGTTTTTCTCCCACAGCTTCTACTTTATCCAAATCCGTCAGACCCATTGAACGGTGATGCAGCATCTCTGATGATGAAAGATAAGGTTCAATATGAACAGAAAGTGAAAGGTGAGTTGATTTATCTTCCTGATTATATGCGGTTTTAAAATGCAGCACGAGTACATAACAATGTGACTGACGTTCTAATGTTTCTTCTAAGCATAGTTATCAGCCCTCCTACGTCACACTTTTTCTTGCTCAGTAGTGGCTAATTTAGTAATTTTCCTCTGGTTGTTGGCCATCATAAGATCCTATAGCTTGCTAGTCTAGTAAATATTTGTGATAACTATGTCTACACTGCTTGAGATATGTTCTGTTAGCAGGAATCCCCTAAGGTTTGAATAATTACAGACATGTCTCGAAGCTTTAAAAACACCAAAAGATAGGGATTCATTTGTAATATTTTCAAACTTTAGTAAGTGTCTCCCTGATTATTCAAACCTCATGAGATCTCATCTAAGATATTCTTAATTTTCGAAGGTTGTTTCTATATATAATTTTTTTTTTAAATTAGACCAAACCTTGTAAAAACGTGACAGAGTGAGATGATGCGGGGGGGGGGGGGGGGGGGGGGGCATATGGAAAATGTTGAATGTTTCTAACACATTATTTTGCGTCCAGAATACTGTGAACGCTATGCGAAGAAGGAACACATTGATAACACGGTATCAGATGAAAGCGACGATGAAGGAAGCGATGACGATGCTTACAGTGATGGTCGAAGCGTTGGTGATGATGAAATAGTTGGACAGGCAGATCCATAGGCAAATTGTTGGACAAAATAATCTTGTTGTTTGTATTCCTTATAGTCACTTTTGTGTAAATTAGAACTAGACTGCAACTTTAGGGACTAGGCATTATGATCTGTGTGCTTCATGTAGCCGATTTATTTTTCATTTTATTGACTAGTGAGTGAAACAGCTAAAGTTATAATGTTTGTGCAATCAGTCTAATATGTGCATTTCATTTATACTTATTTAATTTCACTCATCCCCAGTCTTGAACCTTTTCTTCTTCTTGAAGGTGACTATAGTTCACTCTCTTGTTGAAATTTGTACCCAGAATTCTACTGTTTATTAGTTTATATGCATTAGTACTTATGAAGAAAAGATTCCTCTTTTAGTGGACTGCCGTAAGATAGATGCTTCTTGGCTTAATGACAGCAACAATTATGAGATTAATATATGATCAAGAATAGTTCATTCTGAGGTTTATTTGTCAATTGTCATGAATTTTGTCCCATGCCTATGTTTTTGGCCCAGAATCTTCATTGTTAGCTCCTGTGCAGATACCTCCTAAAAAGTTAAGTTGATTACTTCAACTCTGCCAGTTAAGGATGTAATAGAATCACAAGATGCCATATTTACATATTAAATTTGAGAATTGAAGAAGAATCCTTCAACTGAGAATGACAATGCAGCAAAGGATAAATATTATCCCTTGGCCTGCAGAAAAATTCTGCAGTTGATTGTGACTTTTATTTAAGTTATTTACTAAACTTTGTCCAATAATCCATGTGCCTACATGCATGGCTCATTGCAAACTTCACCTTAATTACTATATTTAACATTGTCATTGTCAGGATTTAGAAAATCACTCATATGATAACCCCTGGTTTCTCTTGAAAATTCCATTGTAGTATCTAACATGAAGCAATTTGTTATCTGGGCTTGCATACTATCTTTGTTTCTCTTCTTACGCGGTGCAAAATCCGATGAAGAACTGGCGAGAAATGCGCTTCTCACGTTTATTTCCAAACTCTCGAATGGCAATGGCCTTCTTGATCTCGCTTCTGGCTGGAACGCATCCTCTTACCCTTGTAAAGATCAATGGAGGGGCATTGTTTGTGAAGTAAATCAGCCTTTGGTGACGAAAATCTTGCTCAGAAGCTTCGATTTTCAAGGGAGTTTCGATGCAAGAGTGTTGTGCAGCATGCAATCTCTCTCTGAATCTCTCTTGGTCATTGATGTTTCCGACAACAACATCCGTGGTGAAAACTTGGAAGATATAGGAAACTGCAGCAAACTAACTCAATTACTCATCGGTAAGAATCAGTTCTCCGGAAATCTTCCCAACTCAATTTCTCAGTTAAAGAATCTTAATACGCTAGATGTATCCCAAAACAAGTTCTCTGGTTCTTTGCCTGATTTTTCTACGTTACCGGGAATGATGGTGTTTCTGGCGCAAGATAATCAGTTCTATGGTTCTATTCCAACGCTCAACTTCTCCAACTTCTCAAAATTCAACGTCTCTTACAACAATCTAAGTGGGGCTATCCCTGATGGAGCTCAGAAGTTCGATACAAGTGCTTTTATCCACAATCCTCAGCTATGTGGCGCTCCATTGCCTACCAGCTGCACATCAATGTCAATGACCTCAGAGTCTGATCCCACGGCGCCTCAAACAACACCGAAAAAGGGTGGCAACTCGCACAATCAGATCATAATATTCATTGGCTACATTTTTATTGGTGTAGCCATCTTATCCATCGTCCTTCTCTGTCTGTATAAAAGAGGCATGAAGAAAGACGAAAAGCTTGATTCTACTAGCAAAATAGCAGCATTCGACGATAGCATAATGAAGCCAAGTTTCTCGACTGTAGATCTAAAGGCAGGAGAGGTGAGCAAAACAGATATTTCAGCTACTTCTGCTGAGAATTCAATGGTCTCTTCATCACTGATTGTCCTCACGACCCCTGAAGAAGCAAACGGGATGAGGTTCGAGGACTTGCTGAAGGCTCCTGCTGAGTTACTCGGGAGAGGAGAACACGGTAGTGTGTATAAGGTTTCATGTACTGATCAGGGCACGACCCTTGCAGTGAAAAGGATAAAGGATTGGGCGATATCAAGCAGCGAGTTCAAACAGAGAATGAGGCGGCTAAACTCAGTGAAGCATCCTCATGTTCTTCCTGCAATTGCATTTTATAGCTCGAGAGAGGAGAAGCTCCTCGTTTACGAATATCAACAGAATGGGAGCCTTTTCAGAAAGATCCATGCCCACGGTAATGTCACACTCGAATTACCTCACATAAACATTCTAATGAATCAGTTAGTACTTGTTTTCAAAGCCATGAACTATTGTTCAATTAAACTCATCACACATGAAACCTTTGTTTATGTTATACTTAATATTCAAATCAAAAGGTTCAAAGATAAGGAGCACTCCAAGGTTTCGTTCTTTAGTTTTACATTATTGCATACGAATTCGTAAAACGCAATGTTATACTATTCAATGAGCTTGCAGGTAATCAGACAAGCCAACCACTCGACTGGACCAGCAGACTGTCCATCGCTGCAACAATAGCTGATGCCTTAGCCTTCATGCACAATGAACTAAAATACGACAGAATCCCCCATGGCAACCTCAAATCCACAAACATTTTGCTCAACGACGACATGGAACCATGCGTCAGCGAGTATGGCTTAATGGTCGAGAACAATCCAGCCAACCAACCCATTTCCACAACCAACGACGATTTCCGCACCTATCTCTTTAAGGCTGATACTTATGCATTTGGTGTCATTCTTCTCGAACTATTGACAGGAAGGACGGCTTTGAATGATGGACTAGACCTTGCAAGTTGGATTTTTGCAGCGGTTAGGGAAGAATGGACAGTGGAGGTGTTCGATAAGAACTTGATACGTGAAGGGGCTAGCGAAGAGAGGATGCTTAACATGTTACATGTCGCGATAAAATGCGTTAACAAGACTATGGAGTCGAGGCCTAGCATGAACGAAGTAGCATCGATGATTCGAGCAATAAGGGAGGACGACGAGAAATCCATGGAGGTTTCTGGATTATCTATGACTGTGTCGTTCATGGATGTATAAAGCATGATCAGATCAATTGCGGATAGGATCATATGAAGGAAAAGTTATGGCTGCTTCTTTTCTTTTTTCTTATTTGCTTGTACTTATGTTATAAAATCCAAATGACCCTTCTTAGCACAAAAAAATCTTACTTACTTAAATAATTTTTATAGACTTTTGTGGTATGATATACTCGCGTCATTCAGATGCTAGTAGCATTAAAACAATTATAAAGTTTTAATATTTACTGAAAAAAGTTGTGCCCATTCACATTGATCTAATCTACATAACTTCTTTAGTCAATTTTTAGTCAATTTCTTTTATGAAACTATCTTCTTCTTTTTTCTTTTTTCTTTTTGTGGGTCTGTGTTAACAAGGCTTATAGAGCAAATGTTTCAATGCTCGAGAATAAAATCGACCTATCTAAAGTAGGAATGGTTTTCCAAATAATACAAAAAATATCTAGAAGTTAAGAATTAAATTATGAATTATTAACAAGTTTAAACATCTCAATCTATGGAGTTCAAAAAAAAAAAAATCTCAATCCATGTTGAACCAAGTTTGTAATTAACCAAAGAAAGAAAAAGATAATGACAAAATTAGCTCTAACATAGCACGAAATCATGAACATCATTAAACGTATTAATGGTAGTGGCTGAAATTTGGTTTACCTATGGATAAGGAATAATATATGGATCACAAGTTTCTTATGACCTGGTTTCTTGTATCATTTATTCGTCCTTCTTACCAAATGCTTACACCTAATGCCATCATAAGAAAGATTAATTAAGGTTGAGATACATTTTATCCTTCCAAGCCTCACCCAAATAACCAACAAGACAAAAAAAAATGTGTTGTAAACAAGCAATCAAGAAACTTTAAGTAACCTTAAAGAAAGCAGGCAAATCAATATCAATTCAAGTTAAGGAAAATTAATCAAATTTTGCATGATGCAAATGGCAAACCTATAATTAGTGTCAAAGACTCTTTAAAGTAATGAGTATGATTAGTGTAAAACATTGAAGAAAATCGTCTCTTTTAATATTTCTTCCTTCGGTCACTTTTTCTTAACTTGCAAAATACTATAATCTATTTTACTTAGTAACAGTTTTAATTTGTGTTTCATTGTATTCAAATTCTTAAAAATTAATTCTAAGTTTAAATAACCCCATCTTGGACAAATTTTCCACGAAAAATCAAAACGTTTCTATTTTGACGATTGAAAGCAGCATACATTTCTTATGTTCATTATACCTATAATTTGTACGAATCTCTCGCAACATGTTCGCAAAAATATGAAAACATAGCAAAACGTGTCTATAATTAGCATATCGAAATCGAACCTTTGATTCGTTAGCTCCATAACTCGCTCTGGCCTTTGCGTGGAAAAGCGCAATATACAACTTTTTTCTTGATGACGTGGTCTAATCACACGACCTCGAATCAAAATAATTTTTGGATGAAATAAATCCAACCGTAGATTAGTAAATATAATCAATTATTTGTCAGGTCGTTGTCATTTAATCTATAACAGTTGTACGAAATAATTTCTCTTTCAGAGTGAGTACATATTAAGACTTATCTCCCTCTGAACAAACTTTTTAGGAAGAAATATAATTGGCCCTAATTTCAAATCTCAAAATTTTCTTTTTTTTTCCTTATTATTTTTGGATGTGGTGTCTTTTTTTGGTAGTGACAACCCCCTTTTGGCTTGTAATGGTATGGTTTCTCTTCTTTAAATACACTGTTGGTCTAAACTCTAAAGTGTGAACATGCCTTCATCTTTTTCCACCATTATAATCTAATAATAATACACTTCACATCCCCATGATTTGACTAATACATTACATTATAGGATTTCATATAAACCAAAATCTTTGTCTTATTTACACATTTATGAACACAATATTTACTTTTAATGTTGTAAATTCGCCTTATTAGGCAAAAACCTCTGTAATAAAAAGGGTGTCTGGTAACAACATTCAAGCATAAAGCTGTGGCCTTTAGGGTTTTTTTGGGGTCCCATTTCAAAATAGATCAATGGGGTTCGCTCCTTGAGTATCAAGGTAGGTAAAGATTCAATCTTTTTTAGTTTATTAGTGTCGTCACCTTTTTTTTGTTTTTGTTTTTGTATTATTCAAGAGCCACTAGTTTGTAGTAGTACCAATCTGAATAAAAGAATACAAACTATTACTTTATTACCAGTTTATGCCCAATTTTTGAGCTAAAGATTTGATTTTTATTGGTGTATTGTACAAGTTGAAGCATTATTAGCCCTTATTGGTGATACCATGTTGTGGGTATGATTTGTTTGATGGCAGAAATGGCGGGTCGAAAATGGGTTTCTGGGTATGCCCATACACATTTGAAAAAAGGGTCATGGATTCGTTATCGTATTAGTCGAAAAGATGGAGTCTTGGCATACCCTTCTCCTCTTTTGCCCACTCCACCTTCTTCATATGGTGTTGTGACTAATGCCCACAAAGAATCTGGATCAAAAATTAGTCCTGCTGTTCTTTTCATTATAGTGATACTAGCTGTGCTCTTCTTTGTATCTGGTCTGCTCCACTTACTCGTTCGGTTCTTGACGAAATACCCGTCGGGCTCTCAATCTAGAAGGGATTTAGAGGATTCAAGCTCTGATACCCTTCAAAGACAGTTGCAGCAGCTCTTTCATATGAATGACGCTGGTTTAGACCAAGTGTTCATTGATTCGTTGCCGATCTTTTCGTATAAGGAGATTGAGTGTCCGAAGAATGAGCCCTTTGATTGTGCTGTTTGTTTGTGTGAATTCACGGAGAATGATCAGTTGAGGTTGCTTCCGACGTGTAGTCATGCTTTTCATATTGGTTGTATTGATACTTGGCTTCTGTCGAATTCGAGTTGTCCTCTTTGTCGAGGGACACTTTATAGTCCTGGATTCCCGATTGGGAATCCGATTTTTGACTACGATGATTTTAGGGAAGAAGATGGGGGTCATGAGAGTGCAGAGAAGAGGGTGGAAATCGAGGAAGTTGCGACAGGAAATGGGGGTTTTCCCGTTAGGCTTGGTAAGTTTCGGAAATTGAATAATGCAGAAGGGGAGGAGGCAGGAGGAGAGACGAGTAGTAGTAAGTTGGATGGGAGACGTTGCTATTCGATGGGTTCGTATCAGTATGTGGTCGGTGATGCTAATCTTAGAGTGGGATTGAGCCATAATCGAGCTTTGGAAAATGGGAAGCTTGTAAAAGAGAAGAAGAAAGCTGGTGATGGTTTGGCTGACGAGAGTAGTACAGAAGGGAAGAAGATATGTATTGGTGCAAAGAACGATAGCTATTCCGTTTCCAAGATTTGGTTATGGTCGAAAAAGGGAAAGTTTGCAAGTTCTTCAGATGAGAATCAAACCTCTCCCAACTTGGATTTATCATGGATGCATAGAACGTGAGATATCGGACAGGTATTGTACTTTTCCTTTTGTCTTGGTTCATCATAGACCGTTTAGTGATAGCGAGTTCCTTTCACTGAAATGAAATGGAAATAATTTGGTGATAGATATGAGATTTTGGAGTCTTTTGAACACTCTTTGTATCAATATATTCCCCTGTTCTAGCTTCCATATTACCAATTTATCATTCCTTGATTCAGTCAGCTTTTATTCTTTTGATCATTTTTCGTGTTTTCCTTTTGTATATATGCCTTTGATGTATGTTATGAAAGGAACTTTTCTTGACACCACTGAATTGATTTGCGGAAAACATGCAATCATATGCAGTCATTAAATACTCCAAAAATATGGAAAATGAGATTAGCATTTGCTAAATTACCAGCAAACAAGATTAAACGCTCTGACTTAGCGTGAATTTGCTATGATTCGTGTAGCTTACGCCTAGAAAAAGCTTGGTCGTTTTGTCATTTGTTGAGATTAAATACTTAGTTATCATTGTCCTTGTTGTTGCAAATGATTACAAGAGATTAATGAATGACTCCATGTTAATGCTAACCATTGTGCAGTACAACAGTGTTTGGTATGGCGATTAGACATATGACTCGACTCAAATGAATCTGACCAGCCTATAGTTCATAACATGATGATATAATCCGCGCACTCTTGCAAATTACATAATCGGCATAGGTCGAATTATAATAAGACTTGTCAAACGGCTTTCTAGTACCATGCTCATGTTTGATGTGGTACATTTCACTTTTGTTAGAAAGCTGTGTTGAGATTGTTCCAAGAGCAACAGGTTAAGTGGATGTATTGAATCAGTCAAATGAGCTATCTTGTTTGGCTATACACTTACTTTTTGAACTGGTATGGTATCTTGTTTCATCAAAAGTTTTCTGATCCAACAAAATCTTTTTAAAATAATACATAATAGCTTGATCATTCATGAGCTAGAGCAGGTAGTCTTTAGCTTTTAACTTATTTTAATTTATTTTGTTCTCTTTTTCTTCTTTTGTCATTGTGTGTGTGAGTTTTTTTAGACTGGGGCCATGTTGTGGGATCCATGAAAGGTGTGAAAGAGAGATAATCTTCTTGTGATGAGCTCTTTTTGTTTAAAGTCTAAACCTTAATTTTTGCCACTTTTTTAGATGGAGTCATGGTGTTTTTTTCTTGTTGGCATCTTTTTCTTTTTTCAGGAAAAAAGAAGTGTTTTTTAATACGTATGTAGTGTTCTTTTTTTCTTTTTTATGGGCCAAAGGAAAATGATATTGCTTGATCGACAAAGATAAAGTTTAAAGCCATGCCCATGCAGTTGAGTATAATTTCTTTTCTGAATTTATAATTAAAAAATGTGTACTGATCCGGGTGTTAATTATTGATTATCAACGAGTATTAAATTAAGGAAGAATTGCATGCAAAACCGAGTTGATAAAACTTAAAAGTAATAGTACAATATTGGACTACTTTACTACGTTAATTGAATATAGCATCTCATCGTACAACGGTTGTACCTATTAATTCCTTTTAGAATTAAGTCCAAGACTATGAAGTTTTTTGTCTAGTTTAAAATAGATTTTTTTTTTCTTTTAAAATTTTGTATGATGCTTGTATACTCTTTAGATGTATTCCTAAAGTAGAATCTTATAAAGTAACTATTAGTTACTGTCAGTAATGTTTAGATTTACGTTTACGCGTAAAACGGTTAAATAATGGGCTCCATCTAACGTTATGAATCAATATAACTATATAAGCACAAATCAGTTGAAGGAAACCCAGAAAATAAAAGTAGAATACATAATTTACAAACACGAAAAAATCCCGAAACAAGTCTCTTTTTGGATTTAAACGTCCAAAATTAGAATATTAAGGACGCGTCAAAATCATGGATCTTGGTGATGTTGTGATTAGATTTTGTTTCTAAAATTCTATATATCCTTGGGATTAAAATACAGTGGAACATGTGGTAGGGTTAGAAAAGTAGTACAGTCCACCAGCACTTTGTCTCTATTATTTAGACCACGAGTCAGCAAAGCGGGTCACGTTTTTTTGTATTTTGATCAAAATTTATTCTAAATATCTTAATTCATCAACAAAAAATAATTGTATTTGCTCAATTGTGAAATTTACATTCTACGAAATATAAAAGGCTTCTATGACGTTTGGATGATTAAATAAATAGACTATTTGAGTTCATTTATTTTTCATGAAGGTTCATCGGGTGTTTGTTGGAGATATGAAGTCATCAGAGAGTTCTTGACTTTTCGTAATTATCAGACCTCATATGCATGTGGACATATAATTTACGTGTGCATGCTATATGTATTTATATAATGAGTGGTTGGATTAAATATAGTTTGCTTCAAGCGATCTATTATCATATACAATTTTAGAAAATTAAATAATGTTGATTTTAAATATAAAAAATCAAGGGAATTTTGCACCGTAAGTCCTTTATGTTAACCACTTTTCAAAAAATGTCCTCTATGTTGACATTTAGCAGAAAACGTCCTATATGTTGACATCATTTGCAATTTTCGTCTTATATGTTGACATTAACAGAAAGCATCTTATATGTTGACATCATTTGTAATTTTCGTTCTTATATGTTGACATCATTTATAATTTTCGTTCTATTTGCATTTTCATCCCTAAATAATTTATATAATTGCACTCACACTTAAAATTTTAAAAATTTTAAAAATTTCAACAAACTTAATTGCATTCTTTTAAGACACATTCTTTTAAAAATAAATGATGATATTATATTTTTAGAAATTTAAAAAATTCAACAAACTTAATTAATAATTTCTTAAGTTTGATTTTATTAATTATTTGAAAATTTTATATTTTTTAAAAAATATCAATTTCGAAAATTTAAAAAAACAAATATTATCAAATTCGAAAATTGCTACCCAAAATCGTTTGAAATAGTTTGAAAATAAAAATTATCAATTTCGAAAATTTTAAAAAAAATTATAAATTTCGAAAATTTTAAAAAAATTTACTTTCAAGTTCGAAAATTGCTACCCAAAATCGTTCGAAATAGTTTGAAAATAAAATTATCAATTTCGAAAATTTTTAAAAAAATATTATCAATTTCGAATTTTTTAAAAAAAATATTAAAATTTCTAAATTGATAATATTTTTTAAAATTTTCGAAATTGATAATTTTTATTTTTAAACTATTTCGAACGATTTTGGGTAGCAATTTTCGAATTTGATAATAATTTTTTAAAAAAAATTCGAAATTGATAAATTTTATTTTTCAAATTTTCGAAATAGATAATTTTTTTAAAAAAATTAAAATTATCAAATAATTAATAAAATCAAGCTTAAGAAATAATTAATTAAGTTTGTTGAAATTTTTAAATTTCTAAAAATATAATATCATCAATTTTTTCTTAAAAGAATGTGTCTTAAAAGAATGCAATTAAGTTTGTTGAAATTTTAAAATTTTTAAGTGTGAGTGCAATTATAAAAATTATTTAGGAATGAAACTGCAAATATGACGAAAATTACAAATGATGTCAACATATAGGACGCTTTCTGTTAATGTCAACATATATGACGAAAATTGCAAATGATGTCAACATATAAGACGTTTTCTGCTAAATGTCAACATAGAGGACCTTTTTTGAAAAGTAGTTAACATAAAGGACGTCCGGTGCAAAATTCTCAAAAATCAATGACAGCGGTTTCAAAATCTTAAGAATTTGACTCTCTTCTGCCAATTGGGAAGATCCAAATTCCAAAACAAGTAGTCCAGCTTGGCTCTAGTAGCATTGGAGTAACAACTACAACTCAACTCAATAACAGCCCAAGTTAGGCCCATGGATACCTGTCACACCTCCACTATATATAAATTCCAATAATAATAAAGATGAGTTAATTTAAAAGGGTTTTTTAATTTTTACATTTATGAGATAAATTAAGTTTCTATCAAACACACATGCATACAACTCCTACTACTTATGCTTTAAATTACAAAAGAAAAGTTTATACTTAAACCAACCCAAAATTACCACAAAAAAAGTTCTAGACTATTACACAACACAATACGATTTACGACTACTGAAAATGAACAAATATGACCAATAGGAGTTAATGGGAAAATACAGCGTAGCTATAAAAAGATATAATTAAATACTGCACCCCAGTCCCAGTGCAAATGCAGGATTTTAAAAGCATTTGTCAATCTTAGACAATGAGCCATATTAGCAGCAATCATCACAACGTAAAAATATGAAGAAACATGTACTTCTTGTCAGTAAAGTAACAATACTTAAATAAATCTGATTTGAATAAGATTCTGTTATGGAATTGTACAATGTTGACAGGTGTACTTAAATTGATTGAACCAAAGTCCAGTTAGCAACTCATTATTTTAGTATTTGTGGCAGCATACCATATCAAAATAAAGAAAACAACACTGTTTAGTATTGAAAACTTAATTTATTTTCATAGCTTGGAATATTTTGTTGCAGCATTGCATGAGCAGGAGCATTGGATTCTTGTCCTTACCCCTGTTTTCTATTCCTAATGTAAATCAAGCCTGATCAGAAATAAATAAATTTGAAGAGAAATGGATGGATATCATTAGCTGGTGCGCAATAATTTCTTTCTTTTTAGAACTTTAGTTATACCAACAGAATCTTTTGTAGTTCTGATTTCTGATGAAAACGTATGGATAGTTATATTTGCAACATTTTTAATTCAAGCATATATAAAAAGTAAAAACAACTCTAAATCAGTGCCGACCAATTAGGAAAACTACCGGCGGTTATATTCACAAAATAACAAAATTCTAAAGATGCGTAAAATAATAATAAAATTATCTTTTAAAGTCCTTTTCCACAACCAAGGATCAAAGTTTTTTTTTTTTTTTTTATAAAAAAGCGTTTTTATTTTTAACTCTATTGACACAAAGCCCACAATTATTTTTCAAAATATTTTCAACTTCAATTTGTACAAATTTACGAAACATGGCGAAAAGATCTCGGAAAATCGCAAAAAATTTCTAATATTTGACAAATCAAAAGATGCTCCCCAAACCAGACTTTTTATCAACACGCCTACAACATTCTTCCCATTGCCAAAAACATTTTTCCCATTGCCAAACAAGCCAAAAAGTTATTCATAAAGTAAATTTCTTTCTATAAATTCATAATAAAAAGAATAAAAACAACCTACCATAGTATGAACAATTGCCGGTTGTACAAATTATCCAATAAATCAAATTTCATTTCTAAAAAAAAAGAAAAAAAAAACTAACAAAATATTAAAAAAAAAACCCACCACCATTTGACCACCACATTGACCACCTGTTCACAAAAGAGCCTCCTCCTTTGCCGGAATATTCTTCCCCGGAATTGCCGCAAACCGCGACGAAAAGTCCCGATATAACCTATCGTCCTCAAATTGACCATTCTGCCCGGGGCCCTCATCAAAATTCAACGCATAACTAAACGGATCGTACTGAAACTTCCCCTGCTTATTATTATTATTATTACTCGACCGCCCGCCGCCGCCGGTTTTATTAAACCGGCGAATAAACGTCTTCCACGTCGGACCGGCCACCAGCTCCGACCACTCCCTCACCTTCTTCAACGCCGTCACACTCTTCCCCAACCAACTCCGATCAGTAACAACCGAATCCAAATTATCCGATACCGAAATCCGCTCCCATTTATCGGATCCAAAGCACGGCAACCTCCAGAAACAGCAGAATCCACCGCCGATTAGAGGCGAAGAATCCTGCGAATCGGATTCGGTTTTTGGGGATTGGGCCATTTTTTTTTTGACCTAATTGGATTGAGATTTGGGGATTTTAAACCTTACTTTCTCTCTCTAGTGGTGTGGTCAGTGGTGTTTGTTTCTCTCTCTCTCTGGATTGGGTTTATAAAGGAGAGGGGAGTGGGGGGGTGGGGGTGACCGGGAAATGCCGGTGGAGTGGGCGGCGATTTTATAACTGGGAACAGCTGGGGAAACTTATTGTTATTACTTATTAGTAGCTGGCTGGAGTCAACAGGAAGAGTCCCCAGGTGGGCCAGGTCAAATGAGTGTGTCCAACGGTCGGGTTGTCTTGCTGACGTGGAGGTTGGTGAATGGAGAAGGGGGTATCGTCATTGTGGTCTGTGCCACGGTTTGGTTGATCCGATGGATGCCTCTTTCATTGGGGAGGATTTTTGGTCTTTCAAAGTACTATTATTTGTTTAGGAAATTATTATTAACTTGACGAGGATTCTTTTTAAGGTTATGCGCATTCTCAAAATATAATTTGGAAATAAACTAGTAGTTTAGCTAGCTCAATGGTGTTAAGTGAGCTCTTTATGATGAGTCGATCTTACGACATGTAAAGACTCTCTCAAACTAGCGATAACCATGAAATGAGAACGATGATTACTTTAGGTTATTGGTTATACACTTCAAAAACACGGAAAAAATCTTGTATGGATCAAGTCCATACAAGTTACATGCATCTTGTGGTTGTAATTTCACTACAAATATGTTTTTAAAAGCATTTTTATTTATTTTATTAATAAATAAACCATGTGTATGTGGTGAAATTACAGCCACATGGTGCATGTAACTTATATGGACTTGGTCCATACAAGAGTTTTTCCAAAAACACCATATTTTGGTATTGTGTTATGTTGTGTCACTGTATCCACACTTGAGTTGGACACCTTTGTAATAGCAATTTGTTTGAAAAAATTGTATCGTTGTGTCTCGTGTCGTGGTGTGTTCGTGTTGTCGTATCAGTGTGTGTGCATCATATATCATTGGGTTTAGAACTTAGTAATCTATATTTGTTTTATAATAATTTTATTATATATAATTGGAGGCGTTTGTAATAATCTATGTTGCACGGATATTTCAAAATTTTAAAAAATACTGTATTGGACACGCGGGGGACACGGATACACCTCGGACACGCCTCGGATACGTGTCCGATACGCCACGTGGCGTGTCCTTAATTTTTATTTTAAAAAATATTAGGACACGCGTGTCTGACACATTTCTTATGCGTGTCCGACACTTCTATGACACGTTTGGGTTTCTATTACATGCCATCAAAACTATTATGGGTTAAAACATAGTAACTATAAAATCAACTCCTAAAAATGTATTTTACTACATTATTAAACACAAAGAAATTAAAAGAATGCTAAAAAACAATTTAACAAATCAATCTTCCTTCTATTTTGTTGAACACGACCCAACACTTCGAGGGAGTTCCAAACTTCCAATCACTGTGATTCTTCTTTTCCTTTTATTTTTCTTTCAAATTTTCTTTATTTTAACTATTTTACATAAGCTTCAATTTGTTATCGTTTGATTACTAGATTCTTATTCAACAAATAATTTTGATTACTTGCTAATCTCTCCCATAATGAACCCGAATATGAGTCAACTATATATGTTGAAGAAGGAGTCGAACAAGCAAAAAGTGGTCAAAGTTCTTATTAAATTATTGTATTACTCTTTAGTTTTTGGAGTTTGACGGGTTGTATAACTTTTTAATATTTGTATTAGAATAGCATCTAAACTTGAGACTAAATTTGTGGTTGAAATGCATTTAAATTCGAGATAGACGAATTGTGGCTTGCCAATTTGTTCTTTTTGTGTGTTTATATTCATCACTTTACACTTATAAGTAAAATTTACACACGTATTGTTTTGATGTTGTTAGATTTATATTGATAAAAAATATTAAAATTTTCGAAGTGTCCATGCAATGTCAGATCATGTAATTTTTAAAAATATGTGTCGCCGTGTCCGTATCGTGTCGGATACATATCCCCGTATCCGTGTCCGTGCAACATAGGTAATAATTTTTATTATATATATAATTGGAGACGTTTGTGGTCAAAACGTCAGTTGGCTAAAAAATTTATGAACTTGGGAAAGCTAATTAAAGAAATTCTGGTCAAATCAAGTGTAAATACATTGGGAGTTGATTTGACTTGAATCAAATTTGTAGCCGTGATTAAATTAGGTTTCATGTTATCAGCGCAAGATGCTAAAAAACATGTAGTGGATCTTAACTCGATTTGACTTAAATCGAATTTGTAGCCTTACTTAATGTTTAGTGCAATATGCTTAAAAAACATGTGTAGTGAGGCGTAAATTTTTTTTTTGGATAATATTTAAGATTTTTCCTAAAAAATATTGTTATATTTCATCTTTTCTAGAAGTACCTTAAGGTTTTCGAATATTTTGAACTAAATAACAATAATACAACATTATATTCATCAAAGCACAAATGGCAATATTTAAAATGGACACGACTCTTAGCAAAAAAAAGTGTCGACTACAATTGTATACTACGTTTCATTATGTGTTAAAATCTCTTATTAATCTTGTGATTGAGTAATATAAACATTAATAACAACTCTAATATTTTAAGCCGTTTTTACATGCAATTTTCTTAATTGAGCTCTATTATTGTTGTAATAGCCGTATCACGAAAGTAGCCGTTAGCCACGAAAAAGTGGCTTTAGAAAGGCCAAGGACCTAAACTAGTTGATGTATATAATTTCCGAGATTCATTTAAAATTAATATACACACACATAAATCCTGGCATAATTTTGTTGTCAACTGTCAAGTGTATGAAGCCATTTGGTTAGTTCAATCATCAACGGAAAGATATGCCAATAATTTTAAATTAATCAAAATAAGTACAGATATTCCGACAACAAATTAAGAAATAAAAACAACCCGATGCAACTAGGGGTGTGCGTTTGGATCGGATCGGATCGAATCGAATCGAATCGAGGCTGGAAGTCGATTTCGATCCTAGAGAAATGAGGATCGAAATCGAATCAATTTAAAACGATCCGATTCGATCCAAAATCATTCGATTTCGATCCGATTCGATTCGATTTCGATCCTTTTTTCTTTCTTTTTTCTTATTTAATTTAATATCAATGGGACCAACCACAACATTCAAACAGAGTTACTGAATTACAAAGTTCACTTTCATATGGTTCTCAATCACACTTTTTGACACAAAACACAAATCAATTATAAAATATACACTTTCACAAATTAATTTTCTCCACTTTACACTTTCCATTCAGACTATGCACTGGCTTATCAGCAGCTTCATTCAAGGTTACTACTTACTCCAACACTCCCAATTTTGATCAATGTTAGTATCACCAACAATATATAGAAATGTCTTAGTAGCATCTTAATAGGCTTAGCATTATAGATAAAAATATAATATTATATATTTATTTATTTTTAAAAAATAAGATGAGTATTCGATCCGATCCGATTCTCAGCCTCTAAAATCGAGGATCGAATCAAATGGGGGTTCGATCCTAAGGCAAAAATCAAAAGTCGGATCAAATATTCGATCCGATCCTCGGATCGGATCATTCGATCGATTTTCACCCGATTCGATCGATCCGATTCTTTTTGCACAGCCCTAGATGCAACTCACTTAAGTAAGGTTTTAGATTAGGTGCATATATCTTATTCTGTGTTTTTTTTTATAATTAATAGTTGGTGATTGCAAAATATTATTTTGATTACCGTTAGGTGTTGTTTGGGTATCTTCCATTCTTTTCAAGCTCATTATCAGCTATGAACTTAATGTTCTTCCCTTTTTCTTTGGAATCGTCCTATTTTTTAATTTCTTTTCCCCTCTTTCAGTTTGCTTTTCCTTTTTCCTGTACCCTATTTCATCATTCTATTTTAAAATGAACTTTAGGACTTTTCCCACTCTTGCTTTTCAATTTTAACTTTTTAGTACATGACTAAGTTTATAAGTTAAGCTAGCTGATTGTTATATAAGATTTGAATTCATTAAAAACTTTTTTCCCTAGCTGATATCACTAGATAATATCATTTTTCCTTTTCCTTAATCTTTACAAATTAAAATAAATCAATGACATAGTTAATTGTTAATGAAAATCAATTTAATGAAACAGCAAGTGGGAAGCCTTTAACTAACATTTGAACGTGGTGTGCTATAATTTAAACTTATACGATGATCAATTACAATGTGATAAGTAACAACAACGTCGAAACATACTACACAATCAAATCCAGCGGCCCGCAGTGGTCATGGCTGTCTAAGCCCACGAACTAGCCCATGAACGAACTCATTTGAGCCCACATTACCAAACCATTAGAGTTGGGTTAAGTCAATTAGCACTCAAGCATATCTAATGGAGCTGGACCAAGCCCATCATCACCTAGCACATCCAATGGAACTAGGTCAAGCCCATCCAATGGCCCATGATGTATCTATAAATAACCCCCTTGAAGAAAAAGGCACACACACAATTAAGATTCTACTTTCTCCCTCTAAGTTAGAGCTTTCTCTCTCTAGACTTTAATAGCCCAAATCTATCCGACTAGCACGGTTCGACGAGATCTCATTGGACATGATCCATTAATTCGTCAAGCTCTAGTGCGATGCGCAATCCAGCACGGATTGGCATCCTATCTGACCAGCACGGTCCGACGATATCTCATTCGAAGTGGTCCATAGACCCATCAAGCTCTTGTGCGATGCACAATCCAACACGGATTGGCATCCTATTCGACTAGCACGATCAGACAACATTTTATGCAACATGGTCCATAAACACAGGGGTGTACAAAAACCCGCTCACCTACACCCGCCATGATTTTATTTTTTTGTACATTTAGGTGGGTCGATTTTTTGTCAACTCGCTCAATGTCGGTCGGGTGGTGGGTTTATCTTGTCACCCGTCCACCACCCGCACATTTGTTTATTATAAGAATTCTAAGTTACCTATCAAACTTATTTTACAAAAACAATATATTCATTTAGTGTGAATTGTTGTATCTCGTCACTTTTAAGAGATGAAAACTACTATGAATATATTTACTTTGAGTTAATGAGAGTGTTGTTTTATAATTTATGCCTAATATACCAATGATTTTATTTTCTTCAATTGCTAATGTAAATATTTACACACACACACACATATATATATAGTAAATCGATGTGTAGTATTATAACTAAAGAAGTTATAATATATGTATTTCTCATGGAATTGTTCATGTGCATTTGATTATGTTATAACCCGCCACCCACCACCAACCCGCCAACCCGCCTAACCCGCTACCCGCATGGTTTTGAAATTAACATAACTCGCAAGGATTAAGAAATTGGTAACCCGCCATAAGTGCGTATTGTGTATTTTTTTTATGTTGCAACCTGCAAATATCCGCCCGCGTACACCCCTGGGACCTATCAAGCTCTCATGCGATGCACCATCCATCACGAATCAACATCCATAGAAACAATGAACTACGTTCGCCTTGATTTCCTATACGAGATACGTAGGCAGCTTGGCCCAGCCAAGTTCAGTCCGAAATCAACAAACCCATAGTTCACGCACAATGTTTCACGGTGCGAATTTTCGAACTCAAAACTAATTCAGCACCAGTACGGAGATTGGGTTAGTCTGAAATGGAGTACTTAATCAGCACACGAAATCACTCCACATCAGAACGTAAAAAAAAAAAAAAAAAAAAAGTGAGCTTTATATCTACTTGAAAGGACCCTTCGCCGCAGTGTGCTTTTCTTTGAATTATTCTTTCATGCAAGTAACGAATTCTAGCCAACTGAAAGGATCTTCTGATCAATCAAAGAAAAATTCAACGACTAAAAAAAATCGATTCTTTGAGATCCTTCGTTTCTTCAAACGGAAGGAACAGAGAATCAGACCACCACCAGGAATCAATAATACTAATATGTCAAAATGAAGTGCAAACTGCAAACACCTAACACCGACTGATTTCACTTTTATCAAACACAAGTCATTTGTGATAGTATGTATTTTGCACTGAACTTCTTTAATGGTAGATTAATTATGGATTTTGCAACTGAATTTATTTCACGGTCTAATTCTTAAAGCTTAATACCACATGCAAGTAATCTCTGTTAGGCAATATGTTGAAATAAGACTTCTCCCTTAAATAGGACTCAAGTTGGCTCTTACCAATTTGGACCAAACCCAAATGGTATTTAATTAAGGTCCGGCCCAATACGGCAATAGCAATGGAATATACATGTAAACGACACCATTTGAATAAATCATACATAAAGGTGGCGTGTTCCTAACCTTTTTAATCCTATTTGAAGGCGTGTTGTGTAATTATTCAAACAGTAAGAGATATTTCTGTGATTACGCAAAATCTCAGGGATATAATGTAATTATCAATATATTCTATCATATACACAAACAAACTATCACCATAGCTCAAACATGGTACATCATTCCCACTTCTAATGTTGATGCACGAGGAAAACTCCATGCATACGTCGGAGCTCTACAATTCCTTCTCAAGAAATCATAACACACATTCACCACCAACCTCTTAATCAAACCCGACCCGCTTTTCGCCTTCACGTAACAATGACCCAGTATGAACGCCATCCCCGCCTCCCTCGCCTCGACGAGCTCCCTTAGCTCCTCTCGGGCGCTTCTCTCGATCCCGGGACTTTCTGGAACGACAAACCTCACCCTTTTTCGTAAAATGTCCGGTGGACCGAGTGCCCTGACCTCCTTAGCGTCGATTTCCTCGGGAAAGTCTTCCTCCATGTCCCACAATTTGAGCGCACTCGACGATGTCCCGATAACCGCCATTTTTCCTTCGTTATCAAGATCGATTGATGACCTGTTGCTTTCTCTAGTCTCGGATCGTATAAACTCCGCTATACTACAAACAAGATCCTTTTCAAACTCGACGTCGTCCATGAGGATGTCGCGGTATCCATAACGAGCTATGCATCTATAAACTCGATACTCTTTTGGGCCTACTCTTCCGACCAAGAATCTCTCTTCGGGCCTCACGTGAGGGACGGGCACGTACTTGATGCAGAAAAGAACGAGAACCTGGTGGAATGCCGGGAGATTTGTGAGGAAATGGGAGAAGATCGCGGGAATTCCGGAGACGAGTTCTGTGTGTATGAGGCCAATGCCTCGGACACGAACAATTCCAAGGTCTGGACCAATGCCGAGGAGCCAGTTGATGGAAACTTTGTTCTGAACGTCAAATTCGTACTTTTTCAACGTGCCGTAATGCCAAATGTACATCATGAGTAGAAAAATGAAGGAGAGGACGACGGGGACCCAAGCACCTTCGCGGAATTTCATCAGAGAAGCAGAGAAGTACAGAGCTTCGATGGAGCCAAAGAAGAGTATGAAGCAAACGGCGAGAAGGACACTTCTGTTCCAGCAGAGGACAATGACGAGAGACATAAGGCATGTTGTGACCAACATAACAGTTATAACAGCAAGACCTGTTACGATTAAAAATATGAACATCCAAATCATACACCACTTAAGTTAAGTTGCTTCCTTTTAGCATAATCAGTTAGAAACACGTTCCATCTACTATTGGAGGGAAGAAAAATTAAGCACCTATTGAAGTATTAGCATAACAATGTAATGATGATTACCTGATGCGTTGCTAATGTGCTTTGTGTCCCTGAAGCCTACAGTAACTGCCAAACAAAGCACCATCAAAGTCCAGTTGATTTCTGGAATGTAAATTTGGCCACCTATTTTAGATGATGTGTGGACTATTTTGACTCTTGGAAAGCAACCCAAAGCACAACACTGCTTAATTATGGAAAAAGTTCCCGTAATGATAGCTTGACTTCCGACTATTGCAGCGAGTATAGCTATTGCTAGAACAGGCCACCGTAAAACTTCTGCACGACAAGAGATGTGAGATAACGTAGCTATAAGATTCAAGACCACTATTTCATACTGAAAGCTTTAACATACCAGGTACCGATTCGTAGAACCCAACTCGGTAGTCGCTCTCCATTACATGGTGTTTAGAAAGATATGCAGCTTGTCCCATATAAGCGAGGATCAAGGCTGGGTAGACCACGAAGCTAAAAGCTATCTGCAGTCAAGCAACTATGGTTATAGTGATTTCAATTTCGCGGAAAGGATCATCAACTCAATTAAAATGATGCAATTGAATCCTCAACTTTAAATCTTGCCGTAGATTCAAAAGCATGATTCTGAAACTTTAAAGTCTAAAGTTACCGGGTGCAAATGTAGTTACCTTGATGGACAGCTGTGAAAAGTGTCCAAGATCCGCGAACATAGCCTCGGAACCTGAAACGTATCAATGAATTTAGTAAAACATAATAATCCATCTGACTACAGAAACAAACAACCAAGACTTTTAAGTACCAGTTATGCATAACAAAATCCCGCCGAGGGACATCCAGCCTCTGGTTCTCGTCTTCTTTAAAAATTTATACATGTAATAAGGAGAGACTGCTTGGTAAACAAGGGGGTTCCAGTGGAAGATATTGTACACCCCAATGGCACTGATGCAGAAAAGCCATGTTATCACAATTGGTGCAAAAAGAAATCCTAGTCGGTGAGTCCCGTAATGTTGCAGATAGAATATAAACACCAGTATTGCACAAGCAATCGGGACTTCAATATCTGCAAAGTTACGTGAAAAGATTAAGAAAAATCATTGTAGAACAACTTGTAATGCAAGCGGATATAATTGAAGGACACACATAGTTGCAATGCAGAACATCTAGTGAACAACCTCACTGCACGACGAGGCCTGAGTTATGGGAAATTGAAAGGTAATAGACAAACGAAAGTTTGGAGTCTGGACAAGTTATCATGTTTAAGAGTATCTTTTATTGTGAACGATCAACATTCATATGCATAACTCCGATTGAGACCCATGTCCAGTACAAGTCAGCAACTATTCAAGATTTCAAACAAGTATGATGATTACAACCAAAGTCATTGCGCGGCACATTATTATTATGCTTAATTTCTATCCAACTCCAACATGATTCCATATTTAGGTAGTATGTTCAATCCAAGTAGTAAGTTCAGCAGCTTACTGCACATATGCTTAGAAGTATGTTTTTCACCCGTGCTCCCTAGATGACCCTTCGCCGATCAGTTTGAATGATTCTTACATCATACCCTTAATTTATTTTATCATGGGAATCATTTCAGCTTTATGCAAGTTTCATTGTTTATACTTTTACTTTACAGAGGTACAAAATCAACTAAAAGGATATTGTGTTTAATTATATATAACTATTTGCAGTGAAAAGTGCTTCTACCTCAACTTGCATCTTCTAGATGATATGAATTTGGACCACCAAATCCAGAAAGATGCAAACCTAACTTTACTATAAATAATTAATGGTGATTGGTTGATCAAGAGCAGAAACTTTGTCCTAGTACAAACAATGGTCCCGCAATAACTTAAAATTTGGTGCACCTACCTAGTCCACAAAAGTACATGTTTATCACAAGAAAGTTGGTAGATTTCAATTGAATGATAGAACATGTATAACGAAAACAAGTAATATCTCTGTGTCTTTCCTCTATGTGAAATGCAATGCCAGTCATAATTTTTCCATTTTCATTACTTTGACAGATTTTATGCATTTCAATTTTTACACGATGCCAACACCGTAAAGTCCAAATAAGAAACAAATCTAAGAGCTACAAACCAACTTAGGAAAGTTTGAAGATAACCGAATCCGCTAATTTATGAATCTTGAAACACACTATACTTCATAATATCAAGAAAAATAATGCCAATACAAGCAAAAACACTTACATTCATGATGCTCCTTTGACACAACAAGCTCCAATCCAGAAACTGCAGAGAACACTGCATCCACAAACACAAAACAGAATTCAATCTAACTTTCCATCACCCTAACAAAATCCAACAACAAAAATCAACAAAATAAAATCAATTTCAAACCGGAAATCGCAGGCGTAAGAACACCATCACCAATCACCATACAAGTCCCAAGTAAAGCCAAAGTAAGCAACAACCTCTGCAACACCCTATACTTCTCAAGTATTGACCTCAATTTCAGACCAAGTCCCTTATTCTTATTACAAATCCCATCATTCTTGTACTCATACAAATCCTCATCAGCCAGCTGCCCATTAGGCAAAGTGCTCACTCGGGCATGGCGGCAGAGTAACGAATACAGAGCAAAAGTTCCCCCTTCACCATTATCATCAGCTCTAAGAACTATGAACACATATTTAAGCAGCGGGATTAGAGTTAATGTCCAAAATACAAAGGACAACACCCCAAAGATCTCTTCATTAGTCTCTGAATGCTGAATGTCCTCTGCAAATGTGCTTTTGTACACATACAGAGGTGAAGTGCTTAAATCTCCATAGACAACACCTAAGCTTTGGTAAGCTAATGTCAGCACAATTTTCCATGATTCTTTCTGCAACATTTTAAAAAAGAAAAATCAAGTATTAGTAAAACTCATGAAAAAAATATTGATTTTTTTTAACCATGATTCTTTCTGCAACATTTCAAAAAGAAAACCAAGTATTAGTAAAACCCATGAAAAAAGATTGGATTTTTTTTAAACCATGATTCTTTCTGCAACATTTCAAAAAGAAAAAAAAAATCAAGTATTAGTAAAACCAATGAAAAAAGATTGAATTGTTCTAACCATGATTCTTTTTGCAACATTACAAAAAGGAAATCAAGTATTAGTAAAACCCATGAAAAAAGATTGCATTTTTTTAACCATGATTCTTTCTGCAACATTTCAAGAAACCATTAACTAGTAAAAACCCATGAAAAAGATTGGGATTTTTTAACTGGGATTAGTTATTTAGTACCAAAGGTCTCACCTTTAAGGGATGCTCCGAACTCCGGCCTTCAATATCCATTACTTGCCGTCCCAGAATCATTGGATACAAAAAAATCAAACTTTGAGCTTATATATAAGAACCCTTTTAAACCAACATAATATAAAAATAAAAATAAAAGACTAGTATATTAATTAAGCTGGAATACTCCAAGAAAGCATAAAATCACGGAACCCTTTTGTTTAATGTGGGAATATCTGACACGAAAATCTAAAAAGAAAATACCAATGGAATTTGGGAGATTGAACTGAGAAATTTGTGCTATGGAATCTCGCATAACATGTTCATAGTGTTGCACAATATTTTTTTGTAGTGGTGATTACAAAATGTACGTACGTGGTGCGGATTATTATTGATTGGAGTGTCACGGTACAGTGTACACATAAAAGGTTATTAATAAAATATAATGAAACTATATAACATGCAAGGAATAATGGTGTGGAAGGGAAAAAGTTTTTTTTTTGTGTGATTATTATGGGGGAGGTGTTTTGTGTGCTCTTCTTATCTGCTTCACTTTCGTGTCTGTATTTTTGCTTGTGTTGTAATAAAATATCTAATTTTGAGTGGGTGGGTGTGATGGGCGTGACATTATAAAAATATTATTATGTTATGGTTATCTTGACTCATTGGATTAAGACATACCACTTTGTAATAATCTGTGACTGTATAAAAGTTAAAAGAAATAAGAAAATTATATATCAAATTCTGCCCACCCAGAGTGGGGGTAGGGGGAGCAGTCTGACAGATGTGGTACAGTGGAGTTAACACTTTGCATAGTACCAAGGGCCCATTTTTGAAGTTGCGTGTCTTAAAATGAATTATGTCATATGACTAAAGAGATCTCTAAAGTCCAAACAAAGGTACTACGTGAGTTACTTTTCATCATTACAAATTTATAATATTTGCATGTTATGAGTAAATCTCTTATCCAAATTACACAAAGTTACTGCATGAGTTTGTTTGGTTTTTCCTTTTTTTAGTTATTTTTCATGAGCAGTACAATCTAATATATTCATGTTATGATTAAATTTACTGGTGCCATATAAACTGACGTATTGCTTTTTAACATTTCAAACAATATTAAATTCAATACTCTTACCTTTAGGGGATAATGACATCACCCGTGAGAATTTGGTGTAATACTGTAATTAGAGAAACTTCTGGAAGTGATAAAAACGTGACTTCTCATGAAACACGAATTTGTTGATATCATCATTGATATCACGATAAATATATAATTTTGACTGTGATCAGTTAATTAAAGCCTAAAGTTTTCAGAAGAATAGATGCAATATCATATAAAGTGGGGGTTTATTGACCATTAAATTTTAAGAGGTATGTTATATATAATTTATGATATAATATCCATAATATTCTTTTTAAAAGTCCTATATAAACTTTAAGTACTTTTTCAAATAGCCGAAATTATTTTGATATTTTAGTTTTATACTTCCTTTGAAAACCTAAAGTACATTTCTTTAAATTGATAAACAAGAAAATTCAGTTTCAATTGATTATAGTTCTCATTGGTACTTCGTTATAATAAAAATGTTATTTAAGAACTTAAAGTGAGAGGTTTTAAAAACGTGAAACTAAAATAGCAGAAAAAATAAATCGTTTTGAATTCTAAAACGATAGATAATAATAAAATAATTATAATTTATATGTGATAGTTGAACAAGATTCTGTTCTCATGTCAATTTTTTCTATAGATTTTCGAAACCTAAAAAAAATAAAGGGTTAACACGAAAACCGGGGGCATAGTTGTGTAATGTGATTTGTTATCTATCTTTCCGAATTATATAGTTGCCCAGATTCGTGATGTTACCCTCAACATAAATTTGACTTTCGTTAGAATTTCTTAATTTTATAGGTTATACTATTTCCTTTAACATAACTTGTGAAAGTTACCTATCGAAAAACTTGTGAAAGTTGAATTGTAAACACGTGAAAAGTTCGGAAAATCAAGTTGTAGAATTTTCTTTGATTGATGGATGCTTGTCACCTTTTGTTCTTTTCTATTTATCTTTTTTTTTAATCAAAAACCTACTTCCTTTAAAACCCCCCAAAAAACAAAAATGCTACGGCATAATCCGTAGTGTACAATGCGATATCATGTCCCAACAAAGAATCAAAGAAGCAAACAAAAAAAAAACTTAAGACATGTAAAAACTACTCAAAACCATCTGCATCCTCGTACGCGTTTCGAGCCAACTCATGAGCCACCACATTTGGAGAACGACCCACCCATTTGATACCAAAGCCTGGTCGAAACAAGTGACGGATGTCGTTCAAGATGTTAACATGAGATAGGTCCACATAAATACCATAAAACACTTCATGAACAACCGTCAAATAATCCCCTTCAAAGACAACATTATCCCATCCCTTCTCAACCGCCAACTGGACCGCCCACAAGGCCGCTACACATTCAACGCTACCAGGCGACATAAGGGCCGAACATCGTCCTTGACGCCATGCAAGCAAGACCCAATTGCAATCGTGCGCCACAACAGCCACCCCGATCGCCTCTTCATCTCTAAACATTGCCCCATCAAAATTAATTTTAATCATGTCCCCAATCGGCGTTTCCCATTCGGTATCATAGTCGACCCTCCGCTTCCCTTTTATCCCATGATGCGCGAACCAATTCTCCACATAAAGCTGCGCAAACATGACTATTTCATCCAGCCTTCTCCCATTCTCTCCCGCCAAAACGTTGTTACGATCCCCCTACAAGGACCAACACACGGTGCAATAAAACTGAGACGCTAAGCCGACTCAATCCTCATCACTCGAACCAACTAGTCCCTGAAGTTCTCGGCCTCCAACATCCATGATGTCGTTTGGAAATTCGCCAACGCCCATACTTGTCGCGCAATATGACACCCAAACAAGCAATGCCAAATCTTCTCAACGCTTTCAGTACACGCCACGCACACAATATCCACGTAAATACGCCGCCTCTCAAGCTTCCATCTCGTAGGGAGAATATCCATACAACTCCGCCATACGAACAATTTTATTTTATCGGCACACTCCACCTTCTACAGTTTCTTCCACGATGCGTGTGGGTTCGAGCTTGACGTCTCACAAATATTATTATTAAGAAAACCCTGAAATATGATAAGATGGTATGCGCTACGTATCGTGAAGAAACCATTCTTCTCGTAATGCCATAGTCGACGAACTTCATTCGTGTAGCTGCCCAGTGGTATAGATAGAATCAGTTGTGCATCCGCTTCCCAAAAGAACATGCGCATTAAAGCCTCATCCCACCAAACCGTCGCCGTGTCAATCAAATCGCTCACAAAAGTGAAGGGTGTTGCATCCTTGATTGGCGTAATCGGTCTAAACGTGGTCGAACGGGGCAACCACGCATCATGCCACGTCGTGATCATCTCCCCATTGCTAACTCGTCATTGAATTCCCTTTTTAAGAATCGGTAATGTCCCCAAAATATAACGCCAGGAAAAGGACGGTGTAATCCCAAGTCGTGAATCAAGAAGCTCGCAGTTTGCAAAGTTCTTTGCCTTATACAATCCACTGACCAGTCTAGTCGGACAGTCTTCAAAAAACCTCGTTCCACGCTCCCGACAGGGTTTTGCCTTTGTACCCTTGTGCCCTTTTCAAAACTCTTTCTCGAATATAGTCAAATAGCTCCCGCTTTTATTTCCCGACAACTGAAGGGAGGCCAAGGTACTTTTCATGCCTATCCGCCACCACAACGCCCAAAACCGCGCCTACCACATCCCGGGTCGCCTCATCCGTGTTCCGACTAAACACGACCACTGATTTTTCAAGGTTAACTTTATGTCCTGAGGCCATCTCAAACTGTTCAAGAATACTACTGATTCCATGCGCCGTGTCCTCATTCGCATCAACAAATAGCAAGGTGTCATCGGCAAATAAAAGGTGCGACACCGATGGATCATGGCGGCTGATCCGAATACCCCTTATCACGCCCCTCTCCTCCACCTTTGCTATAAGTGCTGAAAAAACCTCAAAAACAAATAAGAAGAGGTAGGGGGATAAAGGATCCCCCTGCCTAATGCCCCTCTCGGGGGAAAAAAAAACACGTGATTCCTTGCCATTCAATAAAATAGAGTACGACACTATCCTGACTCCCATCATGAAAAGAGAAACAAAACACGAATCAAATCCAAGTTTAAGCATTACCTTTTCCAAGAAGGGCAAACTCGACTCGGTCATAGGCCTTACTCATATCCAGCTTCAACGTCATATGACATCGCTTCCCAGTCATTTTGTTCTTAAGAAAGTGGTTCAACTCAAACGCCGCTAGAATATTATCAGTAATAAGGCGTCCTGGAATAAAAGCAGACTGAGAAGAAGAGATGATATCAGAGAGGAAAGGTTTTAGTCTATTAGCAATGGCTTTAGATGCAATTTTAAAACACACATTACTATAAGTAATTGGTCTAAACTGGGTCATCAAGTCAGGGTAAGGACATTTAGGGATCAACACAATATGAGTAAAATTCACGAAAAGATCCACCATACGATCATTAAGATAAGAAAGCACAAAGGAAATAACATCAGGATCAACGGTATTCCAAAACTTTTGGTAAAACACAACCGAAAAACCATTCGGCCCCACTGATTTAAAAGGATACATGTCTTTTAAAGCTTTCTGCACTTCCTCCGGTATGAATGGTTGGCTCAAGGGCTCGTTTGCTTCGGGACTAACTCGTTCATCAACATCACGCAGCACCTCATCAATAGCCAAGTTCGTAGGAGCACTGGATGCAAAAATAGATTGAAATTATTCAGTTGCATTTAGGTCAATCTCCTTAGATGTCGACCGAAGAACCCCCTTGCGTCATGAATCCTCATAATTTCATTCTTAGCCCTCCGTTCACTGGTACGTTTGTGGAAGTATGCAGTATTTAAGTCGCCCTCTTGTAACCTCTGAACCTTCGCCCGTTGTTTCCAATAGAGTTCCTCGGTATCCAACAACTCCTCTAGTTTTTAGATTAACCTTTTTCCTCGACTTTAGACGCATCCCCTTGCAAACCCGTTATATCCTTACGCAATCGCTTAATCGACGCTTCATCTCCACCCCCATCAACCCTCTCTTCCATTGCCCCAGTCCCTTTCGGTATTCATCCAACTTCTCCGTTAAACCTCTACCGCCCGTGCCACCCTAAAGATCAGCGACAATCTCCTCGCACCCCGCCTTTCGTACCCACGCTACTTCGAACTGAAACCAAGATGGAACTCGGCGTACCCTCTGCTGATTCGACGTTGTGATTAAGAGTGCATGGTGATCGGATGCCAAAGTAACAATGTGCTCCACCTGAGCATGCAGATTCCTATGCCTCCGGTCCGATGTAGCGTACGCACAATGGAGTCTCTCCCAAAAAGTATGTGGTTCGGGTCGTCGGCTGCACCACGTGGAACGAGGGCCAAAAAACTCAATTCGCTAAGCCCTGTGTACGCAAGAGTGTCACAAAAATTCCTCATAAGCCAGTTCGAATGTCGTGGGCCACCGCGTTTGTCCTCGTCCTCGGAATTTCATTATAGTGCCCAGCGCACAACCACATAATAGATGAAACCTCACTAAGGTGCCTCAAGAGACTCCACGTCTGTGTTTGTTTTGTGCTGTCTGGTTCCCCGTAGAACCCTGTGAATCGCTAATTTTATGCTCTCGCTGTTCCCTCCACCACAACATCGATGTGATTTGTCGACATAATGAGTAAGTTCACCGCCAGTGCCTTGTCCCATAACAAAGCCAAACCCCCAGAAAAACCTTTCGCCTCAACACAAACTCCAAAAAAATTCAATTCATTCTTAATCGCCTCTATTTTCCTCATCCGACATTTTGTTTCAGATAGAAAAATCAGAGGGGGGTGATGAATGGAACTAAGTGCCTCAGTTTTCGAACTGTCCATGGGTTCCCCAGACCTTGATAGTTCCTGCATAACAAACTCATTGGGCGCGGCGGGACTGCACAGCAGTCACCGCCAAAAGTTCATCAATACCCTTCGATAACTCCTCAAGTCGCGCCTTTTTTCCTCGTATACCATCACCCGACACATCTTCCTCGTCCAGCTATCGTTTTCCTATTCCCCTAAACTGTCGCGTATCTTGGCCATGCACCGTGTCCATCTGTCTATCCATTCTCGCCCAATTGCGGTGACGTTGGCTCGTGACCTCTGTATGGCGTGCAATAACTGTTGTGATTTCCATAGATGTCGTGGATTCTGGTCCCCGTTGCCTGAAGGTCCCGAACAAGACGAATGCATGCGTGACTAACCCCCACCATTTTCTTTCCATGTGCATCCCCAATATGCGTGCGATCGACGTCAACTCGACCCGACGGAACATCCCATTGGACATTCTGTTGCAGAACCAGTGTTGTCATATGTTAGTTTCTACTCGTACTCTCATCCAAATTACCTGCCTTAGAATTTTTGTGTTCATGCCATGGCCTATCAAAATCCCATTCTTGGTGTTGATTGAAAAAACCCGGCATGGGAGAGACTTTCTTTTTTTCTTTTCTTAGACTCTACATTTCTTTTCTATTTATCTATGAGCCGACAAATATAACAAATTAAACAGAAAGTGGAGAAAATAAGATCTGGACTAGCTTAAATGAGAATAAATGAATAATAATTGATGACAGTAACAAAACAAAAGTAGCTCCTATTATTCTTAATGATATTTTAAGTATGAGGGTACGTATAAAAACCGGACCCAAAAATCTAATTCAGTTTCAGATTATTAGGAGTGGATTGCAATAATTTAGTCTCAGTAGTATATCAGGGGTAAATTGTGCTCTCAGATAATAAACATTTTTTTTACCACGAATATAAAAAATCATAAAACTTTTGACACATTGTTAAGAAAAAGGTAAAATGTCTAATAAATCATATCGTCATTTGAAGGTTTATATCAAAATCATTAAAAATAAATAAAATTCGTCGCTCTGTTGCAAATTTCTACGTCGAAATCGAATGCAACTTGTGCATGATATGTGGCTGTAATCACGTTATCTTTCGTAAAATGGGATTCTGCTTTTTCACAATTAGTTAGTGTGGCTAATATGCATTTGCATCTGTGTGACACGAATACATTCTTCTTCGTTACCTTTTTTTTCTTTTGACTCTCTTCTAAAATAATTTGTTCGTATCTAATTTTATATCCTGGCCGTTTGACCATTAATATGATAAAAAGAATATTGAATATCAGCAACCATTTGTTAATTTGTAGCAGATGGGAGTAGGATCGGACATATCCACAAAATCCGGGATTTATTCTTGTATAACTAGTTAATTATGTGCATAACTTAAAATAAACTTTACTATGAAAGCCCGAAAACGATTTTTGACTTGTTCGATGTGAATTCGAATGATGAAACTAATATTCCACAACATTCATTAATCGTCCTAATTATAAGTTTGTATATAGCTTGTAGTCCATAAAGTGCAGGCCTATTATAAGGATGATTAACTACCCTAATTATAATTAAGACGGCCGTGTGCATTTGGGCATCTTTATTCGGCTCGTTTCTTTTATATATATACTAAACACTTGGCATGCATTCAAAGCATTTTACTCAAATTAGGCAGAATATTTAATTGAATTTATTGAAGGCCTAATATCTTTGACAATGTATAAACTAGTAAAATATTCGTTGTCATTAAACAATAAACACAACAAGAGATGGACAAACTCATGCATTACTCACACTACAAGATTTCAGCAGTTTTCCCGACCGGAAACTCCCGACCGGATTTTGGTTGGGAGCATTCCCGGCCGCAATTCGGTCGGAACAACTTTTTCCGACCGATATGCGGTCGGGAAATTTTTCAAAACCATTCCCGACCGCATTGCGGTCGGGCAAAAGTGTCCCGACCGAATTGCGACCGGGAATGCTCTGGGCGGGAAATTTCCCGCCCAGAGTGTCGCCCTAATCTCGGCCCAGCTGGGCCGAGACTTCCCGACCGCAATGCGGTCGGGAATGAGGTCATTCCCGACCAAATTGCGATCGGGAAAGAGGGAGGTATATCTATAAATACCTCCCTCCACCACCTCATTCCCGACCAAATTGCGGTCGGGAAAGAGGGAGGTATATCTATAAATACCTCCCTCCATCTCTTCATTTTCACTCCCCCTACTTTTCCCGACCGCCGATCAGCCTTTCGCGACCGCAATTCCGTTGGCACTTCAAATTCGGTAATTTTTTTTGCTTTTTCTTGTTTTTTATGTTATAGTTAATGTTTTAATATTTATTTTTTATGTTTAATTGTTAGATATTGTAGAAATTGTTAGGATTTAATTAAGAAATGCCTTTAGGAATTGTTAGTATTTGGAAAAATATTAGATTTTTATGCCTTTAGGAATTGTTAGATTTTAGGAAATGTTATAGTTGTTTATGATTTTAGTGATTATTTATGCTTTTAGGGAATGTTATAGTTTTATGATTTTAGTAATTATTTATGCCTTTAGGAATTGTTAGGCTTTAGGAAATGTTATAGTTTAGTAATTATTTATGACTTTAGGAAAAATAATTAACTACCACTTACTCCACCCATTCTTCAAGCTCTGGACAGTTTAGAAGCGTGTAAAGCTCTATTTGCTGCATCTCATCGGAAGTCAAGTATCGCCTTTTGTTTAGTGGCCCTATTGGCGCCCCTTTCTTTTGAAATATTGTAAGCTCATTGTCCCACTCCATGCTATCTAGTGTCTTGTTCCTGTTGAGTTTTTTATATTTAGTCTGAAAAGAAACATCCAAATATTGAGAACACATATTGGAGAGCTCAACAAGTAGGTATTGATTGGCTATGGATCCCTCCACCCTCGCCTTGTTCTTTACTGAATCCTTCATGTCGAACATCCGCCTAGTTCATAGAAATCAAAGATTAGGCAAAGAATCGATATTTTTAAAAGATAATTGTTATTAAAAATATAAGATCGTACCTCTCGAATGGATACATCCATCTATAATGAACTAGACCACCAACTCTAGCCTCGTACGGAAGGTGTATGGCTAAATGCTCCATAGAGTCAAAAAATAAAGGAGGAAATATCATTTCCATCTTGCACATGGTAACAATAAACGATTCCTCCAATCGCTCCATATCTTCGGCCGACACATCTGAGGCGCAAATCGCCTTAAAAAAGGCTAATCTCTACTAAGGTCCTCCAAATCTCGGGTTCCAAGAATTCGCGAAATGCAATCGGGATCAATCTCTGAATGAAGACGTGACAATCATGACTCTTCATTCCATACAATTTTCCTTGTTGTTTTTGCACACATCGTCCCAAGTCCGAGGCATATCCATCAGGAAACTTTAGTTCGGTCAGCCAATCAAGCACCATGTTCTTTTGATCCCTCGTAAGATAATATTTTGCCTTTGGCTTTATGTACTCACTTCCTCTGCCACTGGGTTTCAAGAACAATTCTTTACGGTTGGTCAACAGCTTAAGATCGTGCCTCGACTTAATGTTGTCCTTCGACTTAGCATCGTCCAACACCGTGTTGATGATGTTCTCAAAAAAGTTCTTCTCACAGTGCATCACATCTAGATTGTGGCGAATCAAGTTCGTGGACCAATAAGGTAGTTCCCAAAAGATGCTTCGACGACACCAATTATGAGTCGTGTTAAAGCCCGGAAGCTTTGTGGAGTTTGCCCCAAATCTAACCGATCGTAGCCTATCCACAATTGCCCTCATCTGCGCTCCTGTCTTCCTTGGAATGGGCGCTTCAAGTACCTCCTTACCCTTGCAGAAATCCTTCTTGTTGTACCTCCATTTATGACCCTCTGGTAGAAACCGACGATGACAATCGAACCACGAGCCTAACCCACCATGCTTAAGTGTAAAAGAATATGTCTCACCCATGCAATAAGGGCATGCCAGCTTACCATGCGTGCTCCACTGGGACAACATTCCATAAGCAGGAAAATCGCTAATAGTCCACATTAGGGTCGCTCGCATTTGGAAGTTTTCCTTTCGTGAGCTGTCATATGTCCACAAACCATTACTCCACAAAGCATTCAACTCATCAATCAACGGTCTCAGCAAAAGATCCAAGTTCTTTCCAGGACTCTTTGGACCGGGTATAATAAGGCTCAAAAAAATGAACTCCGGTCGCATGCATAAATCCGGCGGAAGGTTATAAGGGGTAACAAACACGGGCCAACAAGAGTAGTTCTTCCCAGATGGCCCAAAAGGTGTGAACCCATCAGTACATAGGCCGAGTCGGACATTTCTAGGCTCTGTTGCAAAATTCCAATACGTACGATCAAAATCTCTCCACGCCTCGCCTGCAGCTGGATGAATCATTCTATCTGTTGACTCTCGACACTTCAAATGCCAAGTCATATATCTCGAAGTGCCTACAGTATAAAACAACCTCTATAATCGAGGGCCTAGGGGGAAGTACCACAATTTCTTCCTTGCGACCCTGGACTTTCTACCAGCCTCGTACCTATCGGTCTTGCATATCGGACACGATGTGAGATCCTTGTTGGCATTATCGCCGTAGTACAAGAAACAAAAATTCCAACATACGTCGATCTTTTCGAACCCTAAACCCAAACCCGCGAGCATCCTATTCATGCCTGGAACCTTATTCGGTAGCATTTCCTCAATCTCTGGGTCCATAATATCTTTAGACAAACTTAAGTACTTTTCGCAAGCGACATTAACTACTTTGTGCATCGTCTTAGTAGTTAAGAACTCGGCAAACCACTGGAGCACAATCTTCGACTTCTTCTTGTTCATTTTTATGTCTCCCATCTGCATCAATTTGTAGAACTCCTTTGCCTCGGGACTTGGATCTTTGTTGCGCACCTCTCCCTCAACAAATCGACCCCCATATTCATCCACAACCAATTCTCTAAACGAAGTATCGGCATGAACCGGACTATCAACATGAATACTAGCAGACGGTGATTCATGTACATATGATGTAGATGCCTCGCTCGCCATCTCTCCATGCAACACCCATATCCAATATTGATACACAAACCCCCACTTATGAAGATGATCCCGTACTACGTTTCGATCAAAAAATTTTAAATTGATGCATCTCTGGCACGGTCACCTAATATAATTTCTTAGATCTACGTAATCTGTCTGTTGTGATGCATATTGTACGAATTCACGAACCCCAACCACGTAATGTTGATTCAAATAACCAGTGTTACTATCTATCCTATCGTACATCCAAGATCTATCGGGACGATAATCCATTTCTAATCTAAGAAAATTAAAAAGAAATTGTTACAATTAATTTCACCAATCAATATATTTATCATTTATATAAAAATTTTAAAACTCGAGTACGACGAAGCCAAGGCAATTAATACTTACTTGTTGTAGCGTAGAAAATACTTAGATCAAGTATTCTTTGCAAACACACGCCTCTCGTTGCATTTACCGCAATATCTAAAACAAAGAAACATTAAAAAAAGTTAATAAAAACGATCTTAATTGAGAAAAACTAACAAAAACAGTTATAACAAGAGGAAATCGTATATACCTTAGCAAGGGATGAATGTTGGAATGATTTCTCAAGTGGAATAGGGAGGGGTATTTATAAGGGGCTGACAGTTATTCCCGACCGCAATGCGGTCGGAAATAATTGTTTCCGTTGTTATTCCCGACATCAATGCGGTCGGGAATATTAGGGTTTAGGGTTTAGGGTTTAGGGTTTAGGGGTATTGGCGACCGAAGATCGGTAGGGAATAATATTCGTATTCTTAATTTCACAATTTCATTCTCAATTTTAGATAAATCGTTCATTTAATGATCAAGTAAATCAATATTAGTTATATATTACTGAAAATCTCAAAAATAAATAAATTTAGTTGCACGTTGATGAATCGTTTGAAGCGTCGATTCATATTGTCACTTATAAATATATTAGTATATGTAGTTGCTAATAATTAAATTTAGTTGCACGTTGATGAATCGTTTGAAGCGTCGATTCATATTGTCACTTATAAATAGATTAGTATATGTAGTTGCTAATAATGTAACTACTTAAGATTATGTTAAACATATGTTAATATATATATATATATATATATATATATATATATATATATCACAATTAGCCTCTCTATACTAACGTTCGTAACAAACGTTAATCGGCAATTGTGAACTCTTCTATACTACGTATGATTATTATATGTAAAACTCCAAACTAACTTAACTTATACTCCGGTAAACTATACTAATTTAATAATTAAAAGTACATTAAACTAACTAACTAATAGTGTAACTCATGAATTTAATGAGATTCTATAGTTATACTTAACAAACACATCAAGATTTTCCAAAAGATCGAAAAAAGGTAAAATTGGCTATTTTTCCCGACCGATCTGCGGTAGAGAGAAATATTCAACCCATTCCGACCGATTTTCGGTCGGCATTGACCATTATTGCCGACCGCATGTCGGTCGGGAATAAAATTTAAACTTATTCCCGACCGCATGGCGGTCGGGAATAATATTCAACACTATTCCCGACCGATATGCGGTCGGTATTTCCCGCGTTTCTGGGCAACATAGTTTTCTCGGTCGGCAATTTTTCAAAATTTTGCGGTTTTTTAAAAATTTTGAAAAAATTCAACATTCCCGACCGAAAATCGGTTGGGAATAATCGAAAAAATTGGCGGGATTTGGTGAGAAATTCAAATTTGACGAAAATTCAAATTTTTTTAACTTTTTCTATAAATACACTTTATTATTCTCCTAATTTTTTCATCTCCACACACTTTTTCATCTCCAAAAACTTTTTTCATCTCCAAAACTTTTTCAAACACTTTTTTTCATATTCAAACACTTTTTCAAAACACTTTTTTCTTTCAATTTCAAAATTAATTTTTTTACTTCTTTATTCATAATTTCAATAATCAAACACTTATTTAATTTTTTTGTGTTTGAGATTGAGGAATGAATCAACAATTTAATTCCTCATCTAAAACACAAAAAAGCTAAATAATGTTTTAAAATATTGCAAAATAGAACAAAAAAAATAATATTACGATAATTATTACCGGAATATTATTTTTTTTGTTCTGATGATTATTATTCCCGACCGAAAATCGGTCGGGAATAAGATGAATCTTATCCCCGACCACATATCGGTCGGGATTAATTTGAATATTATTCCTGACCGATAACCGGTCGGGAATAATATGAATCTTAATCCCGACCGATACGCGGTCGGGAAAAGTCCCGACCGGTGGTTTGTCGAGATTTCCCGTAAAAAGACCCGACCGGGATTCGGCCGGGAAACAAATTAGGGGCACCACGACCGTATAGCGGTCAGAAGTTTCCCAACCGGCATTCGGTCGGAAAAAACATTCATATAATCCCGACCGAATATCGATCGAGATTAATATTCAAGCATTTCCCGACCGCATAACGGTCGGAATATATCCCGACCGTTGTCTGGTCGGAATTAGCGGTCGGGAAATTTCCTTGCCGACCGAGCCGCGGTCGGGAAACTTTTCCCGACCGAAGCAACGCCGACCGGGACTTCCCGATCGAATAGCGGTCGGGAAAGACCTTTTCCCGACCGCCGATGGATCATTCCCGACCGGCTTTGCGGTCGGGAATAACCCAATTTTTTTGTAGTGTCATAAGCCATAAAAGGAAAGTAACTACTATTGTTCCTCGACACTTTCATATCATTATATTACCTCTTTTTTTTGGGTCTCCTAGAAATCAATCACACAACGTATCTCTTAATAATTGCCCAAGTTGAATATAATGCCCCAACTTGAACTTGACAACAAAATAACCATGATGTTTCATTCTTTTTTGAAAACCATAATACTACATTTGGGATACCGGCTACAATCTTATATCTTCTTTTTTGACTTGATCTTGCCTCTTTCAACTGTCTATTACACGTTTATTTTTTCAATGTACTAAAACTATTTTATTTTACGTAAGTTAGATAGATGACTATAGTAAAAAGCTACATTGCACGGACACGGATACGTGGACACGTATCGGACAAGATACGGATACGAAGATACGGATTTTTTTAAAATCACATATTGAGATACGTCAAGGATACGTCGAATATTTAATATTAAAAAAATATATATGTATATATATATTATTTAAGTAAATATATAAAATAATGAATATTAAACACTTATAAAATTCAAAAAATAATCAACATATAGCCATATACAAAGATCCACCATTCCACAAACTCAAATATTAATTGATAAATATGTTCAACACGAATATTACAAAGTTTCATAATATAACAAAAATTAATATTGCAATAACTTATTTATTGTTAAACAACATCATCAACAAACAAAATCAAATCAAAGTGTGGTTCATCAAGTGAAAAGTGAAAATGATGAACTATTATATGAGTTAAATGAATTAATAAATTAGAAAATTGCATTTTGGTGTTTGTAGTATAAATAAATTACTTTTTTCATTCCTAAAATTTTCAAAAATAATAAAATAACCTATTTTATTGAGGACACGTATCGGATGCGCCTTAGGATAGTATCCGATACGTATCCGATTTATTAAAAAAATAATATTTAAATAGGATACGCCACGTGGCGTATCCGACACATATCTAAGGCGTATCCGAGGTGTATCCTTATCCGTTTAGTATCTGATATGGGATACGGAACCATTTTCGGAGTATCCGTACAACATAGGTAAAATGTAAAGAATAAAGTACAGATTCCAATGGGGTGAGCACCCCTTCTACTCTTGCTACAATATGGTTGTTTTCGTATAAAAAAAAGTACATATTTCAATTTTTTTTTCAGCATCTTAGATTGATGAAAATCTTAAGTGGTTATTCATATGATTCACGATGTCGATTTTCAATTTGATTGGAGTGTTGAGTCGTTTGTAAATAGTATTACCAAATTTTGGAACGGGTGGTCATTATAATTTTGCAGCCCACAACCTCGCTGCTTGGGTGGGAACAATTTTGGCGGGGGTTTGTTTCTTATTTTGCGTTGCCTATAAACATTCTTTGTGATGAAGGTTTCCCATTAGTGGATCTTTCGTATTGCTAATATAGTCTTTTTCGTATAGAAAAATATTTGATGAAAAGACAAACTTGCCCTTGAATTGAAAAAGAAGTAGAGCCACCACATTATAGAGCATTGTACGTTTAATTTTGTCCATTTTCAAACCGACTAGTAAACAAATGTGAATACTCAGTTTGTGAAAATACATGAGTAATTTACTACTTTTATTTTCCATAACAAAAAGTTATTCAAGATTTTTTGCTTAATTAACAATCAGAACGTGCACTTGCATCCATCCACAGAAATTGGTTATGTTGGATGGGGAGAGTAAGTGGTGATGGTCAAAAATATCGTTTGGTATTGAAAGCAAAATATTTGTCACTTGTGAGGGGGACCGGATAACTTTTGCTCAAAGAAGCATTAGCTCGGACAACCTTTCAGTGTATATGTCCTAAAGCTAAAAGTAAATCTATATATCTAATTAATACTATATTTCCAAAATATCACTTCTACCGTTCTACGGACCAAAGGCCACTTGCAAAAGGGCTAGTAGCCTAGTACCCGTTTTAAGCAATGGCCGTCTAAAAAGAACATAATTATGTTATTTATAGTTTATGTGGTGAATATAATTAAGTTATTTATCTGATCAATATATAAATAGCCGAGATAAGGCCAGTTATGAGAAATTCTTTGAATTTTAAAGTTATAGAAGATTACACTCAAGTCAAATAAAGTCAATTAAGTATTGGTTCATGAAAATGGTGGCTTGGGCCAAGTTTTTAACTTCAACTGAAAATGAAGTCCATGAATCTTAGCCTGGTTACATATGTAGCCCTTGATTCGTTGTCAATTAGAAAAAAAAGGAACCTCTCTTAGAATTATTTATACAGTAAAAGAGATTTTTATAACCAATTCTAACTTCAGGAGTTTAAATATAAATGTAATTTTTATCAAGGGCCGTGACCAACCTCCCATGTGAGCAAGAAAGAAGGTCTAATAGAGTTGTGCCGTAATATGGATACAATAAAAGCCTTGTTTGTGAGTTACCAATGGGCCAATATAATGGATTAACTTGTAAGATCTTAGGTTCAAAAATTACTTAACAAATGTATTTGTTAAACAGATAAATGTCGAAATCGTAAGTAAATTAAACACATAAATCTTTATGATAGTTTGCGTGTAAACAGATATAAATCATTTGGCTTTCACCTCAACGTCAACTAACGTCTCATTTCAATTACTACATGACTGATTCACTCAAAATTTATAAGTATTAGTAATCCAGGCTCCCTCTATTTACCTTCCTACTACCTGTCTGTCTTGACACTGTTCTAATTTACTTTACCTGAATCTGAAAATCAGTAAGTTACACAAAGATCTTTCGACTCGATTATCTCATAAGTAATGAATACAAAAAAAAAAAAAAATTTGACTCAAGAAACAAATTAGAAACTCCTACACATAAACACTATAAGCTTTGTTTTTTCATTGTTTTTTAGTCTACTTCATTTATAGCATGCATCACTGTCTGAAGATAGTTGCCGTATCTCATGACTGTCGTCCAACTTGCACCTCCCATAAATATTCGATTTGCCTGCAAATAAACTAATCCAGTATATTCAAAGTATACGATGATAAAACGTATCTAGGTTCATTGAAATAAAGTCGTATTTAAAACAAAGTGAAAGATTGAGATTTAAAATCATAGAAATTCTTCTTTCTTAAAATAACATTTTTTGACAGGATCATGTTGCACAAGGAAAGTATGAGTAATTCTATCAGAATCTCTCAAATACTGGTTCCTTTTATACACTGATTCGATAAGATCAGTGCACGTGAAGAATGATAAGGAGATAATATCAAAACATAATCAATGTAATTTAAACATTTAGCACTTAATTAATTAGGCCGAAAATGGCTCCTAATAATCTTGAAATAAAACTGAAGATTATCTAATAAAATAATCTAAACGAAAATGCATTTTTCACCAATTAAAACGCATAAAAAAGGACACGAAAACATACCTTGATTGATTACAATTACGTTTCCACTGCGTACTCGCTTTGATCCTTGCCAAATCACGTAAATCACGAATCCAGCAAATTGTTCACAACCCAAATCCGTTTAGAATGTGATGTTTGCACAAAATAGATGATAAAATGAAAATACCAACATCCTATTGTGTATAGAAAAGTAGGAGACAAAAAACATTTTTTTTTTCTTTTCTCTTGTGTTGTACGACTGATTATAGAAAAAGATAAGAGTAGCGGAAGTTATGGGAATGGAAAATAACCTCCATTCCCTCCACTTCTCATTTTGAATTTAAAAAATATGGGTTGTGGGTCAACCTAAAATGGGTGCTCCACACCTATTTAATTAGTTACATTTAATTAATTTAAATCCAACATCTCCCACTCACCCATGAGGGTTGAGCTCAGACACAAAATTATCATCTTATCACATTCTTCAAATCATACAGGTAAGAGGGCCGTGTGACCAGCGAGTAATAAGAGCTTAATGCTATATACCGGTTAAGGATACATAACTGCTCATTCAGTATGCAAAAGAGAGGACATTCAACTCGCTATACCCCAGTCTATCTGATTTACTACACAAGTCGACATATCTCTTATCCCTCTATATGTAAATAGAGCATATTCGACTCCCAAATTACAAACATATATTCACAATTATGTCTTGAATTTCAAAATTCAACATAATTGGCTAGCCGGTGAATATAAGTCATGTGATAGTAAAAAAAAAAAAAAAAAGACAGACTTCCTTTCCCACTGGAATCTTTATACTCCCCTATAGCCGCTTTCCTAGTCATGCACCGCATTGTCGAATATATCATAGCTATTAGTAACATGCTAAAGTAGCGACACTAAAGAGAAGTTTCGAGATACCGTTGAAAGTCATAAGGGTACCATAATAAGGTATTTAAACCTCTGGGTCTCACACAATGAGAAAGCAGGGACACATTTGCTCATTTCCCATGGTTTTGTAGCACATATGGTATGAAACGCATGCTACGATGCTCATCTTCCTTTTGGAAGCGTATGTCATTTACAAATGAAATTGTAACTCACATCGTACAGATCTTAGTTCAAGTGTACATCAACACTTAACCTGAGTTTTTGTCTATTTATCCTCTAAAAGATTTCTCTAAAAAAATCTTCAACAAACAACTCACATCTGGCTTTACTTCTAGACAAGCTCAATGGATGTGGGGAATCCGAAACGATAACCAAGTCAAAATTGTAGGAAATCTCATCTCTGCACATTCCTCGATGTCAGAGGCGATTGCTCGTGTGAGAGAGCCAATCTTAACTTGTCCGACATACTTTAAAATATAGAGACATCTATATTGCTCAAACATGTGTATATATAGAAAAATTCATTAACATTTATAACATGGGCATTATACATAAATGTTCACAACATTCAATTACATCATATCCTACGCAATCCTAACGACTTAACATGACCCATAAAAACATCCCTCGGGATTGACTTTGTGAAAGGGTCTGCCACCATCATATGCGTCGATATATATTTCAATGTCACCTCCTTCTTTTCGATGATGTCTCTTACAAAATTATATTTTGTATCTATGTTTTTGGTCTTTCGTGTAGGCCATTGCTGCTTGACTGTCACAATTGATCGTCACAACTCCCACGTTCTTGCCTACCACTCCCAAATGTTGTAAAAATCTTCTCAACCAAACACCTTCTTGTACTGCAGATGCACATGCCACAAACTCAACTTCCATTGTGGACAATGCAATACAGGTTTGCTTCTTACTGCTCCAAGAGATAGCGCCATTATTCAGTAAGAAAGCATAACCAGAGGTGGATTTACGCTCGTCCAAATCACCTCCCCAATCAGCATCTGTGTATCCTTCTAAGGATAGATTCTTTCCTTGACAACATAGGAAATAGTCTGCAGTACCTTTCATGTATCTAATGATCCGTTTAACTGCTTTCCAGTGACTCATCCCTGGATTGGATTGATACCTACTAACTAGACCTACGGCATAACATTTGTCAGGGTGAGTACACAACATGGCATACATCAAGCTCCCAATTGCACTGGAATATGGTACATTAGACATCTTTTCTTTTTCTTCTGGAGTTTTAGGGCACATTAGATGACTTAAGCCTTCACCTTTAGCCACAAGGGTATCGATGGGTTTACAATTCTCCATCCTGAATCGTTCAAGAATCTTTTTAATATAAGGCTCTTGTGAAAGAGCAAGTAATTTCTTTGAACGATCTCTATGGATTTTCACACCAAGTATGTAATTTACTTCACCCATATCCTTCATTTCGAAGTTTGACGACAACCAACATTTGATGTCTTCAATACATCCCTTATCATTACTAGCTAACAATATGTCATCAACATAAAGAGATAGAATTACAAATCCTTTCTTGGATTTCTTCACGTATACACAATGGTCTTCGTCTATCATGACAAAGTTATAAGATATCACAACCTTGGGAAATTTGAGGTACCATTGTCTGGGGAACTGCTTAAGACCATAAATAGACTTTTTCAACTTACAAACCTTGTTTGTTTAGCCTTCAAGAACAAAACCTACTGGTTGTTTCATGTAGATTTCTTCTTCTAATTCTCCATTGAGAAAAGCAGTCTTAACATCCATTTGGTGTAATTCTAAATCCATGTTAGCTACTATGGCCAAAAGTAAGCGAATAGAGGCAAACCTCACAACAGGTGAGAAGGTTTCTTCATAATCAACACCCTCTTGTTGGGTATAACCTTTTGCCACCAAACGAGCTTTGTACCTTTCTATGGTTCCGTCAGCCATTCGCTTTATTTTGAGAATCCATTTGCTCCCAATAGCTTTGCGCCCAGAGGGAAGATCAACTAGTTCCCATACTTGGTTTGATTTCATGGATCTCATTTCCTCTTCCATTGCTATCTTCCATTCTTCTTTTGCAGAACCCGAGAGAGCCTCTTTAACACTCTTAGGTTCTTGCTCACTTTCTAGAGAAGCTATGAGTGCATGTCCCTCTATGTCATAGTGACGTTTGGGCACGTTTTTCCTAGTACTTTTTTGGAGTTCAAACTCCGTTGAATCCTCGAGGGGCTGAGAGCTCCCTCTAGGATCAAGTGATGACTGGTCATCATTTGAGTCCACTAACTCATAAAGAGGTTCTTTATCTCTTATATCACCTCTACTAGGTAACTCATTCTCTAGAAAAGTTGCATTACGAGATTCGATCTCCGTAATTGATCCATCTTCTTGTTCTCCTATGAATACGTAACCCTTAGATTGTTCTGAGTATCTTACAAAGATACACTTCTTCCCTCGAGGACCCACCTTACCAAACTTACTCGTAGAGTCATGTCTGTAAGCTGCTGACCCCCAGGTTCTAAGGTTACTTAAATCAGGCTGCCTACCTGACCATAATTCATAAGGAGTGGAAGGCACCGTCTTTGATGGCACTCTGTTCAAGATATACACAGCGGTTAACAAAGCATCTCCCCAAAAAGAGATCGGCAAGATAGCTTGTGTCATCATGGACCTAGTCATGTCTAACAATGTTCTATTCCTTCTCTTAGCAACCCCATTTTGTTGAGGCGTATAAGGAATAATTAGTTATCTCATGATACCTTTTTCACTACAAAGATCCTTGAACTGATCTGATAGATATTCACGTCCCCGGTCAGTACTTAACATTTTAATTGTTCTATCCATTTGATTCTCAACCTTGTTTATATATTTTCTAAAGCATTCAAATGCTTCAGTTTGTGAGATATCAAATAGACATGCCCGAAACGTGTAAAATCATCTATGAAAGTAATGAAATAGGAGGCTCCATGCCTAGCCCTCACACTCATTGGACCACAAATATCAGAATGTACTAATTGCAAAGGAAATTCAGCTCTAACAGCTTTTCCGAAAGGTTTTCGAGTCATCTTACCAGCAAGACAGTGTTCACACGTAGGTAAATCAACTTTAGATAATGAACCCAACAGTCCTTCTCTAACTAGTCGATTCATTCTGTCTTGCCCAATATGACCTAATCTAGCATGCCATGTATTAACATCACAATATGCATCAACAGAAGAAGAGACATTTAACAACATAGAACGATCTATATAATAGTTAAACATCTGTCTATTACAATCTAATATAATAAAACCATCAGTCAGATGTCCAGTACCAACACACCTATTATTATAATAGACACACACACCATACTACGAGAAAAGTTCAGTACATAGCCTAAATTCATAAGAACAACAACAGAAATAAGATTTCGTCGAATCTCTGGAGCGTATAAGACGTCATGCAGGATTAAGGTTCGGCCACCCTGCAACTCTAGTTTGCAAGTACCAATTCCCTTCACCGCCACTCGTGCGTTGTTTCCTACATATATCCATCTAGTACCAGCAGGAAGTCGACGAAAATCTACAAACACTTCTCGATCTATAGTCACATGGTCTGTGGCCCCTGAGTCTACAATCCACAAAGGATAAAATTCAGTGAGTAAAACAATATTAGAGACATAAGTAATATGCTTTGAAGTGTTAGTGAGTAATACCTTGTCCCTCTTAGGTTCGGTACACTCACGAGCAAAATGCCCGAGTGCATCACAGTTAAAGCACTTCATCTTGCTCTTGTCCTTCTTTTTCTTACCAAAACGCTTCTTCTTATTGTCGTGGTTCTGATTGTTGTTCCTAGAACCTTCACCAGTCTGCTTTCCTTTCTTGCCTTTCTTCCAGTTCCTCTTGCGCTTTTTTCCAGAAGCACCTTGGGAACTGGATTCAGCAACCATGGCACCTGACATGGGTCTCGCAGCTCCAAGCCGCTCATCCTCAAGCTCCACATAACGAGCTGCATCAGCAAAGGTTTTGATGCCGTCATTGTGAGTCAGGTTTACCTTCAGATGCTCCCACTTGTTAGGAAGAGACCGGATCAAAACTTGAACCTTCTGTTCATCAGAGAGGGAATGGCCAACTGTCTCTAACTCACTTATCATGTTTGACATTTCCCTCAGATGTTGCTTGATCGTGTGATCACCTATTTTCTTGTAAGTGTCAAACTTGATAGTCAGCTGCCTCAGACGAGTGATTGAGGTCCCACCATACTTCTCCCTCAGATACACCCAGATATCATGAGTAGTAGGGTGCTCCTCACATTCACGGATGAGATCATCCACAACAGAGCTAACCAAAATGGCACGAGCAGTGGAGTTTTTCTTTTTCCACGCCAGGTAAGCCTGTTGATCCCTCCTCTCTTGAGTACTGTTTCCCGTTCCAGGATCCACCATCACCTGGTTGATGCCATCCAATGCATCTTGTTCATCCAGTACGTACCAGATCTTGTGACGCCAGGTGACATAGTTGTCACCATTCAGTTTGTCACCCTTGTTCAGATCAGCAATGATTGATTTGGATGCCATAGTCTAAGTTAATGACAAAGAGGTAACATAAAAACATTAATGCCCATTTACACATGCTATTTTACATTAAGCCAACTAACATCTATGACAATTTTGACATAAGGTAAGAATCAAAAGGTCACTTGGAGTATCCAATCATCATCTTAACCTAAAACATTATTGTCACTGACTTAGTTACTTAATGCAAAATTAATAAGTTCAAGGTGAGAATCCATTAACTCTTCCTATTTTGAACTCTCACTTAATCATCATGATTAAACATATATCATTTGCATCATATGTCATGCCATAAGAAAATAACATTCATAAAACATGTATTTACAACATATTTACACAAAGATAACAAATTATCCATTGTTTGTTAAATACATGTATTGAATGCAAAACACAACATAAAAGCAATATGTACACGACGAAATGAAATAAAAACACATCAATTCATCTCATCCCATATCTCGTCTAAAGCTATAGCTCTTTTGAAGCTGTCGAGAAGGATCGAATATTTTAAGCAGACTATATGTGAGTCTATCTCGAGGAACACATCGCACCTAAGCGTTTGCGGGAGGCCTTCTATAGGTATGCCTTATACCTCTCAGGCTAGGATTCATGCTTAAAAAGAAAGTCTCCCTCAAAGTTTGTTGACATTCCTTTTTCCATCTCGCAATCATAGAATCCAAGTAAACCTCTACAATTTTGCTTTCTCCCAAGACTCTACGTGTATCCTAAAAAATAGTAGTCCAATAGGGACTTAACGAATTTTTCCAAATTCTTTTCTCAGACTCATGGTCCATATATAGTCCCAAACGCTTAAGATATTTTATCTTGTTCTTCATAACATTTATGTGTTGAGGTAATGTGTGAGCCGGATCCATCCTATAAACTTGTAACTCCCTAAATCACCTCATGCGCTCAGGAGCATACCTTTGCCTTGCATTCCCCCGGAGAATGCGAGGAGCGTTGAAGGACCTAGCCATATCTAAAAATAATGGGGCATTAACTTATTTAATACAATAAAATGAAATTCAAAACATAAATAAAAAGAACAATAATTATATTCCAAATATAATTATATCTTTTAAAGTTAAGAATTTCCAGTAGCCACCTTTGAAGGTGATGTTCTGCTCATCTTTTACCAAAAACAAATCCATATGTTTTCAATTAAAATCATTTTTTTTTTGAGAATATTGAAAATTTCCATCAATGAAAAAATTCATTTTTTTTAATCCACAAAAATGAATTTTAATTTACAGAAAACAAGGAACAAGAATTTTAGATTTTCAGAATTTTCAAAAAAAATGAAGCAACATAACGTCTGCACGCGCCCACACGCGTCGCGCATTATCCGACAATCGGATTCTAACTACTCTCCCATTGTTAGGCCTTCATAGTTCAATGGTTCAGTTTATTTTAAGATCCGACATATTCATCTCAACAAGTCCGCTGCCCCGTGAGTAGGACGAGAGTGGGTTATGAATTTAGTGTTTATATTTCTTAATCATGCATTTTAAAAGATTTTCAGAATTAACGTAAAGTCGATTAAAACTTAGAAAATTCATAACTAATTCATACTAAGTCCGAATTAGATGATTCCAGCGGGATTACGAAGCCCTTAACATAAGGTTTCTAACCATATAAAGAACAAAGCATAATACGGACTACAGAATTTTCTACGAATTTCTAAATATTCTGAAAATTGGTGGTAAAACAATTATTTCCTGAAAACCTACCAAGCCAAAAATTACAAAACTTTCCAGATATGTTTTGCAACAAATAATGATGCTACAGTAATTGTTTCAGAAAAAAATACGAAGTTTTGAAAAAACGAGAATTCAAAAACACCACCAATCCTTTCTAAAAAGAGATATAAAAATGCATGACATATTATAGTCATGGATTAGAGCACGAAAATGGCAGAAAACGTGATATAATCAACCATTAAAAGCTCTGATACCAATGAAGATTATCTAATAAAATAATCTAAACGAAAATGCATTTTTCACCAATTAAAACGCATAAAAAAGGACACGAAAACATACTTTGATTGATTACAATTACGTTTCCGCTGCGTACTCGCTTTGATCCTTGCCAAATCACGTAAATCACGAATCCAGCAAATTGTTCACAACCCAAATCCGTTTAGAATGTGATGTTTGCACAAAATATATGATAAAATGGAAATACCAATATCCTATTGTGTATAAAAAAGTAGGAGACAAAAAGCATTTTTTTTTCTTTTCTCTTGAATTTAAAAAACATGGGTTGTGGGTCAATCCAAAATGGGTGCTCCACACCCATTTAATTAATTACATTTAATTAATTTAAATCCAACAAAAACTAAGAGAAATACACACCAATTTACAAGTGACAAGACTGGGACGTTATATACATATAATTGTCCATATTAATTTGTTTATGTTACTTTTGACGGACCAACCCTTTTTTATGCGCCACTTTACCCTGAAAGGAAAATGCGATTGTTTTACTGGACTTAATTATATGACTATTTGTTCAATGTTTATTTTGAGATTAATCCAATATATCAATAACGATCAAGGTTTCAAAACCTGATCACTTTAATTAGTTAAATAAAATTTTAAAATAACAATCATAAATAATGTTCGTTTAGAGCCATATTGAATAGAGAGAGCATTAATTCAACTGAAGAGTCAGGATTGATTTGATGTATGTTCCCATCAGATTTTGTCCTCCCATTAATTCTTCGATCACTATATCTTAAAAGGGGGTTTGTCTCATACTGTACAACAACCCCCTCACAAAGGGGTGACTCCAATTGAGCCCCATGTTTGCGGAGCCCGCCCTTTTGTGAGAGGAGGCTATTGTGCATAGGGGTGAGTTGGGCCGGATTCCCGCGGGGATCGGGAATCCGGCCCCTGGGAATCGGCGGGATCGGGAGCTCGCCGTGGCTCCCAATCCGCACCGCGGAGTGCGGAACTCCCGCAGTCGCGGGAGTTCCGCGGATTTCGGGATCCCGTCGGGGTTCCGCGATCCCGAAATTTCTAGGGGCAATTTTTGTCCCCTGGATTTCAATTTCCAGGAGGCGCGACGGCGGCAGGGTTCGGCGGAGGTTGTGGATTCGGGTGGGAGAAATGAATTTGTGGCGATTGGTGGTGGCGCGACTGATGTGGTGGTGGTGGTGGTGGCGGTGGCGTCGGGTTGCGATGGCGCGATGGTGGAGGTGAAAGGTTGCTCGGTGGTGTTGGTGGGCGTTTTGGTGCCGAGAACAATGGCATTGTGGATGATGGTGGTTGACGAAGATGGTGGTTTTGGTTGTGGGACGTTTGGGGATTTAATATAGTGGATGGGCGGTGTTTGTGCGGTGGATCCAATCGGGTTTTGGCTTTTATTGATGGGGCGTAAGGTGTGGGCGGTGGAGGGTCGGCATGGTGTTGCAGAGGTGGGCGACGGTGGTGTCGTACGTGAAAAGAGGAAGGAAGGGTGGGTCAGATCCGGTGTGGCTGGTAAACGGGTAGCTTAGTGCTTCAGCAAATTGGACGGTTGGGATTGATTAGATGGTGAGGACTGATCTGGACCGTTGGATGGGGAGGACTGATTTGGGCTAGGATTTTTGGAATTATTGGGCTGTTGAATTAATTCAGGCCCAATACCCAATTCAGTAGTGGGAGTTATGGCCCCAATATTTTTTTTTAATAATAACAACAGGTATTAGTATAAGTAGTTAGTTAAAACAAAAAAAAAATATTAAGTGAGGGATGCGGATACTCACTGGAATTCTCGGGAGTTGGGGTCGGATTTACCCCAACTCCCGACCCGACCCGCGGGTTACGCTGCGGGAGTAAAAACCCGCAGCTGCGGGTCGGGAAATGGATCGGATTTTTTCCGCCCCGAGAAAAATCCGATCGGGTCGGGTCGGGTCGGGTCGCGGGAAACCGACCCGACCCTCCCACCCCTAATTGTGCAGCATGCTGCAAATCAGACAATCTCATCTTAAGAGCTCGTTTGGTTCCAAAATGGGCTAATAGCCATTTTCCTATTAGGGCCTCCTAAGATCCATATTATGATAGATTTATTAACTTTGGTTGGTCATATTGTACTCCTCTTATTCTGTGGATTCATTACATTTTTTTCTTTGGTTGCAACTGCTATTATCCGAATTAATACATATTATAACTAAAATTCATTTTATACCCTTAAATATATACTCTCAAATTATTATTACATTACATTTTTTGTAAAACAAAGATCAAAGTTTGGGTTTGAGTTACATTTCAATGAACTAAGTATTAGAAATATTTCCAAAGTTTCAAAAAGTTTCAAATATTTTATTAATATTAGTAAAAAAGAAAAAACAATGTTTGTGATAAGATTTATTAAAATATTAAAGAAAATAATCATTAATAACTATAATTTTATTTAGTATCACATCAAAATTAATATGCAGTTTTTTACTCTAAATCCAAGATACATAATTTTATTATAATAACGTGTCAATCATACATAAACTCTCCATGTGAGTCATAAATCGCCACCATCTCTTCTATACATAAATTATCCAGTTGTGTCACATTTTTTTATAAGAATTCCTAATTACTTTGCCATCATTTCTTCCATCTATCTTTACATATTTTCTGTTGAGAAGAAAGACAGCATCAAACCACATCAAAAGTAAACCATATTTTCTGTTGCCATCATTTCTTGCCATATCAGAGTACAAAAGCAAAACAGAGCATCAAACCAGAGCATTGCATGTTTATGCCAAATCATAACAGATTCATAATCAAACATAAGAGTTCGTAATCAACAAAAACCAACATTCTACACACTTCTCCCAAATCAGCCTCCAAATCCGTACAACGTGCGACCCTGCCTCTTCAACGCATGCACCATATCCATCGCCGTCACCGTCTTCCTCCTCTCGTGCTCCGCCTCCGTATACGTCACCGCATCACAAAACACTTTCTCCAAAAAGAAACTCAAACACCACCGCTGAAACTCAAACACTTTCTCCGTATACGTCGCCAGCAGAGTAATGTGTAAAAATTAAGATATGTATACGAAATTCGTACGAATTCGACTACCGGTTGACACAACAAATCCCGTCTGGAATTCGGTAATAAATTTGCCCAAAAGCCGCGACCCAAAATTAATGGAAGAAAAAGAGATCGATGTTAGGGATTGTTAACGCATTATCAATAATCAAACCTGTGAGTTTAAATTTGCAGAGATTATTGTTGTAGTTATGTGATATTATTTAGTGTTTCTTGTGCAGGAAGAAGGATAGCAAGGGAAGGATCAGAGAGAATTAGAGAGAGAAGAATAAAGTTGTTGTAAATATTTCATAATCATTACTGAATCAGGATTTGCTACAAATAGGCCAACATTCGTTCATGCAGTTCATGCAATTCGCTACAGTGCAGAAAAAGACAATAAATGATAACAGAAAAGTTGTAAAAGCATCTTTAAAAACGTAATAGCAACTCTTCAAGTTGAGGGCTATTCCCACGGCGCGATCTTCTCCACGTGGAAGCCATCTGAGCCCTCCACTCCTTGGCTGCGAACGACGCCGTTTGGTACATCAGCTGTAATTTCCAATTTGCAATTCGATTTCAATTCTCTCAAAGGTACGATCTTGCTTCGCTTCATTTCTACCTCAATTTCTTCAATTGTTCCGTACTGATCTTCCTCAATTACTTGCAGGGCCATGACATTACCCCCCGACGAATCAAATCCTTGTCCCCAAGGATCATAATCAGGAAAGCGAGCACGAATTGAGCTGAAATCCTCCCAAGTAGCGGAATCGACGTCACCATTAGTCCACTGAACCAAGATTTGAGGTATGCCCACATTTCCCCGCTTGATAAACCGCTTATCCAATGTGCGTAGAGGATAAATTTTGAATGCACCATTAGGATCAGTGAATGGTAATTGAGGGCTGGGGAGAATGTTAGGACTGAGTTTCTTTTTCAACAGTGAAACATGAAACACATGGTGAATTTGAGACCCCTGGGGTAGTTCCAATCTGTAAGCCACCCGTCCAATGCGTTCTAGGATAGTGTAGGGCCCATAGTAACGACAACTCAACTTCAAATTGCGGCGCAGGGACACTGAATTTTGTCTAAAGGGCTGCAATTTGAGAAACACCTCATCTCCCACTGAGAATTCTCTCTCAGACCTATGCTTATCTGCATAATATTTCATGCGCTCCTGTGCCTTTAAGAGATTTTCCTTCAGTAAGTTATTAAGGAGTAACCTCTCACCAATAATGCTTCTCACATTCTCATTAGGAGAATCCAAATAGGGACCAATGCGCAGAAGGTCTGGTGCAATGCCATATAAAGCTTGAAAAGGAGTCATTTTCAAGCTTGTATGGAAATTTGTATTATACCAATATTCTGCTTGAGCTAAGAAGTAGTGCCACTTCTTGGGGTTATCAAAGACCATGGCTCTCAAATAATTTTCCATGCATTGATTCAATCTTTCAGTCTGCCCATCAGATTGAGGATGATATGCAGAACTCATATCCAATTTAACTCCCAACAAAATGAACAACTCCTGCCAAAAATTACTGGTAAAGATTTTATCCCTATCACTCACCATACTGATAGGTAGGCCATGGAGCCTGAAGATCTGATCCAAGAATATCTTAGCAACATCCTTAGCAGAATAAGGGTGGCTAAGGGCTATAAAATGGCCATATTTGCTGAATCTATCAATTACCACCAAGATAATATTCTTTCCCTCTGATTTGGGCAATCCCTCAACAAAATCTAAAGAAATATGAGTCCAACACTGATCAGGGATTGGTAGGGGTTGTAAAAGACCAGGATAGGGGGTGTGCTCCACCTTAGTCATCTTACAAATGTCACACATTTGCACAAACTTGTGTACATCATCTTTCATGTGAGGCCAGAAGAATAAGGAACTCACTCTCATAAAGGTTCCCTGATTACCAGAATGGCCCCCCATGGGTGAGTCATGAAGTGCAGCAATGATCTGCTGTCTAAACTGCAAGTCATTTCCAATGCATAACCTCTTCTTAAATCTTAATACCCCAGCAGTAACACTAAAGTCAGAGAATGCAGTGGGGTCAATTGCTTTCACAGCCAGGATATTGAGAAAAAAATCATCCTCACTATAGCTCTCAATAACCTGTTCCAACCACAGTGGTTTTACCACTGATACAGCTTGACATAATTCTATGTCAGTGAACTCCCTGGACAAGGCATCAACAACTCTATTGTCCACACCCTTCTTATAGTGTATTTCATAATTGAGGCCCAATAACTTAGCTACCCACCTCTGCTGTAAAGCTGAGGTGATCTTTTGTTCCAGCAAATATTTAAGACTTTGCTGATCTGTTCTGATGATGAAATGAGAACCCTGTAAATAATGCTTCCATTTCTGCACAGCCAAAAGCACAGCCAAGAATTCCCTTTCATAAATAGACAACAACTGATTCTTTGGACAAAGGACTTTGCTTAGGAAGGCAATAGGTCTACCTTCTTGCATTAAGACTGCACCAATACCCTTACCACTAGCATCAGTCTCCACAATAAAAGATTTTGAGAAATCTGGTAAAGCCAAAACAGGGGCTTGTGTCATGAGCAGTTTGAGTTGTGTAAAAGCTGATTCAGACTCTTCAGTCCACACAAAGGCATCCTTCCTGAGCATGTGAGTTAGTGGCCTGCTGATGAGCCCATAGTCTTTGATGAATTTTCTATAATAACCTGTCAGTCCCAAGAAACCTCTAAGCCCTTTCACTGAAGTAGGTTTAGGCCAATTAACCATACTCTCAACTTTAGAGGGATCAGTGGCCACTCCTTCATGGCTGATAATGTGTCCTAGATACTCCACCTGAGTTTGACCAAAAGCACACTTTGATCTCTTGGCATAGAGCTGGTGGTGCCTCAGTAGGTTCAAAACCACAGCCAAGTGTTGCAAGTGTGACTCCCAATCTTGACTGTAGACAAGAATATCATCAAAGAAAACCAAGACAGATTTTCTAAGTTGTTCAGAAAACACTTGATTCATGAGAGATTGGAAGGTTGTAGGAGCATTGCAAAGTCCAAAAGGCATCACAAGGAATTCATAATGTTCTTGGTGTGTCTTGAAAGCAGTGAGAGGTATATCCTCAGTTCTCATCTTGATCTGGAAATAACCAGATCTCAAGTCAATCTTGGAAAAGAATTTAGAGCCATGAAGCTCATCTAGCAGTTCATCTATCACTGGGATAGGGTAGTTATGTTTAAGTGTGAGAGAATTCAGGTATCTATAATCCACACACAGGCGCCAGGTGGTGTCCTTCTTCTTCACCAACAGCACATGAGAGGCAAAAGGGCTCTTACTGTGCTGTATAACCCCTTCCTTGAACATTGCCTGAATAATGTTCTCAATTTCCCCTTTAGCAGCATGTGAGTATCTATAAGGGTACTGTAGCTTAGGTAAACTATCAGGCTTAAGTTGAATCTGATGTTCAATATGCCTTGTGGGTGGTAAACCCACAGGTTCAACAAACACATCCTGGAAGTCACTGAGTAACCCACATAAGGTAGGGTTCACCTGTGGTACTTCTTCCACAACTGCAATAGTGAGGAGAACAGCCTCAATATCCTCATTATCATGATGCAAAAGCTTCCTCATAGCATCTGCTGAAATCATGTGACATTCAGCTCCTGGCATGATAGTGTGCAGTAAAAACTTCTCCTCCTCTAATGTAATCCCCACATAAGACTCCTGGTAATTTAACTCAATAGGAGAGTACTGTTTTAACCAATCACCTCCCAATATCATGTGACTACCCCCATCTCAAGTAGTCTAATAGGAAATTTAAATGCCTTCCCTTGCATTGTCCAGTGAAAACCCACCACATGCTTGTCACTGACAATTCTTCTACTATCAGCAATTTTCAACAAGATAGGTGTAGTGTTTTCCACTACACAACCCCACTTTTTGGCCAGATTAGTATCCAGAAAACTCCTATATGCTCCACAATCAATGAGTATAGGCAGCTGTTGCCTACCATACTCACCCAAGAGTCTGAAAGTATTAGAGGAACCCCTGCCACTAATAGCATTCAGTGACATCTGGGCTTGTTCCCAACCAGGGTCATACTGCTCTTCAGGTAATATAGAGCCCATATAGGCATCCTCTTCATCCTGACTAAGCATTAAGAAGAATTTCTTAGCCTTACACTTATGACCAAAAACATATTGGTCATCACAGTTATAACAGAGGCCTTTCTCTCTTCTAGCCTTCATTTCAGCAGCTGATAGAGGCTTCCTCACAATGGAAGTCTGTTGAGGGGGGGGGGGGGTGCTTTGTAGACTGGGGGATTGTAAAAGTGGTCAGGCTTCTTGAAGGGTGTAAAACTAGGAGTAAACCCTTTAGGTTTCACTCTCCTAGAGGCCTCATTAACCCTCTCCTGTTTCTTTGCAATGTCCATAGCATGAACTAAGGTGGCAGGATCAAATAGAGATACCTGTGACTGGAGTTCCTCATTGAGGCCACTAACAAAACAAGCAACATAGTACTTTTCATCAAAATCCCTGTTGGAGAAGATACCTAAATAAGTTTTTAACTCCTCAAACTTATCTATGTAGTCATCCAGTGTAGTAGTCTGTTTCAATCTATTAAAATCAGCAATAACCATGGCCTCCTTTAATTCCTCAAATTTAGAGGACACCTCCTTCAGAAAATTGTCCCAACTCATGCCAAAGAACTGAGTCCTATGGTTTTGATACCACAACTCAGCCTTACCCTCAAAGTGCAAGGAAGCTAGTGTGATTTTATGAAGATCAGAAGAAACATGCATCAGTTCAAAATATCCCAAACACCTCACCATCCACTCTCTTGCCTTAGTGCCATTAAATTTAGGGAAGTCTATTCTGGGGCTGGGGATAGTGCACTGAAACTGGGTATTTGGTACAGCACCCCTGGGTGGCCTTTCCATTGTCATGGCACCCTTGGGTGTGAATTCCTCAGATCTCACTGAGTGTGGGGAACCCATAACAGATGGTGGTTTAGGGGTCATCTCCATTTTCTCAAAAAGTTGTAGGATCTGATTCTGTGTTAAGGCAAAAGCTGCAGTGAATTCAGCATGCCTTGTATCAGTTTTAATCATGTGATCCTCTAGTTTGCTGTTAAAGTGAGATTGCTTATCATCCAGATGTCGAATATGCTCATGGATCTGGGTGTTTAACAGCCCAATTTGTTCCTGTAATCCATGCTCAACATTGATTCTGCGTTGTGTTTCGTCCCTGAGTGTTTGATCCATATTTTTTTGTGTTTCCTGTAGCTCTTTAAATCGAGTATCAACCATGGAAAGGTCTGACTCTAAGATACCAATTGTTGTAGTTCTGTGATATTATTTAGTGTTTCTTGTGCAGGAAGAAGGATAGCAAGGGAAGGATCAGAGAGAATTAGAGAGAGAGAAGAATAAAGTTGTTGTAAATATTTCATAATCATTACTGAATCAGGATTTGCTACAAATAGGCCAACATTCGTTCATGCAGTTCATGCAATTCGCTACAGTGCAGAAAAAGACAATAAATGATAACAGAAAAGTTGTAAAAGCATCTTTAAAAACGTAATAGCAACTCTTCAAGTTGAGGGCTATTCCCACGGCGCGATCTTCTCCACGTGGAAGCCATCTGAGCCCTCCACTCCTTGGCTGCGAACGACGCCGTTTGGTACATCAGCTGTAATTTCCAATTTGCAATTCGATTTCAATTCTCTCAAAGGTACGATCTTGCTTCGCTTCATTTCTACCTCAATTTCTTCAATTGTTCCGTACTGATCTTCCTCAATTACTTGCAGGGCCATGACAATTATGGAAGAAATTTGTTTACCTTCTTGAGCTCTGCCAGTGGACCGCGATTAGGGTTTCAGGAGGCACAAAAAATTAGGAGGAAATGACTTTCTTGAACTAGTAAAGAGAAGAGGGGTACTAATGGTACTAACTATCAAATATCAGGGTTATTACTGACATTTCGCGCCGCCAAAAAAATACTGTTGGGCCCATATTAATAAAACGTGCCGAAGGAAGTGGATTATGAAGCTGCTCTATACCCGGGTAAGCCAGTTTTGCCCGGGTCGACCCAAAATTGGACATGAGACACCAAAGCTAATTAAAACACTGTTTAACCCACATTCAAGCCCATAATATGCACTATAGTAACCAACCAAACGAGCCTTAAAAGTGAAAAAGTGGAGTGAACGCTCCTTTACTTTTCTTTTTCTCCACAGTCTCACTTTTTTTTTGATAAATCAAAGTCTCACTTGGGTGCTTGGGTTGAACGATTTTAATTTTATTCACTTGCTTCAGCACTAGTAACTGATGTGATAGATTTCTTAACTTTTTGTCCTTGTTTTCTCTTGTATAGTTGTTGATGTTGATAAGCAATAGGGACCACTTCTCAATTAGTGCCTGTTACTTTTGCAAGAGGTCAATGCTGATTTATTTCTTCGCACAATTTTGACAAGTTGAAACAGTGCAAGGCGATTTTCAATGGTGATCGACTGCAAATTCCAAAAGTATTGAATCTCATTACGTTCATGTCTTGGAATTGGCTTAAGTCCCACAAAGAGGATTTTTCGAATTTTCTCTTAAATTATATTGGTGTAATTTGCATGAAGTTTGTCTAGGATCATAAACTTCCTCCACTCCTTGGAAGAGTATATCTTGTAGTCTTGTACTCCACTTTTTTGCAATATTATTTTTTGCCTATTTTTTTAAAAAAAAACTAGTTGCTCGGAAAGATTATGCAATTGTTAGGGTTAACCTCGGCGCATTGTTTTGATATGTTACTCCTCAATCACTCTTTAAATTGAGGTTTATCATGACAAACCCCCTCTCTAATCTTGTCAAATTATATAAATCTTCTCAAATATATGAGTTATTATGAAAAGCTATATATATATGTGAGTGTGTATAAGACTAAGAGTACATTATATATTATATCAATCAACCTTAGGAATACCATTCATCTCCTTAGTCCTACAAATCTTGTCAACAAGCTGATTTAAACTCTTCCACGACGAGCCACCTTCCGCCGCCGATTCCCTCGCCTCCTCCGCCACTTTCTTCACATTTTCCCTCAACTCTTTCCCCCTATCACCTTCCATCAGCTCCACCGCCGCCTTCTTCAAACTATCCCACGTCACAAATCCCCTTACCGTCCTATCAACTGTTTCAGCTCTCAACCCAATCTTAATCTCTTCCTCCACCATTTTCGCGTTCAAGTGTTGGTCCGCCGTCAGTGGCCATGCAAGAATAGGAACCTCAGCGCATATTCCATCCATTACCGAATTCCAACCACAATGACTGAGAAAGCCCTTTACTATTTCATGTTCAAGTATCTCATTCTGATCAACCCATTCTTTTACAATAATCCCTCTTTCCTTAACCCTGTCTTCAAATCCCTCACTTAGTTCTACCCCATTTCCCCTTAAAACCCACAAAAAGCTTACGTTTGCTTCTTCCAACCCTTGTGAAATATCATTTAATTGGTCTTGTGATACTTCTGCTTGTGAACCAAATGCAACGTACAAAACCTGGCGATTTTGTTCCAATTTTTGGTCAAGCCAGTGTATCCATTCGGGCTTTGGCGTGCATTTGTTAGTATTTCCTGATGGTTGCGCGAGGCAGAGAGGGCCAACGCTCCACGCCTTAGGTTTGCTTTTGCTGTCATAGTAATCAATAAAAGTCTTTTCGAGCTTATAAAAGCTGTTCACTAGCAGGCCATAGCTATTCTTAGTTGCCGTAATTGCTTCCATCACGAAGGGATCAGGCTTGTCAAACGGGAAGTGATTTCTTGTCAGCTTAATCCATGGAAAACTCGGTAAAGCAAACTCCTCGTCTGGCGACTCGTGAAATGATGATATCAAGTCGTTCGAAATGGCTTCCTCGCACGTTGTCGTGGTGTAGTAGCTCATACCTATATAAGAAGAAAGGCGATATGTTTCAAAGACCGTCTCAATATTATTGTGTGATTTGTTTGGAGGATTATTCTTTTGACAAAAATAATACGAATTAGGTTTGAGGTCGAAATCTTTTGTTTTAACGTACTATATATATATATATATATATATATATATATATATATATTTGGAAGCATTGTATCACGAGATTCATGTCAAATTGTCAATGCGCTCCGGATAGTTATTGGACTTACTATTTTTGATACTTTGTCAGAACTTTGGTACATTATATCAATGAAATCATTTGGATACTTTCGCATGAAAAAATTTCTTTAATTTTTATTTTAATTAATAAGTTTTAAATGTACAAAGAAAAATCAAGTTTACACACACACACACACACACATATATATATGTATATATAAACGAAATTATAATATAAGTAATGTATATTAAAATTAACTAAATCTTAAATTTGAAAAAAAAACAAAACATATTTTCAAGTGATTTTGATAGTTACCAAGTATCTAAAAAGTCCGAACTAATAACGGACAAACACTGCAATTCTCTCTATGTAAATGCTTAACTGCAGCATAATATTAATTCACCAATGTCATACCATAGAAGCTTAGGCGCGGTATGCCGAACTTTGTTGCTGATTCTAGCGTCCAATAAAGGAACCCGTCCGACACAACACAATCAACACGTACACAAATTTTCTCAAGTTCCTCCTCAAAAAACGGTTGCATTGACTTAGTGGCATTCATGAAAGGAGCAAGCAACGACATCGAGAGCAGTTTGTCGGTGCTTTCGGTTCCGACAGGAATACCGGGGATGTTTTCCGGGAAAGGTAAGTTAATGATGGTCACGCTTTTTTCCGGGAGGTGTTGAGAGATGAAAGAGCGGTTTTGCGCGGTGGTGAAGATGGTTACTTGGACTCCGCGGCGGAGGAGGAGGCGGCAGAGGTGGAGGAGTGGTATTGTGTGGCCTTTAGACATGAACGGGAAAAGAACTATGTGAGGTTCCATTTTTATTTGTTGTGTGTTATTGCACGTGGTTTTTTTTCATTAGTATTGGGTTGAATAAATAGGGAATGTTTTGAGAATGAGTGGGAACTGGGAACACATGTGGAGCTGTCGATTTGAGAGAGAGGTTGTGGAGACTTGCGTGCAGGGCTTCTCTACTCTGTTTTGTAATTGTAATATTAACAAGTATTAATGAAACCTTTTGATAGTTTGATAACTTCTTCTTTTTGTAATTTTGGCTAGCTGTTGACGTGAGAGCAATTACAGCGAATACGACGAGTTAAATAAAAATCAAGCATATGTTAACCTTTTGTGTTTAAAGTTTCAACGTCCAACCCATATGGTAGCAAAATTATATTATATGTTGTGTTAGAGACAGTGATGTCCATTATCACCATGAGCTTTCATGACGTATGTAATTACATAAACCTATGGGGTGGAACAGGAAGTTACGTGTAGTTTTACAATGTAATGATTCGACATATCATTGAGCTTTGATTATGTCATCCTTTAATGCTAGTTTTTAAAAATAATTAAACAATACTAGAACCATCTTAGTCTTGTTGGGTAGAAAGCTCCATGTCTAATAATTAGGATAAGGACAAATTAACATTTTCGTAATGTAAGTTTGTCCTTTTAATCAATCTGCACACTCAATGCCACTTAGAAAAAAAATCCGACGTGACAGCCGAGCTGTCTTTTTTAGCACACATCCATTAAAAAACGCGGCGCCAACTCGGATTTTGGCTCTGAAAAAACACGTTTTTGGACACCAACACTCACTTAAAAATTGAACACCAACACTTAGAGTTTTTTCACAAAAAAAATTCCCCCAATTCTGTTCATACCCGAAACTCTAATTCGAAAAACTATAATTCTCGATTTTGTCGTATAATCGCGTCGTATGAAGAGTAGGCATTACTAATCCAACGCCTGAGTGTTGCATTTCATACCAAAATCGTGACCTAAACCCTAAAATTGAACTCCAACAGCCTTCGGTGGTGTAGTGCTTTGATACACCCAAAATCAACCCAAAACTTTGAAACATAGCATTAGTAGCCCTGGTGGTTTAGTGCATGCGCGATAATGCCGAAGTTGCGATCTCCACTTTACTATGATATGCCTTAAACCCTAAAATTGAACCCCAACAGCCCTCGGTGGTGTAGTGCTTTGATACACCCAAAATCAACCCAAAACTTTGAAACATAGCATTAGTAGCCCTAGTGGTTTAGTGCATGTGCGATAATGCCGAAGTTGTGGTCTCCACTTTACCATGATATGCCCTCGCCAATTAATTGTAAGTTTTATGCCATTTTCGTTTTGTATTTTTGCATGTCCACAAAGTAATAGGAGTTTTTGTGAGTTGTAGTGCCAAAAAGTTTTGGTTTTAGTTAATTGTTGTGTGCTTAAGTAGTTTGTGGTCAGTGATAGTCACTGTTGACGTAGGGTTTTTGGAATTTGGATTTTTTGATGTTTGTTTATGGATTTTGTGTCTTATTATGCCAAAATATGGATGGTTTTTTTGTTTATTGTGTCTTATTATGTCAACATTTTCTTTTATACTTAATGCTACATTCATGCTATATGCAGATCCTAGGAGCAATCTTATTACACTAAATGTCCATTATGGAGAAAGGTTACAGTCAAATTGTTTTGATACTTATGTTGGTGGTGGAGTCATGAAGTTTGACTACTCAGACATTAAAGTGATAAACATGAAGCTTCTGAACATTTATGCTGATAATATGAATGCTCAGGGTGAAAGGAAATTTTACTTTGTCAGGCAAGGTTGGTTTCAAGTCATAGAGGATAACAAGCTTCTGATGAACAAGTAGTGGTTGAGCAAACTGAAGACACCATTATTGTGATGGTTGAAGACATACCTAGTGACAATGATGATGACACCTATGAGGAAGAGAGTGAGTACTCCAATGACACAAATTTTGAAAAAAATGTTGATTTTGATGAAGAGTCAGAAGAGCAAGAGGAAACAATCATAGAAGACTTGAGAGATGAAAGGACTGAAAATGATGGTGATGATAGAGTTGAAGTGTCTGGTGATCACATAGACGTGTGTGTGTAAAGGAAGTGGAAGTTGACGTGCCTGGTGAAGGTAGGAGAACTGAAGTGCAAGATAAAGGGAAGGGGATCCTAGTTGAAGATTATGACAATGACATTGAAAATCCTAACTATGAAGAAGAGAGTGAGCATACAGATGAATCTGATTTTAATCACAACGTTGAAGATGATGTTGAAGAAGAAGACAATTTCAGTGCTAGCGTCGATGCATCTATGAATCCACCGCCCAATACACAACCAATCCCTCCATTGAATACTGATACCAATTTACCAGGAAGCTCAGAAGTTAAGGAGGATTTGAATGGGGTTGACAATGGGATTGATGTTGAATATGAAGTTGAACCTGCTGTGGTTAGTAACATCAAAAGAATGCCTATCAATCAACTTCCTTGTGAAGAAAAAGATGATGATAGTGATGATCCAGAGGTTTTTGACAGCAGTTACAGATGGAATCCTACTTTCAAGTTGAAAATGCTCTTCAACACCAAAGATCAACTTAGAAAGGCTGTGCAATCAGATGCCATCAACAATAGAAGAAGTGTCTTAGTTGATAAGAGTGACCCAAAAAGGATATATTTCAAATGTGTTCATGCTTCTTGTCCATGTAGGCTACATGGAGTGAAATTTGGTGGTGAGGCGACTTGACAGATAAGGCAATATAATCCAGCACACTCTTGTGGTAAGAGGTTTGGTGTGAGGAATTTGAAGGCAACCTAGCTTGCTGAAAGATATATTGAAGTCTTCAAAACAGATCCGAATAGAAACCACGAGGCCTTCAGAATGGATTCAATCAGAGCTCTGAGAGTAGATATAACCAAGAACCATGCCTATTGTGCTAAAAGAGTGGCAACTACTCAATTGGAAGGCACTCCTACTTACCATTTTTCCAGGCTTTGGGATTATCAAGCAGAATTGAAGAGAACAAATCGTGGTACTTATGTGGTAATTCAAACAGAAGATGTTGCTGGTGAGACAAGATTCAAAATCATGTATATATGCTATCAGGCAATGAAGGATGGATACAGGGCTGGTTGTAGACCTTTTATTGGTGTTGATGGAGCACACCTAACAGGTCCAAATAAAGGAACCATTTTGACAGTTGTGGGAGTTGACCCTGCCAACATTATATTTCCCTTAGCTTTTGCTGTTGTTGCAGCTGAAAACCAGGCCAACTGGGAGTGGTTCTTGTCATTGTTGAAAGAAGATCTTGAGCTACATAATCATTATAATCTGACTTTTATTTCAGATAAGCAGAAGGGATTGGTAAATACCTTTCATGAAGTATCCCATATGACACACACATGTATTGTGTAAGGCACTTAATAAGGAATGCTTATAGAGCAGGTTTCAAAGGAAATGATTATGACAAGACCATATGGGATGCTGCCTACAAGAAAACCACTCATGAGTTTGAGACCTCTATGAAGATGATGTAGGCAAAATTGGGTGGGAACTTTGCAAGGTGGTTCAATGACAAACCAAAAGAACAATGGTCTATGTCTGGTTTCAAAACAAATTGTTGTGTTGATCTAATATTGAACAATCTTTGTGAGACCTTTAATGGTGTACTTATTCCTGTCAGAGGAAGGCTAATTCTATCATTATTGGAGTGGATAAGGGAATATCTAATGGTGAAAAATGACAAAGAGTAGAGAAATGGCAAGGAAGAAGTGGACAAAACAGATTCCAGATGGTCAGAACAAGGCATTAACCCTTAACATCTAGGCTTTAGTTGCCTAAGCAAATCTACAACAATCTGATTTTTATCCAATAAAATCAAATGATTATGACTTTCAAATCAATGGGTTTGACAAATCACAACATACAATGAACTTGAGAGATTGGAAGTGCAGCTGTAGGGTTTGGGATCTAACAGGTATTCCATGTAAACATGCTGCATGTGCCATATTGTATAGTGGAGGACAAATAGCTGATTATGTGTCCGATTATTACACACTTCAGCAATATCAGTAAGTGTATAATTTTGCAATTTATCCTATTCCTGGGGATCAAATTTGGCTTGGTGAAGACTATGCCCCTCCACTCCCACCCAACTTTGGCAAACAATCTGGAAGACCAAAAAAGGCAAGGAAGAGAGGTGAGGAGGAACCCACAAATGGCAAGGCAAAGAAGAGAGAAGGAAAGGGTAATAAGTACATTGTCACCAAGTGTCGAATGATCCAAGGTTCTAGTAAATGTCGAAAGTGTGGTGACAAAGGGCACAATGCCAGAACTTGTGGTAAAGAGAAGGGAAATGGGAATGATGGGAGTTGTGAAAGGAACCCTAACATCGTTGGAGAGTCATCAAGACAAGGAAGGCAAAGGAACAAAAGAATTAGCAGTGAGGTTCCAGATCAGGCCACTGGACAAAGTGTTAGGAGAAGTGCAAGGCAGTGAAACAAGCAGATAACTTTCATTTACTCAATTTAAATGATTGATTATTCATGTCCAAGGGGTTACTTTAATAATCACATTTGTTTGATACAATCTAGAATGTGGAAGATACACCAATTGAGGCAGAGAACAAGACATCAAGTTTGGCTAGTGATTCACCTCCAACTAGTATTGACTCAAATCTGAATTTGAGAAGGAGCAACAGGCACAGAAACACTCCTATTCCTGAACCAAATCTGGTGATTTCAGGAGATGAAATCTTGGAGGAGTCTTCAAATACAGGAACCAGTAGAAGAAAGTGAACATTCTTAGAGGTATAATAAATCTCTGAAATTCTATTTTGTGAACAATTATATTGATAAAGGTTGTTGTGTATTATCCAGCCAATAGAAGAGGAAGCTCAAGATGAGCCAGTTGAAGATTCTCAGGATTTGACTTAAATCGAATTTGTAGCCTTAATGTTTTGTGCAATATGCTTAAAAAACATGTGTAGTGAGGCGTAATTTTTTTTTTGGATAATATATAAGATTTTTGCTGAAGGTAATTGTTATATTTCATCTTTTCTAAAAGTACCTTAAGGTTTATGAATATTTTGAACTAAATAACAATAATACAACATTATATTCATCAAAGCACAAATGGCAATAATCAAAATGGACACGACTCTTAGCAAAAAAAAGTGTTGACAATTGTATACTACGTTTCATTATATGTTAACATCTCTTATTAATCTTGTGATTGAGTAATATATGTTAAATATAATTTTACATGACTTTAATCGTTTTGAACTACATGACGTCATAAATAAATTCACACGTAATAGAAAAGAAGAAATACCTCCGTTCATTGTGTCGTGGTAGAAAGCAGCTAGGCGTGAGCACGAACCGTCAACGAACAATTGATAGGAAGTCTTGGTTTCTCTCTTCTCCCTATACACCTTATTTATGTGTTTCTTGAGTATGATTTATGATGGGTAAAGTCGTAGTATATATAGGTGAAGAGAGGACCAAGTTCCAGTTAGGGTTTAATTAGGACTTAATCTCGACCGTCCATCACGGAAGGGTCTTAATTAGAAATAACTCTATTAATTAATCGTAATATAATTAGGTAACTAGAATATAGAATTAACATATATTCCCAAAAAACTAGGATTCCTTAGACCACAATTATGGAAAGATAAATACTATAAAGATTTATCTTACAGTCTCCCACTTGGTCGATAGGAATACTCATTAGTGTTTTCATTTGGAAATCATAAGGTGCGCATAAAAATGTTAATTTTTTTTTAGCTAGTTGTCATAAGTGCCTTGATTAATCAAGTAAGCTAATAAGAGTCATGGAGGGCACATTATTTTGCAACATGATTCCTTCCATGTACCACGATATTAACAACAATCATAATTAGGCCATTAGTAAGAGTTTTCGTAATGGTCCCATAATGTCTTAAAACAAAAGATAAATTCTGTTATCATAAATCCAACAATAATATGTGTACACAATGGAAAAACAGAATAGAAAAGATGTAGAAGTCCAATAAGAGCTTAAAATAAAATGTCAAATACAATAATAATGAATAATGAATTGTAGAAATTAACTAGGAGCTATCTTCAAGGCCCATACTGTTAGCATGTTTCTGAAATGGTTTTGGAGGTAGTCCTTTCGTAAATATATCTGCAACCATCTCATCTGTACCTAAATGATCAATGACAATCTTTCCTCTTCTAACTTCTTGTTTAAGTGATAGATATTTAAGGTCCATGTGTTTTTATCCCTTAGATATCCTGTCATGCTTAGAGAATTGAATTGCAACTTTATTGTCACAGTAAATAGTCAAAGGCCCAGAAATAAAGCTCAATGCCCCAAATTGACAAACAAAATTCCGCAACCATGCTCCTTGATTGCAGCCTCAAAACATGCCACGTATTCAGCTTCCATAGTAGATGTGTAGAGCAACTCGGATTTTTGGCTTTTCCATTATATTGCACCGCCAGCTAAGAGATAAGTATAGCCAAGAGTGCAATGCCTAGAGTCTGAACATCCACCAAAATCTGAATCAGAAAATCCAACTATCTGTAGATATGTTGACTTTCTATACGTGAGCATAAAATTTCTTGTCCCTTTAAATATCTCAGTACTTTCTTTGCAGCTTTCCAATGAGCGAGTCCTGGGTTGCTCTGAAATCTACTTAGCATCCCAACTGCATGGCTAATGTCGGGTCTGGTGCAGACTTGTGCATACATCAAACTCCCAATAAGTGAAGCATAAGGATAACTTTCCATATCTTTACGTTCCCGTTCATTTTGTGGACATTGATCAAGATCAAGCTTGTCTCCTTTATGCAATGGAACAACACTAGGAGAACATGTCATCATGCCAAATCTCTCTAGAACTTTATCAATATATGCTTTCTGAGACATACCTAAAATCCCAAGTGATCTATCACGAAATATTTCTATTCCAATCACATAGGACGCCTCAACCATATCTTTCATTTCAAAGTTCTTAGATAGATAACGTTTGGTCTCACGTAAAAGACAAAGATCACTACTGGCTAATAGAATATCATCAACATACAGAACCAAAAATATGAACTTACTCCCACTGATCTTGAGGTATATACATGGATCAACAATATTTTCTTTAAAATCGGAATCAGTAATGGTTTTCTCGAACTTTAGATACCATTGCCTCGAAGCTTGTTTCAGTCCATAAAGTGATTAAGTTTGCAGACCATGTCTTCCTGGCCTTCAATAATGAAGCCTTCAGGTTGACGCATATAGACTTCTTCTTGCAAGTCTTCATTAAGAAAGGCGGTAATGAGCTACTAATGCCAAGATAATTCTAAGAGAGTCTTTTCTTGACACAGGAGAAAAAGTCTCAGTGTAGTCAATGCCTTCTTTCTGATTAAAACCTTTGGCTACAAGTCTAGCTTTATGACGTTCAATATTGCCATTAGAGCCGTGTTTTGTCTTGAAGACCCACTTACACCGACTGTTTTGTGTCCGTGAGGCAATTGAACAATGTCCCAGACTTTATTTTTATCCATAGATTTTATTTCATCTTTCATGGAATCAATCCACTTATTAGAATTAACGTCTTTAATGGCTTGTTTGTATGAAATCGGGTCTTTAAAAATCCCAATATCACATTCTACTTGATAAAGCAAGTAATCATTGGAAATAGCAGATCTCCTCTCACGAGTTGATCTTCTTAATGCAGGTTCCTCTGGTTCTTCATCAATATGATCATTATTGGCAGTAATCTCATTTTGGAGTTGTGTATCATTATTTGGATGCTCTTCATTGTCTAAACCTTCGACAACAGGAAGATTCCCAACATCTTTAGGAAAAGAGGGTGAAGGGATAGGCACCCTTATTTCTTGAATGATTATATCTTGTATTTTATCACTCCCACTGCTTTTGCCATTCTAATAGAATCTAGCATTACCCGTTTCTACAATTCTCGTACTATGGTTAGGACAATAAAATATATATGCTTTAGACTTTTCTGGGAAACCAATAAAGAAACCACTAATCGTTCTAAAGTCTAATTTATTTTTATGTGGGTTATAAATTCGTGCTTCAGCTGAGCATCCCCAAATTTGAAGATGTTTTAAACTAGGTTTCCAGCCCTTCCATAGTTCAAAAGGGGTCTTTGGAACTACTTTGCCAGGAACTCGGTTTAAAATATATACAACTGTTCTTAAGGCATACATCCACAAGAATATTAGTAAATTAGCATGACTCATCATAGACCTAACCATTTCCTTATAAGTACGATTTCGCCTTTCAGCTACACCATTTTGCCATGGAGAACCAGGTGTAGTATATTGAGCGACAATTCCAAGATTTTGGAGAAGTTTTGCAAAAGGTCCAGGATGTTGTCCTGTTTCATCATACCTTCCATAAAATTCACCACCTCTACCTGACCTTATGATTTTCACTTTTCTATCTAATTGCCTTTCGACTTCGGTAATGAATAATTGTACAACATTCACTGACTGAGATTTTTCATGCAATAACTAGAGATAATAATAACGTGAAAAATCATCAATAAAGGTAATGAAATACTTTTCACCACCAAAAGTTGGAATGTCAAATGGTCCACAAATATCTGTATGTATTATTTCAAGAAGCTGGGTACTTCTTGTGGCTCCTTTCTTTGTGTGTTTTGTTTGCTTACCCTTAATGCAATCAACACATACTTCATGATTAGTAAAATCAAGACTTGGAAGAATTTCATCTTTTACTAATCTTTTGATTCTTTCACTGGAAATATGTCCCAGCCTTTTATGCCACAAGAAATAAGAGTCATTTTTCGACGACTTATGTTTTGTTTCACCATTAGTATGCAGGGTGAGATGAGTTTCAGAAGATTGAGAAGCAAGATTAAATCTATAAAGCCCATCAAGTATAATTCCAGAACCAACATAATCAGAATTCAAAATTAAATTAAAACAACCATCTCCATGATTAACTTTAAAGCCACAACTATCAAGTTTGCTTATTGAAACTAAATTACGAGAAATAGAAGGAACATAAAGAGTTTGAAACAAATCTAACTCCACTATCTAAAATGAGACAATAAGTTCCAATAGCTTCAACTGGGACTTTGTCTCGGTTTCCCATGAATAAGAAGTTTTCACTTGGGTTTGTGGTTTGGGTCGTAAGAAATCCTTGCATGGAATTTGAAACATGAACATTAGCACCAGAATCAATCCACCAAGTATGAGGAGAAACATAGGAATTATTTGATTCAGAAAAACTTACGAAACCCATAGGTTTACCTTTCTTTTCTCACCATTCCCTTCGTTTATGGCAATCTTTTTGAAGTGTCTAGTCTTTTTGCAAAATTTGCACCGGTCATCTTTCTTTGCCTTTCTCTCTGTTGGTTGATTAGAATCATTCATTCTGGGTGGTGCTCTTTTATGGCTTGATTTGTGCATTTTCCCAGCTTTAGATCCAGCTCCTTGGACAAAGTGTGCAACCCTAATACCTCGTTTGTTAAGCCTACCCTCCTCTTGAACCAATTTGTTAGCCAATTCATTAACAGTCCACTTTTCCTTAATAGCGTTGTAATGAATTTGGAAAGGTCCGTACTGAGGAGGTAAAGAATTTAGAATAAATTGGACGAGAAAAGAATCATCCACCATCATCTCTAAATTATTTAACTTAGCTACAAGGTTCGTCATCTCAATGCAGTGGTCATGCATAGAGCGTGTGCCATCAAACTTCATCGTTGTAAGTTCTTCCATAAGTGTCCCAGCAAGAGACTTGTCTGCATTCTTAAAGCGTTCTTCTATTGAGGTTAAGTAACCCTTAGCATTTACTGGTGTGGGTAGGGAAGTTTTGATGTTGGCAGCAATTGTCATTCGTAAGAACATAATGCTTAGTCTATCAGACTTCTCCCAAGATTTAAGAAGAGCCTTCTGTTCAGTAGTACTTGTATTCGTAATGGGATCTGGCTTCACAGTTGTGAGAGCCAAATCCAAATCAAGTACCCCCAAGGTGAATTCAACTTTCTCTTTCCATTCTGAGAAGTTGGTTCCCGTGAGAAGTGGGACAGCTGAGACGCATGATGACAATTGTGCGGGAAAAATTGCTGCAATTTTTCGAGATATAAATTTATTAATTGAGGTGTAAAACATAAACAGCACATAATTTTTGGAATATTTACGACAAGAAAATATAGCGCTCATGTGGGCAGTCACTATAAAGTCTACACATAATACCCACTACAAAAAAACAGGCCAACAGTAAAGCTTCAATTTTCGTTGGTAATAAGATTTACCGACGACCATTTCCGTTTGTTGCTTGGTTGGTGAAAGCTTCGTCACTAAATTCAGCGACGAATGAATGATTCCGTTGGTATACATTGTAACAGATTTTTATGTTGGTATTGACATAAAAATCCGTTGGACAATCCACCTACCTCGGCGCACATTTTCATTGGAAATCTGTCGAAATATTCCAACAGATATTACCAACAACTATTTGTTGGAATATTCCTACAAAACTACTACGATTCTATGGTTGGTATTAATAAAAAATTAGTCGAATATTTAGTCCTTGCAACAAATTATTTTGTTTGTAATCCGTCGCAATATTCTAACCATTAATAGCAACAAACTATTTGTTGGAATCTTCCTACGAAATCGCGACACTTTTTTGGTTGGTATTAGTAAAAAATTAATCGAATATTTAGTCCTTGCAACAAATTATTTTGTTTGTAATTCGTCGCAATATTCTAACGATTAATAGCAACAAACTATTTTTAGGAATTGTCCTACGAAATTGCGATGCTTTTTTGGTGGGTATCAATAAAAAATGTGAGTCGAATATGTTGTTACAACGACAAGAGATTTTGTCGGTAATTCGTTGCAATATTCCAACAAATCATAGCAACAGAATTATGGTTGGAATATTACCTACAAAATGTCAATAGCTCTTGTAGGAGATAATTCCAAAATATAGCAACGAAACAACATCTAATTAGTCACATAATAATATATCTTAACAATCTATTGGAATTTTAATTCTTTCATATGAAAAAATCGTAACAAACTAAATAAAATGATCAAATAGAAATTTTATTTTAATCATAATTTCAAATGGACACAATAAAGAATTGGTCCAAACCACATGCAATAATTAAAATATTGTCTCAAATTTAAATTTTACCACCAAATGCATTTAAATAGTTCTACTTATTCATGTCCCTATTTCGCCTCGTGTTACCATTGTATCGACCACGCCTGGCCTTTTCATCACCTTGCTTTGCCTTTTTCTTACCCTTTTCATTGATACGAACACTCTGAATATCCATAGCATTTTCAAAACTATCCTGAGAGCTTTGATTTGCATCGCTAGTAACAACATCTTCATTTAGAACCCTTTGCTGGTGATGACCCGAGCCACCCGGATATACGTTATTGGACCACCCAACTTCTTGTAACATAGTTCTCAATCTGCTAGGAAGATCTCGTTCAAAGTTATCCAACTGCTTAAATAATGAATCGTTTCTTGAGTTAAGTTCGCCCACCATTTTTTCTAACTCCTCAATCTTCTTGTCAGATTCTTGTTGCTGCGAGATCATTGATGGTGTGGATCCTAGTATGTCTACCCCATGCTGAATCGGTCCAAACCCGTAGAGCCTTCCTTTAGATATCCTGCCCGATGCCTCACTCCAAAGGTTTGGGTCAAAACTTGGACGTGTGTCAGGCTCAGGGTATGTTTCCTCCATGTTGTGTTCGTAACTCTCCTAACAAAAACATGAGATTTAGCGATTTTCAATTAGTACAATGTATTTTATATAACATAATATGTTAATCACTTAATCTTTCATATATACATACATACATACATACATACACACACATATATATATATATATATGTATATAACCATATATCAATGACATTTTCGTTTACCGTGTACCTTTCTACTATGCAGTAGTACATACAAGAAAATTCTATTTATTACATTCCAAAGAATTGTCTAATAATCAAATAATTACAACCAGAATTTCTCCCTTTGTTTAATCCCATGGTGACCTCTCATTCTGTTTTTCTATTAGTAACAAGTAATTAACATTCTTTTAGATCCCCTATGCAACACCAAAAGCATCCCCCCCCCCCCCCCCACACACACACACACATATATATATATATATATATATATATAGTAACAAGTATTAACATAACAAGTAATAACATTCTTTTAGATTCCCTCTGCAACACCAAAAGCACCCAACATATATATATATATATATATATATATATATATATATATACACACCCGTATAAATATATGGGTTATTTTAATTAGTTTTCAATTAGTACATTTTATTTTATACAACAACATAATATGTTAGTCTTTCATATGTATGTAATGTATATACAACAACATAATATATGGCAGAATGAATAAAAACAAATTTTGAATTATTTTGAAGAAAATAATATGAATACTCACACGCACACGTTTTGCTTTAGGGCATACGTAGTCCCCTTTTCCTTGATTTGTCTTGTGAGTTCTATCGTATAGCTCAACTTTGGTTGGAGAGCGGTCGAGTTGTTTATGCTGCATGTAACACGTTAATTGCTTTAGTGTAAGTTTTAAACTTTAAAATAATTGAGATATTTAATATAACTACCATTTTATCCTTATGAGTCTGAAATGGAATTGAACCTCCAGTATGAGTTGGGAGAGCACCATCTTTAAGCGTCATTCTATTATTTTTTCCGGAAGTAGATTTTTTCTGCCACTTGTCGGTTGACCACTCCTCATCGACTAATCGATTCCATATTCTTCCAGGAATGCAATCGGGGTTATGACCTTTCCAGTTAACCATTTAGATTCTTTAGCAGCTTTTCTACGAGCTTCACAAAGCACATCCCTAAATCGATTTGTGTTGGTTTTTTCCCATGCTTTTTGAAGTGCATTAGTTCTAAACGGTTCCCATCTCCATTTTTTCTATCCAAAAACAATAAAGTTAAGGACGTAGCAATTTGCAAGTATATCCTTTTTTTGGAAAAGTATATATATATATATATATATATATATATATATATATATATAATTAACAACTATATCTGTTGCAAGAGAATAAAAAAAATATACCTGAAATTCCGACCACAATAAATCTTTCACATCTTTTGGGACTTTACGTCATGATGACCAAACTCCTTCAAAATAACCTTTAAAGATGACAGTGATGTCTGAAGTCACTTTGGTGTTGGGAAAGCTGTCCAATTTATGAAACAAATAAATAAGAATTTGCACAAGTTATAGCAAAAAAATTCAAAGGTTTATGCAACTTATAATACTAACCATTCACCGATGGCATATATTATAGGACGATCGTCTTCATTATCCGGAACTTCTACACCATTGTTAGGTCCTCGAACTCGGTGTTGTGGTTCATCATGGGCATCAGGGATATTTTCTAAATTTGTAGTATCATCATGTTCTACTTCAACCTCATCAACTTCATCTTCAATTGGTTGAAGAATTTTATTTACTACTTGTCGTGATGTTCCATCTCGTTGTCCTTTTTCGGAGCTTTGCGAATTAGCCCTTTTCCCCCCTTGTCTCATTCTGAACATGTTTATAACAACCAATACATTAAGTAATAGTGTATTCATTCAAAAAAAATTGTATTTCTAAAAATCATCAATTGATACATGTATTTTTAATGAAATACAGCAACTTGGCAAATAAAAGCCCCAGTACATGAATGAAATAAAAATATTACTTTTGGTCTACTCATCCCTATATTAGTCTAGATAAAACTCCAGTGCTTTAAAAATATAATATTTGATAAAACAAGTTCGATAATTGATAGATAAAAGGATATGTGCTATGCAGAGACTCTCTGGAAGCTCAACGGATCGGATGATGATACTAGTTTAACCAATTAAGAGAAGAAAACATAAAATTATTTGCAGCAATCAAATTGGATGCAAAATCTTTAATTTTTCCACCAGAGAACAAGAAAGAAGAAAACTCATGTGTATGAAAATAAAATACTCACCTTTGAATACTTCGATTTTGAGATGTTGATATTTAAGAAAAGATAGGATAATCATATATATAGTGCACCTTTAAGCGGGAAAAGAAAGAAAATCACCAAGAACACTACAATGAAAACATAAAAAAATCACCAAAATACAAGTAAATCGGCGGGAAGAAAATTGAGAAAAAGCAAAATTTAGGCAGAAGATATGTACATGCACCTTTAAGTCCGTTATGTTTAGGTAAGTAGTGGTTCTAGCATCTTAATTTTAGGAAAAGATTTATCACTTATCAACAATACCATTCTTGATTTGGTTTGTAGCTACTATTACGTTAAAGTTTCATTTTGTAATATCTAGCTGGAAGTGCCGAAAATACATTATGTCGCAACCTTTACTGGTCTCTATGTTACACTAATTCGTCGTCAAAATATTATACTATTAAATATATCAAAAGAAGGTATGTATGTGTGCGGGTATATCAAAAGAAGATTTTGTTTGAAATCAATATCAAAAGAAGATTTGATAAATTAATATGATATTATTCTATATGTGTGCATGTATGTGCGTGTATGTGGTTAATTATAAGCTATTTCACTAACAAAAACAAATATACTATTTAGCAACCAACATTGTAGGATCTCTATTAAAACTATATATAATAATAATAAAAAAAAATCAATTAAATCAACTTTTCCCCGAAACATTTTTGTAAAGTCGCAATCTAATGAAACGCATGATTTTGACTTGAACAAGTCAAATTCATGTAACTTCCTTTGTTAATAAAAATATATTACAAAATAATAAAGTTAAACAATTTTTTTTTGTATTATATTTGGTATATATCAAATTGAATAAGAAATTTAAATATTTATGCACTCCAAATTATTTGATTGACTTGAATACGATAATTAGTAAACACTAGCTTAACTATTTAGTAAAATATATAAAAAGAATTATAAGACAAAATTTTGAAATTAAATCTTGTCAAGTAATTTTAAACAGCCGTAGACTTAAAATTGAATTGATTAAATTGAACACGTAGAATTGATGGTAATTAACCAGCTGGTGTCCATTATTTTTGTCGGTTTTGTCGGGTGAGAAGTTACTATATTTCTGATATTGTCCGTTATATCATCATGGAGGGTGTAGAAAGTTGCCTTTGTGTCATGGGCAAGGGTGTCGCACCGCTTAGACGAACGACGCCCGGCTTTGGCGCCCAACCGCAAGGGCCGACGACGCCTAGCGTTGGCGTCCAGCCACAAGGGCGGACAACGCGCGACCTCTTTTTGTGCCACGCCCATGACACCGTTTTGAAGACATTTTCGAAAACCCTTTTGAAGACCCTTTGTGGGAAACTAGTCGAACCCTTCGTGGGCAACTAGTCGGCATGTAATTGGACAAGATCCACGACCTATACAAGACGACGACTGCCACAATTATGAATTGAATTCAAGTTGTTCCTCTAAAACGTCTATAAGAGACGCAAGTGCGACCATCAACGAAAGAGAAGGCGAAAGTAGTTTGTGAAGCAAGTTACCAGCCACACGGTGCCCCTTTAATCGTATAATTTAAAGTTGCCTCGTGACGCCTTGTCCTTTCTCCATTAAATTTCTTGTTTGCGTAGTACACGAGTGGATTGTCCAAGTAAATAACGACCATGTTGGATCCATCACTTCTCACACTGTCACTTCTTCAAAGATTTCTCTGAGGTTTCCTAATCTCCCTTCAACGACTCGCCTCTTTTCTTTGCTTCCATGGCTTATTTCCACCGTCACTCCTCCATTCGTACCATTGGTTTTACTGTGGCGAAGGCTTTTGCAGATGCGACTGGACTGAGGGGTTTTATTCCCATTGATCGAGATTGTCACTATTCTAGTGACTATGACTGATCCATGCATTCCACTGCGCCTTACGGGATAAATGCACTGAACTCCCCTGTGGTTTCGAAAACCTGCACCAAACCCTTTTGTGGTTTAAAAACTGCACCAAACCCCCTAGTGTTTTCAAAAACTCTGCACAAAATCCCCATCCATTAAGTTTTAACTAACTCCACTAACTTTTGGATAAAATGACTAAATTTCCTTACTTTATTTATTATTAAATATATATTATATGTTATATATTTTATAAATAAATTTATATTTGTAAAAATAATTTTTTTTAAAGGAATATGGAAAAAAAGAAATATTTTATTATCTATGTTTTTCAAAAATTAATAAATCCTACAAAAAATAAATTGAAAAAGGGGATTCCGTGCAAGTTTCCAAACCACATGGGGGTTTCGTACTAAACATCCTAAATGGTAAAATAGACATTTTAATAGTAAAAAAACCTAAAAGTTAAGCCCGCTATCGTATAGAGCGAGTTTACATCGCATCTGACATGAAAACGAAAGACTGAGAAGCTCCATCGAAAATTTCTTAATTTAAAGTAGCCATGTTTTGCTATTGACTTAAACTTGATTAACTAGCAATATAATATGATGTACCTTAATTTGTCAAAAGTATATTTCCAAAAAATTACTAAAATGCATTAAAATAAACTCTTATGTCATGTAGTCATGCTTATCAATTCATATGCATCCGAAGGTTGCTATAGAATTTGCTACTGTAAATTGAGATTCTACATTAAATGCTAAATCAGGTATTTTAGTTGGATAGGTAAATTAGAAATTCTATGGTTGAAAGAAATCTTTAACTTAAATAATATGGAGAATGAAAATCCTAAATATAGGGAAACATTTCTTTTTTATATATTGGGTAATTTTCTTTTTCTTTAGAATGAATATATTGGGTAATTTTCAAATTGATAAGTTAATGCACGTGCCTGCCAAATAAGCGAGGGAATTCCTAATAACCTAACAAATCTGCATTATTATCAAGAGATGAAAAGATTTTATTTCTGTATTAAAAGATAAATAATCAATCAAAGATATATGATCAAAATTAAAACCTGTGGCCTTCTAAAATTTTATCAAACGAGAGAAGACGTATTGTGGGAAGGGATTTTAGACTTCTAATATATCCTTTATATAACATTATAAGATGCCCCAAATGAATCAACAAACATGCACCAAGTTTCCTTTTCTCTTGCCTTAGTGTTGTATTCATTATTCTTCTTGTTTCTCTCTCAATCTGCAAGTCAAATTTAGTTAACATCGTTAACCATTGCCAGAAACAGAGCAGATCGCAAGAGGAGAGGTAGAGGCAGAGGTAATATTAACAGTAAATATATAACTTCGTGTGAATTAAAGGATTGCTGCATCATGCCAAAACTTGTGTAGTACTAATACTCATCATCATTTAACATCGTCAATAACTTTATCTATTTTTTAATGAACATGTACGCTTATATATTTTTGTTTCTTTTCAAACAATACATCTCAAATACGGAGGATAAGGGAGAGCCAAAATCCAAAGAGAATCAACCACAAAACTCAAGAGAGTTCTCTGCGACAAGGTAATAAATGATCATGATCTAAGAACTTTCTTGTTTTTAATATGTTTAAATAAAAGAAAACGTATAGATCATGTTATAAATTTGAAAAAATACAACGTATAGATATGTTATATATGTGTATGTACCTACTGGTAAAAATTTGAAAGAGATATGTTCTTATCTTATGAGTTATGATCTTATCAAGAAGGTAAGTTATTTACATATTTAGAAAACTTAACTTTAAATTAAGAATGGGTGATGCCAGTTTCACCTTAATTGTAACTCTTTCTCTTTCCAATTTGATCGAAAACAAAAGATATAAGAATCAAAATCATAAAAAATAATGAAATATACATAAATCAAACATAGAGCTAGAGAAAAGGCCAGGCCGCTTCAACATATTTGAAGAGTAGGTTGCTAATAAATTGTTCCCTTCAAGTTATTTATGAAAACATTATCAGCATTTTTATATAAATACTATCGATTTGTCATTTTTATACTTATGTGCTTTTCTTTCAAAAATATAATATATATAGAATATTTCATAAATAAGATATTTAGAAAACTTGATATGTTCAGGTAATTGGAACTAAAATAAAATAATTTATAATATTTAATTTACTAATGTCTAGTTCAATAACAATTATGCAACAATATTAAAACAAAAATCTAGTTGAATAAGAGGTCGCACGAGAAAAAAAGGGATGATTTCTTAACCAACAATTTATTAGTGCATATTAAAGAAGAAATATAATTTTTTTTCTTAAATGCTTTTTGAATATATAATTCTGCACCTCCTAACGCAAATTCCTGGATCCGCCCATGTTACTACTCATCACCGTTTCCTAACTTGCCATTTAATTTTATTTGTTTTTTGGTTACTTACTCATTTATTTTCGTCTCTTTTTGAAGAATACATCTCAAATACAGAGGAAATAATAAAGCCAAATAGCAAGAGAAGAGTAAACACAAGAACTCAAAATTGAATTTGAATATGATAGAATCTCGCTTCAGAATATTCAAATTCATAAACTGTAACTCTTACCACATGCTAATCAATTCCTAGATGTCTGAAATTGCTATCAAATGTGCTAATATACGTCATATTATATGTTAATGTAGTTGATAATGATATTACCTTAATTTGGCTAAGGTTGAATGATTTTGCACATTAATATAGTTGCATATTCTTTTGTTAGCAAACTACAATGTATGTTTTTAACTGATTTAATATATTATACATATTTTGATGATCACTTACTTAGCATTTCTTTGCACTAGTTCGATAGATATTTTTATATTAGCATGCACTTTTTAATCATCATAACGACACAGAAAAATATGTCTATGGACAAAAGTTGGATGCGGCAGTGCATGGATACAAATGGGCGTGTTAGAGAGGAATATAAACCAGGAGTCATTAGTTTCTTGGATTTTGCATTTGCAAGTGAACATGTTGATGATAATAAAATTATATGTCCATGTTCAAAATGCAAAAATAGGTACTTCCAATTGCGCAAAGAAGTGCAATATCACCTATATAGAAATGGTATTCTGCAAAGTTATGAAAAGTGGGTGCTTCATGGTGAATCATCAAATGTTGAAGCAGAAGATGGCATGCCTCCTAGAGAAATGAGCGAGGAAAGATGTGAGATGCGATCAATGGTTATGGATGCTGCTGAGCCTGAATTCAATTGGGATACGAGCTCGATGGAGCAACCTCCTAATAAGGACGCACAAAAGTTCTTTGATTTGTTAAATGTTGTAGATGAGCCATTGTATGATGGTTGTGAAACATATACAAAGTTGTAGGCGATTTCTCAGTTGTTCAATTTAAAATCAGAATTCAATATGCCCGAGGCTTGCTACAACCGCATGACAACCATTGTAAGAGGGATGTTACCAGAAGGAAATCGGCTACCACACAACTTATACAAAACGAAGGCGGAATTGGCTAACCTTCGTCTTAGCTATGAGAAGATTGAGGCGTGTGAAAACAACTGCATATTGTATTATAAAGAAAATAAGGATCTGCAAGAGTGTAATATATGCCATCATCCTAGGTATAAGCCATGTAGACAAGGACGTCGAAATGTACCGTATAAGATATTGCATTACTTGCCATTGGCACCCAGGCTACAAAGGCTATATATCTCAAGACATACAGCAGAGCACATGACTTGGCATGCTAAACATTGTGAAGATGGAACTATAACACATCCCGCCCATGGTGAAGCCTGGAAACATTTCAATCGAACTCACCCTTCTTTTGCACTTGAGATTTGCAATATTCGTATTGGGTTGTGTACCGATGGTTTCACCCCTTTTGGTAATTTTGAAGCTTCTTACTCGTGTTGGCCTGTGATCATAGCAGTGTACAATTTACCACCATGGATGTGTATGCAAAGATCAAACTTGATTCTAAACATGGTAATTCCTGGGGCCAAAAGCCCAGGCAAACACTTGGATGTATTCTTGCGCCCACTTATTGATGAGTTAAAGATGTTATGGACCGAGGGTGTTGAAACTTATGATGCAGTCAGAAAGGAGAATTTTCCATTAAGAGCAGCTCTTTTATGGGCGATTAGTGATTTTCCTGCATATGCTATGATTTCTGGATGGAGCACTCATGGAAAGTTAGCATGTTCGTATTGCATGGAGAACACAAAGTCATTTTTTCTGCAGAATGGAAGAAAACCATCATGGTTTGACTGTCATCGTCAATTTTTACCGCTAGAGCATCAATTCAGGAGACAAAGGAGACAATTTAAAAAGGGTATAGTAGAGAAAGATTTACCACCTCCTCGATTATCAGGTGAAGAAGTTCATAGACGAGTAGAGAAACTTCCTGATATCATCTTTGGGACTCGCAGTGGAAACCAAGATATGCCTGGCTTTAAGGAGTCACATAGCTGGGTGAAGAAAAACATATTTTGGTAGCTCCCTTACTGGCATACAAATCTCATTCGTCACAATTTGGACGTGATGCACATTGAGAAAAATGTTTTTGATAATATTTTCAACACTGTTATGGACGTCAAAGGAAGGACAAAAGATAATGCCAAAGCTCGCCAAGATTTGGAGCTTTACTGTGATCGGCCCGACTTGAATTTGATCTATGATGATAATGAAAAATCTTGGAAACCTAAAGCATCTTATACTCTAAGTAAGGGACAAATACAAGATGTTTGTGCTTGGGTTGGACAACTAAAGTTTCCTGATGGGTATGCCTCAAATATAGCTCGATGCGTAAGTGCAGATCAATACAAAATTATTGGGATGAAGAGTCATGATTGCCATGTATTCATGCAAAGGTTGTTGCCAATAGCCTTTCGCGATCTTATTCCCAAACCAATATGGGAAACACTCGCAGAGTTGAGTCAATTTTTTAGAGATATTTGTTCAATTGTGCTTCGCGTTCAGGATATGGAGCAACTTGAAGTAAATATCGTCGAGATTTTATGTAACATGGAGAAAATATTTCCTCCTGGATTCTTCGATTCAATGGAGCATTTGCCAATTCACCTAGCATATGAAGCCAAGGTTGGTGGGCCTGTACAATATCGTTGGATGTATCCATTTGAGAGGTACTAAAGCAATATATTATGTATGTATTAATTCTCATTTGCCACATGTTTCTTCAAAAAAATCTTGTTTGTTAATTATAAACTCTATCCTAACATATTTAATGTGACTAGGTTCCTACATCATCTTAAAAAGAAAGTAGGTAATTTATCCAAAGTGGAGGCTTCTATTGTTCAAGCATGGTTGAATGAGGAAGTATCAACATTTTGCTCATTGTACATTGAAAAAAGTATTCAAACAAGAATTAATAGTGTTCCACGCAATGATGATGGAGGGCAAGTCGGTCCAGAAGGGAGGCTCTCAATTTTCTCATACCCAGGCCGACCTATGGGTCCTCCGCTTCGTCGGATTTTGGGTGAAGATGAAAGAAGGGTCGTACACCGATATATCATACTGAATTGTGCAGAACTAAATCCTTTTGTTGAGTAAGTCCTTTTAAACTTATTAATTGTGCGATTTATCCTATATTAATTGATATTACTATTACTTTTATAGAAAGTTTGATGCACTTATGAAGGATAGATATCCATTAATATCAGCTGAAGAAGTAATCAAGTTACGTGACACAAAATTTCGAGAATGGTTACAAGAATATGTATGTCTACTGGATCTTATACAACTTTTAAATAGTATTACTATAAAATTTCTAGTTGATTCAATTTTTTCTTTACTTCAATAGGTGAATGATGTGGACAATGAAGTTGGAATGGAAATCAGACGCATGGCGTACCTTCCACATGGAAAAGCAAAGTGTTACAAAGGGTATATTGTTAATGGATTCAGGTTCCACACCCTAGAACATGGAGATCCCAAGTCAACGATGAATAGTGGTGTTTGTGTTTTGGGAAGCTCGGTCGGTGATGACACCATGGATTACTATGGTATGTTGGAAGAAGTTATAGAGTTAAATTATTTTGGAGAGACCGTGGTTTTATTTAAGTGCCATTGGTATGACACTTCTTCAAACAATGGAGTTAGAGTTCATCCACGGTTTAATCTCGTAGAGATAAACAAAAAATCAAGGCTCGAATCCAACTACTAGCTCAACAAGCACAACAAGCCTTTTACTTGGATTATCCAAAACGACAAGTGTATAAGGATAGAGGTGAATGGGTGGCAGCTTGCAAAACAAAGGCACGGAGCGTAAGTACTGTTATATTATCAAATGATAATCAAGAGATTGATCCTCGGACTGAAGGCCCTTTCCAAGAGTTTATCGCGTATGTTATGGAAGGCGTCTCTACAGGTGTTGATCTCGATGATTCCGATATTCTCTTTGATCATAATGAAAATGCAAAAGAAGTGGATCGGACAGCTTTAGCCAAAATATTGAACTCGAAGGGCATGTTGAGGATGTAGAAGACGAAGAAGTATTTCTCGATCTATTATCGGAAGATGAACATGCAAATATCCATGAAGATGAAGAACTTGAGTATAGTACTGATGATGATGCAATGGATCATGAGGATTGATATGAATTAGGCCATGTCTTTTTTTGATTTGAAACAAAAATATTTTAATATCTTTATGTTTATATTCTATGCATGCAACCATAATATCTATCACCAGTTTAATAATATTTTGATTGTTGATACTATATAACTTGAATATTGTACTTTACAACAAATGTGTCAAAACGACAAACATTTATTTTTGTAAACTCATGATGCCAATATGAAGAAAATTAGAAAATTATACAATTTACTAAAACATATATGAAAAACAAAATACTTTAACTATAGTGTACTATGCTATCATATTTATTTAATAATCGAACAAATAATAATTCACCAAACCAACTTAGCGACTAATTTAAAGGTGTTTTCTTCATTGCAAAATGATCCTTGCTATTGTTATATGTTTTTGAGCTAGTCAAATTATTTTCACAAAATTTGGAATTAATTGCAACAAAATTTATATTGTTGGAAAAATATATTGAAATTAAAACTGCATCTGATTTTGAGTTTTTGTTGGTATATAGTTACAAATCTGTTGCTAATAACAGCGAACTTTTTTCCGTTGAAAAAGCGTCGTTGTTGTTGTCATGTTTCTTGACAATTCAAATTATTTCCTACAACTTTACAACGGAATAGCAACGAAGCAGTTATTATGTAGGAAAACTCGTTGGTAAGTTGTAGTTAATTAGCACAAAAAGACATTATGTTGGTATTCAGTCACTAATCTGTTACTAATAGCAACGACTTTTTTTCCCGTTGGAAAGATGTCGTCGCTGTTGCCCTGTTTTTTTGTAATGACCATTAAGAGTCGTAATATTCAATATTCTTGATTTAAGTAATATACTAACTTTAATAAAACATTGGAAATATGTGGATTTCTTTGGTTTATGTATATATTACTTCACTACAAAAAAAATCACTTTTTGTGACAATTTTTTGTGATGAAAATGAAATTTATCATTACAGATTTACCTATAGCAACGAATTTCTAATTTGTCGCATAAGGAAAGGCTTATGCAACAAAGTCACATTTCGTCTTAAGAAATCAAACTATCGTGACGATGTAGACATTTTTGTCATAGTCAAAATCTTTTCCCTCCAATCTCATTTTCACTAAAGATTTTCTCCCGCCAATGGTATGAGCCCATTTCATCAAAATAAGCCCAAATCTTCAACTTTGCAAATATGTTGCCCTAGCCTCCCTTCCAGTTCACACCTTCGAGCCACCTGATTACTTCCTTGCTGGCGGTAACAAAACCCAAATTAAATTTCCTTCAACCCCACCACACTTCACTTCCCCTCTACAAGAAATGTCGACCACCGCAACTCGACCCGACTCCTCATCTGATTCAATGGATCCTCTGTTCCACGTCATCCGGATCCTGCCGTTCTCCTTCCTTCGTCCGCCGCGCCTCCGCCTTAAACTCCAGTCCTTCACTCTCCCCTCCGCCATGACAGTCAACTCCCTAATCCTCCTCACCTACTTCATGGTCGTCTCCGGCATAGTCTATGACGTCATCGTCGTGCCACCTGGCATCGGATCTACCCAGGATCCACGCACCGGGTCGGTTCAACCCGTCGTCTTCCTCCAGGGTCGGGTTAACGGTCAATACATTATCGAGGGCATATCCTCCGGATTCATGTTCGTGTTTGGCAAAATCGGGATCGTGTTGTTGGATCTGGCGCTGGATAAGAATCGGGCAAATACCGTGAAGGTTTTGTATGCAACTTCTGGTGTGGCGTTTGTTGTGATTTCGTATGTTATGAGTATGCTGTTTATTCGCATTAAGATCCCCGCGTATCTTCGCTGAATTTCGCATCGTTTGTTTGTTGGCTTAGACTCGAGGTTTATGGATTTTACAGCTGAATTGCTCTTTTTTGTGTATTGAGATATGTATTATCGGTTAGATGGAGCTGAAAATTGACTTGTGAGATTTAGGTGAAAGCGTTTCTATCTCTTGATTCGATGAGTATGTGGACTAGTTTTATGCAATATATTGGAGAATGCTTAACTAAAGTGTTTTTTGTGTTGTGTAGATGTTTAGGATAGTTTTGAATCTCTTTGGTAAAAAGCTTTTGGTGAGCATGTGGTGCATTACGTTAAATGCGGATTCATGTTCGTGCTTGGCTTGAAGGTAAGAAAAGCATTATTTATCTATATATGATTCTGTCTCTTCTTCCGATCAACTGTTTGTTTCGTTTTCTAATTAGAACAAAAGTAATATGAGAACCGTTTGTTGTTAGGATGAATAAATCACAGCCTATAATCGATCGTTATGTTGAGTGAACAATTTTTCCCACTACAACTTACTGGTCCATGTTTATGCAGTAATGGGTAGATGGGATGAAGTTGCTAGGACAAGGGATAAGATGAAACAGAGAGGAATTAGGAGAGTGAGTAGTTGCAATCTCAAGGACTTGAAAGGAATAGTTCACAATACCAAAGTGGGAGATAGACTGCAGAAGGATTGTAAAACAATGTTGATAGAGTGAATCATTGAGCTTGGTGTTCTTTAGTAGCCGACAAGTGTTACTGTGCACATGAGGGGGGACTGCTTTTTGAATGAGTTTACACTTCACTGACTGTTCAAATATCTTAGCAGAGAATGAGTCTAACTTCAGATATGTTAGGATCAATTTTTGGTTTGTTGAGATTTATAATGAAGGGTGTTTGATATTTTTAAAAGGATGATCATCTACATCAGATTCTTTATTGAAGCAAATGTATTTGCAAAGAAAGATGGACACACTCAAGCATCACTCACCTGGTACTGCAGTTCGATGGATCTAGAAATTCAGACATTGGTTCAAATAATGCTGGGTTTGAATCAAATTTGTGGTATCATTCCCATTCGTGATGGTAAGAATGCTTATGGCCCAAAATTGACACTAATTAGATATGATTCTTGTTGTTTTCTTTATTGCTTTCGTTTAGTAACATAGTTAAATTGGTGTTTCCCTCAACTTCAGTTCGCAATTGTTTTAGTAGAAATTGAATGCAGAGTGTGGACAGAGTAGTATGATAAACATGACTGTTTCGGCTCTCTGACTCATTTTATGAGATTTTCAGAGAACATTTTCCATTTTTGTAATCATTGAGGCATCTACTCATAGGATTTAATTAACTGTACTTTTTCATGGAAACTTAATAATTTATCATTAATCCAATATCTTTTCATTCCAATATCTTCAGGTAATGAGAAAGTCGGGATTCCTAAGAAAATCTCTTGGTGATTCTCTTCTGGGGAAGGTAGGCATTTACTGACATTTTTCTTTTTTGGTCTTGAAGTTCACTTGTTGTTCGGAAATGGTGAATCTTTTTTTTTCAGGTTGCTTGTCAAGATGGTGGTTAGTATTTGCTTAATAATAACCGAGAATTTTCTGGATTTGGTGGAGTACTTGCTAATGAAGAAATGCTAAAAGGTTGGTTACATATCTTTCATTTCCTTTATAATTGTTTTAGCTTGTCCCATTATGTATCATTTGATATATTGATCTTCCCATCAAGCTGAATATCTATTACTGGGAATGGTTTGTTTGGTTGCATACTAAAATTTTACTCAATAAGTTGACATTTTATACCCATTGTAGCATCATACTTCCACCGCCCTATAGGCTATAGTACACAACCCAAATTTATACTGTCGGAGTAATACGTACATCTTGACTTATATATTAGTTAGAAGTTAGAAGTTATGACAAACACTTGCATGTTTTCCTAATCTAATGACCACTGTTATAATAAGTTGCAATTGATTAGTTCTGCATTAAAAATTTTGTGCATCTATAAAGTATGAAAAGTTCCATTTTCATTTGGTTTTGCATTTGACATTTTGCGTAGCTTATAAACTAGAATGTGGATTTGATTTGAAGGATAATGTTTCTTGTGTATAAGAATATTCTAGATTTGGAATACTTGTTATTGAAGAAAAGCTAAAAGGTTGGTTAAAAATCTTTTATTTCCTTCATAATTCTTTTAGTTTGACATCATTATATGTATCATTCGATAAATTGATTGTCCCATTTTGGTTCACAAGCTCTTTACGTATGGAACATTATGTGCTTGAGTATGAAGTCCACTATTTATGATTCTAAGTAGTTGTAATTTCTATTTCAGCAAAATAGATTATTTTGTTTAACTTAATTTTATTTGACTAAGATTAGTTTATTTCAATCAATTATCTTTGGTTTTGAAGGTGGATCAGGTGTCCAAAGAATCCAAGCGAAGGCAATTGAAGTAAGAGTTGACAGTAGAGTACTTACGGATGTGAACAAACTTTTGAAGTGTTAGATAAACTTTTGAAGTGTTAGATAGGAGCACATGGTTATGTATAGGTGTTTTCGACTTGGATAATAGTATCATGTAATGCAGATGATTATTAATTCATTTTGTTTAGTAAAAAAAATCTTATTGAGTTGGTTTGTTCTAGTTAGTTTATAAATATTATGATTGATTTGTTGACTTCCAAAACTGTTGTTTATTTTTGTTTGAACATGAGTTTATTAAATGTAAATTAAATAGATGTTAGGTAGAAGTTTCATGTGACAAACAATTGTTGTCGTTATCACATATCGTGACGAAATTATTGTCACTGAAGGATTTATGCTGTTGTAACGAATAACTTGTCACTATAGATTATGTTTGCTGCGACGAAATTAGGCTACCATGATGAAATTTGACACTATCGTGACGAAAATTTTGTCACGAAAAGGTTGATTATTGTGACGAAATACAAGTTCGTCACAAGCTATTGCGTCAATTTTGAATTTTCGTCACGATAACCCTTTCACGACAGACTTGAGCTGATGAATACCCTTATGTCGCGATAAACCTTTTGTGACGATTTCAGGGCTTATTGAGACAATTTCTTTTGTCATAATAGGTGATTTTTTTTGTAGTGCTTATTTTATTGCTGAAAATTAATAAGATTTTTGATTGCCTGTGGGTCAACCAATTAATTCATAAGGTTCATCAACTTATCTTGATAATGGTAGTATAATTTGTGATTTGAAAACCTTTTATCTTTTAGTGTTAAAGTCACTATGGTGATCTCTAACTTTAATAAAACGTAATTTCTTACGTTAAATTCCTTAACATTAAGGAATTGTTCATATAATATTGATGGATATTGAGTTCTGAAGTGGAATTGGCTTTGCCTTAGGTACATTATGAAAGATTATGTAATATCTGTATCATTATATTTAAAGAAGTAAAGGCTTAAGCTATACTAAATAATTTCCATATCAATATCTCTAAATTAAGGCAACGTGATTATGATCATCTCATACTAATAACCATAAACTCAAGTAAATAAAGTAAGGCACATGGATTAACAGCAAAAAAACAATAATTTTCAACTTGTCACGGTACTGAAGAATGAAACTTACACGACAAGGCAAAACAATATAATATGTTTACATAAGAGCAATTATCCCGTTAAGATGATGTTAATTATACCAAGGACATGTAGCAGAATATATCTGGATTCATTAATAAGCTAAAGGCGTTTGACTTTACACAAAATAAATATTTCAAGACATCACATGTTATCCTTTAGTCTGCTACATGCTTCATAGTTCATATAATTAAATATAATTAAGTACGGATGCAAAATTTATCCCTCTTCATGCACAATTTATTATTACGTCAGAAGAACTCAAATCGAAAACTTGCTAATTCACGTATAATAATCTCAAAAACTTGCTCCGTGATAATTTGAATCTATTTATTATAAGGACTATCATGCGTTCACTAACCTAAGCTCTAAGCTCTGATACCACATGTTAAATATAATTTCACATGACTTTAATCGTTTTGAACTACATGGCGTCACAAATAGATTCACACGTAAATATAAAAGAAGAAATACCCCCGTTCATCGTGTCGTGGTAGAAAGCAGTTAGGCGTGAGCACGAACCGTCAACGAACAATTGATAGGAAGTCTTGGTTTCTCTCTTCTTCCTATACACCTTATTTATGTGTTTCTTGAGTATGATTTATGATGGGTAAAGTCATAGTATATATAGGTGAAGAGAGGACCAAGTTCCAGTTAGGATTTAATTAGAACTTAATCTCGACCGTCCATCAAGAAAGAGTCTTAATTGAAAATAACTCTATTAATTAATTGTAATATAATTAGGTAACTAGAATATAGAATTAACATATATTCCCAGAAAACTAGGATTCTTTAGACCACAATTATGAAAAGATAAATACTATAAAGATTTATCTTACAATATAAACATTAATAACAACTCTAATATTTTAAGCCGTTTTACATACAGTTTTTCTTAATTGAGCTCTATTGTTGTTGTAATAGCCGTATCACAAAAGTAGCCGTTGGCCACGAAAAAGTGGCTTTAGAAAGACCAAGGACCTAAACTAGGTGGGTTCGATGCTGGTAGCACCAACACTGGTGCTACCAGCTCAGAACATGACACTTGTCCTATTTTGAGGGAAAAAGTTTTCCTTGGTATTGTTACCATTCAATTTTCTTTTATATTATATTATATGAGTACTTATTAACTTACATGATATTCTTTCTATTCATTTATCTCGGCTGCCATCCAAATTGTATTTTTTACTTCACTTTTGTTTTGTAAATATATATTGTTTTCGGAGCTCATTCTATTTAACCACTGTTTAATAAATAGGTTAGTTTTTAAAGAATATAAAAGAAAAATCATGCAAGCAAATACTTTATATTCAATAAAAAAATAAAGTTTAAAAATGCATAGAATCAAAAATATTGCTTGAATAAACTAGTAATACTAATAACATTAAATTTGAGCTCTTGTATGCTTACGGCCTATTTTGGCTAGTAAAAGTTTATGTTGTTACCGGCTACTTGTAAATCATTTCGTGAATTAGTAATTTAGTATGACCTTTTTTTTCTTTTTCTTTTTTACTTCTTTAATTTGATCATATATATCACTTCAGCACATAAACATAGTAAATTAAAAAGCTTTCTTTTAGTTCCAAAAATATGCAATTTTCCCATGTTTAGTGTTTTTTCCTAAATAATTCAAACATTTTTCCCAATTTAGTGCATTCCAAATAGACCCAAATCTTTCTACCGTTTAACAAACAAAATAATAATGCTTAATTAATTTCAATGTTGTTACACTTTTAAAATATATTTCTCATTTTTACACCTAAAAAAATAATATTTTTGAACTAAAATATAAATTTTAGAAATTATTGGTACAAATAAATAAAATACAATGATTTAGCTAACTGTATTGTTGGAAGTTCTAAGATTATTGTTGCAGAATGGTTAATTACGACAAAGAGATCAGATGTAATTGAAAATGCAGGAACTCAAAAAAAATAAGTTTGTTACACATTAGCTTCGACAATGCAAAATAAAGTACCCTCAAAATGAAGAGCAAAAAAGAAAAGAGTAAAAAATATGAAAACAAACAAAGACAAACAAATGCTGATTAAAAAAAGATAGAAAAAAAATAAAATATTTCTGACAGCTGGTAGCACCACTGGTGGTGCTACCAGCATCGAATTCACCCCTAAACTAATTGATGTATATAATTTCCGAGATTCATTTAAAATTAATATACACACACATAAATCCAGGCATAATTTTGTTGTCATCAATCAAGCGTATGAAGCCATTTGGTTAGTTCAATCATCAACGGAAAGATATGCCAATAATTTTAAATTAATCAAAATAAGTACAGATATTCCGACAACAAATTAAGAAATAAAAACAAACCGATGCAACTCACTTAAGTAAGGTTTTAGATTAGGTGCATATATCTTATTCTGTGTTTTTTTTTAATAATTAATAGTTGGTGATTGCAAAAGATTATTTTGATTAACGTTAGGTGTTGTTTGGGTATCTTCCATTCTTTCCAAGCTCATTATCAGCTATGAACTTATAATATATGCACCTAACGTATTTAGCTCTGCAATGTTGTGGAGACTTGCGTGCAGGGCTTCTCTACTCTGTTTTGTAATTGTAATATTAACAAGTATTAATGAAACCTTTTGATAGTTTGATAACTTCTTCTTTTTGTAATTTTGGCTAGCTGTTGACGTGAGAGCAATTAGAGCGAATACGACGAGCTAAATAAAAATCAAGCATATGTTAACCTTTTGTGTTTAAAGTTTCAACGTCCAACCCATATGGCAGCAAAATTATATTATATGTTGTTTTAGAGACAGTGATGTCCATTATCACCATGAGCTTTCATGACGTATGTAATTACATAAACCTATGGGGTGGAACAGGAAGTTACGTGTAGTTTTACAATGTAATGATTCGACATATCATTGAGCTTTGATTATGTCATCCTTTAATGCTAGTTTTTAAAAATAATTAAACAATACTAGAACCATCTTAGTCTTAGGTGAAGTCTATGGTGGTGGTCCTCCCTTATCGACACGTGTCCCATTCTTCATTTTATTTTTTTTATTTCTTTTAATTGTTTTGACTGCTTTTCTGTCAACTATAATTACCTGGTTCGAGTTTTCAGATTTCTAGAACCAAATTTTGAGCGGGCTTTTTTTGAAATTCAAATGTCAAAATGCCAAATCTTTTATTATCAATTCAAATTTCATTTTTAGCCTGTTACATTTTCGGGAAGAAAGAAAACCTCCAAACTAACAAATTCTTTCAAAACTTTGGATAACGACGGTGACGTCATCAATTCACGGCGAAAGCGACCAAAAAACTCCACGTCAGCGGCAACATCAGTTTACTGGGTAATTTAACTTAGTTGTTTGAGGATTGGGTTTTTCGTTCCTTTAGTTGATGTATTTTGATGGGTGATTCGGAAGTCATTCTCGGCTTTATTTTTTTTATATTTCATTTATGTGTTGATCTGTATTTTGTAATTAGCTGTTCTAAAGGTCACAATGTTTGTATCCAAAGTGTTTGAGACTTTGCTGCAGAGAATATATCACCTTTTCTTGTTGCTATGTTACATTTTTCAATAGTTTTTTTTTCTAGTGTCACTGATTGTAAACTTCTTAAGTAATAACTCTATAAATTAAAGTCGTTGATTCGCTTCGTCCTTTTGATGATGTGCCTCTGCATATTAGGATCAGTGGTGCGTGATTATATATTTGGTTACTTAATTTTATGCTAATTAATTGCCATACGTTTCCCATTCGGATCAGCTAGTCTGTCGGCTTCAAGCAATGCCATTGCCGCCTACTGTGCAGATTCATGGTTGAATCCAAGTGTTGTATACAATTTACTGTGGACTACATACTCTTCGCACTAATTTGTTTGTTATTTCACATTTAAGTTCATTAATTTTGTAGTAGCAACATTTAACCACTGTTTGTGAAGGATTTTGTGGTGATTTGTGATGACATATATTTCTTCTCGATTTAATTTGACTTGGTTGAGCTCTTATCTATTTTTCTACTTTAACTATAGAATCACGATGAATAGTCGTGGTGGTTGATGTTATTATTGTATTATGATGGTTGATTTGTAAAACGATGATTTAGGAACCTGCATCGATGGTTGGAAGGTTGCTTTGCAAGAATTCTTTAAGTGATTATTTTGCAAGAATGTTTGAATAAAGTTGATGACAATGGAATTGAGTTGCTATTATACAGTGATTGCTGTCAAAATGCAAGATGTTGGCTTTAGTTCCTGATGCTCTACTCATGACGCATACAAAGAAGAGAAATCGAGCTTCACGAAAGCACTTTGACGCAGATAAAGAAGAGAAATCGAGCTTCACGAAAGCACTGACTCATACTGCATTTTAGAAATTGTATATTGTTCAATCAACAAACATGTTAGATCTTTTGATATTTCTATTTCATTTTTTGTACAACAAATAGTTCTAGTGATTTTTTGTATACCTTGTTTGATGTATGAGTTTTGGAGTAAATTCTACTGTGTCCATATCTTTTATCAAAACTTTGCCTTTTCAATACCATAGCAATATATACATCTTTTTTTTAAGTAGCAATATATACATCCTTATAAATAGCCCAGAATGCAATTGTATCAAAAAAACATGACATCAAAAATCAAAATATGTAAAATACCACTCAAACATTGTTAAAACAAACACCATTGTTCATATTCACTGACAAACTAACATCAAAATAAGCATTTACAAACTCAATGCTCATGGTGAGATCACCTTCAATGTTTAAATGTTTGATGAAACAAATACCAGAAATAACATGACATCTAATCTACTGATAAAATGACATCCAAATAAGCATACACCAATTAATGTTGATAGACCATCAAAATAATTAGTTTAGATTAAAACATTCAGTAAATCTAACTAACTTTAATAATTGATATATCATCAGTTTTACTGGTGCTAAGTTGCCCTTTTCCCTCTTCAAGAACAGCAACAGAGAATCATTTCTCCTCAGTCCCTATTTTCCTTCATAAATAGATATGAAAAAAACAAAATTAGTCACTTTTTGGAAAATGAGTGGTTTACATACTATTCAAATGATAACTAAAAAAGCATCTGTAACATGTTGAGCTCTTTAAAGGAATAAGCATTTGCAAAATATCCGTCCATTTCCAAGTCAACAAAAGGGGCACATATCATCTCATATTTATTCGTTCGGTATGTCGTATCGAACGAAAGCAAATCACCAAAATATTCAAAATCAATTTTACTACGAGAATCTCTACAAAAGAAGTTCATAAGTCTTTGATCGCCGTCTACTTCCAGTTTCCAATAAAAGTCAGACTCGTCATTTGACTTATCAATAAAATGTTGTAGTAACTCTATGGCATCACCATTATCAACCTTAGTCTTCCTCTTTGCACTATATAGACAGTTAAGTGCAACTTTTCGAAGGAAACCTACGTGTTCTCTTCCTTGTACTGCACTTTCTAAAATATCAAAGGCTTTAAAAATAGGAATCCCAGAATTAACAAGTGTAGTTAACATCAATTCTTGTTCATCACTTAAATTCCGGCCAGATCTTAGTACATATGCTTCATCAGGAGCATATAGTTCATGATTATGTTCCTTATCAAATCTTGTCACTTTCCACACATCTCCTTTCCTTCGCGCAATTTTTAGTCTTGCTTTGCACCCACATCTAAATGCTACCTTCTGATATTGTGGTACCCTACTTTTTGAACGAACATCATTTTTCGCGCCTTCACAATTACACAAAAAAATTTTCCCTTGGATTAAACCACATCCATCTTTAAAGGGTATGCATTTTCCTTTTCTCACACTGAAGCCCTTCAAATTAGCATATTTTGAATACAATGAATGTGCTATATGCTCATTTTCCATAATTTTTCCAATCTCCAATCTTTCTTCTACTTCCTCTAAAGTTAACTTAGAGGATTCTACCTGGTACATAGCTTGTAGCTCATCATCATTCGGGATATCAGGCTCTGCAAATGGTTGTTCCATGCAACAATCTTCTTCTTCAATTTCATTTTCACAGTTCAAGTCTAGGCAAAAATATAACAAACAAAATTCTAAGTATCCTGTTTTTTCCTTAAAATTATATCCAAAATATGATTTGCAAAGTCATACCTGGTAATGCTTGAGAATTGTATGCTTTAGAAGAGTTTTCCATCATATAGTTATCCTGAGTACAAAGCACGACATAAGTTTATGCTGTTATATATATAGCATCTTTCCAATCCTAAAACGTTACTCCATTGTTCTTGATGTTAGTTTGCAATAATGAAAACATCAAAAATCTCCACAATAGTAAACCAAGATGAGAGGTAATTGTTAACGGGTTTGGAATTATTCCCTAATTAACTGAAGATACTTATATTGGGTTGGAACGCCGATCCCGACCCGAGGAGATTGTTGGTTTTTATTGATTTGCGGCTGGACTCGATTTGTTTCGAGATGCCTACGTATCCCTTCCTCGGGAATCAAGCCACTCGTAGTTCCAATTCTTGGTGTTGAATATTTGGTGTTTGTCGATTTTATCGGATGAACTGGTTTTGTATTTGTTGGAGGGGTTGCCCTCGTGAAATTATAAGAGAGAAAGGGAGGAGTCCGAGGGGAGGAGAGTGTTCTCTTAGGGGAGGAGAGTGTTCTCCTAGGGGGGGAGAGTGTTCTCCGAGGGGAGGAGAGTGTTCTCCTAGGGGGGGAGAGTGTTCTCCTAGGGGGGGAGAGTGTTCTCCGAGGGGAGGAGAGTGTTCTCCTAGGGGGGGAGAGTGTTCTCCTAGGGGGGGAGAATGTTATCCTAGGGGGGCAGAGAGTGTTCTCCGAGGGGAGGAGAGAAGGAAGGAGTTTTTTGTTCGCAGGTTGCGTATGTGTGTCTCTCTTTTTCTCTCCATCTTTTTTCCCTCTTTTTTCTCTCTTCCCCTCATTTTCTCCTCTTCTTCTATGGTTTTTGTCCCCTTTTTATAGAGGGTTTTAGGGGCAGATGTCTTGTGCATGTAAAGATACAAGTGATGTGGCCTCATTGCATGTGTGCCACTTGGGGGCTAAGTAGAGGCTTGGTACATGCAATGGCCAAGTGTTAAGTCATGATACATGCACTGTGTTGTGCCTTGTTTGATGCAAATGCTTTTATAAATTTGAGTCGTATTACCAGAGCGAGTACAAAATCATACGTGTAATAATATATCGAGTTGTGAGTCATGTTATAAATACGAGCATAAACCGGGTAGTATTTTAGCTATAAATCTGGTCGATAGTCGTGCGTCGTGATTTATGATATACAAATAGTATAATTTTTAACGAAGTATACCGGTATTTAAACCGTGTTATAATGCGATGCCGTTTATAAATCATATAATATACCAAGTAATTTTGGTAATCGAATTATCGCTTATTTTAAGCAGGTGATTTTCTACCCTGTTAACAGTAATAATACTTATACTTTTATACTACTATTCTGACTATTGTCGACCAGCAAAAAAAAGAAGGTAAACAAATACAGAAAAATTACATCTCCTCACAGTGATAACTCTTAACAACACCCGTAAATGATTGAGCTCGACTATTCTTAACTACTACCCACGCATTTCTCGTCATTATTGTAGGAAAAAATGAGCAAAACGAGTTACCTGAAATGACGATTTGAAAGAATTACGATCGTCACGACTTGTTAGTAATGGTCGTGCTGTGTCGGCGAGTGACGTACTGGCAGCAAGGTCGTGACGCCGACGAGCGACTCTCCAGCAGCGAGCAGCAAAAAGTAGAGGTAGATGAAAAATTACTTTTACCGAGTGTGGGTTTTACTAGATCTGATTTTACTTTTTACAGCTGGGTTTTACCGTACTATCTTTTGTTTAACTATGGTAAAGTCAATGTAGTTAAAAGTATAACAAATAACAATTAAAAGAAATAAAAAAATTAAAAAGAAGAATGGGACACGTGTCGATTTTTTAAGAGGGAGGACCAGTGGTCCTCCCCCCACCATAGACTTCACCCTTAGTCTTGTTGGGTAGAAAGCTCCCATGTCTAATAATTAGTATAAGGACAAATTAATATTTTTGTAATGTAAGTTTGTCCTTTTAATGAATCTGCACACTCAATGCCACCTAGGAAAAAAATCCGACGTGGCAGCCGAACTGTCTTTTTTAGTACACGTCCACTAAAAAACGCGACGCCAACTCGGGTTTCGGCTTTGAAAAACACGTTTTTGGACACCAACACTCACTTAAAAATTGAACACCAACACTTAGAGTTTTTTCAAAAAATAAATTCCCCCAAATTTGTTCATACCTGAAACCCTAATTCGAAAAACTATAATTCTCGATTTTGTCGTATAATCGTGTCGTTTGAAGAGTAGGCATTACTAATCCAACGCCCGAGTGTTGCATTTATACCAAAATTGTGACCTAAACCCTAAAATTGAACCCCAACAGCCCTCGGTGGTGTAGTGCTTTGATACACCCCAAATCAACCCAAAACTTTGAAACATAGCATTAGTAGCCCTGGTGGTTTAGTGCATGCGCGATAATGTCGAAGTTGCGGCCTCCACTTTACCATGATATGCCCTCGCCCATTAATCGTAAGTTTTATGCCATTTTCGTTTTGTATTTTTGCATGTCCACAAAGTAATAGGAGTTTTTGTGAGTTGTAGTGCCAAAAAGTTTCGGTTTTAGTTAATTGTTGTGTGCTTAAGTAGTTTGTGGTAAGTGATAGTCAGTGTTGAGGTAGGGTTTTTGGAATTTGGATTTTTTGATGTTTGTTTGTGGATTTTGTGTCTTATTATGCCAAAATATGGATGGTTTTTGTGTTTATTGTGTCTTATTATGTCAACATTTTCTTTTATACTTAATGCTACATTCATGCTATATGCAGATCCTAGGAGCAATGTTATTACACTAAATGTCCATTATGGAGGAAGGTTACAGTCCAATTGTTTTGATACTTATGTTGGTGGTGGAGTCATGAAGTTTGACTACTCAGACATTAAAGTGATAAACATGAAGCTTCTGAACATTTATGCTGATAATATGAATACTCAGGGTGAAAGGAAATTTTACTTTGTCAGGCAAGGTTGGTTTCAAGTCATAGAGGATAACAAGCTTCTGATGAACAAGTAGTGGTTGAGCAAACTGAAGACACCATTATTGTGATGGTTGAAGACATACCTAGTGACAGTGATGATGACACCTATGAGGAAGAGAGTGAGTACTCCAATGACACAGATTTTGAAAAGAATGTTGATTTTGATGAAGAGTCGGAAGAGCAAGAGGAAACAATCATAGAAGACACTACAAAAAAAATCGACTAATATGACGAGAAAAATCATCATAATACACTACAAAATCGTCACATAAGGCTGATTGTGATGAAAAGCGGCACCATTGGATTAGTCACTTTAGGCCCGTCGCAATAGGGTTATAATGACGATATCCTCGTTCGTGACAACACCTTGTGACGAACTGTTCATTTGTCATTACAGCTATACCTCTTGTGACGATAATTTCGCCACAACAACCAATGTTATTCGCCACTAGAACCCTATTTCGTCACAACAATGTGGCATTTTCACATGGCTTTCGTGATGAGTGTTGTGTCACAATAGCCTTATGGCTGTAGTGACAACGTGTTTCATCACAAGATACGCTACCATATGAACTCTCTTGTGACAATAATTGTCGCCACAAAAAATGACGTGTTTCATAGCCAAAATGACAAAATTCTTTGTCACTACAGAGTTGTACATTTTCATCACAGGCGGTATTTTTTATTTTCTTGAAATTGCTATAAGCTCATATATGCAGTGTTAATACACAAATATAATAGTCAAACAATTAACCATAATAATTGAGATTTTCAAACAACCACACTAAAAGAAAACTATCTTCAATTAAATAACCAATAAAAGTATCAAACATTTATGTATATGACACTACATATCCTGCCAAAATTTGTATTATTCAAAATTACATTTCAAATGCTTTATACTACTAGGAAAACAAGTATATAACAAAGATTTAACACCTATGCGATAACCATCCTTCGAATTTTTTTCAACTCGTTTAACACAGGATGTACCTTCATAAACAAAACAAAATAACATTAGTAAGCTAAATAAAATGACATTAGTAAGATGCCAATCAAATAAGCAACAATTGTATCCACATGAACATACATAGAATGTAATTTTCCTTTTGCAACAGATTCAACAACTCAAAACTACACATGTAAGATGAGAAATATGGAAAAGAAATTATTTCAACAACTTCATAGATGTATGCTGTACATCATAACTTACAGATTCAAAAATTGACATATACCATATCAAGACCGTACCTAACATCATATTACATTCACGACCACTTTGTAACCACCAAAGTAATAGAGAACAAATCTTACCTCACCCAGCTTCAAAAGAACTGGAATCAAAAGCCTCTGATTTTGGTGAAGACGATTAATAAGCTCTTCTTCCAATTCATAAGCTTTTCTTCCAATTCCAAGGAGTTTACATGAAGGAACTAAGCAAGTGAATAAAAAGGAATATAATCTGCCTAAGAAATCCATTCATAATACTAAATAGTTGATAACCAAACTTGAGAGATGAAAGGACTGAAAATGATGGTGATGATAGAGTTGAAGTGCCTGGTGATCACATAGATGTGTGTGTGTAAAAGAAGTGAAAGTTGACGTGCCTGGTGAAGGTAGGAGAACTGAAGTGCAAGATAGAGGGAAGTGGATCCTGGTTGAAGATTATGACAATGACAGTGAAGATCCTAACTATGAAGAAGAGAGTGAGTATACATATGAATCTGATTTTAATCACAACGTTGAAGATGATGTTGAAGAAGAAGACAATTTCAGTGCTAGTGTCAATGCATCTATGAATCCACCTCCCAATACACAACCAATCCCTCCATTGAATACTGATACCAATTTACCAGGAAGCTCAGAAGTTAAGGAGGATTTGAATGGGGTTGACAATGGGATTGATGTTGAATATGAAGTTGAACCTGATGTGGTTAGTAACATCAAAAGAATGCCTATCAATCCACTTCCTTATGAAGAAAAAGATGATGACAACGATGATCCAGAGGTGTTTGACAGTAGTGACAGATGGAATCCTACTTTCAAGTTGAAAATGCTCTTCAACACCAAAGATCAACTTAGAAAGGTTGTGCAATCAGATGCCATCAACAATAGAAGAAGTGTCTTAGTTGATAAGAGTGACCCAAAAATAATATATTTCAAATGTATTCATGCTTCTTGTCCATGTAGGCTACATGGAGTGAAAGTTGGTGGTGAGGCGACCTCGAAGATAAGGCAATATAATCCAGCACACTCTTGTGGTAAGAGGTTTGGTGTGAGGAATTTGAAGGCAACCTAGCTTGCTGAAAGATATATTGAAGTCTTCAAAACAGATCCGAATAGAAACCACGAGGCCTTCAGAATGGATTCAATCAGAGCTTTGAGAGTAGATATAACTAAGAACCAGGACTATTGTGCTAAAAGAGCGAAAACTACTCAATTGGAAGGCACTCCGACTTAGCATTTTTCCAGGCTTTGGGATTATCAAGCAGAATTGAAGAGAACAAATCCTAGTACTTATGTGGCAATTTAAACAGAAGATGTTGCTGGTGAGACAAGATTCAAAAGCATGTACATATGCTATCAGGCAATGAAGGATGGATACAAGGCTGGTTGTAGACCTTTTATTGGTGTTGATGGAGCACACCTAACAGGTCCAAATAAAGGAACCATTTTGACAGCTGTGGGAGTTGACCCTGCCAACAATATATTTCCCTTAGCTGTTGCTGTTGCAGTTGAAAACCAGACCAACTGGGAGTGGTTATTGTCATTGTTGAAAGAAGATCTTGAGCTACATAATCATTATAATCTGACTTTTATTTGAGATAAACAGAAGGGATTGGTAAATGCCTTTCATGAAGTATTCCCATATGCCACACACATGTATTGTGTAAAGGAGATGATTCTGAGAAGACCATATGGGATGATGCCTACAAGACAACCACTCTTGAGTTTGAGACCTCTATGAAGATGATGGAGGAAAAATCGGGTGGGAACTTTGCAAGGTGGTTCAATGACAAACCAAAAGAACAATGGTCTATGTCTAGTTTCAAAACAAATTGCTGTGTTGATCTAATCTTGAACAATCTTTGTGAGACCTTTAATGGTGTTCTTATTCCTGCCAGAGGAAGGCCAATTTTGTCATTATTGGAGTGGATAAGGGAATATCTAATGGTGAAAATGACAAAGGGTAGAGAAATGGCAAGAAAGAAGTGGACAAAACAAATTCCATATGGTGAGAACAAGGCATTAACCCATAACATCCAGGCTTTAGTTGCCCAAGCAGATCTACAGCAATCTGATTTTTATCCAATAAAATCAAATGATTATGACTTTCAAATCAACGGGTTTGACAAATCACAGCATACAGTGAACTTGAGAGATTGGAAGTGCAGTTGTAGGGTTTGGGATCTGATAGGTATTCCATGTAAACATGTTGTATGTGCCATATTGTATAGTGGAGGGAAAATAGCTGATTACGTGTCCGATTATTACACACTTCAGCAATATCAGCAAGTGTATAATTTTGCAATTTATCCTATTCCTGGGGATCAAATTTGGCTTAGTGAAGACTATGTCCCTCCACTCCCACAAAACTTTGACAGACAACCTGGAAGACCAAAGAAGGCAAGGAAGAGAGGTGAGGAGGAACCCAAAAATGGTAAGGCAAAGAAGAGAGAAGGAAAGGGTAATAAGTACATTGTCACCAAGTGTCGAATGATCCAAGGTTCTAGTAAATGTCGAAAGTGTGGTGACGAAGGGCACAATGCCAGGACCTGTGGTAAAGAGAAGGGAAATGGGAATGAGGGGAGTTGTGAAAGGAACCCTAACATCGTTGGAGAGTCATCAAGACAAGGAAGGCAAAGGAACAAAAGAATTAGCAGTGAGGTTCCAGATCAGGCCACTGGACAAAGTGCTCAGAGAAGTGCAAGGCAGAGAAACAAGTAGATAACTTTCATTTACTCAATTTAAATGATTGATTATTCATGTCCAAGGGGTTCCTTTAATAATCACACATGGTTGGTACAGTCTAGAATGTTGAAGATACACCAATTGAGGCAGAGAACAGGACATAAAGTTTGGTTTAATGATTCACCTCCAACTGGTATTGACTCAAATCTGAATTGAGAAAGAGCAACATGCACATAAACACTCCTATTCCTGAACCAAATCTGGTGGCTTCTGGAGATGAAAACTTGGAGGAGTCTTCAAATACAGGAACCAGTAGAAGAAAGTTAACATTCTTAGAGGTAACTGATAAAATAAATCTCTGAAATTCTAATTTGTGAACAATTATATTGATAAAGGTTGCTGTGTATTATCCAGCCAATAGAAGAGGAAGCTCAAGATGAGCCAGTTGAAGATTCTCAACAAATACATGAAGAATGAGTGGATGTACAAGTTGATACTAAAACTCTAGCACAGTTTGTGGAATCATCCAGGACTGCAAGGAGGAAGAGAAGACTTAGTAAAAAAAAGGAAGAGGAGCATGACTGTTGATGTTTATGTTGAAAGCCAGAATGTGGATGATGAAAGTCAGGGTGTTGAAGGAGGAACCCAAACAGTTGAAAAGAAGTATGATGAAAGTATTGTAGTTGAAGAAAATGCCACTCTCAATGAAGTTGTAGAATCATCCAGGACTGCGAGGAGGAAGAGAAGACATAGTAAAAAAGGGAAGAGGAGCATAAAAGTTGATGTTGATATTGAAAGCCATAAAGTTGATGTTGAAAGCCAGGGTGTTGAAGGAGGAACCCAAACAGTTGAAAAGAAGTCTGATGAAAGCATTGCAGTTGAAGAAAATGCAACTCTCAATGAAGTTGTAGAATCATCCAGGATTGCTAGGAGGAAGAAAAGACGAAGAAAATAAAAGGTATTATCTTCACACTGCCTTATGAAATTACATGATGTTTTATCCACATATATGCTTAATCAATCTAACTATTTGTGTAATACACAAGATGTTTAAAGGAAGTATGATATTGCTCCACCACTACCTGTTGATGTACCTGAAGAGGAACCGCAGATGAAGTAGCGTCTGATGGGTGGGTCAATACTTTTCTCAACAAGAAACCATCAAAGGCACGACCAAAAATTACAGACCAATTAAGTGATTGCTTTGACATGTTAGACTCTCAGAAAGACAGAATTAATCTATGTGAATATTTCAAATTTGGGTGTTGTAATTGGTAAAATGAATGATGAAGATGAGATGGGCAGAGAGAGAAAGAAGGTATATGAAACTAGGAAGAAATGTAGTAACAAGAAAGCGATGAAGTCCAGGAAAGGGAAAGAAAAACTTTAGAGACAGTTGAACTTTAATTAGATGTTCTCTAATAGTGTTACATATTTTGTTGTTTCTTCGGTGGATAAAATGTAACACAATTATTTTGAATAGGAGCATTATATGCTCTATGAACTAGTGTTGATATGCTCTGTAACAGTTTTATTTTGAATAGGAGCATTATATGCTCTGTGAACATTTATATTATTTTGGCTGCAAAATTGCACTCCGGTTCGATGCAAACGTGGTTGTTCGATTACATAAAGTTGCAATGGTTTGTTTTGTGCCGGTTTCATAAATTCCCTTATAATGAAAAGGCAGTTGCATTTCTGCTTTATAAACACCAACAGTCATGTAGGTTGGGTGTGTCGAATCATATAGTAGTGTCGGTTTACACCAACAGTCACATTTTGACTATAAAACTAAGGAGACACATTTACACCAATAGACACATTTAGGCTTAGGCTATCCATACATTGTTAAGAAGATAGTAAAAAAGATAATCAATGCGGATATAAGGTTAAGGTAGTTCTATGTTGATCCAGATTTCACTAGAATGGCAGAAACTGTTTTCTTGGATAGGTTGGTCAATTATGGGAGAAGGCATAGGTTATCAAATATTTATGCACTGAGGAGGGGGCTTGGAGTAATCAAAACAGAGTTGCAGTCACTGGTTCCACAACCATTATTGGATGAAACATTGGAGAGGAAAATCAGAGATATGAGGTTGAAATATATACTATTCAGGAAGTTTTGTGATCTCCCAGGGGTTTTCACTGAAGGACCTAATATGCGGGTTATACTTGGCGTGGGCTATTACTGGATTGTTGATGTGGTAAGCAATTCAATTTTTTTCATGTCATTATTATCTCTTACATACCAATTACATATCATATGTTCTTAACTATTAAGGAAAACTTGATAAAATCCTGTCACTGTCAGGAGAGGCATTGGGAGACCTATTTCAGAATGTATGGCCTGACAAATGCAAGATATATGCAAGCATTGTTTGATGAGCACCAGTGTGCTTTGCTTCCAGGCGAGGAAGGTATATATGAAGAAGAGTTTACTGAAGAGAATGTTGATGATGATGATTTTCCAGAAGAGGAGGAAGTGGTTGAGATAGTAGATGATGATTTTGGTCCAAGTGATATTGAGGATTAAATCTAGTAATTATCTTATAGGTATCATAACAAATTTAGTGAATTGTAGTGTAATCAGGGCATATTGTTTATGTTTTTTAATACTTACTAGGCATATTGTTTATGTTTTTTTAATACTTAGTGGGCATATTGTTTATCTTTTTAATACATAATGGGTATATTTTTTAAATCGACCCAAACTTAAAGGGCAGATTCATAACATTTTGGACAGTTTTTATGAAAGTTGATAAACTTAATTTGCATTTTGTTTTAATAATGCACTAACAACATATAATGTCAGACATACACAACCATATTTAATCCAATCTAATTAGTCCATTGCTATAGTATACAACAGAACTCAATAGAAGGTTAACAAGATGAAAAACAAGGTTTTTGATTAGTCTCCATTCATTATCATTACATGAACAACATCATCAACAAACTCAAAAAATAACCTAACACAACCATAATCCAAAACATCCTTACACAACTTTAATCCAAAACCTTAATCCACAAAATCAACTCCACACCTCCTCATTTACTCAAACTTGCATAATTTTTATAATCAAATTAGCACACATACTACTAAGCCCACATACTACTAAGCCAAAACCAATGGCTTCAATACAACCTTACAACAACCAAAACCAATATGATAATGATCATATAACATAATCTAACCCTAACTTCCAATTTTTTGTTCTCAATCTGCAAAGCCTTGATTTTCTCTTCTTGCTCCTTCGTGGTTTTGTCATTTTTTGATTCTTTCTTCGAAGCAACTCTTCTTCAAGTCCCTTAAATCTACCATGCACCCTCTCGATTCTTCTGCGCAAAATTGGTATCACAGCCCTAACATATGAGCGAACATGCGGATCTTCCCAAATGCATAGCCGACACCAAACGGGCCATCGGACACCCATGGAACCTTCGTCCAGGGTTTCCATCGATCATGGACACGCGCACGGCAATTGCATACCAGATGTGAGCTCATGGTCGATTTGAACATTTTTGATTTAGGAAATTAGGGTTTTGGTTTGAAATCAATTTGGGGGGCGCGCCGCGTCGTTTTTTTTTCTTTTCAAATCAATGGCTGAAGTGTTTTTATATTGTACCTGGTGTCCAAAAACGTGTTTTTTCAGGGCCGAAATCCGAGTTGACGCCGCGTTTTTTAGTGGCCGTGTGCCAAAAAAGCCAGCTCGGCTGCCACGTCGGATTTTTTCCTAGATGGCACTGGGTGGGCATAAAAATTGAAAAAATGCCAAATCGTGAGTTAGTTTTAAAAATTTGGTACTTATTGGACAGATTCATTAAAAAGACAAACTTACAGTGCAGAAATATTAATTTGTCCTTAGTATAATTATAATCTTGTGGCTGCGTAAGATAATCTCATCAAAAGTGGGACACGTTAATTGTTCATGGTCTAAAACAAGGAATAATCGGTAAATAATTACATCTTTTGGAGATGCCCTATCTCGTATCTCGTACCCCATTAGGATGAATTATCCATCGTTAGTGGAGACATATTGCCAACTAATTTACAATCCGTTTCAATTAACTGCTCGAGCTTCGACCCAAAAAAAAAAAAAAAACAACATTATATTACAGGTATAGGTAATTATCCATGATTAACTTTATTCTCAGAATATTCCGGAGTCCCATTGCCTTCTTATTATTAAATGAGAGATGTCCCAAAACATAGACAACAGGCGGTCGAATTCTACAATTTACAACCAAGCGGCATAAGGAGAAAGGTCATTTATAAACTCATTTCTTAACGAATTGTAGAGCCATATACTGAGAGAGACTTGAAATTAAGCTATAACACAGTCATAGTTAATGTTCTACCATCAGATTTTGTTCCCACTAATTCGCCAATTCAGTATATGACATTGACATGAACATTAGATGAACTTTTGTTCTCCCACAAGTTTATTAAGGTTGAACAATTTTAATTCTTTGACTCACTCCCACTTCGACCAGTACTATAGCGACTAATTTAAAGATTTAAATTTTTGTTCTCGTAATTCCCTGGGGTAGTTACTGCAATTGGTACGCGATATGTGCATGTTACTATTGCAAAGAGTCCGTGTTAGTTTTCTTTATATCGTTTAATAATATTGTTCCCTGTCTAAATATTCGTAATAAAATTATGGAACAAATATAATATTTTCCTCAAATTAGCAAAACAAAAATTGTTGTTTAATTTCACTATTAAGTTAATCACAAGAATAAAATATATAGAGAAAGGTGTAAGAAAATATCACCTCAAGAGCGAAATGGATGAATATTATCTCAAATTTGATACTCGATCTATACAATGCATTTGAAGAACACTTGAAGGTGTTCTTCACATTTTTCGGAAAATTTCTCGAATTAAAACTATACTTCCCATGTAATGCATTTGAATTTTACAATACCGTCACCACTGCCCGAACTATTTCGACGAGGAGAAGATTCTGAAAAAAATATAAATTTCATGCCATTTTTTGGTCGAAAAATTACTGAGGGGGGGGGGGGGGGGCAAATCAAACAGGTTGACGAAGGTTAGAGGGTAAAATGCTTATTTATTAAGTTCGAGAGGTAAGGTCGAAAAGTCGTTACAGTTCAGGGGGTTTGATACTCTTATCCCAAGCATATATATATAAATATATATGAAAAAAAAAGTTTACATTATATATATCAATCGACTTTAGAGATACCATTCATCTCTTTTGCCCTACAAATCTCCCCAACAAGCTCATCTAAACTCTTCCACGACGAGCCACCTTCATCCATTGCTTCCCTTGCCTCCTCCGCGACCTTCGTCACATTCGCCCTCAATTCCTTCCCCTTTTCACCTTCCATCAACTCCACCGCCACCTTTTTCAAACCTTCCCACGTCACAAATCCTTTCGCCGTTCCATCAATTGTTTCAACTCCCAATCCAATCTTAATCTCCTCAACCACCATTTTCGCGTTCAAGTGTTGCTCTGCCATCATGGGCCAAGCAAGAATGGGAACCTCAGCGCATATTCCCTCCATAACCGAATTCCAGCCGCAGTGACTGAGAAAGCCCTTTACTATTTCATGTTCAAGTATCTCATTTTGATCAACCCATTCTTTTACAATAATCCCCCTTTCCTTGACCCTATCTTCAAATCCTTCAATTAGTTCTACACCATTTTTTCTTAAAACCCAGAAAAAGTTTATGTTTGCTTCCTCCAACCCTCGCGAAATTTCATTTAATTGTTCTTGTGATATTTCTGCCTGCGAACCAAATGCAATGTACAAAACCGGGTGATTTTGTTCCAGTTTCTCGTCAAGCCATTGTATCCAATCGGGCTTTGGCGTGAGTTTGTTAGTATTTTCTGAAGGTTGGGCGAGGCAGAGAGGGCCAACGCTCCATGCTTTAGGTTTGCTTTTATTGTCGTAGTAATGGTAAAAAGTTTTTTCTAGCTTATAAAAGCTGTTCACTAGCAAACCATAACTATTAGAAGTGGTCATCGTTGCTTCCATGATGAAATCCCAATGCGGACCTGTTGGATCACGCTTGTCAAAGGGGTCACTGAAGTGGTTCCTAGTAAGTTTAATCCAAGGGAAACTAGGTAAAGCAAACTCTTCGTCTGGTGACTCGTGAAATGATATCAAGCCGTTTGGGCCGGCTTCTTGGCTCAATGTCATGGCGTAGTAGCTCATACCTACCGAAAATATATGTTTACAAAAACATAAACATTGAGCCTCTATTTTGAGTGTACGCTGTAAAACAAGCTCGAGAAAAGGACATTTTTCAAAAACTGTCTCAATTTTCATGTGATTTGTTCAAGTCTTGAGTAATTTTTTGAGAAAAATAAAATTAACTAGGTTTGAGGTCATTTTTTTTTTCTTTTGGTATACTTTTTTGAAATTAAACATTTGCACTTCAAAAAGTACCATGCCCGAGATTCATATGTCAAATTGTCAAAGTCGTTGCATATTTATTGCAGTGTTAGGTACTGCGAGCTACCTATCTTTTACCTTTCATTCAATGAAATGTCACGTACGTTCTTTGAACCTATTTTTAACCTTATTGAATGCAACGTTAGATACTTTCTCAGAAATTTGGCACCTTATGGTGTCGGTACATTTTCCATAATAAAAGGTCCTTCCTCATACCTAAACGATAACTAAATAAATGCAAGCACTCTTTTTGGGTTCCATATCAGACTCAAAAATAGACACAAAAATCGACTCTACCATGAACTTAGTCTCTCAATTTTATTTTTTGAAAATGAGACGTCAACTATCAATTCATATCGAAAAGAAAGTTTGAGATGCATTTACACCATTCGTTCATATAGAAGAAATAATTAATAGCATTTGTTAAAAAAAAAAAAAAAAAACATGACGCAACGTATGGAAAAATAATTAAATGCTTGAACACCACATAATTAATTCAGTAATCATGTCATACCATAGAAGCTGAGCCGCGGTATTCCGAACTTTGTAGCTGATTCCAGCGTCCAATGAAGAAATCCATCCGACACAACACAACTAACACGTGCACAAATCTTCTCAAGTTCCTCTTCAAAAAAAGGTTGCATTGATTTAATGGCGGTCACAAAAGGTAAAAATAACGACATCGAAGGAAGTTTATCGGTGTTTTCGGTTCCGGCTGGAATACCAGGGATGTTTTCCGGGAAAGGTAATTCAATGATGGTGACTTTTGTTTTAGGAAGTTGTTGGGAGATGAACGAGCGGTTTTGCGCGGTGGTGAAAACGGTGACGTGTACTCCGCGGAGGAGGAAGAGGCGGGTGAGGTGGAGGAGTGGTATTGTGTGGCCTTTGGACATGAAAGGGAATACAACTATGTGAGGTTCCATTTCTATTTGTTGTATATTATGCAATGTGTGTTTTTTAATATTTGTATCTGGCTGAATAAATAGAAATGTTTGTGATTGAGAACAAATTAGCTATTGAGTGGAGGGTGAGGTTGCATTGTGGAGACTTGCGTGTGGGATTTCTCTACTCTTCTGTTTTGTAGTGAGACTTAGAACCAAGTTTCGGTTTTGGTATATATTTTGGTTCGTTAAATATTAGAGATTTTGCTAGTTTTCAAGAGCCCTTTTTAATAATGATTTAGGAATGTAACAGGTTTTTTATTATTGTAATAATTAATGTTGAATAATACATTTGTGTTTTCCTTATTTTTGGAAGAAACGTTTAAGTTTCTTGATGCAAGAATTTCCTATCACACTCCTTTTAATTAGTAACACATAATGAAACACTTATGTATTTGATCATTTATTCATTTCGTTCTTTATAATTTAGGCTAGGTGTTGATGTGAAAGTAATTAGAGCGAATACGACGATCGAGTTAGAACAAAAATCAAGCATATGATTGATTTACCTTTTTTAAAAGCTTCGGCGTCCAACCATGTCAACAAATTTTACTATTTGTATTTAGATTTTTTTTGAGATAGTGATATCGATCTATCACCATAAGCTTTCATGACGTATGTAATTACATGACCCTTCCCTGTGGCTTGGGAATTACGCGTAGTTAATTTTACAGTGATTCGTTGAGCTTTAATGACTATTTCATTCTTTTATGGTAGCTTTTCTACTTTTTACTAGAATCATTATATTATAATATTGTCGTGTAGAACACTCCCACGACTAATAATTAGTATATATATTAACACTTGTCCCGGCGAAAGATAATTTTATCACAAGTGGGATTCATTAATTCAAGTTTAGTATGTAGAATAATCAGTTAACCACAAATTTGTGGAATACTACTGAGTCATGTACTCCATTTGGATGAAATGTCAAGCATAGATCAAGATTTTTATCATCTTACGTTACATTGACAAATTATATTGGGCCGAGTTGGATTTGAAGCGGTGAAGAAATTTAACCGATGAATTTACAGTCGGTCCTTTTTAACCAGTCGGGCATAGGCGACCCAAGTATAAATTTTAAACATATTGGTAATGTAATCAAATTTTTTTACAAAGCCTCCAAGAAAAAAATATGTCCTAAACCATCAGGCGATGACCGTAGGCGAATTCTACAAGTTACAAACATGTCGTCAAAAGGCATAAATTGAATGATTATTATCTCAAGTGTTTGTGGTTCATGGTTACGGTCTATTTAGCGAATCAAAAATGAGATTAGATTTAATAGGTATGTTGGACTTCTGGTGGGTACATAGTTGACTTGGTCAAAGTTCGGTTGGAGTTGGATCAAAGTACATAAACTTGGCTTTGCTATTCTCTTTCGAATTGTTGTAATAATCCATTTTTTATGTTTTTATAATGTGAGTGGCAATTCATAGCCGCTACCTTTCGAGTGCATACGAGGTAAAAACTTTGTGTTGACGTAATAGTCGCCAAACCAGATAAACTGAGTGATTGTAGCTAGAAGACATAAAATCAAGTTGATCTTTGTGAAATCGAACTTGAAACTTGACGATGTACAAATCCATTAACCTGCCTCTAGCTCTGTAGTTGTTTCATTGATGGTGTGTAGTGTTTTTACCGCTCTCTCTAATTAAAATTTGTTTTACAAATCAAAATAAAGGAATTCACCAACCAAAAGATTATTCTCTAACTATAGGAAAACTCGTACAATAACACAAATGTTTACATAAAAACCTAAATTAACTTCAACATAGAAAATTGTTGTCAAACTTGATGTTGAAGGAAACTCGGAACTTATGGATCATGGAGTTGGATAAAATTCAAAAATGACGGCCTCTCTTATTCTTTTACAAATTACCTAACTACCCACGGGCATGTTTTTAAATTGTAAAGAACCTTTTAATGCAGAGTATCTCTTGTACTCTTTTATTTCTTAATAAATTTTCTTCTTTGCCATAAAAAGAAAAAAAAAATACAATTGCGGTCAAAATAGAACAACCTCACTGTAAAAAAAAAGTTACTCTCATTTTAGACTAATCAATCAAACAACTCTCTCTGGAACCAACATTTGTTTTTTTTAAATCTCTCTGGAACCAACATGCGGCACGCACTTTATTTACTTCTCACTCTTTTCAATATATCTTGTATTATACACATACGCATGCTACGTAGTGCTGCCAGAAAATTTTAGAGCCATTAGATAGAGCTGCAATAATTCATTTTTTTGGAATCATACAATAATTCAATTCGGAAGGGCTAACTCGACAATCGACATAATATGAAGTTCCCATCAGAATATTTATCTGTAAAGAAAAGTATAAATTGTTCTTTAATTATTTAACTGAGTCAAGCCTAGCTACATTTTATGAAGTTTTGTAATATTGAATAAATCTTCTAGAAGATTTTAAGTACTACAAAGATATTCCCAGACACAGGCAGATTATATTATATATGTGTACTTACTCAAATTAACCACAGTACATTACATTTACAAATGAACTTTATAATAAGAAGACTTCATTCTACTCTAGAATTATAGATGATACCACTCTGTACAGCCAAAAAAAAATATGATAAACTCAGTGTACAGCCAAAAAAAAATGATAAACTCAACCATAATATCGAATATGTAAAATAACTTTATATAAGTATCGACCTACTATGCACGCACATTTTGTGATTTCCAAATTATATCTTGGTAACCAGTACTGCTAATTTATTTCAGGAAATTAGCAAGTGTTGCGTGAACGCGTGAGATTGCAGTTCCTTAATAAAAACAATCTTATCATTTGTAGTCGCTTTTCTAGTTCGTCCATTTGTGACTGTGTGCTAGACTGTGATGCACCGATAACGATACCAAAGCTACTATGCAATACCCGATATATATATCGATACCGATTCAGATACCGATACCAGTTTTGACGTATCCGATACGCCACGAGGCGTATCCTTTAATTTTGAAATTAAAAAATCTCGATACGTATCCGATACGTTTTTTTAGGAGTATCGAAACTATTATGGGTATTTTTTATAAACTTTTAATATTTGATAGGTTAAATATTTAAATATAAATTCCATCAAATATAAAATGAAATAAAAAAAATAAAAATCCCTTTATCAAGGGCACGATTCAGGTCTCAATATTTTTACAATTATACTTTTCTTTTTCTATTTATAATCACCACCACCACCATGTGCCACCACAATTATACTTTTTTTTTCTATTCATAATCACCACCACCATGCGCCATCTTCAAGTTTGTTATGTTGTTGTTTAACTTATTAGTCATAAATAATTCACGTTTATATGTCTTTTTTCATATTTGATGCATGACTTTTTTAAAATGTTAAACATTTTTTGTGTATTTCTAATTTTTCTTGTTTAAGCTTTAAATTTTATTGCTTGTTAAAAATAAAAAAATATATATAATAAATATTAATAATTATTTATATATAGACGTATCATTGCTGTACAGGTATCGGCTATTTTTAAAAAATGCCGTATCGGCGTATCCGTACCGTACCGTACCCGAACCGCCGTACCCGAACCCGTGCAACGTAGGTGCTAGACTAGGGAGGCCCAACAATTTGACAGGACGGTAATTCATTTCTTCTTAAATAGGCAATAATTCAAGTTGAAAGCTTACTCGGAGTGGGAAATAGAATGCTTTTCTGAGTGATCGACTCCTCCCTCAATGATTCTTGCATCTTTTTTTTTTATACCACAAATAATGCTTTAATACTGTTATAGAATAACTAAAACAGTTGGAGTTTATAACAATATATTAAAAGACTTAGGAAAAGAAATACAAATATTAAGTAATAGTACTTGTAAATTGGTGTCATTTTACTCTTCCAATAGTGCTCTTTATATAGAGGTTTTTCCAACATAATACACTATTTCAATAGTGTTCATAATAATTATTAGAGATAAAAGCGTCAAGCCCCCTAAACTATACACGTTTTTGCGACTTGCCCCCTAAACTAAATTAATAAGCGTTTTTATCCCCTGAACTATACTTGTCTGTTCGATTTTCCCCCTCACCGGTTTCCGCCGAATATTCCTCAAAATATTCCATTCTCGTGCGACTCACGTGAGGGTCAGAAGGGCATTTTCGGTACATGTTATGGAGTGTAAAGTTCATGCATATTCCCCCTTAAACTATGCTTCTTGGTGCGAATTACCCCTTAAACTATGTTATCGTACCCCTTGAACTATTGTGTTGCGATTTGCCCCCTGAGTTAATTTTGCACCTAAATTTACCCTTTATTCCATATTTTGGAGGATCTTTTTTATGTCTTTTTAGTGTGGGTTTTTGTGAGTTTGCAAACATGTTATTGAGCCAATTGTATTCTTAACCATTCAGACATATTACACCAAAATCCGAAGAATTTGAACATCACAACATGAAACAGACTAGTTAAATTACACCCCGATCATTAACAAACTTGTCCTTAAAATGAAAAAAAATAAACTACTTGTCCTTAAACAGGTCTTCATTCCTTGAGCTTTGAAGTTATGGCTTTGTCCAGAAGGATGGTGCTGCTCCTCATCATGTATTTTTTGTGACAGACTGAAAATCTTTTGGTATCTTTATCTTTTATCCAAGAGATTGGTTCTTTGGAACATCATCATTTTCTTTGGTAGATTGAAAATCATCCGCAGCTTTGTTATTGTGTGCAAGAGATCCAGAGATGGCATGACTTATGTTTGAAGAATTTCCATCCCCGTCAGTAGCCACACTTCCTTCAGACGGTTCTCCACCTTAACAACGATTGTCAAAAAACCCATAAAGTATTACTTCATATCATACAGCTACCAGAATCCACATAACAATGATTAACACACATAAAGCGGTTGGGTTAAGATAAAACAAAATAGTCATAAGCTATAGAGATTACCAAATGATCGACAAGAATGAAATTTTTCCGTTTTCGCCGAAGTTCCAATGCTTGTCTTTGATCGTGCATCTTCATCCACCTCTTCATTCATGAACAAAACCACCGAATGTTACTAAACACATAACCACTAACTTTCGAAAATTCCCAACATCAAATCACAATTTCTCTACATACTAAGCCAAACGAGTGTGTCAAAAGCAACAACGGCAGTCCAGTTATCTATATTAATACGGAATAGTGGCCAATACAAACCCAATACCAAAAAATACAAGAAAAATATATAGGAATACATACCTAGGGAGGAAATTGGCGAATCGAAATCCGAAAAACCACCAAACAGCTGAGGAGAAGCATCCACAAACTTCGCTGTCGTATCCTCTTCGACATTTCCTCCTCCTTCTCAATTCAACATTTACAACATTAGCTCTCTCTCACACACACACACACAAACAAACACACAGTTACAAACATTTCTACTCTCTCTTCACACAAAAAAGCTGACGATTATGAAACTACCTTGAGTGGAATTATTTAACCTCGTTTATTATTAGGTTGGGGCTTTGATTTTTGCAATTTTGACGAATTAAAGTGATTCGATAGAGAGTTTGATGAAGAACCCTAATTTGTTGGGTTGTTTTCTTTTTCTAAGTGTGAAGTAGTGTGGAGTGACGTTTCGATTTACCCCCTTGAACTTAGTCCATTTTTTAAATTTTTTTAATTCGTGGAAAATAAAATGGAACATATGAAATTCGCACTAAGAAGCATAGTTTAAGAGGCAATTCGCACTAAAAAGCATAGTTTAAGGGGAAATATGCATGAACTTTACACTCCATAACATGTACCGAAAATGCCCTTCTGACCCTCACGTGAGTCGCACGAGAATGGAATATTTCGAGGAATATTCGGCGAAAACCGGCGAGAGGGCAAATCGAACAGACGAGGATAGTTCAGGGGGCAAAACGCTTATTAATTTAGTTTAGGGGGCAAGTCGCAAAAACGTGTATAGTTTAGGGGGCTTGATGCTTTTATCCCTAATTATTATTACTATGCTAAATAGTAAGCCTAAGTATATGTACAACAATTTCCACAAAGGCCACATGTATGTATTATTTATAACACTCCCCCTTGGCCGTTTGGAAATTTTGTAACGTATATGATCCATCTTCTGCACACGTCTTCTGCTGCCTCGTTAAAAACCTTATAAGAAAAAACCCAGTGGGATAAAATTCTTAATAAGGGAAAAAGAGTGCAACCGTGTGAACTCCCCCTCAAGTTGCAATCTCCAATTCTTCATAAGTCTCGTAGGTGACGCACCCCAATACTTTAAACATGTTTCTTAAAAGTTACAGTAGGGAGTGCATTTATAAAAAGATCTGGCATATTGTTACATGATTGAACATATTGGATATTAATTTCTTTGTTCTTCTCGAGTTCCTTAGTGTAGACAAAATATCTTGGGGGTATGTGTTTGGTTCGATCACTCTTGATATAACCTTCTTTCATCTGTGTAATACATGCAGAATTGTCTTCGTATAATGTTGTAGGACCCTCTCTAATAGGTAAGCCAGATGTACTTCTTATATGATGTGTCATTGATCGTAGCCATACACATTCCCTGCTTGCTTCATGGAATGCAATAGTCTCAGCATGATTCGATGATGTTGCAACAAGTGTCTATTTCTGAGAACGCCATGAAATAACAGTGCCTCCATACGTGAATACATATCCAGTTTGAGATCTGGATTTATGTGGGTCTGATAGAAAACTTGCATCTGCATAACCAATCAATTCTTGTACCGCATTGTTAGAATAAAATAGACCAAGATCCACAGTTCCTTGAAGATAACGGAATAAATGTTTAATTCATTTCCAATGCCTTTTTGTGGGTGATGAGCTAAACCTGGCTAATAAATTCACAGTAAATGATATATCAGGTCTAGTACAATTAGCTAGATACATTAAAGCTCCAATGACACTTAAATATGGAACTTCAGAACCAAGAGTTTCTTCATTTTCTTCACAAGGACGAAAATGATCTTTATCTATAGTTAATGATCTTGCAATCATAGGATGGTTCAAAGGTGTTGCTTTATCCATGTTAAACCGTTTCAATATCTTTTTAGTATAGTTAGATTGATGCACAAGTATTCCATTTTTAACATGCTCAATTTGCAAACTAAGACAATATTTAGTCTTTCCAAGATCTTTCATTTCAAAATCATCCTTTAAATAATTCATTGTTGAATGAATTTCTTTGTCAGTGCCAATGATATTTAAATCATCTACATAAACCGCAATAATTGCAAAACCAGATGATGTTTTCTTAATAAAAACGCATGGACATAGAATTATTTATATATCCTTCTTTTATTAAATATTCACTCAAACGATTGTACCACATGCGACCTGATTGCTTTAACCCATATAATGATCTTTGCAATTTAATTGAGTACATTTCTCTAGGTTTGGAACTTGATGTTGCGGGTAATTTAAGTCCATCAGGGACCTTCATGTAAATATCATTATCAAGTGATCCATAGAGAAAAGCAGTGACAACATCCATGAGATGCATGTTTAGATTTTCATAGACCGCTAGACTGATCAAGAATCGAAATGTAATCGTATCCATTACAAGAGAATACATTTCTTCATAATCGATTCTAGGTCTTTGAGAAAAACCTTGTGCGACAAGGTGAGCTTTGTACCTTACAATTTTATTTTTCTCATTTCGTTTGCGAACGAAGACCCATTTGAACCCTACAGGTTTCACACTTTTTGGTGTGAGAACAATGGGTCCAAATACATTTCGCTTATTAAGCAAATCTAATTCAGCTTGCATAGCATCTTTTCAGTTATCCCAATCATTCCTATTTTGACATTCAATTACAAATTTGGGTTCATGATCATCATTTTCATTCACAATTTCATAAGCGACTAAATATAAAAATATTTCATCCATATTTTCCATCTCCTTTCGATCCAATACTATTCCTGTATTGATATAATTTATAGAGATTTCAACGTTCTCTTTATTTATAGGATCGGATTGGATAACTTCTTGTGGTATCTCATATGTCACATTTTGCGACTCATCAGGCATAGATTCATCAATAATAGGATCATTAGGTTTTGATGTTCCTTTTCTTTTTTGAGGATTTTTGTCCTTTGAGCTAGTAGGACGCCCACGTTTCTTAGTTATATCAAAGATATCATCCTTTGATGTTTCTTTTGGAATTACAATATGAGCACGAGCATTTGTAGCTGGTATATGTGATTTTGTTACCCTGTTTATGTCAGTAAATGCATCAGGTAATTGATTTACAATAGCTTGTAAATGCAAAATTTTCTTGACTTCCAAATCACATTGCTTTGTTAACATATCAAAGCTTGTCAAAGATGGATTATACCATGATATATCCTTTTCTAACTGCTTCTTTTCTCCCCTTATGGCTGGAAAATTTGCCTCATTAAAATGGTAATCGGTAAAATGTGCCGTAAAGACATCACCTGTTAGAGGCTCAAGATATCTGATTATTGATGGTGAGTCAAATCCAACATATATTTCCAACCTTCTTTGTGGTCCCATTTTTGTTCGCTTTGGTGGTGCAATTGGAACATAAACCGCACAACCAAAAATCTTTATATGGAAAATATTAGGTTCATGACCAAAAGCAAGTTGTAATGGGGAGTATTCATGATACGAGCTTGGTCTAATGCGAATTAGTGCTGCAGCATGTAAAATCGCATGACCCCATAGAGAACTTGGCAATTTAGCTTTCATCAACAATGGTCTAGCAATTAATTGAAGACGTTTAATTAATGATTCAGCTAAACCATTTTGAGTATGTACATGTGCAACACTATGTTCAACCGTAACTCCAGTTGACATACAATAATCATTGAAAGCTTGAGATGTGAATTCATCAGCATTGTCAAGTCTGACTTTCTTGATCGTATAGTCAGGAAATTAAGCTTTTATTTTAATTATTTGAGCAAAAAATCTCGCAAATGCCATATTGCGAGTAGACAATAGACAAACATGTGACCCTCGACTTGAGGCATCAATTAATACCATAAAATATTGAAATGGTCTACATGATGGATGAATAGGTCCACATACATCACCTTGAATTCTTTCAAGAAATGTGGGTAATTCTATCTTAATTTTAACTGGTGAATGCTTTATAATTAGCTTTCCAAGAGAACATGTTTCACATGGACTATTGTTGCTCAGATTGAGTTTGGATCCTTTTAATGAATGTCCATGTGTAGTTTCAATTATCCTTCGCATCATTGTTGAACCAGGATGACCTAGTCGATCATGCCATAGAGTCAAAAATTCTGGATTTTCATTGACTACCATATTTGATTCGATTTCATTAATATGTGTATAATGCAACCCTCATGAGATATATGGTAGTTTTTCAAGAAAATGTTTCTTTCCTGGTATATTCTTAGTAATGAAAACATATTTAGCCTTATTCACAGTCATTGACTCAGTATCATATCCATGACGATATATATCTTTAGAACTCAATAAATTTCTTCTGGATTTTAGGGCAAATAAGGCATCATCGATGATAAACTTTGTTCGATTTGGTAAAGTATAAGTAGTTGTACCAGATCCTTCAATCAATTTAATATGACCTCCTATTGTACTGACTTGAAATTTTGAGGGTTCTAAATATGTAAAATATTTCTTACTTGTGAGAATTGTATGAGTTGTACAACAGTCAAGTAGGCAGAAATCACCAGTATGCTCCATATCACGCTTCAGTTCAAATAAACAATATTAAAACAAATATTGCAATAAACAGGGTATATATTTGAAAAGAGATTATTTTATTGAAAGCACACAACAGAAATGCAGGAAATAGATAATACAACTTAAAACATAAATCACAATAAGCATATTCAGCCAGAAGATCACATAACACATATTAAGCCAAACGAACATCATAGTCGTCAGTAAAGTCTGCCGCCTCCATAAAGGTGGAATCACCATTTGGATTTTGTTCGACAAGGTTAACTTTCTTTTCTTTACCCTTCAAACTTTCTTGGTACAGCTTGCAGAGATGTTCTGGTGTACGACATGTGTTGGCCCAATGTCCTTTCATTCCACATTTAAAACAATAACCTTGAGGGATTTTATTATGTTTTTCTTTGTTCTGGTGGTTATTCTTAAAGTCGGTGTTGGTATGCGAGGGGTTGTAAAAATTCCCTCGACCACGGCCACGGCCACCTCTTTTACCACGTCCACCTCTATAGCCATATCCTCCTCTATGACCACCTCTACCTTGATCATGACCACGACCACGACCACGACCTTGATTGGCATTCTCATTGTTACCTCGTCCATAGGAGTTTGAAAAGTTAATGGCATTTGCCTCAGGTAATGCATGTGGTCGAGGAGGACGAGATTGATGATTTTTCATCAATAAGTTATTGTAACTTTCTGCATTAACAACTTTTGTTGCAAGTTGTGATATTTTGAAATATTCAGCAATCGGTATTGCTGTTGAACATTTATCATGGACACATGGAAAGTAGAAAGTGTTTTCTCTATCATTTCTCTATCAGTAAGCTTTCTTCCACAATAAATTAAATCTGAACGAATCTCCATAAGCGCGGAGTTGTATGCGCTTATGGTTTCAAAATCTTGGAACCTTAAATTGTTCCAATCATCGGTGGCTTTTGGCAACATGGTTTCCTTTTGATGGTCATATCTTTCCTGTAGGTTTGTCCATAATTCATGAGGATCGGTAACATCAATATATTCTCTCCTTAAGGTTTCATCTAGATGTTTTCTCATGTAGATCACAGGCTCACATTTTTCTGGATCCGTATTTGTATTTACTGCAACAAGAGTTTCAACGATACTCTTTGATTTGAGGTACAATTTCGTATCCGATTTTCACTGTCCATAATTCTTGCCAGTGATATTGAGTATATAACTAACTGTACTCGTGAGGTTAGACATTTTGCGAGCTAAATACATAACCAAGAAAAACATAATTAAGATCGAGATAGTTTATTTAACACATAATCATAGAAGCATAATTATTCCAATAATACAATGCAATTATCTCATCTCTAGCCAAATCTTGAAATCGAACATTATTATGATAAAATAGAGGAATATCATAGGGACAAACATAGGAGTGTCTTCATCTATTAGCATAAAAATAAAAATTGAAAGGTAAATGAGGATCAAGATCGCTGTTGTCGTAGAGATCATTTTGCAAGATGAGAGAAATAAGGTGAAGATTTGTGTGGAGTTTGTGTTATGAAATTTGTGTATTTATAGAAGAAAAATATCCGTAAGTAGCTGTTTATTGTCGTTAGAAAAACAATCATTTTTTTTTTTATTTTGGCATGTTTTATGAACTGTAATGTCTTTAATAATTTAGCAACAAAAATTAATTGTAATAACATGTAAAATAATTTCCTCCACATTAATGATATTTTAACAGGCATATGGAATAATATTACGATAAGTAAATACATATATATTTTCCGCCACATTACTATATAAAAACTTTCATGGGCTTAAGGAATAATGTAAACAAGTAAAACAATTGCAATGAACTAAGTGCGTAAATAATTTCTGTCACATTACTATGTAAAAACTTTTATGGGCTTATGGAATAAAATAATTAAGCAATATAATAGGAGAGAAAACCTTCCATAATAATAAATTGTCAGCAATAATAGGAGGTAAAACCTTCCATAATAATAAATTGTCAGCAGTAATATGAGGTAAAACCTTCCATAATAATAAATTGTCAGCAGTAATAGGAGGTAAAACCTTCCATAATAATAAATTGTCAGTAGTCGTTTCTAGCTTGGGGTTAACTCAAGCATCAACGAAAGTTAAAATTAGCTTTAGTGTTAGAGTTAGATGACAGTAAAATATAAAGAGGATTTTCATCTAATCATAAAATTATAGATAGGCGGTAATCCGCCTTGTCTATAATAATGGAGATAGATGAACAAATAAATATAAACTTTCGTACCTTTTAACGTTGAACATTTTTCTTTAACGAAGGAACTAAATTCTTCCTGATCGAGCAATATCGTGCTGATAACGTGTTATAGAATAACTAAAACTGTTGGGGTTTATAACAATATATTAAAAGACTTAGGAAAAAAATGCAAATATTAAGTAATAGCACTTGTGAATTGGTGTCATTTTACTCTTCCAAGAGTGCTCTTTATATAGAGGCTTTCCAAACATAATACACTATTTCAATAGTATTTATATTAATTATTATTACTATGCTAAATAGTAAGCCAAAGTATAGGTACACCAATTTCCACAAATGCCACATGTATGTATTATTTATAACAAATACGAAAATTTATTACAATAGTTGTTCAATGAAAAACCTCCATCACAAAAGCAAGAAAAAGAGGGAGGTTTACAAATGCACCTTCCATGAACTTCTTTTGTTTGGCCCTTAATAAACTATGCCATGTGGGTTGGGCATTTATAAAATTAAACAATTTAAGTCTGCTTTCTTGAGATATTTTTGTTGTGATAGGTATAGGTAATTTTTTTTAAGAAAGAGAATATATACGTGTCACTCGATAAGTGAGTTTCATTTGGAGCTTTAACTCCTGCAACCATTTTTTTAAATAGAATAATAGGTGGATAATTAGTTACTTACATTCATATGTCGAAACTCGAGACTTTTATCTAGCTAAAAATAATAATATAATATAAGCTTTGAATATTTAGAGAAACATGTCCTCTGCAAGTACCACAATTTTAAGTTTTTGGGCGATTTTGTGGATATTTCTGTTAGTGATTGTAGAGGCGTAGGAGTCTTAGTCCACTTAGGATTCCTCCTTGCGCTGCCCTAGCGCCACCACACTCTCCCATGGAGCAGTCATCCGATGGGATTGGTACCTCTTCGGTTGCATCTCTCCCACCGCTGACCACCTCTGGTCCTCCGCCAACCACGACTGGAGTTAGGCCGAAAAAATCTGCTTCGTCAGATCTCCCTCCTCTTGCGGTGAAATTTGGTGTGCATCCTATCAACCTTAACCATACCGTCCTCACAAAAAAATAAGCCTCCTCCTCTGATCTGAAACCTCCTATACATTCCTTTGCTCGTTTTTTCTTAGATAAGGCACCCACATATGTTTCTTCTAGGACAGTTCGTAAATCTTTTGCGGACGATTCGATTTTTGCGCTTGATAAAAGAGCAACTGAACCGAAGAAACATTTTACATATCAAGGGAAACCTGCTATTCTCTTTCAAAGGAAGGATTATGACGTGTTTGCGTTGCAATTCAAGTACCCTCCTGTGTCCGCGTTCCCGAAGGCACCCCTCTTGTTGTTGGAAAATTTTCTCATGGATGTCCAGCCCCCGAAGACCTTCATGCATGGTTGATCAAGCTTAATCTGAAAGGTTCTTTCACTCTTGGTGACATTGACAATTGACATGTATTCATTCAGTTATCATTAGAAGATGATTCTACACGTCTATGGTCTCGTCAATCATGGATGGTGTGCGGGCTTCCGATGTGCGTGTTCAAGTGGATGCCATCATTTAATCCAAATGTTGAATCTTCATTGGTACCCGCATGGATCTTGCTTCCATGTTTACCAATAATATTGCATCATAAAGAAGCGTTGTACAATATTGCTTCAATGATAGGCATTCCACTGCGTATTGATGAACTAACCGTTAGAGTATCTCACTGTAGTTGTGCGAGGTTCTGTGTGGAAATTGATCTTCTTGGGAAGAGATTAGAAAAAAGTTTATCAATGGCCCTGAAAGGTAGTTTTTGGAAAAAGGTTGTGTATGGGAATCACACCCGAGCAGCTCTCTGGAAGGAGAAAAAACGTTTAGGACAAATACGACATAGTAACACAAATGAATCAGATGATTCTAAGATACGATTGGTGGATGATATAGATACCTTAGTCGTACCACAAGCATTGGATCTGTAAACTTCCTTGTTAATTGAACGCTTCAACTTTGCTATTGCCCATTCAGGGGGCACTTCTGCATAGATTTCTGAATACATGATTATCCTGGACCCCACATTTGTCTTCAAACCTTTGATAGGCTTCAACTCTTCAACCCAATCAGGAACCCTTTCATTAACTGTGACATCGTGATTAAAACTTCGATTCTCATAGTCTATAGCATCGATTATTAGCGTATCATTATTGCAGTGCGAAGAACCATAGATCTTAGTCATAGAAGCTACAAGCAACTGAAGGAGAAAGATAGAAGATTATTCGTAGTAATTGAAAAAAGAGAAAAGGTGCAATAAAATAGAGAATACGATTTGGAAAGCGGGAATTAAAATATCAGTGCGAATAATTGTATATGAATATAAGAAAACAGAAACACATATAAAAAAGGAGATCACTTACCTATGTATCGACTTTCAGTTTATCTTGTCCAGTTACTGAAGCGCACAGTCGCCCACCATCACCTTGTAAGCAACTCAAGACTTCAATGGCTAAAGAATCTTCTGCAGAAACACAGTCAGCTTTCAACGAATTGTAAACCAATGCATACCTCCTAACTACTTCAGGCCAAGTCAGTTCATTGAGAATGGGCACTTTATATTTCGCCCTTTCAGTAGCAGTTGAGCTTCCCATATTGCTTCTTCTGCGGGGTTTTGGTATAACCTTAAGCTCGGCCAACAAAATTTGCAATATTTTGACATGCGCTTCTATTAGTCCAACAGAGGGCACTCTGCGAAGTCCTATCATTAGTTGTTCAAGTGACAATATGATCTTTAGACCGAGCATGTGACGGCCGCGTCCTATGAGTCGCGTTCCGATCCGAGTTGGTTCAACGTTGGCCATACACTTTACCCATCTCAGACTAAAACATGTCTCGTAGGAAGGGGTGTTACTGTCCAGGATCACACATACACATAATTATTTAAAAGCGACTTTAATATACACATCGGAAGTCTGTAAATACAAATAATTTGACACTTTAATAATTACATACTGATGATTAATCATTTTCAATTACATGAATATTCCAAAAGGCAAGATTGGCAAAATTATTCATGTGATTCATGCTGCCACGTCGATCTTATCTTGAGGAATGGACAGATAGGAAAAAAACGAGGAATAAGTCTTTGATGACTTGGTGAGATTCATACAAAATAAGTGGCAATGCAAGAATTAACAGTGATTCAATTGATATTTTTCTAGGAGTGATCTTACCGATAGAAACAATTTAACAAGATAATTTGATGTAACAATGGTACCGAAATATTCTGAAAAATAGTTTATGAACATGTGCATTAATAGTAAATCAATCCAACCTTATACTTCCAAATACTACCTTATACCTCCCAACGAGGAGCGACCTCGCAAACAAAATAGGCGATATCCCCGTGTACATGTCGATCCAGCACGCGGGTTACAGCCAACTCCTGACTGCAAGCGACACCTAGATAAATGGGTATCAAGAGAAATTGCTTAAACCGACAGTCCTTACTGCCTGGTAGTAAATCGACTCAATTCTGGGCCCAACTTCCCAAAGGCGTCCCAATGGGTGATAACCAAATAAGCTAGTAAATCGGATAATATCCGTTGCTCCTTGAGCTACATGTCCCGAACATAGTTTGTTGCTCTTTGCACAGTTCAAGAACCAACAGATGAGATAATGACAAATTACCATGATTATGAACTAATATGTGATAAATAATTAATGGTTGAGTATGATTTAACGATGAGTAAGGAAATCATGTTACGAGACGAGATAAGATGCAAAAATAGGAATACGGTGAATAATAGGTTGTTCGTGATTTGGTAACGGGGTAATGTCTTTTTTTGTCCAAATTCCTTTGGCCGGATGCCAAACTGGGCCAGAACAAAATCAGAAATCGAACCTCACCTTTATTTGTATGGAATATCTTGCGTGTTGTTGATTAATTTGTCAAACCTTTAATATCATTAAGATAATATCAGTTAACTGAATAATCATAACTTACCACTATAAACATATGTACTATTCAACTTTCGTGTTGATGAAATTTGAGGATACTAATTTAAGTAAATAACATATATCATTGATGAAAATCTTACGAGATAAACTTTGATGTCGTAAGGTTAAGTTAAATATCAAATATACTTTGTATACGTAATTTATATCTCAAGATTAATCTTAAGCAACCATATATTTATAATTATAATTGTAGTTATAATTTTTCTAATGTTAGAAAATCATTTCAAATGGTAAGTATACAATAATATCAAGTATAGTTTGATAAACTATTTAATTTGATGCATAATAAATCTTTAAAATATATTACTTAACTCATTTATGGAACATCGTTCTTTAAGTCTCAGTACATCCAAAATTTCAGGAATCATGACATCAAGCAATTACCTTATGAAGCAATCTAGTAATTTGTATAACTTAGTTAATATTATTTTGTTTCAAGATTATCTTAAATTACATAACATCTTATTTATAACTTATAAAAATATTAATACGTAAACCTAATCAAGGTAAATGATCAAAAAATATTTAAGTTACAACACATAATCATATAAGAGGATAAGACCTCAAAAGTACATATGATAATCTTATTAAACTTATGTAAAGATATGTTAAACATGATAAATATACTATTTATATACGATTGAAAATATCAAAAATATTAACTCATGAATAAAAATCATATTAAAGTGATTCTAATGATTGATATATCTAATAAGAGTCATTCGTGAGTGACCAATCATGGAATTATGATTGTTATTTTCAATCATAAACAAAGAACTTAAAGTATGTAAAATAAGCTGAAAATCGTTGTAGTTTCGAGTTTACCTTTGATCGGATATCCAAATAAACTTTGTTTCCAAATATTTTTGTGGAAACTGATCCCTAACATCAGTAGGAACATATGTACCCAAATGGGAAGGAATATCCAAATATTTGCTAGGCTAAATAATTCTTGAGAATATAGAACATATTTTTGGATTTTCAGGCAGCAGTTTACGGTTTTGGAATTTTGACCTTCTAAATCACATTATTTGAAAAACATTTATCATATAAAATTTAGAGGACATCATGAAGAGTATTCAGCCATTGGCTTTGATCAAAAAGGATTTTTCTACAATTAGTTATGATTTTTCTAAGGTGCAGGGCTGAATGGATAATTTCTGCGCAATAAAAGTTTTAGGGTATTTCCGGGTAGAAAAGATGAAATAAGAACTTGGGATGAATTTTTCTTGAAAGTAGACTTACTAAATTAGAGATTCATAGGAAGAAAGAAGGAAAAACCAAAATGATTTTGGGTGTGAAAATTATTGGAAGAAAGCCTATTATTTATAGCTAAAACATCAAATTAAAATACTTTTGATTAAGGTCCCACTTTAATTTCTTTATCCATGGCCAACTAATGAAGATTCTAATCTAATAATAGGGAGATGTGGCTGATTTCTATTCCATAACTTAAAATATGATATGTCAATTTAAACAAAATACATATAAATATATATTTATTTATTTATACATGTTAAAACAATTTAACTAAGGTCCCACCTTACTTTCTTTAACAACTAATCACCAAAATCTGATTTCAATTGTCATAAGGGTGATGTGGTTGGTTTCAAAACCATTCACCTATGATGTGATATTATTCTTGTTGTTTATACTAAAAAAGTATGAATAAATATATATTTTTACACATATTTACTTATGTAAGTTTTTTTTAGGTAAAAAAAACTCCAAGATCAATATGTACATGTAAAATATATTTCTTATAAATATTTAAAGCATATAAGATAATAAAAAATGGTTAATTTTCGTTCAAGAACTAAAATGTAATTTTTCTCAAACGTTTGGGGTCAAAAATGCTATTTCCAAAAGTTTGAGGACTACTATAAACTTATGTTTTTGTTCAAATTTCAGGGGCCTTACACAGGAGGACCTCTTGGACACTACAAAGGAAGTTCCACGATTGCAGAAAAAAGTACAATGAACTTCTTTAGCAGTTCTATGCTAAAATATTCTTCATGAAATACCAAACATACCTCGTCAACATCACCCAGAACCGGAGATATTCCAGAATTCATATGATCCCCAAGAGGAAGGTGTTTTTCTGCAACAGGACCTTCAATTACCCGAAATTCAGCATTCCCATAACCCTCCATCAGAATGAGCACACCAATTTGTTCTTGAAGCAAAATTCCCTATACACATACAGATTAAAAGAAGTATGATCACAAAGGTTACCCACTTGCAGATTTTATTCTTCAATACATTATGATTCAACACACATGTAAACCAATAGAATATAGTTAGTGATTACTTGAAAAGAAAACAAGTAGTTCCTCAATTAAACCAGAATGCTGGATAACAACTATAGGGGCAAAACTGTTGGTATCACTACAAAAAAACGGGGTCTTCACGTGCATACACAAGCTGAAAGCATTTATTTCAAACTGGCACTCCATAGAGAAAATGTCTATCTACCGAAACTGTTTTGAGAGAAAAACTTATCAATTAACTAAAGGGCCAAAGACAAACTTCATGAATCTATACTTGTATTCTCGCCGCTGCATTCAATAATCATAAAACTTAACTTCTTTGAAAAACATCATCTAGCAGTGTTGTCATTTGGTTGGGCAATCTAATAGATTTGACATGCATAATTACAACTGATATTTTATATTCTCAAATCAAAAAATGCCAATTAAAACATTATCTACTGATAGCGAAACTTTGTATTTGACAACCAAATATCGTAATTATGTTGAACTCGACTATTACAACTAAAAATGCAACAGTAGGTGTTTGAACTCGCCTAACAATTTTGTTGAACTGTGTGTGATACGATGTTTTGCCTAAGGGATTAGTTGTCCACCCGATGCACTGATTGATAGAGATAGATCCTCTTGGTCGCCTTGCGATAGGAGAAGCAGTGCAAGTCCACATGTGTACTACACACCTTAGTCTAAAAGAACTCAAAGAGGTTGGTGGGCAGTTGTTCACACCCGTGCTAGACACATTGGCGACACAAGTTCAATCAAGAATGCTTTGATATCAGTTCCTATTCCCCCTCGTGTACCAAGATAACAATGTGACAGGGATGTGAGTGATTTTTGACTTCGGTGCTCACAATATGATGCACTTAGCTTATGATGAGTTTGACCAAGTAATTGGAGAAGACAAAGAACCCAAGTCTAGCAATAGCAAAGACAATGAAGATGAGAGGTAGGTGACGACATTGTCTTTGATAATAGTGACCATGATTATGAGTAGTTTGTGCTAATTGGTAATAAAATATTTCTTTCGTTACTCGTTATTCTAAATTATGTTTGAAAAGTTTAGGAGAACGGGATATTATGTTATATTATTTGTCGTATATGTTAGTTTGTACTAATTTGTAATAAAATATTTTTTTACTACTTGTCGTTCAATAACCAAACCAAACCAACTTGTTCGAGTAGTTTCACTACAAGAAAAAAGGGTCATTCGCGACCGCCCGGGCGGTCGCGAATGACCCATTTCCGGTCGCGGATGGTCATCCGCGACCGCCTAGCGGTCGCGGATGACCGGTCGCGGATGCCCTCGGTCGTGGAGGTCATCCGCGACCGCTCGGCGGTCACGGAAGTCATCCGCGACCGCCGAGCGGTCACGGTAGTCATCCGCGACCGCCGAGCGGTCACGGATGACCCCGGGGACATCCGCGACCGCCCAGCGGTCACGGAAGTCATCCGTGACCGCTCGGCGGTCGCGGATGACCCCGTGGTCATCCGCGACGGCTCGGCGGTCGCGGATGACCCCGTGGTCATCCGCGACGGCTCGGCGGTCGCGGGCAACACCGCGACCGCCTGGCGGTCACGGATGACCCCGAGGTCATCCGTGACGGCTCAGCGGTCACGGATGACCCCGGGGTCATCCGCGACGGCTCGGCGGTCGCGGCAACCACCGCGACCGCCTGGCGGTCACGGATGGCCCCGGGGTCATCCGCGACGGCTCGGCGGTCGCGCCAACCACCGCGACCGCCTGGCGGTCGCGGATGACCCCAGGGTCATCCGCGACGGCTCGGCGGTCACGGATGACCCCGGGGTCATCCGCGACCGCTCGGCGGTCGCGCCAACCACCGCGACCGCCTGGCGGTCACGGATGGCCCCAGGGTCATCCGCGACGGCTCGGCGGTCACGGATGACCCCGGGGTCATCCGCGACGGCTCGGCGGTCACGGATAATATTTAAACCATCCGTGACCGCCGGGCGGTCACGAATAATATTCAAGTCATCCGTGACCGCCCGGCGGTCACGGATGACATTATACGAAATAAAAAAAATATTCCGGTAAAATACCGGAATAAATATTTGTTTCTTACGAATATAATGTATGGTTGGACGGTTTTTTATATAAACATCATTTAAGAGAATGATTTGTGTTATAAGTAAGGAAAAGAAGAAAATAAAAGAGTTGGTGTTTTGTTTTTTGGAGATATAAGAAAAGAGGAGAAGAAAAATTGTTGGTGTTTATGTTTTGGATTGGGAAATGAGAAAGGGAGGAGAAAGTGTTGGGTTTAGAGAAGATAATGTGAGTGTAATGAAAAATTAATGGGTGGAATGGTGGGTATATATAGAATTTTGGTGAAAATTTTGAATTTTCAAAAAATTTGAATTTCCCCCCAATTCCAAGGTCTTTCGCGACCGCCGGGCGGTCACGGAAGACCTCGGAATTGGGGGGAAATTCAAATTTTGGTGAAAATTCAAAATTTTCACGATGAATGTTATTCGTGACCGTCGGGCGGTCACGAATGACCCTCTTTCGCGACCGCCCAGCGGTCACGAAAGACCCTTATTCGAAAATCAAATTTTCGTTTATGAATATTATTCGTGACCGCTGGGCGGTCACGAATGAGTGTCTTTCGTGACCGCCCAGCGGTCACGAACTTGGGAGGAAATTCAAATTTTTTGAAAATTCAAAATTTTCGCGATGAATGTTATTCGTGACCGCCGGGCGGTCACGAATGACCCTCTTTCGCGACCGCCCAGCGGTCACGAAAGACCCTTATTCGAAAATCAAATTTTCGTTTATGAATATTATTCGTGACCGCTGGGCGGTCACGAATGAGTGTCTTTCGTGACCGCCCAGCGGTCACGAACTTGGTGGGAAATTCAAAATTTTTGAAAATTCAAAATTTTCGCGATGAATGTTATTCGTGACCGCCGGGCGGTCACGAATGACCCCCATTCGCGACCGCCCAGCGGTCACGAAAGACCCTTATTCGAAAATCAAATTTTTATTTATGAATATTATTCGTGACCGCTGGGCGGTCACGAATGAGGGTCTTTCGAAAGTTTTGATTTTCGTTTGTTTAATTAAGTTGCGATGTTTGTTAAATTGATAAAATACTTACTACTAAGTTAATTAAAAGAGAGTTTATCACAAAATTACACATTACATCTAAAACAACTTAGTGTATATGATGATTAGTTGTAGAACATAAAATAGGTTATTCGTTCATAACTCGCCTAAGCACATCTAACTCGCTATTTTAATAAGTTAATTACTAATGTTGTACTAATTTATTACTTCAATTCACATGTAGTAATGAGACTTATTGTTAAAAATCATAAACACATCAAGATGAATCCATAAAATTAAATTTTCTTTTATGAATGTTATTCGTGACCGCTGGGCGGTCACGAATAAGGGTCTTTCGTGACCGCCCGGCGGTCACGAACCCTACTTCGTGACCGCCCAGCGGTCACGAACATACTTCGTGACCGCTGGGCGGTCACGAAAGACCCTTATTTGTGACCGCCCAGCGGTCACGAATAAGTTTCATTCAAAAGTTTTGATTTTCGTTTGTTTAATTAAGGTGCGATGTTTGTTAAATTGATAAAATACTTACTACTAAGTAAATTAAAAGAGAGTTTATCACAAAATTACACATTACATCTAAAACAACTAAGTGTATATGATGATTAGTTGTAGAACATAAAATAGGTTATTCGTTCATAACTCGCCTAATCACATCTAATTCGCTATTTTAATATGTTAATTACTAATGTTGTACTAATTTATTACTTCAATTTACATGTAGTAATGAGACTTATTGTTAAAAATCATAAACACATCAAGATGAATCCATAAAATCAAATTTTTTTTTATGAATATTATTCGTGACCGCTGGGCGGTCACGAATGAGGGTCTTTCGTGACCGCCCAGCGGTCACGAAAGCCAAAGGCTAGTTGGCATTCGCGACCGCTGGGCGGTCACGAATGCCAACGGCTAGTTGTCATTCGCGACCGCTGGGCGGTCACGAATGCCAACGGCTAGTTGTCATTCGCGACCGCTGGGCGGTCACGAATGCCAACGGCTAGTTGGCATTCGCGACCGCCCGGCGGTCGCGAACGCCAACGGCTAGTTGGCATTCGCGACCGCCCGGCGGTCACAAACTGCCAGATTTTCATTTATAAATATCATTTCCCTTACTTTTCTAATTCACAACAATCTTCACCATTTCTCTTAAGGTATTCTCGTTTTTTTTCATTTAGATGGTCAACTATATTTTTAAATACTAAATATTGGTATGATATGTTAACTTGTTTATTCATTTCTTGATAGATATTGACGTAAACACATCGAGGGTACTCGTAGAGGACACAAGATTCTTGAAGATCGTTTTTTTACGCTTCAAGAAGTAAGTTGATCAATTTATCACTCTTCAACCTTATCGTGCATGATAATTGTTACATTTTAAATTGTTAATTATTAATTGTTTGTAGTATTAATTGTAATTAATTATTTCCTTTAAAATTTACATCTTAGATAAATAATGGACTATCAAGTAGATAGGAATTGGATGTACGATAGATTCGAGAGCAGTGGTTATTTGCGAGATAGTTTTGTGGTTGGGGTTCGCACATTCATAGAATTTGCTTCGCGACAAGATGGCTATTTAGATCTAGGGGGGCGTATTAGGTGCCCGTGCAAAAAATGTAACAATTCAAAGTTTTTCGATCGATACCAAGTCCGTGATCATCTTCATAAGTCGGGATTTACGCCTGGATATTTTGAGTGGGTTTTGCATGGAGAGCAGTTTACCACCACTTCTATGACGTTTATCGACGAACCTCTCGAACCATCACACGCCAATATTCCTAACAGCCCTATTCGTGCTGACGATTCGTTTAGACAGATGGTCGTGGATGCATATGGAGGCCGATTTGATGAGGACGCTGTGCGTAACGAGGATCCGAATCCCGATGCAAGAGATTTTTACGACTTGATGCGTCTAGGTCAGGTGAAGATGCACCCTAAGAAGAGCAAAACCGTCCTGCAGTGGATTGGAGAGTGGGTGAATTACAAAACTATTCACAAGGCGAGTAACATCGTTTCTGACCATTTTTTAAAGATGTCCAAAGATGGGTTCGACCCTGAGATTGAGAAGTTGTTACCTAAAGACACGAAAGGGATGCATAAGATGGAGCGAACCTTGGGGTTAGGGTACGAGAAGATCGATGTTTGCACAAATCAGTGTTTTCTGTTTTACGGGTTTGCGGCGAGCAATGACTTCCTAAAATGCCCGATATGCGGGGTTGATAGATACGAGGAAGGTAGGAAGTCAAAGGTCGCAAAGAAGCATTTGTGGTATTTCCCCCTAGGTCCTCGTCTTCAGAGGATGTATTATACCGTAGGTACTGCAAAGCATATGACTTGGCATTTGAAGTGTCGAGAGGCTACGGATCGAATGATTCACCCGGCTTCCAGTGAGGCATGGCGACACTTTGATCGGACACATCCGGATTTTGCAGCTGAGCCTAGGAACGTACGACTCGGCTTATGTACGGATGGATTCACACCGTATGGCTCATCTGGGAAAAAATACTCTTGTTGGCCAGTGATGGTAACCCCATATAACCTCCCCCCCGATCTTTGCATGAGGCAGGAGTTCATATTTTTGAGCCTTATCATTTCCGGTCCAGATAGTCCCGGGAAGAACTTGGATGTTTATCTTAGACCACTAATTAACGAGCTTAATGCTTTATGGAGCACTGGTTTGGAGACGTTTGATAGCTCAAGGAAGGAAAACTTTCAATTACGAGCGGCCCTGATGTGGACGATTAGCGATTTTCCAGCGTATGGAATGTTGTCTCAGTGGAGTACGCACGGGAAGTTAGCGTGCCCTTATTGCATGGGAGATACGAATTCATTTACGTTGAAGAATGGTGGTAAACCGTGTTGGTTCGATTGCCATCGTCGTTTTTTGCCCAAAAATCATAGGTGGCGGCATGACAAGAATTCATTCAAAAAAGGGGAAAAGTCACTAGAAGAACCTATTTGCAGGAAAATGGGCGACGAAATGAGGGAAATTGTGGAGGGACTTGGGGATGTTGGTTTTGGGGCCAAAGTGAACAATCTACCGGGTTTTCATACGGATCATAATTGGCTGAGGAAGAGCATATTTTGGGAACTTCCCTATTGGTCCACAAACTTGATTCGTCACAATTTAGATGTCATGCATTGTGAGAAGAACTTTTTCGATAACATCATCAACACAGTATTGGATGACTCTAAGACTAAGGACAACATCAAGTCTAGACATGATTTGAAGATTTGGACTATCCGTGAAGAGCTATTTTTAGAACAAACACGAGGAGGCGCATATGTGAAGCCAAGGGCAACCTATTGTCTCAAGCGGGATGAAAAGGTCAAGGTCTTGAAATGGTTGGGCGATCTGAAATTTCCGGACGGATACGCGTCAAATTTGGGACGATGCGTACAAAAGCAACAACATAGGCTCTTTGGTATGAAGAGTCATGATTGTCACGTCTTCATGCAGAGATTGATCCCCATTGCTTTTCGCGACTTCCTGCCCACCAACATTTGGGAAACATTGGTGGAGATTAGTTTATTCTTCCGGGCAATTTGTGCTTCAGAGGTTTCGGCCACCGATATGAGAAGTCTTGAGGAATCCATTATAGTCACGATGTGCAAGCTTGAGAGGATATTCCCTCCTTCCTTCTTCGATTCTATGGAGCATTTGGCCATACACCTACCATACGAGGCTAAAGTAGGCGGCCCGGTTCACTACAGATGGATGTATCCATTCGAGAGGTACACAATGTTTAATGAGTTTAATTCGCTACTGTTATTCTATATGTTATTGACTTTTCGGTATTCCCAGGCGTATGTTTGATTTTAAAAAGTCAGTGATGAACAAAGCAAGGGTGGAAGGATGCATAGCGAATTCCTACCTCCTTTCAGAGCTATCCAATATGTGTGCACAATATCTAGGTATCTCCGCGAGTACTAGATATAATCGTCTCAATAGGAACGAGACTTTTGAGAGTTCAGAGTGGGATGATGAGCTGATGTTATTTCGAAAGAAAGGGAAGGCCCTTGGGCCACTAAACAAGAAGAGGCGGTTGTCGTCCGAAGAGTTGGAGCAAATTGAACTGTACACGCTTCTTAATTGTGAAGAGCTAGATGGATGGGTCGAGTAAGTCAATATTCTTTATTTTACGTGCAAACGCTCTTTATTAAGGATAACTTGTATGTATCACGTATTTCTAACTTATTTTGTGTGTAACTCACAGGTTGTTTATTGAGGAGGAGTGTAATGGACTTACTCCCATGGAGGTACAAAAGAAGAGAAACTGCGAGTACGTGGCATGGTTCAAGCAGACCTACTCGAGTGGCAAGTACATGACAGACGATCGTGTTAAGCCGTTGCTCGCAGGTCCTCTCAACTCAGTGTTGTACTATGAAGGGTACATTGTGAATGGGTTCCGATTTCACACAGATATGCGTTTGGGCCCTAAGAAGAGTGATTGTAGTGGGGTTTATGTGGAGGGGGACATGGGAGGATCCCACGCCACCAACTTCTATGGGACATTGAACGAAATCATAGAGGTGGAATATTGGGGGCACAGAAGACCGCTATACATTGTATTCTTCAAGTGTAGGTGGTATGATATTAGAGCTCGAGGGACTCGTGTTCACGAGACGTACAAACTCGTTGATATTAACCCTCGATGGTCTCTCACAACCAACGAGCCTTTTATTTTTGCCAATCAGGCCCTTCAGTCGTACTACGCCCCGTATCCACAACTTACGAATGGTCGACCAGGTCAAAATGGATGGATGGCTGTATCTACTATACCGGCTAGGCACGTGATCGACATGTCGTCACTAAGTGATTCCAGCGACACAGAAACAGAAATAGGGATGCCAGCGGAAGTGTTCCAAGAGAACGCATCTGTAGGAATTAATATGTTCGTAGACTTTAGCGCATTTGATATGGATATACAATTGGGGTGGGCAAATGAGTTTGAGATCGTCGAAGATGTACAAGATAGAGGAGAAAAAGAAGCTGAAGAGGAAGACGAAGAAAGTGAAAACGTGGAGCTAACTAGTGATACTGAATAGTTCAAGTGTTTTGTAATAATTTAAAACATTACTTTGTGACGCACTTTAATTGTAACGATTTGGTAGTGTTGTAAAAGACATTACAATAATGAAAAATTAACAGTCAAACATTACAATAATGAAAATTTAACAGTCCAACATTACAATAATGAAAATTAAACAATCCAACATTACAATAATGAAAATTTAACAGTCCAACATTACAATAATGAAAATTAAACAATCCAACATTACAATAATGAAAATTTAACAGTACAACATTACAATAATGAAAATTTAACAGTCCAACATTACAATAATGAAAATACAACTAATCATCATCCGAACTATCATCCAACCCACATCCATTCCCGTCATCATCCTCCCCATCATCCTCACCATCATCCTCCCCATCATCCTCACCACTCCCAACACCATCCTCAACACCCAGCTCCACATAATCGTCAGTCTGCAAAGACGCCATAATATCATCGACATCGTCGTCACCATCGTCATCAGAGTACTCCTCGATATACGCAGGCCTATCGGAAGAACTTGGAGCAAATGGATCTGGCCTACGACGCGGCATACGAACCGGTGGAATCACAGCTCCGGTCCTACGTGCATGCCCCATGAATATAGAATCTGATATCGGTGGAAGGTCCACGTCCACCTTCTCATTAAGCAAGCATCTCCATAGCTCCATAGTGGCTTTCATATCAGTCATCCTTTGATCACTGCGATAGATAGTGCGGTCATTCTGCGTTTGTAAGTCGTCGATGCAGGCCTGTGAATAATCTTCTTGTTTCCTGTATTTAATCTTGAACGCCTCCGGGCGTGCATCCCTCGGCAAGCCTTTCGCCTTCCCCTTCTTCACAGGACCAAATGCCTCGGTCCAACAGTCGGGATCGAACACCGGGAGCTTAGCTGGGCGGGGATATCTTTTCCTCAATAGTTCCATGTAATTTTTCTGCATTAACATTTGAAAGAATCAGTACTTATATTGGAATAAATAATTTAAAGCTAGTTGAGGAAGATAAAAAGGAGTATGCGGTTGAAATAACTTACATATTGCGCTTTCGTCGCAGCATCTACCCAAGTCCGCCGAGCTGGAACTCCTGTGTTACCGCCCGTCCCCTTCACCCGCTGCGTGTGACCACGTCTGTAGGCCTCATCATATCGAATAGGGTCTGTTCGTGTTTTGTCCTCCTCAGCCTACACATTTCAAGAAAGAGTACGTTAAAATTGGCTTACGCATATATTAAGATTACTAAATTACACCCATATTGTTAATTTTCATAATTCATACCAGCAGACGTCTGAGCTCCTCTAGGTCGCGGGATCCACCAAAAAAAGTGGGAGGTGCCTTCACCCCCTCAATTGGCTCCTTGCCTCCTCTCCTGTTTTTCTTAGACTTATGCGACACCTCTTGATGATCCTCAGTGGCCCAATGCTTAATCGCCGCCGCCTCTAACCCGTCGTGCATCCAAGTTTTGTCTTTTCCGGTCCATTTTGGATCCACAACCCTCTCAAAGTATTGTTTCTTCGTGTTGTAAATCAAATTCTTATAACACAACTTCGCCTTCGTTTCGTAGGCCCGCTGTACTGCGTGTTTTTCTCTCTCACGAATACCATATATTTTCTGCCAATTAATAAAATTCGATTTATGAATATATTAAATTAAATAATATGATATAGTTGTGAAATAATTCCTCACCGTAAATTTAATAAACATTTTTCCTCGCACAGTTGCGGGCATCGTCAAGTAGGTAGGCCAGAACTCCTTCATGAACTGTCTGATCAACTCTGTGATCGTAGTCGCAACCTCGTTGCTAGAGGGGTTCATAAACAAGCCAAGAGGACACAATTTGATGATCTGCCTTTGAGTCTCGTCATTGGGTTGTTGTGCACCTTTGGAGGTGCCTCTAGTTGGGCGCTGTTGCGTGTCATTGAATACTCCCGATGCTGGAGTATCACTCGGCCTCTCGCTCGGGCCAGCTCCGGTGGAACCAGCGGAAGATGGTGCTCTAGCCCTAGATCCAGATGCAGTCGGTGCGGCATCGGGCACGGCAGCGACATCAAAAGAAAGTCGGCGCTGTAGTAAAGGCGTCAACGATGTAGACGCGTTGGGGATTGTGGCATCGTGACTACGACTGCCACGTGTGATAACTATACGAGGTCCAAGACTACCTCGCCCACTAGCAGTAGGGGGAACATCGGGAACATCCGCATCATCAGGAACATCAGAAACATTTGAACATTGTTGACCACTACCACCCCGACGACGACGACTGCCTGCCATATCGATTATATGCTAGAAAACTACGAGAAATTATCTAAGTTAGACGATTCTAAGAGATTCTCTAAAATTCAGTCGTTACTAAGTTATAAAGATTCCTTAAAGATCATTTGTACTAAGTTATAAAGAACCCATAAAGATTATTTGTTCTAATATATAAAGATTTTGTAAAGGCATAATTTCTAAGTTATAAAATTCCCTAAAGGCGTTATTTCTAAGTTATAATAGTTTAACATTAAATTACCGCGACGGATAATAATACATTAAATTACCTAAACTAACAATTTAATATTAAATAAATATTCTCTAAAGGCATCATTTCTAAGTTATAAAGTTCTCTAAAGATCATTTGTACTAAGTTATAAAGAACCCCTAAAGATTATTTGTTCTAATATATAAAAATTCCCTAAAGGCTTCATTTCTAAGTTATAAAGTTCCCTAAAGATCACTTGTACTAAGTTATAAAGAACCCCTAAAGATTATTTGTTCTAAAATATAAAGATTCTCTAAATGCATCATTTCTAAGTTATAAAGTTCCTTAAAGATCATTTGTACTAACTTATAAAAAACACCTAAAGGCACTATTCCTAAATTATAAAGATTTCCTAAAGGCATTATTTCTAAGTTTGACATTAATAAAAATAAACTTATAATTAAACAATTAAAACTATTACTAAAACATTAAATATAAAACATAATTAAAAAACTAGAAAGATAAATATTTAAGAGAGAGAGAGGAGAGGACTTACAAAGATAAGGATTGAGAGAGGAGAAGGAGGTAAGGAATGAGAGAGAGGAGGGGGGTTTATATAGAAAACCCCCTCCCATCCGCGACCGCCGGGCGGTCGCGGATGCCACTCGTCCGCGACCGCTGGGCGGTCGCGGACGCCAGTAGGCGGGAATTTTCCCGCCTAGTGGCGTCCGCGACCGCCCAGCGGTCGCGGAAGAGTGGCATCCGCGACCGCCCGGCGGTCGCGGACGCCAGGGCGGGCAAAATCCCGCCACTGGTGTCCGCGACCGCCCAGCGGTCGCGGACTAGTGACGTCCGCGACCGCCCGGCGGTCGCGGACGCCAGTGGTGGGCAAAATCCCGCCCACTGGCATCCGCGACCGTCGGGCGGTCGCGGACGAGTGGCATCCGCGACCGCCCGGCGGTCGCGGACGCCACTAGGCGGGCCATAGGCGGGAAGTTTCCCGCCTATGGATTCCCGTGACCGCTGGGCGGTCACGAGAATTATGTCCGTGACCGCTCAGCGGTCACGGGGCTATCCGTGACCGCTGGGCGGTCACGGACATATTTACCGCGACCGCTCGGCGGTCACGGTGGCATCCGCGACCGCCGGGCGGTCACGGATGCTCGCGACCGCCCGGCGGTCACGGGCCGGCGGTCACGAATGACCCCGGATTCTTGTAGTGTTTCTTTTTTAGAAGGTGAAAAATTAGAAGTTTGTAGCGGTCAAAAACCCCAACTAGGTTGGCACCTCCGAGATCACTACGCCACTAATAAGTCTCAATTGAAAATAATTTTAAAAAACCAAGTACAAAAGAGTCATAAAAATAGAGTGAGTTAACAAAACGTAAAGCTCTCTATCTATTATAAATATCATCATTAATTAGCTCAAGAATAAATAAAGGGCTAGAAGACCACCTGTGCACGCCTTGATTTTGGGCGCCAAATTTTGGTGAAGTATCAGCTGCCTTGTTCCCCTCTCTAAAAATGTAAGTGACCCGAAAATTAATGGAGTTGATGAAGCTCAAACAAGTCGACCATTTGCTCTTCATTCTTCACAGTACCTTGTTAGATTTTGAGTTCAACAAACTTACCACATAAGTAGAATCACTTTCCAACCAAAAGAAGTGCCAATTAATTCCATCGCTTTCATAATCGCATAGATTGCCGCGCATAAACGCAAAGACTGAACCTAGATTCATAACAACAATATCACGTATACCAATCTGTTTCAAAAACAACACAGCCTGTCCAAATAGTATAAAACTAAATACCAAGACAAATCAAACAATATCGCATATACCAATCTGTCTTAGAATCAACACAACCTGTCCAAATAGTATTAAACTAAATACCAAGACAAATTAATTAGTATCACATATATCAATTCGTCTAACAAACAACACAATATGTCCAAATAGTATTAAACAAAATACCATTCACCAATCCAACAGTATCGTGATACCAATCTGTCTCAAACAACGATGCACCAATACGGACATGGTAGAACACGAACATGGAAACACAGATGCGGCGACACGGATTCTTAAAGAAATCGACACGACATGGTTTTTTATATTAAATTATATTAAATATTACTTAAATATATATATATATATATAAATAATATCACTAAGGCCAAGTAAGAATTCATAATATATTTAAATTTCAATAAAGTTACCATTTACTATTCACCACTAATCAACCAAGAAAAAGTATAAACAAGGCACTCACCCTAATTCTCTTATTAACCAAAATTAATAACAATCTAAAGTTATAAAATACTACTCAATTTAAATAATGCATTATTTGAAAATAATTTTTGGATTATATCTTTTACTTAGTTATATAAGTTTTAGTAATTTATTTTTTCATCTTTTTATCTTCCAATTATCAACTTTAAAGTTTTATTTTAAGTAAATTTATTATTTTATTTCGAGCATGTCTAAAATATTTTGGAGAATACCTTCTCAAGTGTCGAACAAGTATCAAAATTAATTTTTATTGAGACACGCCACTTGACGTGTCTGACACGTGTTGCAGTAGTGTCAAACACCGACATGACTGATGTTTTGAAGTGTCGGTGCAACATAGGTCTCAAAAACAACACAATTTGTCGAAATAGTATATAAACTAATGTTCGGTATGGTAAATATATATATATATATATATTAAAAGTAATGAGAACCAGTTTTTTGGTTCCCATTGCAATGAGGTGGCACACCAATGGGAACCAAAATTATTGTTGCTATCGTGGCAACGAGAATTTTCGTTCCCATTGTCAGAGCAAGGGAACCAAAAAGTGGTTCCCTTGCTCAGTTTTTAGTTTATTTTTATTTTTAATCAGATAAGATGCGATGTGACCGAAAATTTCGCTCCAATCCCATTGCTTGGGAAGGAAATGTCGTCTCCATTGCGAAGTTTTCTTTTAGTGATGGCATGACATATAACTGCAAAAGCATTTCAAACAAGATATGGTACTTTATAGTTTAAGATCGCGTGATAGAGTGAGAACAAATAATGTAACAGGAACTGCAACAAAACAAATTGTAAACCTTGACTAATAATACTAAGGATGTAAATCAATTAAGACGACGCACCGCTCAGTAATTGTATTTCAAAAGAAAAGATAAACTTAGTTTTATTATCAGTTCTCAAATAATTAAATTCTTGTTGGAAAAATTTGGAATTGAGTCCAAATATATGTGCAAAGTGTGTGAATTGTAATTGCTTATTGATAAGCAATTTTATTTGTTAAAATAAAGTTCAAGATTAAATTAAAAATCTGAGTTTTAAAGGCACATTTATTGTATTACTTGAATGAGGTCAAAATATTTGATGACATTCAAATATTTTGAATGACAAGATTAATACACCCCCTTTAATGTTTGTGGTTGTTACATATTTTTTCACCTATAAAAGGAGGCCTCCACTCTTGTCAAACTCATCCAACAAGCATACAAAACAAAACATTATTTTTGCATAACATAACATACATAATTTTTTTTGTTCCGCAAGTATTACGAAGTCCGATAGAGGAATAGTTCTTAGCTTCAAGAATATTCCACCGCGACGGACGTTGTACCTTGGGAGGTCGTTGCCATCGAGGGTTCGAAGCTGAACCGACAAATTGATCTTAAGGGGAGGAGGTCTCACTTCCAACTCGTCCAATTCTCTCGAAGAAATTTTCTGACTCGTCTAATCCACTCCAAGGATTTTATCATCAGTTGCTGAGAGGTAGTTTTAATTATTTTGTTGCGTTTCAATTCATATCTATGCATGTTATATGAAAGTATTTCTTCTATGAATTGTTGATACGTGTTTTGGAGATTATTCTATTGTTTATTACGCTTACGTGCACGCACGTTGACCAACAATCTTAAGATCAACTTTCGTATATTTAAGTATTTCGTGTGTTGCATGTTGAAGGTATTTTTAAATTTCCAGAATTTGTTTAGTTTAATTTTGGTTTTGGAAAAAATAAAACGTTTATCTGCTTCTGTAAAGTTCAGAATTTAAACTGTGTTCTGTTGCTCATATTTGATCCTTTTCTGTTTTGAGAGTCTGTTATAGCTTAAGTTTTTAACGGATTGATAACTGGATCTGAGAGTTCCAAAAAATATTTTAAAACCTGCTGCTACTGTGATTCGATCACGAGACCTCCTACTAATTGCTAGCCATCTTTACCATTAGGCTGTTACATTTCTTGAGGATTAATTGCGCGGTTACATATTTATTACATTATAAAACTGCTGAATTAAAAATCTTTCCAAAGACGTTACAATCCGGATTCGAACCTGCGACCTCAGGATCAATTACTCTAGTCCTTACCGTTAAACCAACATTCAATTCTGTTTAATGCATGCGTAAATGTTTATTTGACTATAGTGTTGCAGTTAATTATTTAGTATTAAAACTTTAACTCCCATGCTTTATAGGATATTGCTTTTGCATGCTTATGTGACTAAATTAAATTGTGAAAAATTATTAAAAGCTTTAAGCTTTTAGAGAGAGAAAAAAAAAGGAATTAGTCGATTATATGCTTGTGATATTGCACGTGAGCCATTGAATATTGAGAAGAAATTGCAAAGTGACTCGTGAAAAGTCCATAATTGCACGTGGATCAATAAAAAGAATTTCAAAATAATTCCAAGTATTGAGACTTGTGAATTCGAAGGAAATTTAAAGTGAGAATATCTATACAGACGGTTCTGTCGCAGAAAGGTGGAGTGTAAGCGGACTTGTCCCTCCACTGGCCTGGGAACCTAATATTCTGTCGCAGAAAGGTGGACTTTAAAGAGGTTTCGTCCCTCCACCGGCCTGGGAATATCTGTATAAATATTTGAGTTGAAAATTCTCAGCGATACTAATCGAAATAATTGTGAGAATTATTTAGTAATGGCGGCTGAAAATTCAAATAACAACTCGAACGGATGGTGGGTAGACACTGGGGCTACTCGACACATCTGCACCAATAGGTGGATGTTTAAGACCTATAAACCAGTAGAGAATGAGCAGGGTTATAAGAGGAACTCTGTTGTCTCGAAGGTTGAGGGCGAAGGCACGGTTGTGGTGAAGATGACCTCGGGGAAAGAGTTGACCCTGAAAGAGGTGCTTCATGTTCCAGAGATTCACAGGAATCTAATATCTGGTACAGTGCTAAACAAGAAAGGGTTCACACTTGTCTTTGAGTCAGACGAGGTCATCCTATCAAAGGGTGGAACCTTTGTGGGCAAGGGTTATTTGTCGGACAATCTGTTTAAGATGTCTGTAACGACAATAACGCCTAAGGCTAAAATTAAGACTAGCAATGAGGCTAGCACGTCCGTTGATGTAGTAACTGTGAGAGATTACTCGTGTGACTCATTATGGCATGGTAGATTAGGTCATGTGAACTTTAAATCTTTACAAAGATTAAGTTCACTAAACTTAATACCAAAATTTAACATCAATCATAAGCACAAGTGCGAGACTTGTGTCGAAGCGAAAACGGCAAAGTCCTCATTCCACTCTATTGAGCGAAGCTCTGAACCACTGAGTTTGATCCATACTGATGTATGTGATCTTAAGTACGTACAATCTAGAGGCGGTAAAAGTTATTTTATAACGTTTATCGATGATTGTACAAGATATTGCTATGTCTACTTAATGAGAAGTAAAGATGAAGCAATAGACATGTTCATTCACTATAAGAATAAAGTTGAGAACCAACTCGGAAAGAAGATCAAGAATCTTCGAAGTGACCGAGGAGGCGAATATGAGTCGCCATTTGCACAACTTTGTGCAGAAAGTGGGATCATTCATCAAACTACAGCGCCATATTCTCCCGAGCAAAACGGTATTGCAGAAAGGAAGAATAGAACGTTGAAGGAGATGATGAATGCGATGCTCATAAGTTCTGGTCTACCTCAGAACATGTGGGGGGAAGCTTTGCTCTCCGCCAACCATGTGCTCAATCGCCTACCGCACAAAAGGTTGGATAAAACGCCTTATGAATTGTGGAAAGGACGCGCGCCTTGCTACAAGTTCTTAAGGGTTTGGGGTTGTCTAGCAAAGGTCCCAATTCCTCCTTCTAAAAGGACTAGGATAGGACCTAAGACAGTTGACTGTGTATTCATTGGATATGCGCATGGTAGTAGCGCCTATCGGTTTTTGGTACACAAGTCAGATAACCCTGAGATGAGTGTGAATACTATCATTGAGGCTCGAGACGCTTCATTCTTCGAGGAGATATTTCCCCACAAAACTCGATTCATTGAGGAAACAAAAAGAAATGTGGGGGTGAGAGAATCTCAAGAAGATGAAGAAGAACAAAGTCCGAGAAGAAGTAAAAGAGCTAGAAAAGAGAAATCTTTTGGCTCAGATTTCCTAACATTCATGTTAGAAAACGATCCGACTACTTTCAAGGAAGCAATGTCCTCTTCGGACTCGATTCTTTGGAAAGAAGCGGTAAACAATGAGATAGATTCTGTCTTACAAAACCACACGTGGGAGCTAGTGGATCTTCCTCTGGGAAATAAACCACTAGGACACAAGTGGGTCTTTACGAAGAAGATGAAAACTGATGGTATCGTTGACAAGTACAAGGCGAGACTTGTAGTCAAGGGGTATAGACAAACAGAAGGTGTTGATTATTTCGACACTTATGCTCCTGTTTCCAGTAAAACGTCAATTCGTTTAATCATTGCTCTCGCGACTTTGTTTAATCTTGAGATCCATCAAATGGATGTGAAAACGGCGTTCTTAAATGGAGACTTAGAAGAGGAGATTTACATGGAACAACCCGAAGGGTTCGTGGTTCCAGGTAAAGAGAAAAAGGTGTGCAAACTTGTCAAATCCTTATATGGGTTAAAACAAGCACCTAAACAATGGCACGAAAGATTTGATAGCGTTATGCTTTTAAATGGATTTCGTATAAATCAGAGTGACAAATGTGTTTACGTGAAAGGAGAGGAAAAGGACTATGTTATAGTCTATCTCTACGTAGATGACATGATCATTGTCGGTAATAATAATAACATTAATATTACCAAGAAGATACTGTCACGCAACTTTGACATGAAAGACTTAGGTCTTGCAGATGTCATACTTGAGATGAAAATCACCAAGACACCAGATGGCTATGCACTGTCCCAGGGTCATTACGTCAAGAAAATTCTTGACAAGTTTGACAAGGGAAGCGATGCTATTGCGAGAACACCAATAGAAGTGGGGTGTAATTTGCACAAAAACTATGGAGATAGTGTGCATCAGTTAGAATATTCAAGGATCATAGGCAGTCTCATGTACCTCATGAACTGTACTAGACCTGATATTGCGAACTCGGTGAATAGACTGAGTAGGTATACAATCAATCCCAGTACTGAGCACTGGAAAGCGATAGTTAGAGTACTTAGATATCTAAGATACACTGCTAACTATGGATTGCATTATACCAGACATCCAGCGGTCATAGAGGGCTATTCGGATGCGAACTGGATTGCAGACTCCAAGAATATAAGATCTACGAGTGGATACATATTCATAATTGGAGGTGCATCGATTTCTTGGAAATCGTGCAAGCAGACGTGCATTGCAAGATCAACTATGGAATCTGAGTTCATAGCGTTGGATCTTGCAACTGACGAGGCTGACTGGCTTCGGAGCTTCCTTCAAGATATTCCAATGTGGCCAAAGCCAGTGGCTCCTATTAGCGTGCACTGTGATAGTCAGGCAGCTATAGGTAGAGCACAAAGCAATGTGTACAATGGGAAGTCTCGACACATACGTCGAAGACATAAGAGTGTACGACAGTTGTTGAAAACTGGCGTAATTTCCTTAGACTTTGTGAGGTCTAAAGAAAATATTGCAGACCCATTGACGAAAGGTCTAGCGAGAGACCAAGTAGAAATTTCATCGAGGGGAATGGGATTGAAGCCCACGAAAATGACCTCCAACCACGATGGCAACCCTACCTGAATTGTAAACCCAATTTGCAGGTTCAAAGGGACAACCGAATTATGAGAGGTGGGGTCGAACAAAGCACTCGGGAAATTGAGTTCCCAACCCATTTCTATGATGAGAGAGTGATAGACATGTACAGTGAAGGAGAACTTGAGGTTCTAATGATCCTTATGGCTTGTGACACGAGCGGGGTATTACATGATACCCTTAATGAGAGATCACCTATGTCGAATGTGAAGGGGCCGCTTCGTTGAGATGAGTTAAAGGGCTAAATCTCTAGAGCGTTCGATGAATTTTGCCCAAGGCAAGTCCAGGGCCGAAATGGACAACAACGAAAGGACGAAAAGTAATACTGGAATGAGTTGTGTGAGTATCATTGTCTTGGTATACACAAAACGCCGAACAGTTCAAGGCATCACGTCCACTGGTTGACAAGTATATCCGATGGTATTTCACTAAGGAAGGTTCAAGGCCCAAAACCACCTTTCCTGATGCAACAAGTTCCCGCGGAACTCGGAAATTGCATTTAGCATTGCTAGGCTCACGTGCATTTCAACCAATTACATTCATGTGGGGGATTGTTGGAAAAATTTGGAATTGAGTTCAAATATATGTGCAAAGTGTGTGAATTGTAATTGCTTATTGATAAGCAATTTTATTTGTTAAAATAAAATTCAAGATTAAATTAAAAATCTGAATTTTAAAGGCACATTTATTGTATTACTTGAATGAGGTCAAAATATTTGATGACATTCAAATATTTTGAATGACAAGATTAATACACCCCCTTTAATGTTTGTGGTTGTTACATATTTTTTCACCTATAAAAGGAGGCCTCCACTCTTGTCAAACTCATCCAACAAGCATACAAAACAAAGCATTATTTTTGCATAACATAGCATACATAATTTTTTTTGTTCCGCAAGTATTACGAAGTCCGATAGAGGAATAGTTCTTAGCTTCAAGAATATTCCACCGCGACAGACGTTGTACCTTGGGAGGTCGTTGCCATCGAGGGTTCGAAGCTGAACCGGCAAATTGATCTTAAGGGGAGGAGGTCTCACTTCCAACTCGTCCAATTCTCTCGAAGAAATTTTCTGACTCGTCTAATCCACTCCAAGGATTTTATCATCAGTTGCTGAGAGGTAGTTTTAATTATTTTGTTGCGTTTCAATTCATATCTATGCATGTTATATGAAAGTATTTCTTCTATGAATTGTTGATACGTGTTTTGGAGATTATTCTATTGGTTATTACGCTTACGTGCACGCACGTTGACCAACAATTCTTAGCATTTATTAGCATGTTTTAAGTTGTAGCAGGAACAACATATATGGAACAATGTGTTGCTTTGCTAACTTACATGTTAGGATACGGAGATAAATTGATAACATTTTGCAAGAAAAGAAAAGTTGAGAAAACAAACAAACTTTTATTTTTGAACTATACAATTATTAGATTATAAATATAATTATTTTTAAAATTTATGGATGCCGGTGCAAAATTTTAAAAAGATTTGAGATAAAAGGCTTAAAATCCAAAATATTGAGGGCCAAGAGGACGAAATTTGATAAAAGGTTGATCAGGACTAGATTGAACGGGATACAAAAAAAATAAAAAAATGGAACCGTGCATTAGAGGATTGTTTGTGATCTTTTCCCTACAAGACTTGATGCTAAAATGTTTATCGAGCTGCAAGGAAAAAAGAAACTTTAGTTTTCTAATTTAACGCGGTTACAATTTTGGTACCCTAAGTAGTCATTTCTCTTTTCTAGTCTGCATATATAGGTTTAGTCTGCATATATAGGTAGCTCCAACGCATGATTTTAGTTCTCATGCCGCAATTTGCAAGTGTCGCCCCCAAATGCCTATATGATCTTTTGTAGATACAGAATTTAGGTATTTTTATCAATTTTAAATTAAAACCTATCTCTGCTTAGCTGTGGACATGTAAAATTATATATATATATATATATATTTAAATACTTATTTTCATTCTAAAAAGGTAAATTAACTACTTATTTAATATTATTATCTATATCCCTGGAAGCTGAATTAATTACTTCTTAAATATTTGTGTTTGTATCTTTAAAAAGTACGTCTATATTCTTAAATAATTCAAAAGACTCGTGTATACATCCTAAAACATTAATTAGTTAATTCATAAAAATTATATTTATATATAATTAATAAATAAATTCATTTTTACTTTTATATTCCTAAAGAACCCACTTACCCACCGACACCCACCACACCTTCTAGAGAAAAAAAAACAGATAGTTATGTGAGCATTGGCGATTTGATGGTGAGTAGAGGAGAAAGAGATGCATGGCCACAACAAAGTGCATTGGTTGTTGAAGAATTTTCCGATGGCGCGTGCAACAAGATGTGTGTCGAGAAAGTTTGTGATGGTAGCATAGGGAAACAAGGTGGGAATAGCCGCGTGAGCGAGGATTTCATCGGCGATGAGGGCGACAAACATAAGGGGACAATGTGGTGCACTAAAGGAGTGTGCAAAATGATATTATCGCATCAATGATTTGATAATTTAAAAACTCGAATCGTTTTGCCAAATCAAATTAATTCATACAATTCAGGAATTATCGAGTTCGATTTGGTAATATCGATCCATTCGATATTTTTGTCAAACTTTTTCTGAAAATCTTTTCATTGGAAAAACAAAACGAGAAAAGAATGAAAAAACATCATTATAACGTCTTAAAAAACTAATAGTCGAATTGAAACATACGACAAATATATAAAATATATTTTCAAGAACACAAAAAATACCATTAATTTTATTCTAAAGCTCTATACTTTAACTATACATCCTAAATATCATGTGACATTCAACAAAAGAACGACTATTTTAAATCATTACAATCAATATAAACTCATCATTCATTCATAAAAAATAATAGTAAATAAAAGTGTACGAAATAAACAAGTATCCCAATGCATCATATATATTAAATACTTTGATAATTCGGTACAATTCGATAATCGACATATATATATATATATTTAAGTATATTATCAAGCTCTCCCGGTATTTTATCAGAGATCAGATCATTTAAATAATTCGGTAAACAATTTGTACTGGTTGATACAATTATCAATGATTCAACTGATCCAGATTATTCTGCACACCCCTAAATGATTTTCTGTCTTTTTCTCTTAAATTACAAATTAATGTTGTAAATTTTATTTTTACTAGTTAATGTTTTATTTCTTAGAAATATAAATATAGAATATTTAAGAACCGATTATTTTCATTATGGAATAAAAATATAAATATTTTGAAACTAATTAATTTTCTAATTAAGGAATATAAACAGATCATTTAAATAATTTGGTAAACAATTTGTACTGGTTGATACAATTATCAATGATTCAACTGATCCAGATTATTCTGCACACCCCTAAATGATTTTCTTTCTTTTCTCTTAAATTACAAATTAATGTTGTAAAGTTTATTTTTACTGGTTAATGTTTAATTTGTTAGAAATATAAATATAGAATATTTAAGAACCGATTATTTCCATTCTAGAATAAAAATATGAATATTTTGAAACTAATTAATTTTCTAATTAAGGAATATAAACACAATATTTTCAGAATTAATGAAACTTAAATCCCAATTATATAAATGTAAATGTTTAAGAATTAATTGATTTTGTAAATTTTATAAATGATGTAACAAAAATTTGAAAGGTAAATATTATAATTGGTCCAACTATCAAAGTGTTACATGTGGTTCAAGAACTTACCACGAAGGACGCTATGTGGATTGCAAAGTAAGAATTGGTCATATCCCAAGTTTTGGATCAACATGCAGCCACCTAAACATTTGAGGGAGACAAATGGGAATCGCCACCGTGGGGGGGACCAGAGTTGGGCATCAAAATTCAGAGTCGGCCTGTTCAAATAGAATCGAGGAATGACTAGTACGTGTATCACAATTATAATCATGCATGTCAAGTTAAGGTATCAAAAATCATTATTCCCCGTTGCTGAATTTTATCGGGTTCTTACTATATTGAAATATTAACACGAGGAGCGTATACATAGATACACTAGCATGAGTACTTTAACTGATGCAATTTCGTTTGAAAACCTTTGCCGACCTCTATAAATATTATTTATTATATGCATGAGTATGTCTAGCAATTTTTTTTTGACACATTTAGGACATGGATTCTTATATATATATATATATATATTAATTTATAGATAAAATGGATTATTCTGGGCGGTAATTAAAGTGGAAGTAAACTGGCTCTTCCCATTTTTGATCCCTCTTTTGTAACCTTTCTTGATTTATCAATGAAAGCCATATTCACTAAAAAAAAACAAACTATAAGTTTAAGTTAAAAATTCAGTTCACGGGCAAGTGCACAAATATAAAATATTTCGTATTTCGTACGATATTTGTAGAAGTATGACATATTTCTTTTATATTCGTACGAGTTTGGGCCCATTTTACAAAACAATATTCAGGAAGAGAAGGAAAGACTTTGTGGCGTTAAATCTATGGCGGGAAATGGAAAAGATGAATTGCAGAAATCACCCTTATGTTATCTTCAATAACAAATAATCCCAGTACATTTCAAATTAGCGAATAATCCCATGCCAAGTTTATAAACTATCAAATTCTTCCAATCTTCAGAGTTTTTTTTTTTTTTTTTGATAAGAAAGGGCATAATTCATAAACTTACAAACAGTCCCTAGTAACTAAACTAGAAATGTACGGGGTAGGAGCTTTGTCCCAAAGAACGTTAGTCTCCCCTAAATAACGTAACTAACACTACGAGCTAAAGCATCGGCTACTTTATTCGCCGTTCTTGGTATCCAATTAAACGAAACATCCCATGGCATCCGTAAAAGCCGTCGACAGTCTTCCACCATGGAAGCATTGTCAGGTAGAGGAGTCAGTTGGCCTGTGATCAGCTTGTAAACCGTTTGCGAATCAACTTCAATAGCAATACGTTGCATGCGCCTATTCCATGCAATATCCAGTCCCTTGTGCAGTGCCACCAACTCAGCCTCCTCCACTGTTGGAGATTGCAATGACTGCATGAAACCCCAATGCTAAGTACCTCCTTCAGAGTTTAAGTTGCCGTAAATAGATATTATTCATTAAAATTTTGTATTGTTGAAAAAATTACCGTTTCTGGAGTTGTTATTTGAGAGCGCAATGAGAATAATTAATAGGGAGAATTACACAAAGTACCCCTCAACTATGGGTAAATTACACAAAGTACCCCTCCTCTTTGGGAAATTACACAAACTACCCTTATGGTCAAAAAAATTAAAATAATTAAGACAACCTTTCAAATTCAAATCATAGCAGAGACTAAAATTCGCAGATAATTTATTTTTTCTTAGAAGAAATTATTTGTTATCAATATTTTTTGTCTTTTTAAACGAGATAAATGAGGTTTAATGCAATAACTTTGACTTATTTTTTCTTTTTTGTGTAAAATATTTGAAGAGCATGAATTTACATTCAATATTTTGAAATAAAAAAATTACGAAAAATCGGTCATAAGGGTAGTTTGTGTAATTTCCCAAAGAGGAGGGGTACTTTGTGTAATTTACCCATAGTTGAGGGGTACTTTGTGTAATTCTCCCTAATTAATACCCATTTTTAATAGTAATGTTAATTTAATTTGTTCGATAAACAATGTATATGAGATTCAATCAAAATTATATTGACCAAACAAGTAAATAAAATCAAGATTTGTTATTAGTTTTAATAAATTCAAATCAATAGTGCATATAATTGACTGATTCAATAGCTTTCATAATAAGTCCAAGTCCGTCGTCCTAAATTCCAAAAACATTTTTTTGGGGGGGGGGGGGTAACTTATGCAATTTACTCAAAATTAGAAATTAGGGCATGGAATTGCAACATGTAAATCCCCAATTCCTCAGTCTTCTTACCTCGTACAATCCGACGATACAATGTGAATCTCATTGCCGATTTTGTCGGCGCTGCCACCTCCACAGCTCGTACCTCACTCCAATTTTCACCAATTACAAACACTCATTCCCTTTTTCTTAATTACAACTCGAAATCAGCACCAAGTTCACCTTCAATGAAAGGTTCGCTTTTGATTTGGTGAATTTCAATTTGGGAATCTATGAATTGATAGATATTGGCATTTATCATTTTTGGTTGCCTTGTTAATCAAATTTTATTTGATGCAGAATTTTTTATTTATTTATAAATATGCTGTTTATGACTTATATTTAAGAAAGAAAAAAAAAACAGAGAAGTAGTTATGTTGGTTCTTTAAGATTGATCCGTCAAATCAAATATAGTACATTTTGATCCGTCTAATCTAGTAAATTTAATCCAAATACATATCTAGATCGATCCTTTTGGTGACTTACACAAGAAGTATGTCATACTTTTCGTTGTTGTCGAGTCACACAGATGGATGCAAGCTTGTAACTATCTTTGATAAAGTCCAGAAAGGCTGTTAATCTGATTTACGAGCATGTTGGAATGGCTATGTAGTAAATTTGCATACGTTTTCTCGATATAGATTATAGAGAGATTTACGTCTTACCGGATCCACCATCATTTTTAATTATTCGAATTTAGCCTTGAGATTGAGATATACTATACTTGAGAAAGTAGTTTCACAGGAAATTGCAAGCATCACAATTTGATAATATTGTTATCAAAAAACAATTGTGACGGTCTTTTTATGGCCTGATACATTGAGCATGTTTTTGTTCTTTATAACATGCCTTCATTGCCTTTATCAGATGTAATTGTGTTTGAATTTTCAGTAAGTCTGGTATCATTAACCTCGTTAAGTTGAAGTCTTTCCATCTTAGTCACAGAATTTGACACGTGTTTTATGTAATCTACTTGCAATGTATCACATGATTACAACTTTTTTCCGAATTGTACGTTCGATAAAGTATGGAAGAAAGTTAATTTTTGATTCTTGTAATTTTTCCACGCAAAATATCAGAGAACAAGTTGTCGAATTGGTATTTAGATCAGTCATTAAATTTTAAAAACTACATTTTTATGTCAAACTTTTGGTGTATCATCTTTAAATATTTTACTTTTGGGAGAATATGCATTTTATCGTAGATATCTTGACTCCACCCCAGAGAGTGCTACTTCTTTAATCTCACATACGTTTTAATATTATTGGCAGGCATTGAGTAAGAGTTGAATTATGCAGACAAAAAACGAGCAAGTTAAGGCTCTTCATCCATAAAAGGTAAGACAATGAATTCTAATATTAAATTTAAGTACTTCTCTGATTTTGACACCCTTTCACTGACCTTCGAAGGCCTCATTAACAGAAACAAGCGCTCCCTCTTCTTTTAGACTGTTGCTGCTTTCGTTGATTTTGGATGACATTGTTGAGGCAGTATCTTCTACCATCACATAGCTGAAAGTTTTCTTTGGTGATGAATGTGATATGGAAATAATCGCAATGGAGCTCCCATATCAAGATTGGCAACAAGCATTTGCATCTATATAACACGCCTTCACTTTTCCCTTTTTCACAAAGGTCCTTCCTCAAGTTTGATGTTTAGGGACCATACTTTGACTCTAATAACTTAGTTGCTTTACTCCTTAAAGTGTTTGAGTTCACAAACACATCTTCGAACTTCAGTGAATATCGTCGAAGCTCTTTTAAGTCATGGTTTGTGGAATCTTTTGGAACCTGATGTCTTTGTTTGTGCTTTTCCAACATCATCCCCAAATGTCCTTTCATCAAAGATTTTTATACTTTCCAAAGGTGGACTCAAACAGAAGTTGTGATACTCTTCATCACAACCATCACATAAGAGAACTTCATCATCCCTCCCATCAGTGTAATATTCTTTACACAACCCCTCTCAAGGGGCTTTGGGGATTTCATTAGCATAAATAAGAGCATTCCTTCTATCTTTCTTGGCATTAGCACTTGAGTATCCTTTTGTATTTCGAATTTTCGATACCCTCTGTTGTAGTGCAACAACCTGACTTGAGAGAATGTGGGCGTTGTTTTGTTTGGTGGAGCTTTTTGCGAATTAGCCTTGTTTAATTTTCCCTACTAAATCGACTTACGAATCATACGGGTGTGGTGGTACTTCAAATGAATAAAAGAGGTGGAAAATGCTATTTATGCATAACCCCGGTTAGTGTGCTGGTTAGCTGTGTGCGAATGCTGGAGTACGTGGTGGTAGATTTGGGAGAAGACAAGTTTAGTAATTGGCTCACTTAAGGTAGATGTTTTCTGCATTTTCTTTACATTGCTTTATTCGTTATTCTCTGCCTCATACTGATTTCATTTTCGCATTCAACATTTATACATAGTATGAAATCAATTTTCTTTCAATAGCTTAAGTGAGTATCATTAGTTTCTGTTTCCCATTTACACGATGTCATCTTTTTTTTTTTTTTGTTTGTTTTTTTTTTGTTTTTAGTTTTTGGAGATCTACATTATACTCTACGTTTTAAAAAATAACTATAGCGACCAAATAGGCGACATCATCGATAGGATTAAAAAGTAAAGAACTACATGTATTTTTGGTAGGAAGGAACCCATGGCGCCTCCACATTGTTTTAGGTAAAAATGCTAACAATTCATGTAATTGTGCTGGCTGGAAAATACTCTGTTTCTAATGGATGCATTGATTTTTTTGTGGTCGGTATATTTGTTTTTAGACTACAGGGCCAAGTTTACAAAAGTTTTGGTCATAGATGATATATCTACAATCGTCAAGGGTGTGATTTCAATATGAAGAAAAGAAAAAGATGCTTATTGTGAAGCCGCATACGGCTGCCAATATGTAGGCCCGTCTTATTATTTGAGGTTTGGTAAGATTACCATAATCTCGGTATATGTAATGAATTCTGCCAGATTTCAGTAATAGTGCAATATATATATATGTATATATATAGCCCTTTAGAGGAGATGTCACAACACGTTTAGGTTTTCTGCGCCGTCATCTCTTTTCTTGCGTCCTCCTTTGTCATCCCTACTTTAATCTGCTGTTGGTTAGCTAGCCTATAACGGGGAACTCTGCAAATAATTGAATTACATTTGTGTCCCTTCCTTTGTATATTTGGAGGTTCTGGCTTCTGTTGCCGTTGATTAGCCTATAACGAAAAATCTGTAAATAATTGAATTACGTCTGTGGCCCTTCCGTCGTGCATTTGGAGGTTCTGTTCATCTGTAGTGCTATAGGTAAGTAGGTAACAATTATTTCCATAACTAAGATCTTTGGTTGTCAAATACAAAGTTTCGCTTTCATTAGATAATGTTTTAATTGGCATTTTTAGATTTGAGAATTTAAGATATCAGTTGTAATTATGCATGTCAGATCTATTAGATTGCCCAACCAAATGACAACACTGTTAGATTATGTTTTTCAAAGAATTTAAGTTTTATGATTATTGAATGCAGCGGCGAGAATACAAGTATAGATTCATGAAGTTTGTCTTTGGCCCTTTAGTTAATTGATAAGTTTTTCTCTCAAAATAGTTCCGGTTGATAGACATATTCTCTATGTAGTGGCAGTTTGAAATAAATTCTTTCAGCTGGTGTATGCACGTGAATATTAACTTGTAATTTTTCTTTTATGGTTAATATACCAATAGTTTTGCCCCTATAGTTGTTATCCAGCATTCTGGTTTAATTGAGGAACTACCTGTTTACTTTTCCAGTAATCACTAATTGTATTCTATTGGTTTACATGTGTGTTGAATCATAATGTATTGAAGAATAAAATCTGCAAGTGGATAACCTTTCTGACCGTACTTCTTTTAATCTGTATGTGTATAAGAAATTTTGCTTCAAGAACAAATTGGTGTGCTCATTCTGATGGAGGGTTATGGGAATGCTGAATTTCGGGTAATTGAAAGTCCTGTTACAGAAAATCACCTTCCTCTTGGGGATCATATGAATTCCGAAATATCTCCGGTTCTGGGTGAGGTTGTTGAGGTATGTTTGGTATTTCATGAAGAATATTTTAGCATAGAACTGCTAATGAATAGAAGATCTCAACTTCAATTTTTGATTGTAATTTTTTCTGCAGTCGTGGAACTTCCTTTGTAGTGTCCAGGAGGTGCTCGGTCTAGAGATCACATTGTCACTTGAACAACTAATTACAGGACTTAGTGGAGTGCCCTCTGTTGGACTAATAAAAGCGCATGTCAAAATATTGCAAATTCTGTTGGCCGAGATTAAGGTTGAACCAAAACCCCGCAGAGGAAACAATACGGGAACCTCAACTGCTACTGAAAGGGCGAAATATAAAGTGCCCGTTCTCAATGAACTGACTTGGCCTGAAGTAGCTAGGAGGTATGCGTTGGTTTTCCACTCGTTGAAAGCTGACTTTGTTTCGGCAAAAGATTCTTTAGCCATTGAAGTCTTGAGCTGCTTACAAGGTGATGGTGGGCGACTGTGCGCTACAGTAACTGGACACGCTAAACTGAAAGTCGATACATGGGTAAGTAGATCTCCTCTTTTATATGTGTTGCTGTTTTCTTATATTCATATACAATTATCCGCACTGATATTTTAATTCCTGCTTTTCCTAATCGTATTCTCTACTTTATTGCACCTTTTCTCTTTCTTTCAGTTATTACGAATCTTTCTATCTTTCTCCTTCAGTTGCTTGTAGCTGCTATGACTAATATCTATGGTTCTTCGCACTGCAAAAATGATATGCTGATTAGCGATGCTATAGACTATGAGAATCGAAGTTCCAATCAGGATGTCGCGGTTAATGAAAGGGTCCCTGATTGGGTTGAAGAGTTGAAGCCTATCAAAGGTTTGAAGACAAATGTGGGGTCCAGGATAAGGGCATGTATTCAGAAATCTATGCAGAAGTGCCCCCCCGGATGGGCAATAGAGAAGTTGAAGCATTCAATTAGCAAGGAAGTTTACAAATCCAATGCTTGTGGTCCGACTAAGGTATCTATATCATCCACCAATCGTGTCTTAGAATCATCTGATTCATTTGTATTACTATGTTGTATTTGTCCTAAACGTTTTTTCTCCTTCCAGAAAGCTGCTCTGGATGTGATTGCCCACTTTTACACAGGCACAAGGGAGTCCATCTGTATATCTGACGTTGTTCAAGCGAAATGTTGCATTGTGTTACGGTAAACAGCAGCTGCCTTCTTCGACTTGGCTAGAGTGAAATCGACACTTTGTGGTGAAAAAGTTGGCCACTGTCAGTTTTTTGTGATGATTGATTTACGATTAGCAAGGGGAGTTTATTGCGGATCGCATCAGGCTTTTGCTGAGGATGTTCGGGAGGTTGGATGTTGTTTATTAAATGTTTGGTTGAATTCATAATAGCCTGCATGTCACAAGTAGTATACCTTTTGCTTGTATTTGGAAATGCTTTTTGGTGATTAATTATTTGCAATGGAATTTGAATTATGGAGAATTTGGTGACTAATCAAATACATTTTTTTTTCAGTTGCTCTGAAGTCCTTTTGGTTTAGGATATCAAATTTATGGTGTATAAATGTTGTTTGTGACTGTTATGAACCACAGCACTTGCTATTCTTTTTCATGATTAAATTTTCTTTGTGTGCGATAGCAGAAAACTTGGTATATGTGTTTTGGCACAAAAAAAGAGCTGAATGTTTTTACTGTTTCCTTTTCTGTGTAAGAAAATTGTATTTTACTCTAGTGGTGTTTTATTTGGTTACCGTGTGTGTATGGGCTAAAAGTCCCATCATGAGATACATTTAAATTGATTGACACCCAGGGAGTAATTGAGTCCTCATGTAACTGTAGATCTCGACCATTTTGAACCAGTGTAATTGTTAATAATGAACGAACTTTGGCTGTCTCGTGCAAACTGAGATTGTCTAGAACGTCTTGCTTCTTGAGGCTTGTGCTTTTGTGTTGCTAATAATTTGTTTATTGTGATTCTTTTGGTTTTTTATATATATTTTGATCTGGCAGATATGGAGAGATTTGCCACATGCTTTTGACGATTTGCTTCAGGATTTCGAAAGTTCATATCAAAAAGAGGTACTACTACATGCATCCTTGACATTTATCTTGTGCTTGCATTCTTATTCTCTCAATTTCTCTAATATTTTCCACAAAGTGGTGACTGCACATTAGGTAGACTGTGAACCCATGATATCATATATATACCTTGCACTTGTATCATTGGAGAAGCAGTTGATAAGAGTGATATGCAGTTTAGTTAACTTGGGTTGAAATTGTTGTGCTTCTGAAATCGGATGACGAACTTTGATCTATTACGATCAATAATCGCCGCTACGGCTTGAGAATATCTTCTGATTTTCGGTTGCTGAGGCATGAATCATATGGCACCCTATGCTTAGAAATTGGACTGGTCAGATATTTTGTGTATCTTTCCGATTTTGATGTCTCTGATGGACTTCTCACACCTTTGCTTTTTGCACCATAATTTTGATGATGGTTCTTTTTAAGACAAGAAAATTTTAGCCGGTTTCCGATTGGTGGTACTTCCCGATTTAAACATCTTTTTTATGCAATCTTATTTTCAGTACTGGGAATATAATTGTACTTCTTAATGCAGTTCTTTGCTATGAATTTGATTTATGTACAACAGATATAATTTCTTGAGGTACCCGAGACTAAGATGACTTCTGCATTAGCATGTGAGGGACATGTCGTTTTACATCTCAATTGCTTGCGTTATTGGTTGTCATGTTTTGCTTACAGAGTCTGTGTTTTTTCTTGATCTCAGGTTGTTGCCGTACAACAAAGGCTATGGCAATACAAAACCTTAGGATACTCTAGTGCTAATGCTGAGAAGGATATACAGAATATTTTTATTTCTGCCAATAAAAAGCCCAAAGCAAAACCTTGGGAGGGGTTGTGTAAAGAATGTTACACTGATGAGAGGGATGATAAAGTTCTCTTATGTGATGGCTGTGATGAAATGTATCACACCTTCTGTTTGAGTCCTCCCCTTACTAGAGTTCCTAAAGGAGACTGGTTTTGCCCCAGTTGCATTGCTGGTAAATTTGCAACTTCGTTGGTCATCGGAAAACAAAAGAAAAAGAAAGGGGAGGCCATGAAGCTCATTCCAAGTGAATTTGCTGGTCTAGCGGCCATGTTGCAAAAAACTGATTACTGGGAGCTATGCACGCAAGAGGTTAGTCTACTTTTCTCCGAAAAAATATGATATATTGCCTTTGAATTGTTTGCATCTTTTTTATGTGTACATACAAAGGGCTTTCCTTGATTTTACTTATGTATGCTTCATTATCTTTTTTGTGTATCTCACTTTATTTCCTCGTGTTTCATGCAGAGAACACTTTTGCTTAAGGTTTTCTGTAATCAGTTCTTGAACTCTGCTTGTGTACGCACGCTTTTAGATGACCGTAAGCATAATATACAGCTTAAGAGTTCATTCAGAAGCGACTATGCAGGAATTGATTCTTGTGGCAAAATATACTATATCATGGATTCGGGTTCGGGTCCCTGGGTAATTGTTAATGAGAGAAACAAATTTAATCAGAATGGTATGATTTCTAAAATATTTGATACCAAATTGTGTTTGGTTAAGTATTTTCTGCTACATGTGGAATTTACTATGTTTGTATTCTCATCTTTCAGATGTTAAATGTCCTTCCGCAATTGAGGAAATTCACGGAGATATATCTCTTACATATACTTCGTGGGCTTGTTATCAATGGGATTTGGAAGAAAGAAAGATCCTTGATTTCCTAAAAGATGACAATCTGAAAAGTCGATTGCAGAAGAGGTTGCGAAAGAAAAAACGAAGTCATCAAGTTCCAAAGGATTCTACAAGCTGTGACTTGAAAGAGCTCCAACACACTCCGATGAAGTTCGAAGATGTTTTCGTGAACTCAAGCACTTTAAGGACTGAAGCAACTGACTTGTTGGAGTCAAAGTATGGTCCCTGTCTGAAGTTGCAAGCATCAAACTTGAGGAAGGACGTTTGTGAAAAAGGGAAATTGATGGATGAAGACGTCTTTTATAGATGCAAATGCTTGGAGCAAATCTTTCCAGGGGAGCTCCATAGCGAGTGCTGCCATATTACATTTATGAACGAAGAAGACTTTAAGCTACATGATGGTGGAGCTTGTGATATGCCATCCAAAGTCAACGGAAGCAGCAGCCCTCAAAAAGAAGAGGGAACATCTGTTTCTGTAAATGAAGCCTTCAAAGGTCAGTGAATACTGTTGATGAACTACCAGCTTAATGTTCCAATATGGTGTACTGTTTCTGTCTTACCTTTTACGAATGAAGAAGCCTCTCAAAGACTAAACTATCAAAAAAAGGGCCTTAAATTGTTTGTTTTTCGTCTGCCTAGTTATTTAAACCAACATTCGCCAATTTCTTACCTACTGATTGTTTGTCTATTGCAGGAAATGAAAAGAAGATGATTGGAACTTCTGGAGGCATGGAGCAATGTGATGATAAGTTAAGACTTCCGGAATTGGAGATAGACAAGTTCCTCAAGGAACGTAAATGTTCAGTGAGGCCATTAAGGAGAGAAGCCTGCGAGGTCTTAACACGTCTTAAGATTAATCTGTTGGATATGGAGGCTGCACTTTCTGGAAACGCTGTGAGGTCATCAAAAAAATCCCTCGATAAAAGATTGGCTTGGCGGGCGTTTGTGAAATCTGCAAGCACCATTTACGAGGTTACAATTTCTTTTGTGCTTATCTGGGTGATGGCTAAATATATAGTGCGGTTATTAATTATTAAATGTGATCCTCTTGGTTTATTTTTTGATGAAAAATGACCTCAGCATAACAAAGAGCTTGAACTCTGAAGATTTAATAAATAATCTTTACTACATAGCAGCTGGAAGCCCAAGACTGGTTTTTCTTTGTTTTCATCAGTATTTACAACCTCCACGTTTTGCACCTTTCTCATCTAAGATTAGCGCTAAAAAAGAATCATTTTTAATATTTTTATAAAACGAGTTATTGATCCAAGCCACTTAAACCTTCATCTGGAAGTCAAAATTGATGTTGAGCTTTTATAATATTTCTCACAATTGAATAATTACTTTGCAGATGGTTCAAGCAACGATTGTACTTGAAGAAATGGTTGACAAGAGTTACTTAGATTTGTCATGGCGTCGTTCGTCATCATGGTCAGCAGCTGCCACAATCTCTACTTTAGCTGGTTTGTCTTTTCGAATCTACTCCTTAGACGCAGCCATCAAGTATGAGTAAGTTTCTTGCACATTGAAACTGATGAGCTCGGTTCAGAATCCGATAAGGAGAAGGGGCAACTGTATCTGGATTCGACTGGAGAATGGCGCATAAAATGCAACTAGAGAGAGGGAACTGATAGGTTTTTTGATGCTGCATCTGTAAAGCTTCTCCCATGTGGGAAATTGCTTTAAAGTTATTTAGGTTTAATATTAACTGTAAAATATTGATACTTCTAATTCTAGTTCTATTAGTACAATGCTGCTTGAGCCTTGATCTTTGTATTATTGCTGTTTGTCGATTACTACATGTATCAGCAATTCAAGAATCTAAGGCGCTTGCTTTTAAAAGCCAAACTTGGACACCAAACTTAAGGAAGAACCATAGTGAAAAGAGAAACATGGTTGTTGAAAGCACACAACATAATATGGGTGTATTTTTTTTTCAATTGTTTTTTTTCCGCCATAAAACATGCATCATCTTGACGGAGTTTCACTTGCATGGTGATTAGGAGATGTAATATAATCTTGACAATGTCATTCGACACTTGGACACTGTTATTGTGTTTAATTCTTTACAAAAATACTCCGCTAGTGTAGACATTAGTGCGATTTTAGTTATTTGGCAAATTTGTCGGAAATGGCATGTGAGACACGTGACCATCAAAATCAGCAAAAAATAAACATGTGCGAATTCATAGGTTAATATAGAAGATAACTAAAGATTAAAGAGATACCAAAAATAGTCAAGTAACGTTTTTATCACATCAAATGCCCAAACATGTAGATGCATATGTGTGAATTTGTACGCGTGTGTTTAATTTTCACCGATTTTGGTGGTCACGTGCCTCAAGTGCGGACTAGAATTACACAAATGTCCACAATAGTGGACTATTCTTGTAAAAGAACACAATACATACTAATGGTGCAATGTGAGACATCAAATGACTATTTTTGAATTCTCAACCCCCCCCCCCCCCCCCCAACCCTCCCAAATCAAGTCTGGTCAAAAGAAAGCTCTTTCAAGTTCGTTTTTTCTGGCAACTTCAATCAATATCGTATAAAAGATAGATGAATCCGCTTTTCCCGGGACAAATCCCTTAATTCTTTGATCTCGACCGACTAAACCAATCGACTATTTTTGAATTCTCCCCCCCCTCCCTTCATGTTGTTCAACCATTGCCCATGATCTGAACTCCTGGTGATCATATTCCAATTAACAATGACTCATTTTGAACTTATTTTTATTTTGTGGTCGAAATGTCCAAGATATAAAACCATTGGGATTCGTTTGAAGCCTTTTCGTCAACGTTCTAAGACACAGGCCAATATAATGTTGAACTGGCTTAAGTACTCAAGTGCGATTTTTGTAATGTTATCATGTTTGATACGAATGGATTATATCTAAAATTATTATATTTGGGTTGAGTTTTGACACTGAAATTGTCCTTTCTTGGAACTGGTTGACCTATTTAAGCATTTATTTTTATAAAGCCAGAAAGAAATGATATCAATGATGAAAATAATACACGAGTAAGTGAAATATTAGTAAATTATCTGCTGTTTATAGTACGAGACAAAATTATGACATAAAAAGAGTGACAGAGATAGTTAAGACTTAAGAGCCTAGAATATCACATTCTTTGATGAGAGTAGTAGTATTACCAAAATGTATACAATAATTTTTTTCAAAACCCAAAATAATACGATTTTTTTTTAATAAATAGAAACCAGTAAAACCATTTCATTATTGTTTTCAGTGATTGACTTTCTTAGTGATCACAACTCCCATATATAACAGAGTAAACATGCATTAGTAAGCAGTTTCTTCTTTTCCTTGTAAGTCTAGCTCAATTCTCGCACTTTGAAACCGAATATAACAGCCTTCGAAGATGGCATATTTGTGCTCTTAAGAGATGTCTATAGTTTCGTATGATTGTCGGATATATTTCGCTATTTCAATTGATTTCAATCTAACAGGAATCCTTTGTGAATATACCCAAAGCTAAAATCCGTGAAGCGCTCAAAGTTGCTATTGGTATATAATCTGCCTATCTTATATATATATGAGCTCACTACAACAAATTTTGCCTTTACCGACGGCTCAAAAACCGTCGGTAAAGGCCCCTTTTCCGACGGAAATAATCATTTCCGTCGGCAAAATCCGTCGGTAAAAGCCGACGGAAAAAAGCTCGTAAGTAAAGAGCTTTTCCGTCGGACTTTTACCGACGGAATAAGGCTTTTCCGTCGGTTTTAAGCCGACGGAAAAGCCTTAGCCCTATACCGTCGGCTTAAAGCCGACGGAAAATGGGGCTTTTCCGTCGGCTTTAAGCCGACGGTATAGGTTCCCTTTTCCGTCGGCTTTAAGCCGACGGAAAAGCCCTATACCGTCGGCTTAAAGCCGACGAAAAAGGGTTTTAAAATATAAAAAAATATATAAAAAATTTTAAAAAATAATTTAAAAAAACGATTTAAAATGATTTAAAGCCGACGGTATAGGGCTTTTCCGTCGGCTTAAAGCCGACGGAAAAGGGTTTAAAAATATAAAAAAAAAACAATTTAAAAAAATGATTTAAAACAATTGACTTAAAAGAAATCGTTTTAAAATAATTTATGATTTTTCCCGATTTATTTAAAAGAAATCGATTTTAAATAATTATTTTATAATTTTTGGCGATTTTTTGTAAAGAAACGTTTTTAAATAATTTTTTTATGTTTATTTGGCGATTTAATTTAAAAGAAATCGATTTAAATAATAACATTCACATTTTCGAGCAATTTTTTTAAATTATTAATTATAATAAATAAAATTTCGTATTTAAAATATAATCTTGATAATATAAATTTTTTATAGTTATTATTAGTTAGATAATGAATAAAACATAAGTAGAAATAAAATAATAAAACAAATAATAAACTCTAATTATAAGTTAGTAAATATATATGGATAAATTTTTGTTAGTTATTTAGAATTTTTGGGAGAGAAAGTAGATAGTTTTTGGAGAATGGGAAGAATGAATGAATTAAGTGGGTAAAATAAGGGGTATTTATAGATATTTAGGAGGAGTAGGGTTAATTAAAAAAATCAAAAAAAGGGGGTGGGGGGTGCCACGTCAGCGATCCGTGTGATAATTCACGCGGATCGCTGACGTGGCACGCCATTCGCCCCCCCTTTCCTAAGCCTATAAATATCGAGCTTCTCTTCTCATTTTCAATATCCAACTCTTCAACTCTCACTCTCGATAACAATCCTTTCCTCTCTCTCATATTCGATAATTTTTTTTTCCCGTCGGCAAAATTCGTTTATTTCCGTTATGAATAACGAAAATAATCGTAACGTTGCCGACAAAGGTAAAGGAAAACTCGTCAAATCCAAATCCAAACAAATTCCAAAATATATTTCGAATATAAACTTGTTCAAAAACATTAAGGCCATCACAAAAATTTTGGGCCATAAATCTCATCAAGATGTAGCAACCTCAGATCCTAACGAGGTTATGCAGCCGATAGATGATACTATTCAACCAACAAGCGAGACTGGGGTTGTCCCCGCTTCACAGCAACATGGGCCTACCCGTAATCGGCCCCCTTTGCCGACGGAACTACCACAGGGGCCCACTTCAACTCGAAACCGGGCCCCGCCTCCGGGCCGAGTTCGTGACCAAGTCTCGGTCCCGTCGCCGTCAATGACTCCTGCAGCTCCGACATTTCCGCTCGCCCTGATGGACGAAGTTCCAGATGACCACGACGGGGGAGGTTCGACGTCGGAAGGCTCCCCGGTTTCTGGTGGTTCAGCAAGTGGTTCTACTACGCCGATTGCTGTTAGGGGACGGGGAAAGGGCTGAGCTGTGACTGGTGACGAGGCTAAGAGGCCCCTAATTGGCGTTACCGAAGACTGTGTTTTCGATCCATCTTTATCCTATGATAAAAGATATCATACTAATGCGGAAGAGATTACTCGTACAATCGGCTTCATAATAAGGCATCATGTGGAAGAACCAGCTATCTATTACTCCCGTTTATCCAACGATCAGAAACAAAAATTTCTGAACCATTTTAGGGTAAAATTTCTGAACCATTTAGCTTATGTTAATATTTGTGTATATTATTGTTTTTTCCCCTTACACTTATATGATATTATAATTTGAAGAGGGTATTCCAATACTCGGATGAAATAAAGCCAATGGTTCGTGAGGCATTCGACCGGGTGGCACAAGGCATCTATAAAAACTCCATCTATGATGTAAAAAAGACGTACAAGCAACGTGACAAGAAGCCAGCCTGGTACAAGAAGTCTTGGTTACCTGCAGGTAAAGAACAATTTTTCGTTAATCACTGGCAACAGGAAAGGACGATAGAACTCGCGAAAAAGGCAAAAGAAAATCGAGAGGCCCTGAAAACAAATAGTGCAGACGGCAAGGGTTCGTTAGCCACACACCACGGTGGATCTGTCAGCACACAACAAAGGAGCCTAAAGTCGGTACGATACGTTACAATTTGCTTTCGTTATGAATATACTTTATTATGTTACCTTTATCATTAAATAATATTGCTTTGAAACAAATGTTGTTATAGCTTGAAAGCGATACCCCTTACCGCTTCGACCAACAGTGGGTGGTCGACCACACAGTGAGGACTCCCAATGAAAAAATAATCAGATGGAACCCACCGAGCGCACAAGATTATCATGTAAGTTATTAAAACGTTGTATATTATTTTTGGGAAATATGTATATTGTTTATTGATTTACTTTATAAACTGTAGACTCGTTACACGCAAGGACTCTATGATAAATATAAGGTTGAAGAACGCTTTCCGTTTGAGTGTGACCAAGCGGTCTCGGCAAAGGCAGATCTCGGCGGTCAACACGGGAGGCAACGTGGCAAGCCTAAGCACAACAAGATGTCAGATTCAGGGAGGACGACGACAAAGAAGCCTAACCCTGGCGAGGAGAGAAGAACTAGGAAAGCCGTGCAAAATGTTCATTCACAGTACGAGGAAAAACATACTCAACAGAAGGATCGCATAGCGGTATTGGAGCAAAAAATCCTTGATGATGAGGAGGCGAGGAGGCGGGAAAGAGAGGAATCACAACGTAATTTTAACAGGTATCCTCAATATAACAACCTTCCCAATAATTACCCCAACAACAATCCAAGCCAGTTTTGGAATCAAAACCAAACACAACAGGGCCAAATCGCTCCGGGGAATCAAGGCTTTCATTCTTACAACCAGTCGAGCCAAGGCTATGATTCTTACAATCAGGGTACACCTATGTCGTGGAACCAACAACACGATCAAGGTGCACCTTCATCGTGGGAACAAGTCATTCCACCTACTGGTTCGTGGGGCCAGAAACAGCGTCAACCCAAGCCGCAGCCGGAAACTTTCCCGTTATGGTCAGATGAATATCAACCACCAAGTTCGTGGCACAATCACTGTTATGCTCAAAGTGCTCCTGGACATGCTAGTTATAGTGAGGCTCGTCCAAATGACCCACGACGTGCTAGAGTTAGCGACACTTCTCCGAGTTTTGCAAGGGGTTATCAAGTCGAACCCGTAATTGATCTAAACAATTTGGAGTTACCGACTGAAGACTACACTAATCAAGCTTGGAACAGTGACGTGAATAGAGAATACGGTGGTCCATCTTGGATATGATAGCCGGGGTCGCATTAATGTGTAATTTTCGAGTATGAGTGTTTAAATTTCTAGTATGTGTGTTTAATTTCGAGTATGAGTGTTTAAATTTCTAGTATGTGTGTTTAATTTCGAGTATGAGTGTTTAAATTTCTAGTATGTGTGTTTAATTTTCGAGTATGAGTGTTTAAATTTCTAGTATGTGTGTTTAATTTTCGAGTATGAGTGTTTGAATTACGATTTTGCGTGTTTAATATCCGAGTTTGTCTTTTTAATTTAAAATAACATTGATTTAATTTATTTTCACTAACTTATAATTAGAGTTTATTATTTGTTTTATTAACTTATTTCTACTTATGTTTTATTCATTATCTAACTAATAATAACTATAAAAATATATATTATCAAGAATTTATTTTAAATACAAAACTTTATTTTAAATCAATGTTATTTTAAATTAAAAAAACAAACTCGGATATTAAACACGCAAAATCGTAATTTAAAAAAACCTGCCGACATCATTTTTGTATTTTTTTTATTAAAAAATTATGGTTGACATCCTTTTTTAATTTTATTATTAATTTTTTTTAAAAGAAAAGGCTGACATCAAATTTTCTTTATTTTTTTTATTTTTTTTATTAAATGGGCCATTCCCGTCGGCCCAAACCCGACGGGAATGGGCTTTACCGTCGGATTTGGACCGACGGTAAAGCAGCCCATTTATTTTTTATTTTTTTTTATAAAACGGCCATTCGGCCCAAACCCGACGGGAAAGGGCTTTATCGTCGGATTTGGGCCGACGGTAAAGCTAGCCCATTTGTACCGTCGGCCCAAAGCCGACGGTATAACCTATTACCGTCGGGATTGGGCCCGACGGTAATAATTGGGCCATTTCCGTCGGGCCAAAACGCCGGGCCCGACGGAAATGGCCAAATCTGTTGTAGTGGCTATTCATTTTTTTTGGAAATTTGATGAATTAAAACTAAATTTTTCGTGTAATGGCTTTGATTTTTTCGATCCCGTCACCGCTACCAGAACCGTCTTGACGAGTAGAAAAGTCGATTAGAATAAAAAAGAAGTTCGACAAAAAGTTTACGGCAATCTGCGGCGGCGTGGTGGCGGGTTGCTGAGGTTTTTTGCCAAAATTCTTAGTGTTGCACTCAATATTCTCCTTGTCGAAACGGTTCCGGTAGTGGTGACGGTATTGCAAAATTCAAAGTCATTGCACGGAAAATTTAGTTTTAATTCGTAGAATTTTCGAAAAATGTGACGAAGACCTTTCAAGTGTTATTCATATTTTCCGAAAATTCGACGAATTAAATCTAAATTTTCCGTGTAATGACTTTAAATTTTGCAATACCGTCACCACTACCGAAACCGTCTCGATGAGGAGAAGACTCTAAAAAACATTAAAAATTTCCGGTGATTTTTTGGTCGGAAAATTGCCATGGGGTAAATCGAACAGGTTGGCGAAGGTTAGGGGGCAAAGTGCTTATTTACAAAGTTTAGGAGGTGGTGCCCAAAAGTCGTTATAGTTCAGGGGGTTTCTCTTTCTTTTAACACAAACGATAAAAGTCCATTGAATTTCAATCGTGTATAACAGATACGAAGAATCATCCTCTACTCATACATTGCAAACGAGGAAAGGTACGATAAATTCTTACAACTCTCATCGTACTCATGAACATGTTTATTTTTTGGACCAATGTCTTAATATATTCATTTTTGTTTGATTCTTCATCATCGAACTGGCTGTCTCATTGGATGTTTGAGGAAGCTACAAAAATGGTGTTTGACATTCGTCTTTGATGAGTACCAATGATACGCGGCCGCTATAGCTAGAGGTTCCGATCAGAGGTTTATGGAACTGTTTGATGCACCTGGCTTCAAGCAATTGCCTATCTTCTTGTCGACGCCGAGGAAAGATGTGGTTATAAATAAACGAGAAGGAAGGAGTATTCATGTGCTTCACTAAGGATAGAGTTTCGCCTATTTCTCGAGACGAGACTAAGAAAGGAAGCCATATAATAGGTTTTTAGCTAATTAAGATGGCTCCTTAACACTTAGCTAATGTTGTTAAAATCTGTGTTTTTCTTTTTTATAAATAAAATAAAATGATGTCTTAGAAATTTTACTCGAATTTGTAAAATCGAGCAAGAAGCATATTATCGTATGCTGCTAAAGCAACTCCTTTTTAAATGTATATTAGGATTATAGTTTTATTTATAATGACTCGGAGTAGAGTTGTGGACTCTAAATGGCAAGAACTCTAAATGACACTGTGGTTTTCGGCATGAACATCTCAATCGAATATCTATGGCAGGAAAAAAGACGGGACCATTGATTTTCTTTGGACGATTGGGGGTGGTACGGCCGTTTGCGTTTTCTTGTATGCTGCTGCAATTGCATGGTGCAGACTCAAAAGGTTACAAGGATGAGATTCAATCCACTACTGTTTCCTGCCATAGATATCCTATTCTCTTGTCAGTATTTCACTTTTTGTCACCTGTGGATGTCATTCATTTGAATCCAATCGAACAATCTATTATTCGTTGGTTCGAACAATGGATCGAAATTTCCATGCAATTTCTCAAAAAGTAATGTAATATTCCATTGAAAGCCTCAAACATATCGAAACTAAAACTTTTATCACTCAGTTCAGTTTATGATGCTACAAAGTTAGACGTAAATCGATAGGAAACTCAAATCGAGCATACATCTATTCGCAATCAATTAAACCGCAACAAAATACATGCATAACCGCAATTCAAATTCGTTAATATCGAACAACAGAAACTCAGATCTGGAAATTCATTTAGTATTTACTATTTAGTTTCAAACAATTTGTCTCGAAATACTTAACACAATCAGGAACATTAGGATCGTGTCGAAATACTTAATACAATGAATAGCAATTGCTACTAAGAATAGTCAAAGTACAAAACCATCTCTATTTGATAAAACAAAACCACTGTTTTATCTTGCACCTATTGGTTCAGTGGTTAGTCCAAAACCGTAGGGAAAGAGCGGATCATAATGCTTATCACCAACATTCATCGGGAGTTGGTCTACGGATTTGAACCACGTTCTCGACAATTTTCCTGTGAAACCATAGTCTCCGAACAGGACATCAGCCACTCCTTGGCCTTCAGTTCCAGGAAGCCATGCAGCCACGAGGGCGTCTATTGATGAAAGGTATGGCTCAATCACTAGCGGGCGACCAGAAACTAACACCACAATGCACTTGATATTGTTGCAAATATTTTTCATCGTACTCAGACCTGGCTCGGGAATCGTTAGGTTCAAATTGTCACCAGCACTTTCAGCATAGCCTCGCTCTCCAACCACTACTATAGCATATGAAAAGTTGTTGGATTTCACAAAGTTGACGTCAGGGTCTTCACTATAGAATATTTCAGTACTAGGTTCAACTGAAGCTGAGATTGCATTCAATATTGTGGTTCCTGGCATATATAAAATGAAAGTATTAGATAGGATCTAATATTGAAGTGAGTAAAGCGACGTATTAAGTTTTTCCGTACCACTTGTATGGTTGTTGCCGTGTAATCCCTGCCAGCTAATAGTCCAGCCTCCACATTGTAATCCTAAATTATTGGCATGACTTCCAGCAACCAAGATCTTTGATGCTCTCTTAGGGAGGGGGAGCAATTGGCTGTTGGCGTCGTCACCGTTCTTTAAAAGAACTAGAGATTTTCTTACCGCCTCTCTTGCAAGATCTCTGTGAGCCTTGCTTCCAATTTGGTCGACTAAACTGTAGTCAGCTATAGGATTTTCAAATAGACCCGCGGTAAATTTAACCCTTAGAATTCTTTTGACCGCATCATCAATCCGACTCATGGAAATTAAGTTGTTCTTTACATGGGTAGATATGATATCGATGAATTCTGTGTGGTTTGGAGGGACCATGACCTGCAATTTTACAACCAAATGTTAGAAAACACGACACAATACTTTTTCGATGAAAGATGTTTGATCGGCAACGAACATGTGCGTATGAAAATCGAACACCATCTTGAACTTCTGTACTCACCATGTCTATGCCAGCGTTGATTGCTCTTAGAAGTGATTTGGAGTAGCTCTTTTTGAAAGTTGGATAGATATCTATGAAACTTGGATCTGTGAAATTGTAAAGCTGTGGATTGGTAATTTTGTCCACCCCTTGCCAATCAGAAATGAGAAATCCCTGAAATTTGAGCACAAAACATAGACCAAGCCATCAGTTTAAGTTTATAGAATCATTTTTTCGAGTTTCACAACTTGCAACTATATATAAAGTAGAAGTTGAAGTGAATTAATATGTAAGTACGTACCCTGAATCTTAATGTTCCTTTGAGGAAATCGGTTAGAAGGTTTCGGTTTGTATGCATCTTCATGCCGTTCCAACTCGAATAGGAAACCATGATAGAGGAAACACCCTTGATGATGGAATGGTAGTAGGCGGGCATATGCATACTGAGTAATCCATGCCAATCTGTCATTGTATTGTTCTCATTAATCCCATTTATCGTGCCTCCATCACCGACAAAATGCTTTGAGCAAGCGATCACCTTATCCCTGGAAAAGAAATCGAATCGAAGGTTAATGTTAAAAGTGTAAGCAATGAGTTTGATTAATTGTTTTATATGTTGCATGAGCAAAGTACTTACTTTCCACCTATGTAAGGAACTCCTTTACTGGATTTGGGAGGGGTGCCTTGCAAACCAAAAATGATATCAGTCATCTGTTGAACAACTTTCGGATCTTCGCTGTAGCTCTCGTAACATCGGCCCCATCTTGGATCTCTACAGACCGCAATGCACGGAGCAAAGACGTAAGGAATTCCGGTAGCTCTGGTTTCAATAGCCGTTGCCGCACCAATCCTCTGCACAAGCTCTGGATCTCTTGTTGCCCCGAGGCCTACATTGTGCGGGAAAATGGTCGTTTGATATACATTTCCATGTCCGTGCACAGAATCAATCCCGTATATGTAAGGAATGGCGAGCCTGCTGGACAATGAGCCATTCTGGAATTCATTGACCATGTCGACCCACTCTTGAGGCGAGGCACGAAGGTTGTTATGCGGCGTAATGGTAGGGCCGCTGATAATGCTACCGATGGAGTAGTCGCGCATGATATCCGGGGTGGTTGCTACCTTGTCGAGCATCGCCATCTGCCCAATTTTCTCCTCTAGGGTCATTTGTTGCATCAACACCTTTATTCGCGTGTTCATCGGCTGCTTTGGGTCCTTGTACAACGTGTTTATCGATCGATGCACTGGACTGGCCGCCTCGGCCATTAGCATGCATAGGAGGATTACTAATGAAATGATCAATGATCTTGACGACATGATCATTAACTTATAACTAGCTAATTGTTTTTTGGGGTTGTGATTAACGTAAAATTAATCAGCTGATCGACAATGCAACCGATTGAAAGAATAATTTCACAATAAAAGAATGAAAGAATAATTAGTAGTAGTAGTTGAGCAAAAGAAACTGATAAGAGAGTTGTTTGTAGTAGTGGTACGATATAATTGTGCAAATGAAGCTGATATTTATAGTACTAGGCGCTAAGGTAAACTGCAGCTAGCTGCTCGGCATATCCATAGGAAACTTCATTCCACTTGTTTCTTGTCTTATTTAATATTTTATAGGTATAACGAATAATAATACTAAGGGAACTAGCAGGACTATATCCATATATCTTTGTGGTCAGTATTACTACTTATAGTATAGTATATAGTTCTATGTATGACTTTCAGTCAACTTTGAGAGCACACGCCACCCTTCTTGACTCGCTTAGTCTTAATTCAGCAATTGCTTCAAAATTTGGCTAGACTAATTCGATAGTATTTTTGATTTAAGAGAAACGTTCCTAAACTGATTCTAATTTAATTATCAGTGCACAAATTAATTTCTAGCAATATTATTAATTAGCCTTTCCTGATTATAACAATGTTCAAGTTATTTTACGTTTTTTTGGCTTCACAAGAACGAATAATATCTTCTACCTAATTTTTCTTTCTACTTTTCTAAAAATTCACACAGCCAAAGTCTTATGTACGAGCGCCCCCCTCTTGACTCTTACTATTCTACTTCAAGTGCTTTCGGATATATTATATTAGCTAATAATAATATTATCCATTCACTTTATTCGCCTTTATATCATTCCATCATAACTATCAATTTTTGTATGTTCATTCCTAGCTATCTAATGCAATTTATCTTAGTAACTAATTAATGGAAATCCACGTTTATCAAAAGAACAAGAAAGAAATACTGACCAATGGAGTCCAGCAGCACATTTTAAATCTTTCTAATGTCAGCGGAATCTATTTTGTTTAATTAGTGTGTGATGACGCCCTACTTTTCTTTCTCTTTTCTTCTTTGTTCATAGCCAATTAACTTCAACGTATCGTACTATCCAAATCCAGTTTCTAAATATTGTAGTGGCCACTGTATGACTACTTAATTTATGACGTAAAAACTCCAATCTCCCCTGCCTTAGCTTGTTTATTTAATATATCATCTTTAGTTTGTATGCACGTGAGTTATGTGGGACTTCCTTCAACGCAAGTGGCTCCTTAATTACTAGTATTTTATCAAAAAAGTCCTAATTTAGTTTTAGAAGCACGAGCATATGGACAACTTAAATTAGTGTTAAAGATGGCTCCCCTTGAAATTAGAATACTTTACTAAGCACTTAGGCTCCATGGTAAAAGTTTAATCACTCCGAAGTCGATCTAGTGGTATTAAGAAATAGATATTTCCCTAATCTGTTAAAACCGAGCAAGATCTTACAGGAAAGATTTTTAACTGCATTAACTTAAATACAAGCTAAGTGTGCTTCTTACCACCTTTTATTTTATTAAACATTAGAATCACGACACCCATAGCGTTTTTAAAGGTATTATTAAACTAATCACCGATTCCACGTAAACTAGTTTGTTCGACATGCCTGCAAGATCAAAATGCAAATTAATTCAAATGATCCACAAAATGCACGTTAATATTAGATAGTATATTATTCTTGTTCTATATTCTTCTAGTTTAGAAGATATGATTCTACCTTTTCGTAAATATCTTTTGTATGTAGTATAAATATAAGTGATGATCAATAAAGAAATTCATTCACTCCCATATATCTTGTAACTCTCTTATGGTATCAAGAGGCCAAATATCTCTCACGAGATTCTTGATCCTAATATGACAAACCCTACTCCATCCGAGCCCTCTTCCCCGTCCGATTCCAATCTTGGCAGCGGCGGTCAAGTGGATACTTCATCATCCAGCCCGTTGCTTCGTCTCGCTCGTCTAGCAGCAAGGCCATCCGTCGATGGTCAATCGTTGATCCCGATCAACGCTCACCAGCAACTTCCATTGCACCTTGATGGGAACAATTATGCCTCGTGGTGTTCCCAAGTTCGGCATCTCTTCTTTGGATACAGACTTCTTTGCTATTTGGATGGTCAACACCTTGCCTTCCTCTCGGATGCACCCCGGAAAGCATTGCGGCGCACACATTTTGGATGTGTCAAGACTCTCTCATCATCTCAGCATTGTCTAGTACGGTACATGTCTCCCTAGCGAAACTCTTCTCTAATGCTAGAACTTCAGCCGAGGCGTGGGATACTCTTCAACGTACCTACGTCAACCGTTCTCGTTCCCGGATTATGCAACTTAAGGAAGATCTTAACTCTCTCTGACTAGGCTCTAAGTCGGTTGCTGAATTTTTTCAATTGGTGAAATCGAAGACGGATGAACTTGCCATTATCGATGGCCCTCTCAAGGATGATGACATTACCTTATATGTTTTTAATGGCCATGGAGCCGCCTATCGTGATATAGCCGGCCCTATCCATGCTCGTAAAAATCCCATTCAATTTCCCGAGCTTCATGACCTTCTTGTTGATCACGAAACCTACTTGCGCCGCCTTGAATCCGATGCCTTGCACCTCGTAGCCACGGCCAACATGGCCTCCTCGCAGCCACGATCTAATTCTTGTGGGTCCTATCGTGGTCATTCCAGTTCGAGTAGGGGGCAGTCCTATAATCACAACCGCGGCACATCCAATGCCCCTCGTGGATCCTTATCTTCACATGCACGCTCCTCGAGTTTGAACCGACCGAATATTACCTGTCAGATGTGCAATATTTATGGCCATGGCGCACAAACTTGTCGCAAATTTCTGCCAAGTGCGCACCTTGCCACATCCCAGTCGAGTCCGACTACACATAACGTGGACTGGCTCGTGGATTCCAGCGCTTCTCATTCCTTGACGTCGCAGCTCCAAAATCTTAATATTCATTCCGAATGTGAGGGTCCGGATGAAGTCTCTACTACTGATGGCTCATGTTTGGCTATAACTCACACTAGTAGTTCTCATATTGTTTATCCCGCTCGCACGTTTATTCTTGATAAAATCTTATGTGTGCCTCATTCACGGCGTAACCTACTATCTGTTCATCAATTCACTAAGGCGGATGATGTGTTTGTTGAGTTTCACTCGTATCACTTTATTGTTAAGTTTCGCAGACCAGGGACTAAACTAATTCGGGGTGCTTGCGTGGATGGCGTGTATCATCTTCAGTTTCCAACGACTTTAGGTTCGACTCCTACCGCATTTGTTAGGGAACGTGTTGCTAAGGGATGTTGGCACGACCGTTTTGGTTACCCATCCTCGAAGATTAGTTATTTTATTTTGAGCAAAAATAATTTATCGTGTTTACCTTCTCGTACTTTGGACTCTGCGCTTTGTCGCTTTTGTTTTTTTGAATAAAAGTCAACAATTGGTTTTTCATGCTTCGTCACTTACCTCGCAACATCTTTACAATATATTTATGGTGATGTTTGGGCTCCGTCTCCTATGATTTCTGTTACCAGCTGTCGATATTATCTTATTCTTGTTGATCACTTTACAAAGTATTGTTGGGTTTACATGTTATCTACCAAATCTGAGGTTCATACTATTTTTGTTTAATTTAGAACGCTTGTCGAAAAATAATTTGGTGCACATATTAAAAACTTTTATTTAAATAATGGTGGAGAATTTACTACTCTTCGTGGCTATTTTAATTCTAATGGGATTAGTTGGCTTACCACTGCCCCACATACCCCTCAACAAAATGGTTCTAGTGAAAGACGTCATCGAACTATTGTTACCATTGGCCGAACAATACTTAATCGTACTCGTCTTCCACCAGAATATTGGGCTTATGCATTTCAAACCGCCACTTACTTGTATAATCGGTTGCCTACACCGGTTCTTCATCTCAAATCTCCATTTGAGGCACTATTTGGTCGTATTCCCAATTATCTTCGACTCCGGGTTTTTGGTTGCCTTTACTATCCCTACTTGCGGCCATATTTTTCAGGAGAGTTGACTCCTCCTTCTCGGGAATGCATCTTTCTTGGTTACTCTACCTCTCAAGCCGCTTATAAGTGCTTGGACATTGCTACGGGTCGACTCTTTATCTCACGTCACGTGCGGTTTATGGAATCTGTTTTCCTGGGCATACGGGTGCATGATGCTCCTAACTCTGTGTCACTACCCACGCCACCTGTTTCAATTTCTACACCGCTGTCAGTTACCTTACATGTTGCTCCAAGCCCACCACTACCCTCAACTCAACCGGAGTCCATGGCTGTCTCCTCGCCATTGTCACATGCGGCCTCTACGTTTGCGCCATCATCTTTTTATGTGTACATACGAGGGGCTTTGGTTGGTTTTACTTATATATGCTTTATTATCTCACTTTATTTCCTCGCCTTTCATGCAGAGAACACTTTTGCTTAAGTTTTTCTGTGATAAGTTCATGAACTCTGCTTGTGTAAGAAAGCTTTTAAAGGACCGTAGGCGGAATAAACAGCCTAAATGTTCATTCAGAAGCGACTATGCATGAATTGATTCTTCTGGCAAACTATACTGGATCATGGATTTGGGCACGGATCCCTGGATAATTGTTATGGAGAGAAACAAATTTAATCAGAATGGTATGATTTCTAAAATGTTATATACCAAATTGTGTTTGGTTAGGTATTTTCTGCAACATTTGAAATCTACCATGTCTTTATTCTCATCTTTTAGATGCTAAATGTCCTTCCACAATTGAGGAAATTCACGGAGATATGTCTCTTACATACACTTCGTGGGCTTGTTATCAAGGGGATTTGGAAGACACAAAGAATTTTGAGTTCCTGAAAGATGACGAGTTCAAAGGAATATTGGAGAAAAAGTTGCCAAAGCACAAATGAAGACATCCAGTACCAAATGCTTCTACAAGTCATGACTTGACCGAGCTTCAGCAATCTTTGATTAAGTTCGAAGATGTTTTTGTGAACTCAAGCACTTTAATGACTAGAGCAACTGAGTTCTTGGAGTCAAAGTACGATCGTTGTGTGAAGTTGCAAACATCAAACTTGTGGAAGGACGTTTGTGGAAAAGAAAAAGTGGTAGATGAAGGCGTGTTTTATAGATGCCAATGCTTGGAGCTAATCTTGCCGGCGGAGCTCCATTGCGATTGTTGCCATATCACGTTCATCACCAAAGACAACTCTCAGCTACACAATGGTGGAAGATGTGGTACTGCATCAACAATGCCATCCAAATTCAACGATAGTAGCAGCACTTTGAAAGAAGAGGGAACATCAGTTTCTGTAAACGAGGCCTTCACAGGTCAGTTAATTCTGTTGATAAATTACCAACTGAATGTTCCAAATTGTCTACAGCTTCAAGCACTTAGAGAAGTGCTTAATTTTACTTTTGGAATTCAGTGGCTTACCTTTTATGAATGAAGAACCCTATCAGCGATTAAACTATCAAAAGAAGGACCTTAGATTAATTTTTTTGTCTGCCTAGTTATTTATACCAACATTCACAACATACTAATTGTTTGTCTATAGAAGAAAATGAAAAGAAGAAGGTTGGAATTTCTGGAGGCATGGAACAAGGTGATAATACGTTAAAACTTCCGGAATTGGAGATTGACAACTTCTTCAAGCAACATGAACAATCAGCGGGACCATTAACAGGGAAAGCCTACGAGGTCTTAACACGTCTTAAGATTAATCTGTTGGATATGGAGGCTGCACTATCTGGAGAAAATGTGAGATCATCGGAAAAATCCAGCGATAAAAGATTGGCTTGGCGTGCGTTTGTGAAATCTGCAAGAACCATATACGAGGTTAAAATTTGTTTTGCGCTTATCTGTGATGTCTTACTAAAGAGTTTGGTTATTAATTATTAAAGGTGATCCTCTTGGTTTAATTTCTGATGAAAAATGACCTCAGCATAGAAAAAGCTTGAACTCAAAATTGGATAATTTTTACTGCATAGCAGCTGGAAGCTCAAGACTGAATTTTCTTTGTTGTGTGTTGTCCGTATTTACAGTCTCCATGTTTTGCACCTGGCATTTTGGATTATCTTACCTTTGTCATCTGAGATTTGCAGCTTCATCGCCTTAAGCACTTAAAAAAAAACCCCTTTTTAAGATTATTATGAAACGAGTTATTGATCCAAACTACTTATACATTCATCTGGAAGTTCAAATTGATACCGAGCTTGAATATCTCTCACAATCGAGTAATTACTTTGCAGATGGTTCAAGCAATGATTATACTTGAAGAAATGATTGACAAGAGTTATTTAGATTTGTCATGGCTCCGTTCGTCATCATGGTCAGCAGCTGCCACAATCTCTACTTTAGCTAGTTTGTCCTTTCGCATCTACTCCTTAGATGCGTCCATCAAGTATGAGTAAGTTTCTTGCACGTTTAAACTGATGAGCTCGATTCAGGATCCGATAAGGAGAAGGGGCAATTGTATCTGCATTCGATTGGAGAACGGCGCATAAAACGCAACTAAAGAGAAGGAACTGATAGGTTTTTTGATGCTGCATCTGTAAAGCTTCTCCCATGTGGGAAATTGCTTTGAAGTTATTTAGGTTTACTTTAATATTACCTGTAAAATATTGATACTTCTAATTCTAGTTTTATTAGTACAATGTTGCTTGAGCCTTGATCTTTGTATTATTGCTGTTTGTCGATTACTACATGTATCAACAATTCAAGAGTCTAAGGCGCTTGCTTCTAAAAGCCAATCTTGGATACCAAACTTAAGGAAGAACCATAGTGAAAAGAGAAACATGGTTGTTGAAAGCATGTTCCCCCCCCTCTCCCCTCATATTTTTCAACCGTTGCCCATGATGTGAACTCTAGATGATCATATTCCAATTAACAATGAGTCATTTTGAACTTATTTTTATTTTTATGGTCCAAATGTCCAAGATATAGAATAATTGGAGTTTGTTTGAAGCCCGTTCGTCAATGTTCTAAGACACATGCCAATATAATGTTGAACTGACTTAAGTCAATGCAATGCGATTTTTGCAATGTTATGCTGTTTCATACAAATGGATTATATCTAAAATCATTATATTTGGGTTGAATTTTGATTATGACGTTGTCCTTTCTTGGAATTGGTTGAACTATTTAAGCATTTCTTTTTGTAAAGCAAGAAATGATATCAACGATGAAAATAACAACACGAGTAAGTGAAATATTAATAAACTGTCTGTTGGCAGCACATGGGTTATGCACTTAAAGTCCATGTGTGTGCATGTGCTTGCATGTGATGCATTAAATGTGCATGCGAGGAAGAACATGCAAGTGTGTCGGAAGCTTTATGCATGGTCCGATACCTAGCAATTGGAATTAAAGAGTTCAATTGATGCTCATTGCTTCTCCTATAAATAGCCGGCTTCTTTCTTCATTTTAAGTGTAGTGGTATAGTAGGTATAATGGAGATAATAGTGATTCATTACCTAAATCCTCTTGTATATATAGTTGTATCTGTGATTTGAATTGAACACAACAATTTCTTCTTCCAATTAACATGGTATAAGAGCAAAGAATCCTTCGGCTCAAATGTTTTTTTCTGGTTGCCGAGCAACCAGTCAATCCGCTTCCGCAACCGCCACTACCAATTTCGGCGTCAATTCGCCGGTGTTCTGTTCCGAAAATTTCGGCTTAACATTGCCGGTGTTCTGTTTCGATTGACGAAACCTGCCTGATACTTCCACACTCTACGTCACCACCACCGTCCGCAGCAGCTCTCTCCACCACCGCAGCTCTCTCCGACGCCGCTGCTCTCTCTCCGCCTCCGCCACTGCTCTCTCTCTCCGCCACCACTGCCGATCTCTCTCTTCTCGCCTTCGACGCCACCGTACTCTCTCTCTGCCGCCGCCGTGCTCTCTCTCTGCCGCCGCGCTGCTCTCTCCATCATTTCCATTGTCAATTAGGTCACGGACGAAGGGAATCCAAGGTTAATATTCTTATTTTGCCTTTTGGTCCCTCAATCCTTAAGTATTCCTATTGGGCTCTAATCTATTAATATTTGCAGTTTTGCCCTTGCAAATATTTTTTTTATCTTACAATCCATCCGTGTTTGCATTCATTTAAAAAAACAAAAAAAAAACAAAAAAGAAAAAATGAGTGACGATACACCCAAACCAACACCAGAAAAACATTCTCTTGTCATGACAGATGTGGTTCCCGTTATGTCCCGTATCACAGAGCATAAACTTACGGGAGCTAATTATCTTGAATGGGGAAAGACAATCCGCATATATTTACGCAGTATTTCGAAGGAAGATCACCTTACTGATGATCCCCCCGCAAATGAAACTCGAAAGGAATGGTTAAAAGATGATGCCCGATTGTTTTTGCAGATACGAAATTCCATCGACACGGAGGTCGTTAGCCTTATTAATCACTGTGAGTACGTTAAAGAATTGATAGAATATCTTGATTTCTTGTACTCTGGAAAGGCAATATCTCCCGCATTTATGATATCTGCAAAGAGTTTTACCGCACTGATCAAAATAGTCACTCCTTTCAGAATTACTTTATGCACTTTCGCAAAATTTATGAAGAATTAAATGTTTTGCTACCATTTAGTCCCGACATTAAAGTGCAGCAATCCCAACGGGAAACCATGGCTGTAATGAGTTTTCTGGCAGGATTGGGTCCTCAGTTTGACATTGCTAAGTCCCAAATTCTTTTGAGCACTGATATCTCCTCTTTAAACGAGGTGTTTGCACGTGTAGTTCGAACAAATTCCAGTTCAGTAATGGATTCTGCTACTCATCCATCTAGTGCACTTGTCTCTCGCAACAATGTATCAGTTGCATCTCCACCAACCGATCTGAATAGGGCAAATCTCCAACCATTGGGGGGAATTGAATGTAATTACTGTCATAAACGGGGTCATACCAAGCAAAATTGTAGAAAACGTTTGAGCAAGCAAGGCTTACAAGGGTCTTCAACTCCCTATCAGAGTTATCAAAATTATCAGGCCTTGCCTCAGGCTCCTCATCAAAGTTATCGGCCTACATCTCAGCATCTCAAGTCCTATTCTCACTCGGCCAATATTGCTTCTGCATCCCAGGATTCACCTTCTGGACAGGTCGTAACAGTCTCTGCCAATGAGTTTGCTAAGTACCTTCAGTACCAAGAAGCAACAAAGCATTCTTCTCATCCTATCACAGCAATCGCGGAATCAGGTAACCCAAATACGTGTTTGCTTTCATCCACATCCAAATGGGTCATTGATACAAGGGCTACTGGCCATATGACAGGTAATCCTAATGTTTTGACTACTTTTCGATCCCACAATTCTCCCTCTCATGTCACTTTAGCAGATGGCTCTACTTCACATGTTTTTGGATCTGGCACTGTTCACCCTATTCCATCTCTCCCACTTTCAAATGTTTTAAGTCTTCCTAATTTTTCTTTTAATTTGGTCTCTGTTAGTTAAATTACTCGTGCCTTAAATTGTTGCGCCTTATTTTTTCCTGGTTATTGTCTCTTTCAGGATCTCTTGACGAAGAAGATTATTGGTAAATGACATGTTTCAGACGGCTTGTACATTCTGGATACTACTCAACCATTACCCCGGCCCATTGCTTGTTCCGCTATTGCCACACATTTTGAAGTTCATTGTCGACTAGGTCATCCATCTCTTTCAGTTTTAAAGAAACTTTATCCTCAATTTCAAAGCTTGTCGTCCTTAGATTGTGAGTCGTGTTAGTTTGCCAAACACCATCGTCAGTCCTATGTCCCTCGAGTCAATAAACGAGCTTCTGCTCCCTTTGAGCTGGTACATTCAGATGTTTGGGGTCCTTGTTCGGTTGAGTCAAAATCTGGTTTCAGATACTTTGTTACTTTTGTTGATGATTTTCCCGAATGACGTGGTTATATCTAATGAAAAATCGTTCAGAGGTGTTCTCTCATTTTACTGCATTTTGTGCTGAAATTCAAAATCAATTTCATATATCGGTGCAGGTCCTTCGAAGTGATAATGCCAAGGAATATTTTTCCAACTCTTTAAAATCTTATATGGCACAACATGGCATTCTTCATCAATCATCTTGTGCAGACACACCTCCTCAAAATGGTGTTGCTGAACGAAAAAATCGGCACCTTCTTGAAACAGCCAGAGCACTTATATTTCAAAATCATGTACCGAAATATTTTTGGGCTGAGGCTGTCTTAACAACTTATTTTCTAATTAACTGGATGCCTTGGTTCTTCAGGGCTCAATTCCTTACAGTACCCTATACACTTCCTAAAACAACTAATGAAGCTTTGTCACACCCTGGATGGCGTGCCGCTATGATAGAGGAGATGAATGCTTTAGATGCTAATGGTACTTGGGATTTAGTGACTTTACCTGCAGGAAAAGCATACTATTTGGTGTAAATGGGTTTTTGCTGTTAAAGTTAACCCGGATGGCTTTGCTCAACTAAAAGCACGTCTTGTTGCTAAAGGATATGCTCAGATTTATGGGATAAATTATTTTGATACATTCTCTCCAGTGGCTAAGTTGACCTCTGTTCGTCTATTTATCTCTTTGGCAACTACTCATGATTGGCCATTATATCAGCTTGACGTGAAGAATGCTTTTCTTCATGGGGACTTACAAGAAGAAGTGTATATTGAGCAACCACCTGGTTTTGTTGCTCAGGGGGAGCATGAGAAAGTCTGTTATCTACGTAAAGCTTTATATGGATTGAAAAAGAGTCCTCGTGCTTGGTTCAGTAAATTTAGTCAAGAGATTGAAAGTTTTGGTATGAAAAAGAGTAAGTCAGACCATTCTGTATTTTATAGGCACTCTTCGGTTGGCATCATCCTTCTTGTTGTCTACATGGATGATATTATTATTACAGGGAATGATGCTCAAGGAATAACATCCCTGAAGACGTTTCTTCAGAGTTAATTTCACACGAAGGACTTGAGATCATTGAAATACTTCTTAGGAGTAGAGGTGATGAGAAGTAAGAAAGGCATTTTCTTGTCTCAGGGAAAATATGTTCTTGATCTCTTGAATGAAACAGGAAAATTGACAACCAAACCATCTAATACCCCGATATTACCTAATGTATATTTGTCTCAGGATGGAGATTTATATGAAGATCCTGAAAGGTACAGGCGACTGGTTGGAAAACTAAATTATCTTACAGTCACACGGCTAGATATTGCATACTCAGTTAGCACTGTAAGTCAATTTAGTTCTTCTCCAACAGTTCATCATTGGGCAGCTTTGGAGCAAATATTGTGTTATTTGAAAGGAGCACCTGGACGAGGCATACTGTATAAAAATCATAATCATAAACGTTTAGAGTGCTTCTCAGATACAGATTGGGTAGGATCCAAAATTGATCGAAAGTCTATTACTGGATATTGTGTTTTCTTTGGAGGAAACCTGATTTCTTGGAAAAGCAAGAAACAAAATGTTGTGTCTCGATCGAGTGCTGAATCAGAATACCGAGCTATGGCTCAATCAACTTGTGAGGTAATGTGGATTCATCAACTACTGACTGAAGTTGGCCTTCAAACTTCGGTACCTGCAAAGCTATGGTGTAATAACCAAGCAGCACTTCACATTGCCTCCAATCCCGTGTTTCACGAACGAACCAAACATATTGAGATCGATTGTCACTTCGTCCGTGAGAAAATACAACAGAATTTGATTTCTACGGGATATGTGAAGACTGGAGATCAACTTGGAGACATTTTCACAAAGGCTTTAAATGGGGCTCGGATTGAATATCTTTGTAACAAGTTGGGCATGACTAATATCTATGCTCCACCTTGAGGGGGAGTGTTAGAATATGTGTAGTGGTGTAGTAGGTGAAGTGGTGTAGTAGGTATAGTGGAGATAATAGTGATTCATTACCTGAATCCTCTTGTATATATAGTTGTATCTGTGATTTGAATTGAACACAACAATTTCTTCTTCCAATTAACACTAAGTATCCCAAAAACAATTCTTTCTTTCTCTTATATATTTTGGGGATAAAAGCATCAAGCCCCCTGAACTATACAGTTTTTGCGACTTGCCTCTTAAACAAAATTAATAAGCGTTTTCTCCCTTAAACTATGCACGTCTGTTTGATTTGCCCCCTGGCCGGGTATTTGGCTATTTTTTGCCATTCTTGGCCGGAATATTTCCCCTTACCCAACTCATATATGTTGTACTAGATGTATTTTGGTAGTTGATGACAAAAAGTAGGCGAAAAAATATCTAGAACGGGGCATATTTTGGCTAAAATGCGATTTACCCTTCATTATATTTCCGACCATTTTTGGCCGGAATATCCCCATACACGACTCATATGTGTTGTACTAGATGTATTTTGATAGTTTATGACAAATAGTAGGCAAAAAAGCACCTCGAACGGGAAATATTCCGTCCAAAAATAGCCGAGAACTCGGCCAGGGGGCAAATCGAACAGACATGCATAGTTTAAGGGGGGAAACGCTTATTAATTTCGTTTAAGGGGCAAGTCGCAAAAACGTGTATAGTTCAGGGGGCTTGATGCTTATATCCCTATATATTAATACATAATTAGTAATATAAAGTGTTGTAAGTGTGAGGTAAAAAATAGAGAATTTGTGCGACTTTACTGCGGTAAAAGTCTGAGAGTTGTAACTCCTATTTTACATTCATAGCGAAGTTCTTCTACCTTGCCTGTGGTTTTTCACCCTAAAGTAATTTGGAGTTTTCCACGTAAAATCTGTGAGTCGTTTATTTTTTCGTCTTTCAATTATTGTCGTATTTTTCGCTCTATCCGAAGGTTCCACTTTACAACACTATCTGCCGTTTATAGTCCGAGACCAAATTTGATGTGAAACGAGCGAGCGAGATTAGTTAAGAGTTAAGATTTAAGAGCTAAGACAATATCACATTATTTGATGAGAGTAGTTGTAGTACCAAAATGTATACAATAATTTTTTTTTCAAAATCCAAAACAATACGAAATTTGATTTACTTTTTTAATAAATAGAAACCAGTAAAACCATTTCATTATTGTTTTCAGTGATTAACTTTCTTAGTGATCTCAACTCCCAGAACAAAGTAGACATGCATTAAGTAAGTAGTTTCTTCTTTTCTTTGTAAGTTGTAGCTCACACTCTAAAACTTCCCACGTCACAAATCCCATCACACCTGATCCAGAAACAGCCATCTACTTGGATCTTATGGTCGACAAGAAACAAACTGGTCTTCCAAGAAATTGCCATTAACGTGGATCACTTAGTTGAGACAGTTCAATATAGAGCATGAAACAGATTGGTGCGGTTTTTCGTTTTCGGTCGTCGATCGAGTGAATAACCAACTGGATTGTATTAAGTGACATTTCCTCCCTAGTATGTGTCATACTTTGTCCTTATTGATAAAACTTCAGTCTGCTGTCCAAAAAAAGAAAAAACTCTTGTATTGCCTAAAAGATCCTTACTGAACAACGAGATTATCTTTGAAGAAAGAACTACCTTTTACGTTTGCTCATCAATCTTCAATAGTATGTTGGTTAAAAGTAAAACATTGGCTCAAATTATTATTGGCTTATGTTTTGATAGAAACACACGAATTAACTAAATCGTCATTGAAATTACTTTTCTTGTGTAATGTTTAAGATTAGAAGACTTTCATGTTAAAATTAAATTGAGATGGTTTAAGGGCAAAATGCTACCCTAAATTTTTTTAATAGGGTTACGTTGCATATATATTTGAATTGTCTAGGTAAATTTATATATCTTTTCAAACCGCTTGTGTGATTCATAACTTTTTTTGGTGTTAATTAGTTAAGATGTATTTTATTATTCATAACTTCTTAATAATGAAATTGTAACGTAAAACATAAAAATCAATTTATGTAGAGATCGAAAGAACACCACCAATTTATTCACTTTTGGTCACCTGTAGATGTCCTTCGTTTGAATCCAATCAAACGATCTGTTATTCGTTGGTTCGGACCATGGATCAAAATCTCCAGGCAGTTTCTCAAAAAGTAATGTAGCATTCCATTGAAAGTCTCAAACATATCGAAACTGAAACTTTAATATCACTCCGTTCAGTTTATGATGCTACAAAGTTAGGCGTAAATCGATAGGAAACTCAAATCGAGAATACATCTATTTGCAATCCATCAAACCGCAACAAAATACATGCATAACCGCAATTAGAATTCGTTAATATCGAACAACAGAATCTCAAATCTGGAAATTCATTAAATATTTACTATTTAGTTTCAAACAATTTCTGTCTCGAAATACTTAACACAATCAGCAGTAACATTAGGATTGTATCGAAATACTTAATACAATGAATAGTAGTAATTGCTACAAAGAATAGTCAGAAGTACAAAACCATCTCTATTTGATAAAACAAAACTACTGTTTTATCTTGCACCTATTGGTTCAGTGGTTAGTCCAAAACCGTAGGGAAAGAGCGGATCATAATGCTTATCACCAACATTCATCGGGAGTTGGTCTACGGATTTGAACCACGTTCTCGACAATTTTCCTGTGAAACCATAGTCTCCGAACAGGACATCAGCCACTCCTTGGCCCTCAGTTCCAGGAAGCCATGCAGCCACAAGGGCGTCTATTGATGAAAGGTATGGCTCAATCACTAGCGGGCGACCAGAAACCAACACCACAATGCACTTGATATTGTTGCAAATATTTTTCATCGTACTCAGACCTGGCTCGGGAATCGTTAGGTTCAAATTGTCACCAGCACTTTCAGCATAGCCTCGCTCTCCAACCACTACTATAGCATATGAAAAGTTGTTGGATCTCACGAAGTTGACGTCAGGGTCTTCACTATAGAATATTTCAGTACTAGGTTCAACTGAAGCGGAGATTGCATTCAATATTGTGGTTCCTGGCATATATAAAATGAAAGTATTAGATAGGATCTAACATTGAAGTGAGTAAAGCGACGTATTAAGTTTTTCCGTACCACTTGTATGGTTGTTGCCGTGTAATCCCTGCCAGCTAATAGTCCAGCCTCCACATTGTAATCCTAAATTATTGGCATGACTTCCAGCAACCAAGATCTTCGATGCTCTCTTAGGGAGGGGGAGCAATTGGCTGTTGGCGTCGTCACCGTTCTTTAAAAGAACTAGAGATTTTCTTACCGCCTCTCTTGCAAGATCTCTGTGAGCCTTGCTTCCAATTTGGTCGACTAAACTGTAGTCAGCTATAGGATTTTCAAATAGACCCGCGGTAAATTTAACCCTTAGAATTCTTTTGACCGCATCATCAATCCGACTCATGGAAATTAAGTTGTTCTTTACATGGGTAGATATGATATCGATGAATTCTGTGTGGTTTGGAGGGACCATGACCTGCAATTTTACAACCAAATGTTAGAAAACACGACACAATACTTTTTCGATGAAAGATGTTTGATCGGCAGCGAACATGTGCGTATGAAAATCGAACAACATCTTGAACTTCTGTACTCACCATGTCTATGCCAGCGTTGATTGCTCTTAGAAGTGATTTGGAATAGCTCTTTTTGAAAGTTGGATAGATATCTATGAAACTTGGATCTGTGAAATTGTAAAGCTGTGGATTGGTAATTTTGTCCACCCCTTGCCAATCAGAAATGAGAAATCCCTGAAATTTGAGCACAAAACATAGACCAAGCCATCAGTTTAAGTTTATAGAATCATTTTTTCGAGTTTCACAACTTGCAACTATATATAAAGTAGAAGTTAAAGTGAATTAATATGTAAGTACGTACCCTGAATCTTAATGTTCCTTTGAGGAAATCGGTTAGAAGGTTTCGGTTTGTATGCATCTTCATGCCGTTCCAACTCGAATAGGAAACCATGATAGAGGAAACACCCTTGATGATGGAATGGTAGTAGGCGGGCATATGCATACTGAGTAATCCATGCCAATCTGTCATTGTATTGTTCTCATTAATCCCATTTATCGTGCCTCCATCACCGACAAAATGCTTTGAGCAAGCGATCACCTTATCCCTGGAAAAGAAATCGAATCGAAGGTTAATGTTAAAAGTGTAAGCAATGAGTTTGATTAATTGTTTTATATGTTGCATGAGCAAAGTACTTACTTTCCACCTATGTAAGGAACTCCTTTACTGGATTTGGGAGGGGTGCCTTGCAAACCAAAAATGATATCAGTCATCTGTTGAACAACTTTCGGATCTTCGCTGTAGCTCTCGTAGCATCGGCCCCATCTTGGATCTCTGCAGACCGCAATGCACGGAGCAAAGACGTAAGGAATTCCGGTAGCTCTGGTTTCAATAGCCGTTGCCGCACCAATCCTCTGCACAAGCTCTGGATCTCTTGTTGCCCCGAGGCCTACATTGTGCGGGAAAATGGTCGTTTGATATACATTTCCATGTCCGTGCACAGAATCAATCCCGTATATGTAAGGAATGGCGAGCCTGCTGGACAATGAGCCATTCTGGAATTCATTGACCATGTCGACCCACTCTTGAGGCGAGGCACGAAGGTTGTTATGCGGCGTAATGGTAGGGCCGCTGATAATGCTACCGATGGAGTAGTCGCGCATGATATCCGGGGTGGTTGCTACCTTGTCGAGCATCGCCATCTGCCCAATTTTCTCCTCTAGGGTCATTTGTTGCATCAACACCTTTATTCGCGTGTTCATCGGCTGCTTTGGGTCCTTGTACAACGTGTTTATCGATCGATGCACTGGACTGGCCGCCTCGGCCATTAGCATGCATAGGAGGATTACTAATGAAATGATCAATGATCTTGACGACATGATCATTAACTTATAACTAGCTAATTGTTTTTTGGGGTTGTGATTAACGTAAAATTAATCAGCTGATCGACAATGCAACCGATTGAAAGAATAATTTCACAATAAAAGAATGAAAGAATAATTAGTAGTAGTAGTTGAGCAAAAGAAACTGATAAGAGAGTTGTTTGTAGTAGTGGTACGATATAATTGTGCAAATGAAGCTGATATTTATAGTACTAGGCGCTAAGGTAAACTGCAGCTAGCTGCTCGGCATATCCATAGGAAACTTCATTCCACTTGTTTCTTGTCTTATTTAATATTTTATAGGTATAACGAATAATAATACTAAGGGAACTAGCAGGACTATATCCATATATCTTTGTGGTCAGTATTACTACTTATAGTATAGTATATAGTTCTATGTATGACTTTCAGTCAACTTTGAGAGCACACGCCACCCTTCTTGACTCGCTTAGTCTTAATTCAGCAATTGCTTCAAAATTTGGCTAGACTAATTCGATAGTATTTTTGATTTAAGAGAAACGTTCCTAAACTGATTCTAATTTAATTATCAGTGCACAAATTAATTTCTAGCAATATTATTAATTAGCCTTTCCTGATTATAACAATGTTCAAGTTATTTTACGTTTTTTTGGCTTCACAAGAACGAATAATATCTTCTACCTAATTTTTCTTTCTACTTTTCTAAAAATTCACACAGCCAAAGTCTTATGTACGAGCGCCCCCCTCTTGACTCTTACTATTCTACTTCAAGTGCTTTCGGATATATTATATTAGCTAATAATAATATTATCCATTCACTTTATTCGCCTTTATATCATTCCATCATAACTATCAATTTTTGTATGTTCATTCCTAGCTATCTAATGCAATTTATCTTAGTAACTAATTAATGGAAATCCACGTTTATCAAAAGAACAAGAAAGAAATACTGACCAATGGAGTCCAGCAGCACATTTTAAATCTTTCTAATGTCAGCGGAATCTATTTTGTTTAATTAGTGTGTGATGACGCCCTACTTTTTTTTCTCTTTTCTTCTTTGTTCATAGCCAATTAACTTCAACGTATCGTACTATCCAAATCCAGTTTCTAAATATTGTAGTGGCCACTGTATGACTACTTAATTTATGACGTAAAAACTCCAATCTCCCCTGCCTTAGCTTGTTTATTTAATATATCATCTTTAGTTTGTATGCACGTGAGTTATGTGGGACTTCCTTCAACGCAAGTGGCTCCTTAATTACTAGTATTTTATCAAAAAAGTCCTAATTTAGTTTTAGAAGCACGAGCATATGGACAACTTAAATTAGTGTTAAAGATGGCTCCCCTTGAAATTAGAATACTTTACTAAGCACTTAGGCTCCATGGTAAAAGTTTAATCACTCTGAACTCGATCCAGTGGTATTAAGAAATAGATATTTCCCTAATCTGTTAAAACCGAGCAAGATCTTACAGGAAAGATTTTTAACTGCGTTAACTTAAATACAAGCTAAGGGTGCTTCTTACCACCTTTTATTTTATTAAACATTAGAATCACGACACCCATAGCGTTTTTAAAGGTATTATTAAACTAATCACCGATTCCACGTAAACTAGTTTGTTCGACATGCCTGCAAGATCAAAATGCAAATTAATTCAAATGATCCACAAAATGCACGTTAATATTAGATAATATATTATTCTTGTTCTATATTCTTCTAGTTTAGAAGATATGATTCTACTTTTTCGTAAATATCTTTTGTATGTAGTATAAATATAAGTGATGATCAATAAAGAAATTCATTCACTCCCATATATCTTGTAACTCTCTTATGGTATCAAGAGGCCAAATATCTCTCACGAGATTCTTGATCCTAATATGACAAACCCCACTCCATCCGAGCCCTCTTCCCCGTCCGATTCCAATCTTGGCAGCGGCGGTCAAGTGGATACTTCATCATCCAGCCCGTTGCTTCGTCTCGCTCGTCTAGCAGCAAGGCCATCCGTCGATGGTCAATCGTTGATCCCGATCAACGCTCACCAGCAACTTCCATTGCAACTTGATGGGAACAATTATGCCTCGTAGTGTTCCCAAGTTCGGCATCTCTTCTTTGGATACAGACTTCTTTGCTATTTGGATGGCTCAACACCTTGCCTTCCTCTCGGATGCACCCCGGAAATCATTGCGGCGCACACGTTTTGGATGCGTCAAGACTCTCTCATCATCTCAGCATTGTCTAGTACGGTACATGTCTCCCTAGCGAAACTCTTCTCTAATGCTAGAACTTCAGCCGAGGCGTGGGATACTCTTCAACGTACCTACGTCAACTGTTCTCGTTCCCGGATTACGCAACTTAAGGACGATCTTAACTCTCTCTGACTAGGCTCTAAGTCGGTTGCTGAATTTTTTCAATTGGTGAAATCGAAGACGGATGAACTTGCCATTATCGATGGCCCTCTCAAGGATGATGACATTACCTTATATGTTCTCAATGGCCATGGAGCCGCCTATCGTGATATAGCCGGCCCTATCCGTGCTCGTAAAAATCCCATTCAATTTCCCGAGCTTCATGACCTTCTTGTTGATCACGAAACCTACTTGCGCCGCCTTGAATCCGATGCCTTGCACCTCGTAGCCACGACCAACATGGCCTCCTCGCAGCCACGATCCAATTCTCATGGGTCCTATCGTGGTCATTCCAGTTCGAGTAGGGGGCAGTCCTATAATCACAACCGCGGTACATCCAATGCCCCTCGTGGATCCTCATCTTCACATGCACGCTCATCGGGTTTGAACCGACCGAATATTACCTGTCAAATGTGCAATATTTATGGCCATGGCACACAAACTTGTCGTAAATTTCTGCCAAGTGCGCACCTTGCCACATCCCAGTCGAGTCCGACTACACATAACGCGGACTGGCTCGTGGATTCCAGCGCTTCTCATTCCTTGACGTCACAGCTCCAAAATCTTAATATTCATTCCGAATGTGAGGGTCCGGATGAAGTCTCTACTACTGATGGCTCAGGTTTGGCTATAACTCACACTAGTAGTTCTCGTATTGTTTATCCCGCTCGCACGTTTATTCTTGATAAAATCTTATGTGTGCCTCATTCACGGCGTAACCTACTATCTGTTCATCAATTCACTAAGGCGGATGATGTGTTTGTTGAGTTTCACTCGTATCACTTTATTGTTAAGTTTCGCAGATCAGGGACTAAACTAATTCGGGGTGCTTGCGTGGATGGCGTGTATCATCTTCAGTTTCCAACGGCTTTAGGTTCGACTCCTACCGTATTTGTTGGGGAACGTGTTGCTAAGGGATGTTGGCACGACCATTTTGGTCACCCATCCTCGAAGATTAGTTATTTTTTTTTAGCAAAAATAATTTATCGTGTTTACCTTCTTGTACTTTGGACTTTGTGCCTTGTCGCTTTTGTTTTTTGAATAAAAGTCAACAATTCGTCACTTACCTCGCAACATCTTTACAATATATTTATGGTGATGTTTGGGGTCCGTCTCCTATGATTTCTGTTACCGGCTGTCGATATTATCTTATTCTTGTTGATCACTTTACAAAGTATTGTTGGGTTTACATGTTATCTACCAAATCTGAGGTTCATACTATTTTTGTTTAATTTAGAACGCTTGTCGAAAAATAATTTGGTGCACATATTAAAAACTTTTATTTAAATAATGGTGGAGAATTTACTACTCTTCGTGGCTATTTTAATTCTAATGGGATTAGTTGGCTTACCACTGCCCCACATACCCCTCAACAAAATGGTTCTAGTGAAAGACGTCATCGAACTATTGTTACCATTGGCCGAACAATACTTAATCGTACTCGTCTTCCACCAGAATATTGGGCTTATGCATTTCAAACCGCCACTTACTTGTATAATCGGTTGCCTACATCGGTTCTTCATCTCAAATCTCCATTTGAGGCACTATTTGGTCGTATTCCCAATTATCTTCGACTCCGGGTTTTTGGTTGCCTTTACTATCCCTACTTGCGGCCATATTTTTCAGGAGAGTTGACTCCTCCTTCTCAGGAATGCATCTTTCTTGGTTACTCTACCTCTCAAGCCGCTTATAAGTGCTTGGACATTGCTACGGGTCGATTCTTTATCTCACGTCACGTGCGGTTTATGGAATCTGTTTTCCTGGGCATACGGGTGCATGATGCTCCTAACTCTGTGTCACTACCCACGCCACCTGTTTCAATTTCTACACCGCTGTCAGTTACCTTACATGTTGCTCCAAGCCCACCACTACCCTCAACTCAACCGGAGTCCATGGCTGTCTCCTCGCCATTGTCACATGCGGCCTCTACGTTTGCGCCATCATCTTTTTATGTGTACATACGAGGGGCTTTGGTTGGTTTTACTTATATATGCTTTATTATCTCACTTTATTTTCTCGCCTTTCATGCAGAGAACACTTTTGCTTAAGTTTTTCTGTGATAAGTTCATGAACTCTGCTTGTGTAAGAAAGCTTTTAAAGGACCGTAGGCGGAATAAACAGCCTAAATGTTCATTCAGAAGCGACTATGCATGAATTGATTCTTCTGGCAAACTATACTGGATCATGGATTTGGGCACGGATCCCTGGATAATTGTTATGGAGAGAAACAAATTTAATCAGAATGGTATGATTTCTAAAATGTTATATACCAAATTGTGTTTGGTTAGGTATTTTCTGCAACATTTGAAATCTACCATGTCTTTATTCTCATCTTTTAGATGCTAAATGTCCTTCCACAATTGAGGAAATTCACGGAGATATGTCTCTTACATACACTTCGTGGGCTTGTTATCAAGGGGATTTGGAAGACACAAAGAATTTTGAGTTCCTGAAAGATGACGAGTTCAAAGGAATATTGGAGAAAAAGTTGCCAAAGCACAAATGAAGACATCCAGTACCAAATGCTTCTACAAGTCATGACTTGACCGAGCTTCAGCAATCTTTGATTAAGTTCGAAGATGTTTTTGTGAACTCAAGCACTTTAATGACTAGAGCAACTGAGTTCTTGGAGTCAAAGTACGATCGTTGTGTGAAGTTGCAAACATCAAACTTGTGGAAGGACGTTTGTGGAAAAGAAAAAGTGGTAAATGATGGCGTGTTTTATAGATGCCAATGCTTGGAGCTAATCTTGCCGGCGGAGCTCCATTGCGATTGTTGCCATATCACGTTCATCACCAAAGACAACTTTCAGCTACACAATGGTGGAAGATGTGGTACTGCATCAACAATGCCATCCAAATTCAACGATAGTAGCAGCACTTTGAAAGAAGAGGGAACATCAGTTTCTGTAAACGAGGCCTTCACAGGTCAGTTAATTCTGTTGATAAATTACCAACTGAATGTTCCAAATTGTCTACAGCTTCAAGCACTTAGAGAAGTGCTTAATTTTACTTTTGGAATTCAGTGGCATACCTTTTATGAATGAAGAACCCTATCAGCGATTAAACTATCAAAAGAAGGACCTTAGATTAATTTTTTTGTCTGCCTAGTTATTTATACCAACATTCACAACATACTAATTGTTTGTCTATAGAAGAAAATGAAAAGAAGAAGGTTGGAATTTCTGGAGGCATGGAACAAGGTGATAATACGTTAAAACTTCCGGAATTGGAGATTGACAACTTCTTCCAGCAACATGAACAATCAGCGGGACCATTAACAGGGAAAGCCTACGAGGTCTTAACACGTCTTAAGATTAATCTGTTGGATATGGAGGCTGCACTATCTGGAGAAAATGTGAGATCATCGGAAAAATCCAGCGATAAAAGATTGGCTTGGCGTGCGTTTGTGAAATCTGCAAGAACCATATACGAGGTTAAAATTTGTTTTGCGCTTATCTGTGATGTCTTACTAAAGAGTTTGGTTATTAATTATTAAAGGTGATCCTCTTGGTTTAATTTCTGATGAAAAATGACCTCAGCATAGAAAAAGCTTGAACTCAAAATTGGATAATTTTTACTGCATAGCAGCTGGAAGCTCAAGACTGAATTTTCTTTGTTGTGTGTTGTCCGTATTTACAGTCTCCATGTTTTGCACCTGGCATTTTGGATTATCTTACCTTTGTCATCTGAGATTTGCAGCTTCATCGCCTTAAGCACTTAAAAAAAACCCCTTTTTAAGATTATTATGAAACGAGTTATTGATCCAAACTACTTATACATTCATCTGGAAGTTCAAATTGATATCGAGCTTGAATATCTCTCACAATCGAGTAATTACTTTGCAGATGGTTCAAGCAATGATTATACTTGATGAAATGATTGACAAGAGTTATTTAGATTTGTCATGGCTCCGTTCGTCATCATGGTCAGCAGCTGCCACAATCTCTACTTTAGCTAGTTTGTCCTTTCGCATCTACTCCTTAGATGCGTCCATCAAGTATGAGTAAGTTTCTTGCACGTTTAAACTGATGAGCTCGATTCAGGATCCGATAAGGAGAAGGGGCAATTGTATCTGCATTCGATTGGAGAACGACGCATAAAACGCAACTAAAGAGAAGGAACTGATAGGTTTTTTGATGCTGCATCTGTAAAGCTTCTCCCATGTGGGAAATTGCTTTGAAGTTATTTAGGTTTACTTTAATATTACCTGTAAAATATTGATACTTCTAATTCTATTTTTATTAGTACAATGTTGCTTGAGCCTTGATCTTTGTATTATTGCTGTTTGTCGATTACTACATGTATCAACAATTCAAGAGTCTATGGCGCTTGCTTCTAAAAGCCAATCTTGGATACCAAACTTAAGGAAGAACCATAGTGAAAAGAGAAACATGGTTGTTGAAAGCATGTGCCCCCCCTCTCCCCTCATATTTTTCAACCGTTGCCCATGATGTGAACTCTAGATGATCATATTCCAATTAACAATGAGTCATTTTGAACTTATTTTTATTTTTATGGTCCAAATGTCCAAGATATAGAATAATTGGAGTTTGTTTGAAGCCCGTTCGTCAATGTTCTAAGACACATGCCAATATAATGTTGAACTGACTTAAGTCAATGCAATGCGATTTTTGCAATGTTATCCTGTTTCATACGAATGGATTATATCTAAAATCATTATATTTGGGTTGAATTTTGATTATGACGTTGTCCTTTCTTGGAATTGGTTGAACTATTTAAGCATTTCTTTTTGTAAAGCAAGAAATGATATCAACGATGAAAATAACAACACGAGTAAGTGAAATATTAATAAACTGTCTGTTGGCAGCACATGGGTTATGCACTTAAAGTCCATGTGTGTGCATGTGCTTGCATGTGATGCATTAAATGTGCATGCGAGGAAGAACATGCAAGTGTGTCGGAAGCTTCATGCATGGTCCGATACCTAGCAATTGGAATTAAAGAGTTCAATTGATGCTCATTGCTTCTCCTATAAATAGCCGGCTTCTTTCTTCATTTTAAGTGTAGTGGTATAGTAGGTATAATGGAGATAATAGTGATTCATTACCTAAATCCTCTTGTATATATAGTTGTATCTGTGATTTGAATTGAACACAACAATTTCTTCTTCCAATTAACATGGTATAAGAGCAAAGAATCCTTCGGCTCAAATGTTTTTTTCTGGTTGCCGAGCAACCAGTCAATCCGCTTCCGCAACCCCCACCACCAATTTCGGCGTCAATTCGCCGGTGTTCTGTTCCGAAAATTTCGGCTTAACATTGCCGGTGTTCTGTTTCGATTGACGAAACCTGCCTGATACTTCCACACTCTACGTCACCACCACCGTCCGCAGCAGCTCTCTCCACCACCGCAGCTCTCTCCGACGCCGCTGCTCTCTCTCCGCCTCCGCCACTGCTCTCTCTCTCCGCCACCACTGCCGATCTCTCTCTTCTCGCCTTCGACGCCACCGTACTCTCTCTCCGCCGCCACCGTGCTCTCTCTCTGCCGCCGCGCTGCTCTCTCCGTCATTTCCATTGTCAATTAGGTCACGGACGAAGGGAATCCAAGGTTAATATTCTTATTTTGCCTTTTGGTCCCTCAATCCTTAAGTATTCCTATTGGGCTCTAATCTATTAATATTTGCAGTTTTGCCCTTGCAAATATTTTTTTTATCTTACAATCCATCCGTGTTTGCATTCATTTAAAAAAACAAAAAAAAAACAAAAAAGAAAAAATGAGTGACGATACACCCAAACCAACACCAGAAAAACATTCTCTTGTCATGACAGATGTGGTTCCCGTTATGTCCCGTATCACGGAGCATAAACTTACGGGAGCTAATTATCTTGAATGGGGAAAGACAATCCGCATATATTTACGCAGTATTTCGAAGGAAGATCACCTTACTGATGATCCCCCCGAAAATGAAACTCGAAAGGAATGGTTAAAAGATGATGCCCGATTGTTTTTGCAGATACGAAATTCCATCGACACGGAGGTCGTTAGCCTTATTAATCACTGTGAGTATGTTAAAGAATTGATAGAATATCTTGATTTCTTGTTCTCTGGAAAGGCAATATCTCCCGCATTTATGATATCTGCAAAGAGTTTTACCGCACTGATCAAAATAGTCACTCCTTTCAGAATTACTTTATGCACTTTCGCAAAATTTATGAAGAATTAAATGTTTTGCTACCATTTAGTCCCGACATTAAAGTGCAGCAATCCCAACGGGAAACCATGGCTGTAATGAGTTTTCTGGCAGGATTGGGTCCTCAGTTTGACATTGCTAAGTCCCAAATTCTTTTGAGCACTGATATCTCCTCTTTAAACGAGGTGTTTGCACGTGTAGTTCGAACAAATTCCAGTTCAGTAATGGATTCTGCTACTCATCCATCTAGTGCACTTGTCTCTCGCAACAATGTATCAGTTGCATCTCCACCAACCGATCTGAATAGGGCAAATCTCCAACCATTGGGGGGAATTGAATGTAATTACTGTCATAAACGGGGTCATACCAAGCAAAATTGTAGAAAACGTTTGAGCAAGCAAGGCTTACAAGGGTCTTCAACTCCCTATCAGAGTTATCAAAATTATCAGGCCTTGCCTCAGGCTCCTCATCAAAGTTATCGGCCTACATCTCAGCATCTCAAGTCCTATTCTCACTCGGCCAATATTGCTTCTGCATCCCAGGATTCACCTTCTGGACAGGTCGTAACAGTCTCTGCCAATGAGTTTGCTAAGTACCTTCAGTACCAAGAAGCAACAAAGCATTCTTCTCATCCTATCACAGCAATCGCGGAATCAGGTAACCCAAATACGTGTTTGCTTTCATCCACATCCAAATGGGTCATTGATACAAGGGCTACTGGCCATATGACAGGTAATCCTAATGTTTTCACTACTTTTCGATCCCACAATTCTCCCTCTCATGTCACTTTAGCAGATGGCTCTACTTCACATGTTTTTGGATCTGGCACTGTTCACCCTATTCCATCTCTCCCACTTTCAAATGTTTTAAGTCTTCCTAATTTTTCTTTTAATTTGGTCTCTGTTAGTTAAATTACTCGTGCCTTAAATTGTTGCGCCTTATTTTTTCCTGGTTATTGTCTCTTTCAGGATCTCTTGACGAAGAAGATTATTGGTAAATGACATGTTTCAGACGGCTTGTACATTCTGGATACTACTCAACCATTACCCCGGCCCATTGCTTGTTCCGCTATTGCCACACATTTTGAAGTTCATTGTCGACTAGGTCATCCATCTCTTTCAGTTTTAAAGAAACTTTATCCTCAATTTCAAAGCTTGTCGTCCTTAGATTGTGAGTCGTGTTAGTTTGCCAAACACCATCGTCAGTCCTATGTCCCTCGAGTCAATAAACGAGCTTCTGCTCCCTTTGAGCTGGTACATTCAGATGTTTGGGGTCCTTGTTCGGTTGAGTCAAAATCTGGTTTCAGATACTTTGTTACTTTTGTTGATGATTTTCCCGAATGACGTGGTTATATCTAATGAAAAATCGTTCAGAGGTGTTCTCTCATTTTACTGCATTTTGTGCTGAAATTCAAAATCAATTTCATATATCGGTGCAGGTCCTTCGAAGTGATAATGCCAAGGAATATTTTTCCAACTCTTTAAAATCTTATATGGCACAACATGGCATTCTTCATCAATCATCTTGTGCAGACACACCTCCTCAAAATGGTGTTGCTGAACGAAAAAATCGGCACCTTCTTGAAACAGCCAGAGCACTTATATTTCAAAATCATGTACCGAAATATTTTTGGACTGAGGCTGTCTTAACAACTTATTTTCTAATTAACTGGATGCCTTGGTTCTTCAGGGCTCAATTCCTTACAGTACCCTATACACTTCCTAAAACAACTAATGAAGCTTTGTCACACCCTGGCTGGCGTGCCGCTATGATAGAGGAGATGAATGCTTTAGATGCTAATGGTACTTGGGATTTAGTGACTTTACCTGCAGGAAAAGCATACTATTTGGTGTAAATGGGTTTTTGCTGTTAAAGTTAACCCGGATGGCTTTGTTGCTCGACTAAAAGCACGTCTTGTTGCTAAAGGATATGCTCAGATTTATGGGATAAATTATTTTGATACATTCTCTCCAGTGGCTAAGTTGACCTCTGTTCGTCTATTTATCTCTTTGGCAACTACTCATGATTGGCCATTATATCAGCTTGACGTGAAGAATGCTTTTCTTCATGGGGACTTACAAGAAGAAGTGTATATTGAGCAACCACCTGGTTTTGTTGCTCAGGGGGAGCATGAGAAAGTATGTTATCTACGTAAAGCTTTATATGGATTGAAAAAGAGTCCTCGTGCTTGGTTCGGTAAATTTAGTCAAGAGATTGAAAGTTTTGGTATGAAAAAGAGTAAGTCAGACCATTCTGTATTTTATCGGCACTCTTCGGTTGGCATCATCCTTCTTGTTGTCTACGTGGATGATATTATTATTACATGGAATGATGCTCAAGGAATAACATCCCTGAAGACGTTTCTTCAGAGTTAATTTCACACGAAGGACTTGAGATCATTGAAATACTTCTTAGGAGTAGAGGTGATGAGAAGTAAGAAAGGCATTTTCTTGTCTCAGGGAAAATATGTTCTTGATCTCTTGAATGAAACAGGAAAATTGACAACCAAACCATCTAATACCCCGATATTACCTAATGTATATTTGTCTCAGGATGGAGATTTATATGAAGATCCTGAAAGGTACAGGCGACTGGTTGGAAAACTAAATTATCTTACAGTCACACGGCTAGATATTGCATACTCAGTTAGCACTGTAAGTCAATTTAGTTCTTCTCCAACAGTTCATCATTGGGCAGCTTTGGAGCAAATATTGTATTATTTGAAAGGAGCACCTGGACGAGGCATACTGTATAAAAATCATAATCATAAACGTTTAGAGTGCTTCTCAGATACAGATTGGGTAGGATCCAAAATTGATCGAAAGTCTATTACTGGATATTGTGTTTTCTTTGGAGGAAACCTGATTTCTTGGAAAAGCAAGAAACAAAATGTTGTGTCTCGATCGAGTGCTGAATCAGAATACCGAGCTATGGCTCAATCAACTTGTGAGGTAATGTGGATTCATCAACTACTGACTGAAGTTGGCCTTCAAACTTCGGTACCTGCAAAGCTATGGTGTAATAACCAAGCAGCACTTCACATTGCCTCCAATCCCGTGTTTCACGAACGAACCAAACATATTGAGATCGATTGTCACTTCGTCCGTGAGAAAATACAACAGAATTTGATTTCTACGGGATATGTGAAGACTGGAGATCAACTTGGAGACATTTTCACAAAGGCTTTAAATGGGGCTCGGATTGAATATCTTTGTAACAAGTTGGGCATGACTAATATCTATGCTCCACCTTGAGGGGGAGTGTTAGAATATGTGTAGTGGTGTAGTAGGTGAAGTGGTGTAGTAGGTATAGTGGAGATAATAGTGATTCATTACCTGAATCCTCTTGTATATATAGTTGTATCTGTGATTTGAATTGAACACAACAATTTCTTCTTCCAATTAACACTAAGTATCCCAAAAACAATTCTTTCTTTCTCTTATATATTTTGGGGATAAAAGCATCAAGCCCCCTGAACTATACAGTTTTTGCGACTTGCCTCTTAAACAAAATTAATAAGCGTTTTCTCCCTTAAACTATGCACGTCTGTTTGATTTGCCCCCTGGCCGGGTATTTGGCTATTTTTTGCCATTCTTGGCCGGAATATTTCCCCTTACCCAACTCATATATGTTGTACTAGATGTATTTTGGTAGTTGATGACAAAAAGTAGGCGAAAAAATATCTAGAACGGGGCATATTTTGGCTAAAATGCGATTTACCCTTCATTATATTTCCGACCATTTTTGGCCGGAATATCCCCATACACGACTCATATGTGTTGTACTAGATGTATTTTGATAGTTTATGACAAATAGTAGGCAAAAAAGCACCTCGAACGGGAAATATTCCGTCCAAAAATAGCCGAGAACTCGGCCAGGGGGCAAATCGAACAGACATGCATAGTTTAAGGGGGGAAACGCTTATTAATTTCGTTTAAGGGGCAAGTCGCAAAAACGTGTATAGTTCAGGGGGCTTGATGCTTATATCCCTATATATTAATACATAATTAGTAATATAAAGTGTTGTAAGTGTGAGGTAAAAAATAGAGAATTTGTGCGACTTTACTGCGGTAAAAGTCTGAGAGTTGTAACTCCTATTTTACATTCATAGCGAAGTTCTTCTACCTTGCCTGTGGTTTTTCACCCTAAAGTAATTTGGAGTTTTCCACGTAAAATCTGTGAGTCGTTTATTTTTTCGTCTTTCAATTATTGTCGTATTTTTCGCTCTATCCGAAGGTTCCACTTTACAACACTATCTGCCGTTTATAGTCCGAGACCAAATTTGATGTGAAACGAGCGAGCGAGATTAGTTAAGAGTTAAGATTTAAGAGCTAAGACAATATCACATTATTTGATGAGAGTAGTTGTAGTACCAAAATGTATACAATAATTTTTTTTTCAAAATCCAAAACAATACGAAATTTGATTTACTTTTTTAATAAATAGAAACCAGTAAAACCATTTCATTATTGTTTTCAGTGATTAACTTTCTTAGTGATCTCAACTCCCAGAACAAAGTAGACATGCATTAAGTAAGTAGTTTCTTCTTTTCTTTGTAAGTTGTAGCTCACACTCTAAAACTTCCCACGTCACAAATCCCATCACACCTGATCCAGAAACAGCCATCTACTTGGATCTTATGGTCGACAAGAAACAAACTGGTCTTCCAAGAAATTGCCATTAACGTGGATCACTTAGTTGAGACAGTTCAATATAGAGCATGAAACAGATTGGTGCGGTTTTTCGTTTTCGGTCGTCGATCGAGTGAATAACCAACTGGATTGTATTAAGTGACATTTCCTCCCTAGTATGTGTCATACTTTGTCCTTATTGATAAAACTTCAGTCTGCTGTCCAAAAAAAGAAAAAACTCTTGTATTGCCTAAAAGATCCTTACTGAACAACGAGATTATCTTTGAAGAAAGAACTACCTTTTACGTTTGCTCATCAATCTTCAATAGTATGTTGGTTAAAAGTAAAACATTGGCTCAAATTATTATTGGCTTATGTTTTGATAGAAACACACGAATTAACTAAATCGTCATTGAAATTACTTTTCTTGTGTAATGTTTAAGATTAGAAGACTTTCATGTTAAAATTAAATTGAGATGGTTTAAGGGCAAAATGCTACCCTAAATTTTTTTAATAGGGTTACGTTGCATATATATTTGAATTGTCTAGGTAAATTTATATATCTTTTCAAACCGCTTGTGTGATTCATAACTTTTTTTGGTGTTAATTAGTTAAGATGTATTTTATTATTCATAACTTCTTAATAATGAAATTGTAACGTAAAACATAAAAATCAATTTATGTAGAGATCGAAAGAACACCACCAATTTATTCACTTTTGGTCACCTGTAGATGTCCTTCGTTTGAATCCAATCAAACGATCTGTTATTCGTTGGTTCGGACCATGGATCAAAATCTCCAGGCAGTTTCTCAAAAAGTAATGTAGCATTCCATTGAAAGTCTCAAACATATCGAAACTGAAACTTTAATATCACTCCGTTCAGTTTATGATGCTACAAAGTTAGGCGTAAATCGATAGGAAACTCAAATCGAGAATACATCTATTTGCAATCCATCAAACCGCAACAAAATACATGCATAACCGCAATTAGAATTCGTTAATATCGAACAACAGAATCTCAAATCTGGAAATTCATTAAATATTTACTATTTAGTTTCAAACAATTTCTGTCTCGAAATACTTAACACAATCAGCAGTAACATTAGGATTGTATCGAAATACTTAATACAATGAATAGTAGTAATTGCTACAAAGAATAGTCAGAAGTACAAAACCATCTCTATTTGATAAAACAAAACTACTGTTTTATCTTGCACCTATTGGTTCAGTGGTTAGTCCAAAACCGTAGGGAAAGAGCGGATCATAATGCTTATCACCAACATTCATCGGGAGTTGGTCTACGGATTTGAACCACGTTCTCGACAATTTTCCTGTGAAACCATAGTCTCCGAACAGGACATCAGCCACTCCTTGGCCCTCAGTTCCAGGAAGCCATGCAGCCACAAGGGCGTCTATTGATGAAAGGTATGGCTCAATCACTAGCGGGCGACCAGAAACCAACACCACAATGCACTTGATATTGTTGCAAATATTTTTCATCGTACTCAGACCTGGCTCGGGAATCGTTAGGTTCAAATTGTCACCAGCACTTTCAGCATAGCCTCGCTCTCCAACCACTACTATAGCATATGAAAAGTTGTTGGATCTCACGAAGTTGACGTCAGGGTCTTCACTATAGAATATTTCAGTACTAGGTTCAACTGAAGCGGAGATTGCATTCAATATTGTGGTTCCTGGCATATATAAAATGAAAGTATTAGATAGGATCTAACATTGAAGTGAGTAAAGCGACGTATTAAGTTTTTCCGTACCACTTGTATGGTTGTTGCCGTGTAATCCCTGCCAGCTAATAGTCCAGCCTCCACATTGTAATCCTAAATTATTGGCATGACTTCCAGCAACCAAGATCTTCGATGCTCTCTTAGGGAGGGGGAGCAATTGGCTGTTGGCGTCGTCACCGTTCTTTAAAAGAACTAGAGATTTTCTTACCGCCTCTCTTGCAAGATCTCTGTGAGCCTTGCTTCCAATTTGGTCGACTAAACTGTAGTCAGCTATAGGATTTTCAAATAGACCCGCGGTAAATTTAACCCTTAGAATTCTTTTGACCGCATCATCAATCCGACTCATGGAAATTAAGTTGTTCTTTACATGGGTAGATATGATATCGATGAATTCTGTGTGGTTTGGAGGGACCATGACCTGCAATTTTACAACCAAATGTTAGAAAACACGACACAAATATACTTTTTCGATGAAAGATGTTTGATCGGCAGCGAACATGTGCGTATGAAAATCGAACAACATCTTGAACTTCTGTACTCACCATGTCTATGCCAGCGTTGATTGCTCTTAGAAGTGATTTGGAATAGCTCTTTTTGAAAGTTGGATAGATATCTATGAAACTTGGATCTGTGAAATTGTAAAGCTGTGGATTGGTAATTTTGTCCACCCCTTGCCAATCAGAAATGAGAAATCCCTGAAATTTGAGCACAAAACATAGACCAAGCCATCAGTTTAAGTTTATAGAATCATTTTTTCGAGTTTCACAACTTGCAACTATATATAAAGTAGAAGTTAAAGTGAATTAATATGTAAGTACGTACCCTGAATCTTAATGTTCCTTTGAGGAAATCGGTTAGAAGGTTTCGGTTTGTATGCATCTTCATGCCGTTCCAACTCGAATAGGAAACCATGATAGAGGAAACACCCTTGATGATGGAATGGTAGTAGGCGGGCATATGCATACTGAGTAATCCATGCCAATCTGTCATTGTATTGTTCTCATTAATCCCATTTATCGTGCCTCCATCACCGACAAAATGCTTTGAGCAAGCGATCACCTTATCCCTGGAAAAGAAATCGAATCGAAGGTTAATGTTAAAAGTGTAAGCAATGAGTTTGATTAATTGTTTTATATGTTGCATGAGCAAAGTACTTACTTTCCACCTATGTAAGGAACTCCTTTACTGGATTTGGGAGGGGTGCCTTGCAAACCAAAAATGATATCAGTCATCTGTTGAACAACTTTCGGATCTTCGCTGTAGCTCTCGTAGCATCGGCCCCATCTTGGATCTCTGCAGACCGCAATGCACGGAGCAAAGACGTAAGGAATTCCGGTAGCTCTGGTTTCAATAGCCGTTGCCGCACCAATCCTCTGCACAAGCTCTGGATCTCTTGTTGCCCCGAGGCCTACATTGTGCGGGAAAATGGTCGTTTGATATACATTTCCATGTCCGTGCACAGAATCAATCCCGTATATGTAAGGAATGGCGAGCCTGCTGGACAATGAGCCATTCTGGAATTCATTGACCATGTCGACCCACTCTTGAGGCGAGGCACGAAGGTTGTTATGCGGCGTAATGGTAGGGCCGCTGATAATGCTACCGATGGAGTAGTCGCGCATGATATCCGGGGTGGTTGCTACCTTGTCGAGCATCGCCATCTGCCCAATTTTCTCCTCTAGGGTCATTTGTTGCATCAACACCTTTATTCGCGTGTTCATCGGCTGCTTTGGGTCCTTGTACAACGTGTTTATCGATCGATGCACTGGACTGGCCGCCTCGGCCATTAGCATGCATAGGAGGATTACTAATGAAATGATCAATGATCTTGACGACATGATCATTAACTTATAACTAGCTAATTGTTTTTTGGGGTTGTGATTAACGTAAAATTAATCAGCTGATCGACAATGCAACCGATTGAAAGAATAATTTCACAATAAAAGAATGAAAGAATAATTAGTAGTAGTAGTTGAGCAAAAGAAACTGATAAGAGAGTTGTTTGTAGTAGTGGTACGATATAATTGTGCAAATGAAGCTGATATTTATAGTACTAGGCGCTAAGGTAAACTGCAGCTAGCTGCTCGGCATATCCATAGGAAACTTCATTCCACTTGTTTCTTGTCTTATTTAATATTTTATAGGTATAACGAATAATAATACTAAGGGAACTAGCAGGACTATATCCATATATCTTTGTGGTCAGTATTACTACTTATAGTATAGTATATAGTTCTATGTATGACTTTCAGTCAACTTTGAGAGCACACGCCACCCTTCTTGACTCGCTTAGTCTTAATTCAGCAATTGCTTCAAAATTTGGCTAGACTAATTCGATAGTATTTTTGATTTAAGAGAAACGTTCCTAAACTGATTCTAATTTAATTATCAGTGCACAAATTAATTTCTAGCAATATTATTAATTAGCCTTTCCTGATTATAACAATGTTCAAGTTATTTTACGTTTTTTTGGCTTCACAAGAACGAATAATATCTTCTACCTAATTTTTCTTTCTACTTTTCTAAAAATTCACACAGCCAAAGTCTTATGTACGAGCGCCCCCCTCTTGACTCTTACTATTCTACTTCAAGTGCTTTCGGATATATTATATTAGCTAATAATAATATTATCCATTCACTTTATTCGCCTTTATATCATTCCATCATAACTATCAATTTTTGTATGTTCATTCCTAGCTATCTAATGCAATTTATCTTAGTAACTAATTAATGGAAATCCACGTTTATCAAAAGAACAAGAAAGAAATACTGACCAATGGAGTCCAGCAGCACATTTTAAATCTTTCTAATGTCAGCGGAATCTATTTTGTTTAATTAGTGTGTGATGACGCCCTACTTTTTTTTCTCTTTTCTTCTTTGTTCATAGCCAATTAACTTCAACGTATCGTACTATCCAAATCCAGTTTCTAAATATTGTAGTGGCCACTGTATGACTACTTAATTTATGACGTAAAAACTCCAATCTCCCCTGCCTTAGCTTGTTTATTTAATATATCATCTTTAGTTTGTATGCACGTGAGTTATGTGGGACTTCCTTCAACGCAAGTGGCTCCTTAATTACTAGTATTTTATCAAAAAAGTCCTAATTTAGTTTTAGAAGCACGAGCATATGGACAACTTAAATTAGTGTTAAAGATGGCTCCCCTTGAAATTAGAATACTTTACTAAGCACTTAGGCTCCATGGTAAAAGTTTAATCACTCCGAACTCGATCCAGTGGTATTAAGAAATAGATATTTCCCTAATCTGTTAAAACCGAGCAAGATCTTACAGGAAATATTTTTAACTGCGTTAACTTAAATACAAGCTAAGGGTGCTTCTTACCACCTTTTATTTTATTAAACATTAGAATCACGACACCCATAGCGTTTTTAAAGGTATTATTAAACTAATCACCGATTCCACGTAAACTAAATTGTTCGACATGCCTGCAAGATCAAAATGCAAATTAATTCAAATGATCCACAAAATGCACGTTAATATTAGATAATATATTATTCTTGTTCTATATTCTTCTAGTTTAGAAGATATGATTCTACCTTTTCGTAAATATCTTTTGTATGTAGTATAAATATAAGTGATGATCAATAAAGAAATTCATTCACTCCCATATATCTTGTAACTCTCTTATGGTATCAAGAGGCCAAATATCTCTCACGAGATTCTTGATCCTAATATGACAAACCCCACTCCATCCGAGCCCTCTTCCCCGTCCGATTCCAATCTTGGCAGCGGCGGTCAAGTGGATACTTCATCATCCAGCCCGTTGCTTCGTCTCGCTCGTCTAGCAGCAAGGCCATCCGTCGATGGTCAATCGTTGATCCCGATCAACGCTCACCAGCAACTTCCATTGCAACTTGATGGGAACAATTATGCCTCGTAGTGTTCCCAAGTTCGGCATCTCTTCTTTGGATACAGACTTCTTTGCTATTTGGATGGCTCAACACCTTGCCTTCCTCTCGGATGCACCCCGGAAAGCATTGCGGCGCACACGTTTTGGATGCGTCAAGACTCTCTCATCATCTCAGCATTGTCTAGTACGGTACATGTCTCCCTAGCGAAACTCTTCTCTAATGCTAGAACTTCAGCCGAGGCGTGGGATACTCTTCAACGTACCTACGTCAACCGTTCTCGTTCCCGGATTACGCAACTTAAGGACGATCTTAACTCTCTCTGACTAGGCTCTAAGTCGGTTGCTGAATTTTTTCAATTGGTGAAATCGAAGACGGATGAACTTGCCATTATCGATGGCCCTCTCAAGGATGATGACATTACCTTATATGTTCTCAATGGCCATGGAGCCGCCTATCGTGATATAGCCGGCCCTATCCGTGCTCGTAAAAATCCCATTCAATTTCCCGAGCTTCATGACCTTCTTGTTGATCACGAAACCTACTTGCGCCGCCTTGAATCCGATGCCTTGCACCTCGTAGCCACGACCAACATGGGCTCCTCGCAGCCACGATCCAATTCTCATGGGTCCTATCGTGGTCATTCCAGTTCGAGTAGGGGGCAGTCCTATAATCACAACCGCGGTACATCCAATGCCCCTCGTGGATCCTCATCTTCACATGCACGCTCATCGGGTTTGAACCGACCGAATATTACCTGTCAAATGTGCAATATTTATGGCCATGGCACACAAACTTGTCGTAAATTTCTGCCAAGTGCGCACCTTGCCACATCTCAGTCGAGTCCGACTACACATAACGCGGACTGGCTCGTGGATTCCAGCGCTTCTCATTCCTTGACGTCACAGCTCCAAAATCTTAATATTCATTCCGAATGTGAGGGTCCGGATGAAGTCTCTACTACTGATGGCTCAGGTTTGGCTATAACTCACACTAGTAGTTCTCGTATTGTTTATCCCGCTCGCACGTTTATTCTTGATAAAATCTTATGTGTGCCTCATTCACGGCGTAACCTACTATCTGTTCATCAATTCACTAAGGCGGATGATGTGTTTGTTGAGTTTCACTCGTATCACTTTATTGTTAAGTTTCGCAGATCAGGGACTAAACTAATTCGGGGTGCTTGCATGGATGGCGTGTATCATCTTCAGTTTCCAATGGCTTTAGGTTCGACTCCTACCGTATTTGTTGGGGAACGTGTTGCTAAGGGATGTTGGCACGACCATTTTGGTCACCCATCCTCGAAGATTAGTTATTTTTTTTTTTAGCAAAAATAATTTATCGTGTTTACCTTCTCGTACTTTGGACTTTGCGCCTTGTCGCTTTTGTTTTTTGAATAAAAGTCAACAATTCGTCACTTACCTCGCAACATCTTTACAATATATTTATGGTGATGTTTGGGGTCCGTCTCCTATGATTTCTGTTACCGGCTGTCGATATTATCTTATTCTTGTTGATCACTTTACAAAGTATTGTTGGGTTTACATGTTATCTACCAAATCTGAGGTTCATACTATTTTTGTTTAATTTAGAACGCTTGTCGAAAAATAATTTGGTGCACATATTAAAAACTTTTATTTAAATAATGGTGGAGAATTTACTACTCTTCGTGGCTATTTTAATTCTAATGGGATTAGTTGGCTTACCACTGCCCCACATACCCCTCAACAAAATGGTTCTAGTAAAAGACGTCATCGAACTATTGTTACCATTGGCCGAACAATACTTAATCGTACTCGTCTTCCACCAGAATATTGGGCTTATGCATTTCAAACCGCCACTTACTTGTATAATCGGTTGCCTACACCGGTTCTTCATCTCAAATCTCCATTTGAGGCACTATTTGGTCGTATTCCCAATTATCTTCGACTCCGGGTTTTTGGTTGCCTTTACTATCCCTACTTGCGGCCATATTTTTCAGGAGAGTTGACTCCTCCTTCTCAGAAATGCATCTTTCTTGGTTACTCTACCTCTCAAGCCGCTTATAAGTGCTTGGACATTGCTACGGGTCGACTCTTTATCTCACGTCACGTGCGGTTTATGGAATCTGTTTTCCTGGGCATACGGGTGCATGATGCTCCTAACTCTGTGTCACTACCCACGCCACCTGTTTCAATTTCTACACCGCTGTCAGTTACCTTACATGTTGCTCCAAGCCCACCACTACCCTCAACTCAACCGGAGTCCATGGCTGTCTCCTCGCCATTGTCACATGCGGCCTCTACGTTTGCGCCATCATCTTTTTATGTGTACATACGAGGGGCTTTGGTTGGTTTTACTTATATATGCTTTATTATCTCACTTTATTTTCTCGCCTTTCATGCAGAGAACACTTTTGCTTAAGTTTTTCTGTGATAAGTTCATGAACTCTGCTTGTGTAAGAAAGCTTTTAAAGGACCGTAGGCGGAATAAACAGCCTAAATGTTCATTCAGAAGCGACTATGCATGAATTGATTCTTCTGGCAAACTATATTGGATCATGGATTTGGGCACGGATCCCTGGATAATTGTTATTGAGAGAAACAAATTTAATCAGAATGGTATGATTTCTAAAATGTTATATACCAAATTGTGTTTGGTTAGGTATTTTCTGCAACATTTGAAATCTACCATGTCTTTATTCTCATCTTTTAGATGCTAAATGTCCTTCCACAATTGAGGAAATTCACGGAGATATGTCTCTTACATACACTTTGTGGGCTTGTTATCAAGGGGATTTGGAAGACACAAAGAATTTTGAGTTCCTGAAAGATGACGAGTTCAAAGGAATATTGGAGAAAAAGTTGCCAAAGCACAAACGAAGACATCCAGTACCAAATGCTTCTACAAGTCATGACTTGACCGAGCTTCAGCAATCTTTGATTAAGTTCGAAGATGTTTTTGTGAACTCAAGCACTTTAATGACTAGAGCAACTGAGTTCTTGGAGTCAAAGTACGATCGTTGTGTGAAGTTGCAAACATCAAACTTGTGGAAGGACGTTTGTGGAAAAGAAAAAGTGGTAGATGAAGGCGTGTTTTATAGATGCCAATGCTTGGAGCTAATCTTGCCGGCGGAGCTCCATTGCGATTGTTGCCATATCACGTCCATCACCAAAGACAACTTTCAGCTACACAATGGTGGAAGATGTGGTACTGCATCAACAATGCCATCCAAATTCAACGATAGTAGCAGCACTTTGAAAGAAGAGGGAACATCAGTTTCTGTAAACGAGGCCTTCACAGGTCAGTTAATTCTGTTGATAAATTACCAACTGAATGTTCCAAATTGTCTACAGCTTCAAGCACTTAGAGAAGTGCTTAATTTTACTTTTGGAATTCAGTGGCTTACCTTTTATGAATGAAGAACCCTATCGGCGATTAAACTATCAAAAGAAGGGCCTTAGATTAATTTTTTTGTCTGCCTAGTTATTTATACCAACATTCACAACATACTAATTGTTTGTCTATAGAAGAAAATGAAAAGAAGAAGGTTGGAATTTCTGGAGGCATGGAACAAGGTGATAATACGTTAAAACTTCTGGAATTGGAGATTGACAACTTCTTCAAGCAACATGAACAATCAGCGGGACCATTAACAGGGAAAGCCTACGAGGTCTTAACACGTCTTAAGATTAATCTGTTGGATATGGAGGCTGCACTATCTGGAGAAAATGTGAGATCATCGAAAAAATCCAGCGATAAAAGATTGGCTTAGCGTGCGTTTGTGAAATCTGCAAGAACCATATACGAGGTTAAAATTTGTTTTGCGCTTATCTGTGATGTCTTACTAAAGAGTTTGATTATTAATTATTAAAGGTGATCCTCTTGGTTTAATTTCTGATGAAAAATGACCTCAGCATAGAAAAAGCTTGAACTCAAAATTGGATAATTTTTACTGCATAGCAGCTGGAAGCTCAAGACTGAATTTTCTGTGTTGTGTGTTGTCCGTATTTACAGTCTCCATGTTTTGCACCTGGTATTTTGGATTATCTTACCTTTGTCATCTGAGATTTGCAGCTTCATCACCTTAAGCACTTTAAAAAAAAAACCTTTTTTAAGATTATATGAAACGATTTATTGATCCAAACTACTTATACATTCATCTGGAAGTTCAAATTGATACCGAGCTTGAATATCTCTCACAATTGAATAATTACTTTGCAGATGGTTCAAGCAACGATTATACTTGAAGAAAGGATTGACAAGAGTTACTTAGATTTGTCATGGCTCCGTTCGTCATCATGGTCAGCAGCTGCCACAATCTCTACTTTAGTTGGTTTGTCCTTTCGCATCTACTCCTTAGATGCGGCCATCAGGTATGAGTAAGTTTCTTGCACGTTGAAACTGATGATCTCGATTCAGGATCCGATAAGGAGAAGGGGCAATTGTATCTGGATTCGATTGGAGGACGGCGCAGAAAATGCAACTAAAGAGAGGGAATTGATAGGTTTTTTTATGCTGCATCTGTAAAGCTTCTCCCATGTGGGAAATTGCTTTGAAGTTATTTAGGTTTACTATAATATTACCTGTAAAATATTGATAATTCTAATTCTAGTTTTATTAGTACAATGTTGCTTGAGCCTTGATCTTTGTATTATTGTTGTTTGTCGATTACTACATGTATCAGCAATTCAAGAGTCTAAGGCGCTTGCTTCTAAAAGCCAATCTTGGATACCAAACTTAAGGAAGAACCATAGTGGAAAGAGAAACATGGTTGTTGAAAGCATGTTGCCCCCCCCCCCCCCCTATCACCTCATATTGTTCAACCGTTGCCCATGATGTGAACTCTAGATGATCATATTCCAATTAACAATGACTCATTTTGAACTTATTTTTATTTTTGTGGTCCAAATGTCCAAGATACAGAATCATTGGAGTTTGTTTGAAGCATGTTCGTCAACGTTCTAAGACACATGCCAATATAATGTTGAAATGGCTTAAGTCAATGCAGTGCGATTTTTGTAATGTTATCCTGTTTCATACGAATGGATTATATCTAAAATCATTATATTTGGGTTGAATTTTGATTATGACGTTGTCCTTTCTTGGAATTGGTTGTACTATTTAAGCATTTCTTTTTGTAAAGCAAGAAATGATATCAACGATGAAAATAACAACACGAGTAAGTGAAATATTAATAAACTATCTGTTGGCAGCACATGGGTTATGCACTTAAAGTCCATGTGTGTGTATGTGTGTGCATGTGCTTGCATGTGATGCATTAAATGTGCATGCGAGGAAGAACATGCAAGTGTGTCGGAAGCTTCATGCATGGTCCGATACCTAGCAATTGGAATTAAAGAGTTCAATTGATGCTCATTGCTTCTCCTATAAATAGCCGGCTTCTTTCTTCATTTTAAGTGTAGTGGTATAGTAGGTGAAGTGGTGTAGTAGGTATAATGGAGATAATAATGATTCATTACCTAAATCCTCTTGTATATATAGTTGTATATGTGATTTGAATTGAACACAACAATTTCTTCTTCCAATTAACATGGTATAAGAGCAAAGAATCCTTCGGCTCAAATGTTTTTTTCTGGTTGCCGAGCAACCAGTCAATCCGCTTCCGCAACCGCCACCACTAATTTCGGCGTCAATTCTCCGGTGTTCTGTTCCGAAAATTTCGGCTTAACATTGCCATTGTTCTGTTTCGATTGACGAAACCTGCCTGATACTTCCACACTCTGCGTCACCACCACCGTCTGCAGCAGCTCTCTCCACCACCGCAGCTCTCTCCGACGCCGCTGCTCTCTCTCCGCCTCCGCCACTGCTCTCTCACTCCGCCACCGCTGCCGATCTCTCTCTTCCCGCCTTCGACGCCACCGTACTCTCTCTCCGCCGCCGCCGTGCTCTCTCTCTGCCGCCGCGCTGCTCTCTCCGTCATTTCCATTGTCAATTAGGTCACGGACGAAGGGAATCCAAGGTTAATATTCTTATTTTGCCTTTTGGTCCCTCAATCCTTAAGTATTCCTATTGGGCTCTAATCTATTAATATTTGCAGTTTTGCCCTTGCAAATATTTTTTTTATCTTACAATCCATCCGTGTTTGCATTCATTTAAAAAAACAAAAAAAAACAAAAAAGAAAAAATGAGTGACGATACACCCAAACCAACACCATAAAAACATTCTCTTGTCATGACAGATGTGGTTCCCGTTATGTCCCGTATCACGGAGCATAAACTTACGGGAGCTAATTATCTTGAATGGGGAAAGACAATCCGCATATATTTACGCAGTATTTCGAAGGAAGATCACCTTACTGATGATCCCCCCGCAAATGAAATTCGAAAGGAATGGTTAAAAGATGATGCCCGATTGTTTTTGCAGATACGAAATTCCATCGACACGGAGGTCGTTAGCCTTATTAATCACTGTGAGTACGTTAAATAATTGATAGAATATCTTGATTTCTTGTACTCTGGAAAGGTAATATCTCCCGCATTTATGATATCTGCAAAGAGTTTTACCGCCCTGATCAAAATAGTCACTCCTTTCAGAATTACTTTATGCACTTTCGCAAAATTTATGAAGAATTAAATGTTTTGCTACCATTTAGTCCCGACATTAAAGTGCAGCAATCCCAACGGGAAACCATGGCTGTAATGAGTTTTCTGGCAGGATTGGGTCCTCAGTTTGACATTGCTAAGTCCCAAATTCTTTCGAGCACTGATATCTCCTCTTTAAACGAGGTGTTTGCACGTGTAGTTCGAACAAATTCCAGTTCAGTAATGGATTCTGCTACTCATCCATCTAGTGCACTTGTCTCTCGCAACAATGTATCAGTTGCATCTCCACCAACCGATCTGAATAGGGCAAATCTCCAACCATTGGGGGGAATTGAATGTAATTACTGTCATAAACGGGGTCAGACAAAGCAAAATTGTAGAAAACGTTTGAGCAAGCAAGGCTTACAAGGGTCTTCAACTCCCTATCAGAGTTATCAAAATTATCAGGCCTTGCCTCAGGCTCCTCATCAAAGTTATCGGCCTACATCTCAGCATCTCAAGTCCTATTCTCACTCGGCCAATATTGCTTCTGCATCCCAGGATTCACCTTCTGGACAGGTCGTAACAGTCTCTGCCAATGAGTTTGCTAAGTACCTTCAGTACCAAGAAGCAACAAAGCATTCTTCTCACCCTATCACAGCAATCGCGGAATCAGGTAACTCAAATACGTGTTTGCTTTCATCCACATCCAAATGGGTCATTGATACAGGGGCTACTGGCCATATGACAGGTAATCCTCATGTTTTCACTACTTTTCGATCCCACAATTCTCCCTCTCATGTCACTTTAGCAGATGGCTCTACTTCACATGTTTTTGGATCTGGCACTGTTCACCCTATTCCATCTCTCCCACTTTCAAATGTTTTAAGTCTTCCTAATTTTTCTTTTAATTTGGTCTCTGTTAGTTAAATTACTCGTGCCTTAAATTGTTGCGCCTTATTTTTTCCTGGTTATTGTCTCTTTCAGGATCTCTTGACGAAGAAGATTATTGGTAAATGAAATATTTCAGACGGCTAGTACATTCTGGATACTACTCAACCATTACCCAGGCCCATTGCTTGTTCCGCTATTGCCACACATTTTGAAGTTCATTGTCGACTAGGTCATCCATCTCTTTCAGTTTTAAAGAAACTTTATCCTCAATTTCAAAGCTTGTCGTCCTTAGATTGTGAGCCGTGTTAGTTTGCCAAACACCATCGTCAGTCCTATGTCCCTCGAGTCAATAAACGAGCTTCTGCTCCCTTTGAGCTGGTACATTCAGATGTTTGGGGTCCTTGTTCGGTTGAGTCAAAATCTGGTTTCAGATACTTTGTTACTTTTGTTGATGATTTTCCCGAATGACGTGGTTATATCTAATGAAAAATCGTTCAGAGGTGTTCTCTCATTTTACTGCATTTTGTGCTGAAATTCAAAATCAATTTCATATATCGGTGCAGGTCCTTCGAAGTGATAATGCCAAGGAATATTTTTTCAACTCTTTAAAATCTTATATGGCACAACATGACATTCTTCATCAATCATCTTGTGCAGACACACCTCCTCAAAATGGTGTTGCTGAACGAAAAAATCGGCACCTTCTTGAAACAGCCAGAGCACTTATATTTCAAAATCATGTAACGAAATATTTTTGGGCTGAGGCTGTCTTAACAACTTATTTTCTAATTAATTGGATGCCTTGGTTCTTCAGGGCTCAATTCCTTACAGTACCCTATACACTTCCTAAAACAACTAATGAAGCTTTGTCACACCCTGGCTGGCGTGCCGCTATGATAGAGGAGATGAATGCTTTGTTAAAGTTAACCCGGATGGCTTTGTTGCTCGACTAAAAGCACGTCTTGTTGCTAAAGGATATGCTCAGATTTATGGGATAGATTATTCTGATACATTCTCTCCAGTGGCTAAGTTGACCTCTGTTCGTCTATTTATCTCTTTGGCAACTACTCATGATTGGCCATTATATCAGCTTGACGTGAAGAATGCTTTTCTTCATGGGGACTTACAAGAAGAAGTGTATATTGAGCAACCACCTGGTTTTGTTGCTCAGGGGGAGCATGCGAAAGTCTGTTATCTTCGTAAAGCTTTATATGGATTGAAAAAGAGTCCTCGTGCTTGGTTCGGTAAATTTAGTCAAGAGATTGAAAGTTTTGGTATGAAAAAGAGTAAGTCAGACCATTCTGTATTTTATCGGCACTCTTCGGTTGGCATCATCCTTCTTGTTGTCTACGTGGATGATATTATTATTACAGGGAATGATGCTCAAGGAATAACATCCCTGAAGACGTTTCTTCAGAGTTAATTTCTCACGAAGGACTTGAGATCATTGAAATACTTCTTAGGAGTAGAGGTGATGAGAAGTAAGAAAGGCATTTTCTTGTCTCAGGGAAAATATGTTCTTGATCTCTTGAATGAAACAGGAAAATTGACAACCAAACCATCTAATACCCCGATATTACCTAATGTACATTTGTCTCAGGATGGAGATTTATATGAAGATCCTGAAAGGTACAGGCGACTGGTTGGAAAACTAAATTATCTTACAGTCACACGGCTAGATATTGCATACTCAGTTAGCACTGTAAGTCAATTTAGTTCTTCTCCAACAGTTCATCATTGGGCAGCTTTGGAGCAAATATTGTGTTATTTGAAAGGAGCACCTGGACGAGGCATACTGTATAAAAATCATAATCATAAACGTTTAGAGTGCTTCTCAGATACAGATTGGGTAGGATCCAAAATTGATCGAAAGTCTATTACTGGATATTGTGTTTTCTTTGGAGGAAACCTGATTTCTTGGAAAAGCAAGAAACAAAATGTTGTGTCTCGATCGAGTGCTGAATCAGAATACCGAGCTATGGCTCAATCAACTTGTGAGGTAATGTGGATTCATCAACTACTGACTGAAGTTGGCCTTCAAACTTCGGTACCTGCAAAGCTATGGTGTAATAACCAAGCAGCACTTCACATTGCCTCCAATCCCGTGTTTCACGAACGAACCAAACATATTGAGATCGATTGTCACTTCGTCCGTGAGAAAATACAACAGAATTTGATTTCTACGGGATATGTGAAGACTGGAGATCAACTTGGAGACATTTTCACAAAGGCTTTAAATGGGGCTCGGATTGAATATCTTTGTAACAAGTTGGGCATGACTAATATCTATGCTCCACCTTGAGGGGGAGTGTTAGAATATGTGTAGTGGTGTAGTAGGTGAAGTGGTGTAGTAGGTATAGTGGAGATAATAGTGATTCATTACCTGAATCCTCTTGTATATATAGTTGTATCTGTGATTTGAATTGAACACAACAATTTCTTCTTCCAATTAACACTAAGTATCCCAAAAACAATTCTTTCTTTCTCTTATATATTTTGGGGATAAAAGCATCAAGCCCCCTGAACTATACAGTTTTTGCGACTTGCCTCTTAAACAAAATTAATAAGCGTTTTCTCCCTTAAACTATGCACGTCTGTTTGATTTGCCCCCTGGCCGGGTATTTGGCTATTTTTTGCCATTCTTGGCCGGAATATTTCCCCTTACCCAACTCATATATGTTGTACTAGATGTATTTTGGTAGTTGATGACAAAAAGTAGGCGAAAAAATATCTAGAACGGGGCATATTTTGGCTAAAATGCGATTTACCCTTCATTATATTTCCGACCATTTTTGGCCGGAATATCCCCATACACGACTCATATGTGTTGTACTAGATGTATTTTGATAGTTTATGACAAATAGTAGGCAAAAAAGCACCTCGAACGGGAAATATTCCGTCCAAAAATAGCCGAGAACTCGGCCAGGGGGCAAATCGAACAGACATGCATAGTTTAAGGGGGGAAACGCTTATTAATTTCGTTTAAGGGGCAAGTCGCAAAAACGTGTATAGTTCAGGGGGCTTGATGCTTATATCCCTATATATTAATACATAATTAGTAATATAAAGTGTTGTAAGTGTGAGGTAAAAAATAGAGAATTTGTGCGACTTTACTGCGGTAAAAGTCTGAGAGTTGTAACTCCTATTTTACATTCATAGCGAAGTTCTTCTACCTTGCCTGTGGTTTTTCACCCTAAAGTAATTTGGAGTTTTCCACGTAAAATCTGTGAGTCGTTTATTTTTTCGTCTTTCAATTATTGTCGTATTTTTCGCTCTATCCGAAGGTTCCACTTTACAACACTATCTGCCGTTTATAGTCCGAGACCAAATTTGATGTGAAACGAGCGAGCGAGATTAGTTAAGAGTTAAGATTTAAGAGCTAAGACAATATCACATTATTTGATGAGAGTAGTTGTAGTACCAAAATGTATACAATAATTTTTTTTTCAAAATCCAAAACAATACGAAATTTGATTTACTTTTTTAATAAATAGAAACCAGTAAAACCATTTCATTATTGTTTTCAGTGATTAACTTTCTTAGTGATCTCAACTCCCAGAACAAAGTAGACATGCATTAAGTAAGTAGTTTCTTCTTTTCTTTGTAAGTTGTAGCTCACACTCTAAAACTTCCCACGTCACAAATCCCATCACACCTGATCCAGAAACAGCCATCTACTTGGATCTTATGGTCGACAAGAAACAAACTGGTCTTCCAAGAAATTGCCATTAACGTGGATCACTTAGTTGAGACAGTTCAATATAGAGCATGAAACAGATTGGTGCGGTTTTTCGTTTTCGGTCGTCGATCGAGTGAATAACCAACTGGATTGTATTAAGTGACATTTCCTCCCTAGTATGTGTCATACTTTGTCCTTATTGATAAAACTTCAGTCTGCTGTCCAAAAAAAGAAAAAACTCTTGTATTGCCTAAAAGATCCTTACTGAACAACGAGATTATCTTTGAAGAAAGAACTACCTTTTACGTTTGCTCATCAATCTTCAATAGTATGTTGGTTAAAAGTAAAACATTGGCTCAAATTATTATTGGCTTATGTTTTGATAGAAACACACGAATTAACTAAATCGTCATTGAAATTACTTTTCTTGTGTAATGTTTAAGATTAGAAGACTTTCATGTTAAAATTAAATTGAGATGGTTTAAGGGCAAAATGCTACCCTAAATTTTTTTAATAGGGTTACGTTGCATATATATTTGAATTGTCTAGGTAAATTTATATATCTTTTCAAACCGCTTGTGTGATTCATAACTTTTTTTGGTGTTAATTAGTTAAGATGTATTTTATTATTCATAACTTCTTAATAATGAAATTGTAACGTAAAACATAAAAATCAATTTATGTAGAGATCGAAAGAACACCACCAATTTATTCACTTTTGGTCACCTGTAGATGTCCTTCGTTTGAATCCAATCAAACGATCTGTTATTCGTTGGTTCGGACCATGGATCAAAATCTCCAGGCAGTTTCTCAAAAAGTAATGTAGCATTCCATTGAAAGTCTCAAACATATCGAAACTGAAACTTTAATATCACTCCGTTCAGTTTATGATGCTACAAAGTTAGGCGTAAATCGATAGGAAACTCAAATCGAGAATACATCTATTTGCAATCCATCAAACCGCAACAAAATACATGCATAACCGCAATTAGAATTCGTTAATATCGAACAACAGAATCTCAAATCTGGAAATTCATTAAATATTTACTATTTAGTTTCAAACAATTTCTGTCTCGAAATACTTAACACAATCAGCAGTAACATTAGGATTGTATCGAAATACTTAATACAATGAATAGTAGTAATTGCTACAAAGAATAGTCAGAAGTACAAAACCATCTCTATTTGATAAAACAAAACTACTGTTTTATCTTGCACCTATTGGTTCAGTGGTTAGTCCAAAACCGTAGGGAAAGAGCGGATCATAATGCTTATCACCAACATTCATCGGGAGTTGGTCTACGGATTTGAACCACGTTCTCGACAATTTTCCTGTGAAACCATAGTCTCCGAACAGGACATCAGCCACTCCTTGGCCCTCAGTTCCAGGAAGCCATGCAGCCACAAGGGCGTCTATTGATGAAAGGTATGGCTCAATCACTAGCGGGCGACCAGAAACCAACACCACAATGCACTTGATATTGTTGCAAATATTTTTCATCGTACTCAGACCTGGCTCGGGAATCGTTAGGTTCAAATTGTCACCAGCACTTTCAGCATAGCCTCGCTCTCCAACCACTACTATAGCATATGAAAAGTTGTTGGATCTCACGAAGTTGACGTCAGGGTCTTCACTATAGAATATTTCAGTACTAGGTTCAACTGAAGCGGAGATTGCATTCAATATTGTGGTTCCTGGCATATATAAAATGAAAGTATTAGATAGGATCTAACATTGAAGTGAGTAAAGCGACGTATTAAGTTTTTCCGTACCACTTGTATGGTTGTTGCCGTGTAATCCCTGCCAGCTAATAGTCCAGCCTCCACATTGTAATCCTAAATTATTGGCATGACTTCCAGCAACCAAGATCTTCGATGCTCTCTTAGGGAGGGGGAGCAATTGGCTGTTGGCGTCGTCACCGTTCTTTAAAAGAACTAGAGATTTTCTTACCGCCTCTCTTGCAAGATCTCTGTGAGCCTTGCTTCCAATTTGGTCGACTAAACTGTAGTCAGCTATAGGATTTTCAAATAGACCCGCGGTAAATTTAACCCTTAGAATTCTTTTGACCGCATCATCAATCCGACTCATGGAAATTAAGTTGTTCTTTACATGGGTAGATATGATATCGATGAATTCTGTGTGGTTTGGAGGGACCATGACCTGCAATTTTACAACCAAATGTTAGAAAACACGACACAATACTTTTTCGATGAAAGATGTTTGATCGGCAGCGAACATGTGCGTATGAAAATCGAACAACATCTTGAACTTCTGTACTCACCATGTCTATGCCAGCGTTGATTGCTCTTAGAAGTGATTTGGAATAGCTCTTTTTGAAAGTTGGATAGATATCTATGAAACTTGGATCTGTGAAATTGTAAAGCTGTGGATTGGTAATTTTGTCCACCCCTTGCCAATCAGAAATGAGAAATCCCTGAAATTTGAGCACAAAACATAGACCAAGCCATCAGTTTAAGTTTATAGAATCATTTTTTCGAGTTTCACAACTTGCAACTATATATAAAGTAGAAGTTAAAGTGAATTAATATGTAAGTACGTACCCTGAATCTTAATGTTCCTTTGAGGAAATCGGTTAGAAGGTTTCGGTTTGTATGCATCTTCATGCCGTTCCAACTCGAATAGGAAACCATGATAGAGGAAACACCCTTGATGATGGAATGGTAGTAGGCGGGCATATGCATACTGAGTAATCCATGCCAATCTGTCATTGTATTGTTCTCATTAATCCCATTTATCGTGCCTCCATCACCGACAAAATGCTTTGAGCAAGCGATCACCTTATCCCTGGAAAAGAAATCGAATCGAAGGTTAATGTTAAAAGTGTAAGCAATGAGTTTGATTAATTGTTTTATATGTTGCATGAGCAAAGTACTTACTTTCCACCTATGTAAGGAACTCCTTTACTGGATTTGGGAGGGGTGCCTTGCAAACCAAAAATGATATCAGTCATCTGTTGAACAACTTTCGGATCTTCGCTGTAGCTCTCGTAGCATCGGCCCCATCTTGGATCTCTGCAGACCGCAATGCACGGAGCAAAGACGTAAGGAATTCCGGTAGCTCTGGTTTCAATAGCCGTTGCCGCACCAATCCTCTGCACAAGCTCTGGATCTCTTGTTGCCCCGAGGCCTACATTGTGCGGGAAAATGGTCGTTTGATATACATTTCCATGTCCGTGCACAGAATCAATCCCGTATATGTAAGGAATGGCGAGCCTGCTGGACAATGAGCCATTCTGGAATTCATTGACCATGTCGACCCACTCTTGAGGCGAGGCACGAAGGTTGTTATGCGGCGTAATGGTAGGGCCGCTGATAATGCTACCGATGGAGTAGTCGCGCATGATATCCGGGGTGGTTGCTACCTTGTCGAGCATCGCCATCTGCCCAATTTTCTCCTCTAGGGTCATTTGTTGCATCAACACCTTTATTCGCGTGTTCATCGGCTGCTTTGGGTCCTTGTACAACGTGTTTATCGATCGATGCACTGGACTGGCCGCCTCGGCCATTAGCATGCATAGGAGGATTACTAATGAAATGATCAATGATCTTGACGACATGATCATTAACTTATAACTAGCTAATTGTTTTTTGGGGTTGTGATTAACGTAAAATTAATCAGCTGATCGACAATGCAACCGATTGAAAGAATAATTTCACAATAAAAGAATGAAAGAATAATTAGTAGTAGTAGTTGAGCAAAAGAAACTGATAAGAGAGTTGTTTGTAGTAGTGGTACGATATAATTGTGCAAATGAAGCTGATATTTATAGTACTAGGCGCTAAGGTAAACTGCAGCTAGCTGCTCGGCATATCCATAGGAAACTTCATTCCACTTGTTTCTTGTCTTATTTAATATTTTATAGGTATAACGAATAATAATACTAAGGGAACTAGCAGGACTATATCCATATATCTTTGTGGTCAGTATTACTACTTATAGTATAGTATATAGTTCTATGTATGACTTTCAGTCAACTTTGAGAGCACACGCCACCCTTCTTGACTCGCTTAGTCTTAATTCAGCAATTGCTTCAAAATTTGGCTAGACTAATTCGATAGTATTTTTGATTTAAGAGAAACGTTCCTAAACTGATTCTAATTTAATTATCAGTGCACAAATTAATTTCTAGCAATATTATTAATTAGCCTTTCCTGATTATAACAATGTTCAAGTTATTTTACGTTTTTTTGGCTTCACAAGAACGAATAATATCTTCTACCTAATTTTTCTTTCTACTTTTCTAAAAATTCACACAGCCAAAGTCTTATGTACGAGCGCCCCCCTCTTGACTCTTACTATTCTACTTCAAGTGCTTTCGGATATATTATATTAGCTAATAATAATATTATCCATTCACTTTATTCGCCTTTATATCATTCCATCATAACTATCAATTTTTGTATGTTCATTCCTAGCTATCTAATGCAATTTATCTTAGTAACTAATTAATGGAAATCCACGTTTATCAAAAGAACAAGAAAGAAATACTGACCAATGGAGTCCAGCAGCACATTTTAAATCTTTCTAATGTCAGCGGAATCTATTTTGTTTAATTAGTGTGTGATGACGCCCTACTTTTTTTTCTCTTTTCTTCTTTGTTCATAGCCAATTAACTTCAACGTATCGTACTATCCAAATCCAGTTTCTAAATATTGTAGTGGCCACTGTATGACTACTTAATTTATGACGTAAAAACTCCAATCTCCCCTGCCTTAGCTTGTTTATTTAATATATCATCTTTAGTTTGTATGCACGTGAGTTATGTGGGACTTCCTTCAACGCAAGTGGCTCCTTAATTACTAGTATTTTATCAAAAAAGTCCTAATTTAGTTTTAGAAGCACGAGCATATGGACAACTTAAATTAGTGTTAAAGATGGCTCCCCTTGAAATTAGAATACTTTACTAAGCACTTAGGCTCCATGGTAAAAGTTTAATCACTCCGAACTCGATCCAGTGGTATTAAGAAATAGATATTTCCCTAATCTGTTAAAACCGAGCAAGATCTTACAGGAAAGATTTTTAACTGCGTTAACTTAAATACAAGCTAAGGGTGCTTCTTACCACCTTTTATTTTATTAAACATTAGAATCACGACACCCATAGCGTTTTTAAAGGTATTATTAAACTAATCACTGATTCCACGTAAACTAGTTTGTTCGACATGCCTGCAAGATCAAAATGCAAATTAATTCAAATGATCCACAAAATGCACGTTAATATTAGATAATATATTATTCTTGTTCTATATTCTTCTAGTTTAGAAGATATGATTCTACCTTTTCGTAAATATCTTTTGTATGTAGTATAAATATAAGTGATGATCAATAAAGAAATTCATTCACTCCCATATATCTTGTAACTCTCTTATGGTATCAAGAGGCCAAATATCTCTCACGAGATTCTTGATCCTAATATGACAAACCCCACTCCATCCGAGCCCTCTTCCCCGTCCGATTCCAATCTTGGCAGCGGCGGTCAAGTGGATACTTCATCATCCAGCCCGTTGCTTCGTCTCGCTCGTCTAGCAGCAAGGCCATCCGTCGATGGTCAATCGTTGATCCCGATCAACGCTCACCAGCAACTTCCATTGCAACTTGATGGGAACAATTATGCCTCGTAGTGTTCCCAAGTTCGGCATCTCTTCTTTGGATACAGACTTCTTTGCTATTTGGATGGCTCAACACCTTGCCTTCCTCTCGGATGCACCCCGGAAAGCATTGCGGCGCACACGTTTTGGATGCGTCAAGACTCTCTCATCATCTCAGCATTGTCTAGTACGGTACATGTCTCCCTAGCGAAACTCTTCTCTAATGCTAGAACTTCAGCCGAGGCGTGGGATACTCTTCAACGTACCTACGTCAACCGTTCTCGTTCCCGGATTACGCAACTTAAGGACGATCTTAACTCTCTCTGACTAGGCTCTAAGTCGGTTGCTGAATTTTTTCAATTGGTGAAATCGAAGACGGATGAACTTGCCATTATCGATGGCCCTCTCAAGGATGATGACATTACCTTATATGTTCTCAATGGCCATGGAGCCGCCTATCGTGATATAGCCGGCCCTATCCGTGCTCGTAAAAATCCCATTCAATTTCCCGAGCTTCATGACCTTCTTGTTGATCACGAAACCTACTTGCGCCGCCTTGAATCCGATGCCTTGCACCTCGTAGCCACGACCAACATGGCCTCCTCGCAGCCACGATCCAATTTTCATGGGTCCTATCGTGGTCATTCCAGTTCGAGTAGGGGGCAGTCCTATAATCACAACCGCGGTACATCCAATGCCCCTCGTGGATCCTCATCTTCACATGCACGCTCATCGGGTTTGAACCGACCGAATATTACCTGTCAAATGTGCAATATTTATGGCCATGGCACACAAACTTGTCGTAAATTTCTGCCAAGTGCGCACCTTGCCACATCCCAGTCGAGTCCGACTACACATAACGCGGACTGGCTCGTGGATTCCAGCGCTTCTCATTCCTTGACGTCACAGCTCCAAAATCTTAATATTCATTCCGAATGTGAGGGTCCGGATGAAGTCTCTACTACTGATGGCTCAGGTTTGGCTATAACTCACACTAGTAGTTCTCGTATTGTTTATCCCGCTCGCACGTTTATTCTTGATAAAATCTTATGTGTGCCTCATTCACGGCGTAACCTACTATTTGTTCATCAATTCACTAAGGCGAATGATGTGTTTGTTGAGTTTCACTCGTATCACTTTATTGTTAAGTTTCGCAGATCAGGGACTAAACTAATTCGGGGTGCTTGCGTGGATGGCGTGTATCATCTTCAGTTTCCAACGGCTTTAGGTTCGACTCCTACCGTATTTGTTGGGGAACGTGTTGCTAAGGGATGTTGGCACGACCATTTTGGTCACCCATCCTCGAAGATTAGTTATTTTTTTTTAGCAAAAATAATTTATCGTGTTTACCTTCTCGTACTTTGGACTTTGCGCCTTGTCGCTTTTGTTTTTTGAATAAAAGTCAACAATTCGTCACTTACCTCGCAACATCTTTACAATATATTTATGGTGATGTTTGGGGTCCGTCTCCTATGATTTCTGTTACCGGCTGTCGATATTATCTTATTCTTGTTGATCACTTTACAAAGTATTGTTGGGTTTACATGTTATCTACCAAATCTGAGGTTCATACTATTTTTGTTTAATTTAGAACGCTTGTCGAAAAATAATTTGGTGCACATATTAAAAACTTTTATTTAAATAATGGTGGAGAATTTACTACTCTTCGTGGCTATTTTAATTCTAATGGGATTAGTTGGCTTACCACTGCCCCACATACCCCTCAACAAAATGGTTCTAGTGAAAGACGTCATCGAACTATTGTTACCATTGGCCGAACAATACTTAATCGTACTCGTCTTCCACCAGAATATTGGGCTTATGCATTTCAAACCGCCACTTACTTGTATAATCGGTTGCCTACACCGGTTCTTCATCTCAAATCTCCATTTGAGGCACTATTTGGTCGTATTCCCAATTATCTTCGACTCCGGGTTTTTGGTTGCCTTTACTATCCCTACTTGCGGCCATATTTTTCAGGAGAGTTGACTCCTCCTTCTCGGGAATGCATCTTTCTTGGTTACTCTACCTCTCAAGCCGCTTATAAGTGCTTGGACATTGCTAAGGGTCGACTCTTTATCTCACGTCACATGCGGTTTATGGGATCCTAATAATAGTTAAGCGAACAAAATTACAAGGTTTCATGCAAATTGAAACAACTTATGATGATTAAGTGTACGTATAATGTATAATAGGTTCAACGTTAAAAACTCTCTCTATCTCATTCAAACTACTATTAAATAACTAAATTAGTAGTTTTATGATCATTTGTTACTTCAATTGACATGTTATAATAAGTTTTGTTGCTAAAAATAAAAAACACATGGAGATCGTTCCATAAAATATATATATAAAAAAAGAGTATGAATATTATTAGGAAGCGCCTTGCGGTCCCTAAAACAACTTTTAGGGACTGCTCGGCGGTCACCAAATATCTTTGGCGGTCCTTAAATGCACTGAAATAGGCGGGATTGGGGGGAGGGGGGAGGGGGATTTGGATTTTAAATTTCCGAAAATTCAAAATTTTCACCCTCAATACTATATATAGTTATATACCACCACTCTCTCATCTAATTTTTCAACACTCTTCAAAAACACCCAACTCCAAAATTTCTCTTCTCCTTTTTCTCTTCCTAAATCCCAAAAATAAAAATCATCCAACAAAAACTTTCATTTCTTCTTTCTTTTACCAAATATAAAACAAACACTCTTTTTTTTTATTTATTTCTTCTAATCCCAAAACACAACCTTTCTTCTCTTTTCTTTTTACAAATTCCAGGAAAACATCCAACAATATGTTCTTTATTTCTTTTTCTTCTTGTATTGTCATTGTTTTTTGTTTATTTTAATGATTATCATTTATTATTACTTTTATTTCATTATTTTATTTTGTTAACTTTCATTTCATTTTACTTTTTTATCATTATTATCTTTGTTTTTGTTCTTGTAAATGTTTATTACCCATATTTACACGCAATTTATACAAAACACCCAATAACATTCTCGTAAATTAGCGGAATATTATTAGATTTTTTTTATTCTGCCGCAGACTTTTAGGGACCGACGAGCGGTCCCCAATAATATTCATAGCATGAGGGAGCGCCTAGCAGTCCCCATCTATGAATATTATAGGGGACCGCTCGGCGGTCCCTTGATGCAATGAATATTGTTGGGGACAGATTGGCGGTCCCCAATGCTTCTTGATTCTTTGGGGACCGCCCAACGGTCCCCAATACTTTTTGATACTTTGGGGACCGTCAAGCGGTTACTAAAGCCCATAACTCTTTAGGGACCGCCCAACGGTCCCTAAAGTTGCGGTCGCGGAAAATGTGGCTCGAGACCGCAAGACGGTCGCCAAATGGTAGGGGACCGAGGCTTTCCGTGACCGCCTTTTGATGATTGTTGGGCGGTCCCTAAAGGTCTTTGGGGACCGCTCATGGGTCTTTAGGGAGCGCCTTGGCGGTCCCTAAAGACCCCTGAATCTTGTAGTGTATATTTTAACTATCAATACATCATAAATATCATATGACATTCAACAAAAGAACGACTATTATAAATCATTACAATCAAAATAAACTCATCATTCATTCATAAAAAGTAATAGTAAGTAAAAGTGTACTAAATAAATAAGTATCCCAATGTATCATATATATTAAATAGTTTGATAATTCTAAACAATTCGATAATCGACGTATAAATTCAAATATCTTATCAATCTCTATCGGTATTTTATGAGGGATCAGATCATTTAAATGATTCGGTAAAAGATTTGTACCGGTTGATACAATTATCAATGATTCGATTGATCCAGATTATTTTGCACACCCCTAAATGATTTTCTTTCTTCTTCTCTTAAATTACAAATTAATATTGTAAAGTTTATTTTTATTGGTTAATGTTTTATTTGTTAGAAATATAAATATAGAATATTTTAGAACTGATTATTTTAATTCTGGAATAAAAATATAAATATTTTGAAACTATATAATTTTCTAAATAAGGAATATAAACACAATATTTTCAGAATTAATGAAACTTAAATCTCAATTATATAAATGTAAATGTTTAAGAATTAATTGATTTTGTCAATTTATAAATGATGTAATAAAAATTTGAAAGGTAAATATTATAATTGGTCCAACTATCAGTCTTATATGTGGCTCTAAAACTTACCACAGAGGAAGCTATGTGGATTGCAAAGTAAGAATTGGCCAGATCTCAAGTTTTGGATCAACATGCAGCCACGTAGACATTCGAAGGAGACAAATGCGAATCGCCGCTGTGGGAGGACCAGAATTGGCATCAGTGTCGACCTGTTTGAATAGAATCGAGAAATGACTGGTACGGGTATGAAAGTTATAAGCTAAGGTCTCAAAAATCATTATTTCCTCTGTGCTGGATTTTATCGGGTTCTTACTATATTGAAATATTGACATGAGGAGTGTGTACATGGATACACTAGCATGTGTACTTTAACTGATGCTATCTCGTTTGAAAACCTTTGTCAACCTCTATAAATGTTATTTATTATATATATGAGTATGCCTAGGAAAAATATTATTTTTTGATACATTTATGACATGGATTCACATATATATTTTAAATATTAGATAAAATGGATTATTCTGGACGGTATTAAAAGTGGAAGTAAACTAGTGGCTCTTCCTATTTTTGATCACCTCTTTTGTAACATTTCTTGATTTGTCAATGAAAGCCATATTCATTCAAAAAAACTATAAGTTGAAGTTTAAAACTGAGGGCGTGTTTGGTTGGGGTGATGAGGATAGATGACTAACCTCATCTCACTTAAAAACCAGTTTGGTTTGGGTGATGATGCTAACGGGCTTCACTCTCACTGAGAACCCTAGATTGCGGCCGCATTAATCTCAGGTAATTTCTCTTTTTTCACGCAAATCATTTGTATTCACCATGATTGTTGATAAAATTGTTAAGAGCCATTGCTGATGTAAGTAATGTAATAATTGAGAAAATATAACAACAGAATGCTAGCTCAAATGAGAATGCCAGTTATCATGAAGAAACTGGAACAGCTGGAATTCAACTTAACATAACTCTTATGCTACTTCAATGGAACTCACAAAGCTTTTAAAAAATACCAATAAGACAAGATAATTTAAAGAAATATGAAAGGACACAAATAATGGATTTTAAATCTTATTCATAACGTAGGATTCATACGAACGTCTCACAACCACTCTACCAAAACATTCTTGTCAATACAGAACCAACCATACAAAAATCTTAACAACATGATCAGGATTCAACGACAACCTATTTCTTGTACAACATAAACAAAAAAAGTGGAAGCACAACTAAAACAACAAGAAGTAAGAGACCCCACGATACGCAACAACAAGCGACCGCGACCCTTGCGACACAAGAATGTCCAAGTTCAGTGACCAATGCACCCCCAACTCTAGTTATTACCGCACTCGTAGGATGCACATTGATCAATTACAGTGTCCTCTGATTGTGGATTGCCCACACGAAATTTCTGAGTCACATTCTCTGTATTGCTTGGCACAGGGACAGAATGGTGGTTTTCATTACGCCACGACGGTGCACCAGTTGAAGACGGATACCGATTGATGTGATTGAACCGTGGGTGTAGAATGTTGTCTGCCCAAATGAACCAGTCCTTGTGGTTCAGGTGCAATGGGCAAACATAGTAATAACGTCTCGGGTTCTTGACACTCCTCGACAGCAGGTAGTGCATAATACCATGACCACACGAGCAATGAACAACGAACGGCCCAACCATCTACGGAAGAATGATACGATTATCAGTGAAAGTAATAAACAACGACGGTTAAATGCATGAAATAAACTAGTGACACATACAGAAGGAAGAAATTTCAAATCAATTACCACTAGCCACAATCAGTCAACAACTAGCCTAAATTCAACACGCAATAATTGTGACGATACAAAAGGAAACTCAAAATTAACTTCTAAACTACATTGACAACGCAACAGGATATCATATTGGGTCTAACCGCGACCATGAGAAGGATTTTAATTGAAAATTTTGAAACGACAGAATAGAATTTGAATAAATAATAACCCCAAATTTAGCTAGAATTAGCAAAATTAACGCCATCGCGCAAAATCAGACGCATACCTTTTCGAACAAGCAGCAAATTTCAGAAATCGCAAGATTCGCCACGTATAGGGTGCAAATTTCAGAAATCGCAAGATTTGTCAATATAGGGTTTATGATTATGCTACGAGACCGTGCGTTTTATTTTGGGGATTTTGTTAATAAAATGGGGGCAGTAATGTAATTTCACGTATTGTTATAAAGTAGTCGTTGCTCATCATACAAACCAAACACGTTTTGTTAAAGTAAGATAAAATAGTAACTTTGTTCATCTATCCAACTAAACACGATTACTGTTACGAGTATTAAAAAAGAGACTATTTAAACTGAGTAATAGTCAATCTCCATATATAACTATCTATCAAACCAAACACGCCCTTAGTTCACGGGCAAGTACACAGATATAAAATATTTTGTATTTCGTTCACGTGCAACATATCATTGTCAGGTCTCAGACGATATTTATAGAACTTAGAAGTATGGCATATTTCTTTATATTGGAAAAAGGACATGTCTGGATCCGAGTTTGGGCCCATTTTACAAAACAATATTCAGGAAGAGAGAAAGACTTTTGTGGCGTTAAATCTAGAGAAAAGTGCAAAACTAGCCCCAACCTATAAGCATATTTCCGAAATTATACCTGACGTTTAAAAGTTGCAAAACTATACTCAACCTTTGCATTTTGTTCAAAACTATACCTAACGTTTAGTTTCGGCCATTTTTTAAATTTCAAAGGGGCAAATCCGTCACTCCACTGTAGCTAACGACTCTCTATCGGCTACTATTAGCTTTTAAATCCCCAACTTTTCCCCCAAACTTTGAAAGCCAAATCCCTAATTTCCGAACCCTAAATATGAAAATTCGTTCGATTTCGAATGGAAAATCCTCAATTGTGCCATTGTGGGTTGAAGGCATTGACTGAAACATCGTGGACTAACCTCAATCCAGGGTGTAGGTTCTCACAATGCCCCAAACCTCGGGTATGTAGCGATTTTGAAATTTTGATTTTTTTTTTGGTTTTTGATTTTGTCGTGTTTATGGCAGAGAATTGAACGTTGTAACTATTGAGTTTGGATTGATCCACCAATGTTTGAGCGATCGAGGCAATTTATCCCCGATTTGCTTCGAAGGGTGAATGTGCTTGAAGAAGAACTTGTTAGGAACAAGAAAAAGGAGAAGCTCTTAAGAGTTGTATTGTTTGTTGTGTGTTTGTATGTCATAAAGTCACTGTTTTAGTCAAGGATTGCAGGTAAGGTTGATTTGATCATATCACATGTTGAAGTGCTATTTAGTCACGAGTGTAATTTTCTTGGCACGGTTTTAGTGAATCAATTGTCATGTCTAGTGTTTGTTTGTAGTTGTTTGTTTATGTCTTGAAAATGATCAATGCATGTAATGTAACTTTTCAATACACTGTGTTTGTTGCCTTTTGAATGGAATTTGTCTTTTAGTAATTGGTAATTGGTTGCATTGGAAAGGGTTTTGATTGGTCCGACTTGTGAAGTCCATATGAAGGGTCACCATGTTGGGCTATAAAAACTCCCAAATCTTAATCAAACCTTTCATCAAGAATATTTCACTTTTTATATTTCACTATTCCCTTCCCTGTCTTAAAGTAGCTGAGAAAACCAATGGATATTTCTAACCACAACAATGTGTCCTTATTGTATCATGATGGGAATTTTAATCAACACTTTGAGATGCAACTCTTGACAAAGTTGGTGGAGTATGGTAGGAGGCACCGATTGAGTCATGTTCCTTCGCTGGAAAGGGGGTTAAGGATTATCAAACCAGAGTTGGATTGGATGCGTTGGGATGGGGGAGAGTGGGATATGGACGTTATCTACATAAAGCTCTATGATTTGAGGCAGAAATTCTACTCATTCATTGGGTTCCTTAGAAAGCCAGGGGTTCGTGCTCATGCGCTCGATTTTAGGGTTACCATATCGGCTCCTTATCATGCCATACCTCGCTAAGTATATCTTTGTAAATTTGTTCCTTTTATTGCCTTAATTTTCTTAACTATATTGTTGATTTTGATACACTTATTGTTTTGTAGGAGAGTGATGATGAGAAGTATTTTTGCCTTTACGGTTGTGAGAACGCGGCGTTGGTCCATGACCTGTTTGTGATGAAGTGGATGGGATGGTTGCCAACAGTGAAGTGCCCTTGTTGTTGGGATGAGGATGAGTGACTCTGAAGTTTTAGTGTGTTTGGTTGTTATGTTTCTTGTTTCTTGTTTCGTAGTTATTTTGTGCTTTTGTTGTGATGTTTGAGTCCTAGAGTCTGGTATGTTTTGTTTCCTTTTTTTTGTTTTTATGAATAATGTTATTATAGTTTTATGAACATCGGTTTATGGTCATTTCTCGAATTGTGGTGTAATGAAAACAGCATGAAAACAAACGAACAGTCACACGCCTCAATTTTTAAAAAACATTGACTAATGAAAAATGTGTTAGTTGAGTATTTGAAAAGAAACTCTTGTTGGGTAAATGAAGAGTCACCAATTACATAGTAATTCTAACTCTTATAAATAATTGAACTTCTTATTCCATCATTATCACCACATGAACAACAAAATTGCAAACTGATGAGAATGATGCATGGGGTTATGATACTTTCTTCAACACTTTTTGGGGCCATTGTTTGATTTCAGCAATAGAGACCTGGGAGAGACAACTATTGGTGACGACGATTCCTGCTTCTACTTGGGAGTTTAAAATTGGGGTGAAACGATTGAATCGGGATGATGGTGATCACAAATGGTGGCATCATATCTATCACACTCAATGGGAAATAATGCGACAACGCGTCTTAACACTGGATATTTGGCAGCAATTGTTGTCGTCGTTGTTTGGTTTACCAATAAGCAATCATGTGTACCCATAACACATCTTTCATTCTTCCTTTAAGGTCGTTTCATGGAATTGTCTTGAAGCTGGTCTAGTTGAATATTTTCGAAAAGACTTTCGTACGTATGTTAAGATTCATCATCCAAGTGTGGTATTCATTTTGGAAAATATTAACTAACATCTATTTTTACTCAATAAAAAGAATTTTGAAATATAGACTTCAATATAAAACTTTTACACATTGGCTGTTTAAATAATATCCCTTAAGTTTTAGCAAAACAAGAATGCATAGTAAATCGTTTGGTAGGTTTTAACAAATAGACATTATAATAGATAGTCATCCAAAAAAAAACATTACAATGTGTAAATTTAATGATTAGAAGACGAACATATGGTATTCAACTATTCGATATATAATCCGACCTACAGGTTGTCTTGTATATATTCGTTCTATAATATTTCTTCTCAAAGTATGAGCGTAAATGTAAATGAAAGAATTAAAAGCTTATGTTCATACTTTGATATATGTGCATTTTTGGGCTATTGTGCATGACTTATGAGCTATGATGTATGGATACTCAAAAAAAAAAAGTTGGTCAGTGTCGAATACGTATCGGATATCGATACTCTTCGGATACGTATTAGATACGGCACGTGAAGTATCCTGCATTAAAAATAATTTTAAAAAACGAATACAAGTATCGGCTGCGTTGTGAAGCGTTCCGAGGAGTATCCGCTCGATACGTATCACCAATTTATAAGAGTAGTGTCGTAGTTTTATTAAACTTGCAAATGCCCAACAATAACCAAATTGCACTATATGTTCATAATTAAATATAAAATCGTGAAAACCCTTTATTTCAAAGCAAAATAAAACAAAACACAAAGTTTTGATATGCTTCATAATAGTATTTGACTAATGATTGTGCAAGTGATTAGATATAATATTATTTGATAGTTTTATTTAAATTTTATCCATATATATAATTATTAATATTAAATATTTGACCTATCGCATATGTATCGTATCTTGTACATTTAAAAAAACCGTATCCACGTATTCGTATCCGTATCTGACGAATACCGATATTCGTATCCGTATCCGTGCAATCTAGCTTATGAGTTATGTCTTGAGAGCATTTTCTTTGATATTCTCCAAGTCAATGTGCGCCTCAAAGGCACCCCCAAACAACTTGACAACCAATACTAACTATTGACACCTACATCTATTTCTAGTTTTCCAATTTTGCAGGACTCTCGTGAAAATATACTTATCTCTAAAAAAAGTCGCATATGATCTAGAGTTATCCATAAACTTGAAGGTTGTTAGGAATGTTGTAAGACCTCTTAGCTCCAACTTTAGATCAAGCATATCAAAGTTGTCCATTAACACATATTGTCTGTATATATATTAGACTTTGGTCCACCCAGAATTTCACAGGATTAACTTACATTTTAACCACAATTCTCCCAATCACTGACAACTGTTCTTTCTTTGGAAACCTTTACTTCACCGTAACCCAACCTTTGGAGCTCTTTAAGAATAGTGGTCTCTACGCCACACAACACTATCTTGGGCAGTAACTCCGTAAAAAGATATGTAGTTAATTTTACCAGTCTTCCAGTATATGCAGTATTATGCAGATCCACAGCCTAAAATTTGATTCTTGGTTAAAATAATAAACAAATAAATTACTAGCAACTTTAAAAAACTGAAACCGTACCCTAAGACCATTCATGTAAGGAGGATATGGTGCTTTTACGCAAAAAAAGCTTTCTGGACTTGAATATATGAGCATAAATCAGTGTCACAGAGTGGGAGCTCGTCATAAAATGGACCATAGAGGTGCGGTCGTACTGATATTCTTTGTTTAATTTGTCCAAATTCAGTTACATAATAATCGACTTGGTCATTTCTTCTACCAATCACGAAATTAAACTGAAATGGAAATATTTTGTAGATAATTAAACTGTTTGAGCTTAAAATCCCTGCTGAGGCAATGCCCAGATGCATGAGTTGCAACGGGACTTTCATCTCTCTGACGACCGAAGAAGTCATTGAAGCGGCTGGGGGACTTCAAGTGATACCTAACAAATAGACAGTCTTTTGGCAATGCAAGGGTTGCAAGAAACTATCCTGGGAGGTAACTGTTAGAAATATAGCAGCATAATTGAGATAAACGAACAGAGATATCGAAATTCATTGACAAAACTTAAAGAGCGGAAATTACAATAATCAAGATTACTGTTACTGAATAAACCTCAATCGGATGAACGAAAAAATGGGAAATCGAGGACCTTGCGGTTTCCTTAAAACAGATTCGCCCTCTCTACGTGCTTGAGAAAACGTGAGCGACTATCTTCTAGGATACAACGACCAACGAACAGAATTACGTGCACAAGCAAGGACTGCCCCGACGAACTCGAACTGTAACTTTACTCTACCACCACATGATGAGAAAATATTTTGGCTGCACAGAAAAGCCTTTTATGTATGTATGCTTTTGTTTTCGATGATAATAAAAACTCTACGGGAAGCGACCCCTTTTATAGACTAGTTCATGAGGAGAAAGCTGGAAAACTTAGCCACCAAGGAATATGGTTAAGATAATTACGAATCTCGCAAAGATCATTGGATGAATGCAGACACGTTTCAGTTAATAATACTGATCACAAAATCTTATGAAAAGATTTTCTTAAGATAATTAATTAATTAATTATCAACTTTGATGCTTATTATTTTTCGTAATATAAAATATAACTGAAAATTACGTAATTCTGTTTACGCAAAACAGAAATATTAAATATTGATATACAATATTTTCGACTTTAATTAGTCAACGTTGACCATCAATTTCTCATTCGCCCATGTACCAAACTCGACCTAAAGTCGATTGTACAAAACCCGGCTCCTTGAACCAATTTTCCAACAATCCCCCACATGAATGAAATTGAATGATCATGCATACATCATGTGGTGATAGAGTTTTACGGTCTATGCCTGCACAGGATAGGTAAGACACGTCTTTGAATCTTTCCTTGTCAGAAATATTTTCTTTGCTAGCCGATAGTATGAACTTGATGTCTTTGAACTATCCGCCGTTTGTGCAAACGATCCATAAATCTCAACACAGGTATATTCCTGTCACAATTGCGGTTCTCATGGTTTATGTCCATTTTGGCCCTAGACATACGACTGGTTCTGCAAGAGTTTTTCCAGAAAAATTAACCCCCCACAATTTTCCTCAGAGGCGGCCCCTCCTCTCTCTCACATAGGTGATTTCTTATCTAAAGGTAACCCGCATTACTCCGCTCGGATTTTCGACTTGTAAGAATCATTAAAAGCACAATTAAAAAATTTGAACAAATAATTGTTGAAAATTCGAGTGTGACTAAAGCTAAAGATCAAGAACTCCTTGGTCCCACTTCAACAATCGTCAATTAATAATGAACAATGAAATGCCCAGTTAATTCGTCCTCGTACAATCCGACGACACAATGTGACTCTCAGGCCGATTTTGTCGGCGCTGCCACCTCACTCCAATTTCACAGAACAAAGTCACTCCAATTCGGGCATGATTGATTACTCAATGAAAGGTTCGCTTCTTTTGATTTGGTGAATTGATAGATATTTATGATTTTTGGTATTTATTTATTTGATGCCTAATTGTTTTTTTGTTTTTTGTTTTTAATATAAATATGCTGTTTATTGGCAGGCATTGAGTAAATATATAAGTACTTGTCTGATTTTGACACCCTTTCACTGACCTTCGAAGCGAAGGCCTCATTAATTAACAGAAACAAGCGCTCCCTCTTCTTTTAGACTTTCGTTGATTGATTTTGGATGACATTTTTTTGAGGCAGTAGTATTACATCTTCCACCATCACGTAGCTCAAAGTTTTCTTCGGTGATATGGAAATAATCGCAATGGAGCTCCCCTAGTTTAATGTTTAGGGACCATACTTTTTGACTCTAATTACTCCTTAAAGTGTTTGAGTTCACAAACACATCTTCCAACTTCATTCAATATCGTCGAAGCTCTTTTAAGTCATGGCTTGTAGAAACCTGATTGTCTTCGTTTCTGCTTTTCCAACATCATCCTCAAATGTCCTTTCATCAAAGATTTTTATAACTTTCCAAAACACAAGTTGTGATACTCTTCATCACATAAGAGAACTTCATCATCCCTCCCATCAGCGTAACATTCTTTACACACAGGGCTTTTGGGATTTCATTAGCATAAATAAGAGAATTCCTTCTATCTTTCTTGGCATTAGCACTTTAGTATCCTTTTGTATTTCGAATTTTTGATACCCTCTGTTGTAGTGCAACAACCTGACTTGAGAGAATGTGGGCGTTGTTTTGTTTGGTGGAGCTTTTTGCAAATTAGCCTTGTTTAATTTTCCCTACTAAATCGACTTACGAATCATACGGGTGTGGTGGTACTTCTAATGAATAAAAGAGGTGGAAAATGCTATTTATGCATAACCCCGGTTAGTGTGCTGGTTAGCTGCGTGGGAATGCAGGAGTACGTGGTGGTAGACATGGGAGAAGACAACTTTAGTAACTGGCTCACTTAAGGTAGATGTTTTCTGCTTTTTCTTTACATTGCTTTATTCGTTATTCTCTGCCTCATACTGATTTCATTTTCGCATTCAACATTTATACATAGTATGAAATCAATTTTCTTTCAATAGCTTAAGTGAGTATCATTAGTTTCTGTTTCCCATTTACACCATGTCATCTGTTTTTTTTTATTTTATTTTATTTTATTTTTTAGTTTTTGGAGATCTACATTATATCTACATTTTGAAAAATAACTATAGCGACCAAATAGACGACAACATCGATAGGATTAAAAAGTAAAGAACTACATATATGTTTGGTAGGAAGGAACCCATGGCGCTTCCACATTGTTTTAGGTAAAAATGCTAACAATTCATGTGATTGTGCTGGCTGGTAAATACTCGGTTCAGTAATGATGTATTATCTGTTTTTAATGGATGCGTTGATTTTTTGTGGTTGGTATATTTGTTCTTAGACTACGGGCTCAAGTTGACAAAAGTTTTGGCCACAGATGATATATCTACAATTGTCAAGGGTGTGATTTCAATATGAAGAAAAGAAAAAGATGCTTATTGTGAAGCCGCATACGGCTGCCAATATGTAGGCCCGTCTCGTCATTTGAGGTTTGGTAAGATTACCATAATCTCGGTATATGTAATGAATTCTGCCAGATTTCAGTAATAGTGCAATATATATGTGTATATATAGCCCTTTAGAGGAGATGTCACAACACATTTAGGTTTTCTGCGCCGTCATCTCTTTTCTTGCCGTCCTCCTTTGTCATCCCTACTTTAATCAGCCGTTGGTTAACTAGCCTATAACGGGGAACTCTGCAAATAATTGAATTACATTTGTGGCCCTTCCTTTGTATATTTGGAGGTTCTGGCTTCTGTCGCCGTTGATTAGCCTATAACTAAAATTCTGCAAATAATTGAATAACATCTGTAGCCCTTCCGTCGTGCATTTGGAGGTTCCGTTCATCTGTAGTGCTATAGGTGAGTAGGTAACAATTATTTCCATAATTACGATCTTTGGTTGTCAAATACAAAGTTTCGCTTTCATTAGATAATGTTTTAATTGGCATTTTTAGATTTGAGAATATAAGATATCAGTTGTAATTATGCATGTCAGATCTATTAGATTGCCCAACCAAATGACAACACTGTTAGATTATGTTTTTCAAAGAAGTTAAGTTTTATGATTATTGAATGCAGCGGCGAGAATACAAGTATAGATTCATGAAGTTTGTCTTTGGCCCTTTAGTTAATTGATAAGTTTTTTTCTCAAAATAGTTCCGGTAGATAGACATATTCTCTATGCAGTGGCAATTTATTTTTAAATTCTTTCAGCTGGTGTATGCACGTGAATATTAACTTGTAATTTTTCTTTTATGGTTAATATACCAATAGTTTTGCCCCTATAGTTGTTATCCAGCATTCTGATTTAATTGAGGAACTACTTGTTTTCTGTTCCAGTAATCACTAATTGTATTCTATTGGTTTACATGTCTGTTGAATCATAATGTATTGAAGAATAAAATCTGCAAGTGGATAACCTTTCTGACCATACTTCCTTTAATCTGTATGTGTATAGGGAACTTTGCTTCAAGAACAAATTGGTGTGCTCATTCCGATGGAGGGTTGTGGGAATGCTGAATTTCGGGTAATTGAAGGTCCTGTTGCAGAAAAACACCTTCCTCTTGGGGATCATATGAATTCCGAAACATCTCCGGTTCTGGGTGATGTTGTTGAGGTATGTTTGGTATTTCATGAAGAATATTTTAGCATAGAACTGCTAATGAATAGAAGTTCTCAACTTCAATTTTTCATTGTACTTTTTTCTGCAGTCGTGGAACTTCCTTTGTAGTGTCAAGGAGGTGCTAGGTCTAGAGATCACATTGTCACTTGAACAGCTAATGACAGGACTTAGCAGAGTGCCCTGTGTTGGACTAATAGAAGCACAAGTCAAAATGTTGCAAGTTCTGTTGGCCCAGCTTAAGGTTGGACCAAAACGCCGCAGAAGAAGCAATACCGGAAGCTCAACTGCTACTGAAAGGGCGAAATATAAAGTGCCCATTATCAATGAACTGACTTGGCCTGAAGTAGCTAGGAGGTATGCGTTGGTTTTCCACTCGTTGAAAGCTGACTTTGTTTCGGCAGAAGATTCTTTAGCCATTGAAGTCTTGAGCTGCTTACAAGGTGATGGTGGGCGACTGTGCGCTTCAGTAACTGGACATGCTAAACTGAAAGTCGATACATGGGTAAGTAAATCTCCTCTTTTATATTCGTTTCTGTTTTCTTATATTCATATACAATTATCCACACTGATATTTTAATTCCCGATTTTGCTAATCGTATTCTCTTCATTTTTGCACCTTTTCTCTTTCTTTCAATTATTACGAATAATCATTCTATCTCTCTCCTTTAGTTGCTTGTAGCTGCTATGACTAAGATCTTTGGTTCTTCGCACTGCAATAATGATACGCTGATAATCGATGCTATAGACTATGAGAATCGAAGTTCCAATCAGGATGTTGCAGTTAATGAAAGGGTTCCTGCTTGGGTTGAAGAGTTGAAGCCTATCAAAGGTCTGAAGACAAATGTGGGGTCCAGGATAAGGACATGTATTGAGAAATCTATGCAGAAGTGCCCTCCCAAATGGGCTATAGAGAAGTTGAAGTGTTCAATTAGCAAAGAAGTTTACAAATCCAATGCTTGTGGTCCGACTAAGGTATCTATATCTTCCACCAATTGTGTCTTAAATCAACTGATTCATTTGTATTACTATGTTGTATTTGTCCTAAACGTTTTTTCTCCTTCCAGAGTGCTGCTCTGGATGTGATTGCCCACTTTTACACAGGCACAAGGGAGTCCATCTGTATATCTGACATTGTTCAAAAGAAATGTTGCATTGTGTTACGGAAAACAGCAGCTGCCTTCTTCGACTTGGCTAGAGTGAAATCGACACTTTGTGGTGAAAAAGTTGGCCACTGTCAGTTTTTTGTGATGATTGATTTGCGTTTAGCAAGGGGAGTTTACTGTGGATCGCATCAGGCTTTTGCTGAGGATGTTCGGGAGGTTTGTTTGTAGTGTATTAAATATTTGGTTGAATTCATAATAGCCTGCATGTCACAAGTAGTATACCTTTTGTTTGTTTTTGGAAATGCTTTTTGGTGACTAATTACTTGAAATGGAATTTGAATTATGGAGAATTTGGTGACTAATCAATTTTTTTTTTTTCGGAAGTCCTTTTGGTTTAGGATATCAAATTTATGGTGTCTAAATGTTGTTTGTGACTGTTATGAACCACAGCACTTGCTATTCTTTTTCATGATTAAATTTTCTTTGTGTGCGATAGCAAAAGACTTGGTATATGTGTTTTGGCCAAAAAAAGAGCTGAATGTTTTTACTGTTTTCTTTTCTGTGTAAGAAAATTATATTTTACTCTAGTGGTATTTTATTTGGTTACCGTGTGGGTATGGGCTAAAAGCCCCATCATGAGATAAATTTAAATTGATTGACGCCCAGGGAGTAATTGAATCGTCATGTAACTGTAGATCTCGACCAATTTGACAAGTGTAATTTTCAATAATGAACGAACTTTGGCTGTTTCGTGCAAACTGAGATTGTCTAGAACGTCTTGCTTCCCGAGGCTTGTGCTTTTGTGTTGCTAATAATTTGTTTATTGTGATTCTATTGGTTTTTTATAAATATTTTGATCTGGCAGATATGGAGAGATTTGCCACATGCTTTTGACGATTTACGTAAGGATTTTGAAAGTTCATATCAAAAAGAGGTACTACTACATGCATCTTTGACCTTTATCTTGTGCTTACATTCTTATTCTCTCAACTTCTCTAATATTTTCCACAAAGTGGTGACTGCACATTAGGTAGACTGTGAACCCATGGATATCATATATACACCTTGCACTTGTAACATTGGAGAAGCAGTTGATAAGAGTGATATGCAGTTTAGTTGACTTGAAAATTGTTGTGCTTCTGAAATCGGATGACGAACTTTGATCTTGTACGATCAATAATCGCCGTTACTGCTTGAGAATGTCTTCTGATTTTCAGTTGCTGAGGCATGAAACATATGGCACCCTATGCTTAGAAATTGGATTGGTCAGATATTTTTTGTATCTTTCCGATTTTGATGTCTCTGATGGACTTCTCACACCTTTATTTTTTGCACCATAATTTTGATGATGGTTCTTTTTAAGACAAGCAAATTTTAGCCAGTTTCTGATTGGTGGTATTTCCCGGTTTAAACATCTCTTTTATGCAATCTTATTTTCAGTACTGGGAATATAATTGTTCTTTTTAATGCAGTTCTAATGAATTTGATTTATGTACCAAGAGATATAATTTCCTGAGTTACCCAATAGGCCAAGACTAAGATGGGTTCTGCTTTAGCATGTGAAGGCATGAGCTAGGGACATGTCGTTTTACATCTCAATTGCTTGCGTTATGGATTGTCATGTTTTGCTTACCGAGTCTGTGTTTTTTCTTGATCTCAGGTTGTTGCAGTACAACAAAGGCTATCGCAATATAAAACTTCAGGATACTCTAGTGCTAATGCTAAGGAGTATATCAAGAATGTTTTTATTTCTGCCAATGAAAATCCTAAAGCCCCTTGGGAGGGGTTGTGTATGGAATGTTACGTTGATGAGAGGGATGATGATGTTCTCTTATGTGATGGTTGTGATGAAAAGTATCACACCTTCTGTTTGAGTCCAGCTCTTACTAGGGTTCCCGAAGGAGACTGGTTTTGCCCTTGTTGCATTGCTGGTAAAGATTTCCTGAAAGATGCTCTTCCTATCCGACGACATAAGAATAAGAAAAAGAAAGGGGAGGCCATGAAGCTGATTCCAAGTGAATTTGCTGGTCTAGTGGCCATGTTGCAAAAAAAAAATTATTGGGAGCTAAGCACGCAAGAGGTTAGTCTGCTTTTCTCCGAAGAAATATGATACATTGCCTTTGAATTGTTTTCATCTTTTTATGTGTACATACGAGGGGCTTTGGTTGGTTTTACTTATATATGCTTTATTATCTCACTTTATTTCCTCGCCTTTCATGCAGAGAACACTTTTGCTTAAGGTTTTCTGTGATAAGTTCTTGAACTCTGCTTGTGTAAGAAAGCTTTTAGAGGACCGTAGGCGGAATAAACAGCCTAAGAGTTCATTCAGAAGCGACTATGCAGGAATTGATTCTTCTGGAAAACTGTACTGGATCATGGGTTCGGGCACGGATCCCTGGATAATTGTTAATGAGAGAAACAAATTTAATCAGAATGGTATGTTTCCTAAAATATTATATACTAAATTGTGTTTGGTTAAGTATTTTCTGCAACATTTGAAATCTACTATGTCTTTATTCTCATCTTTTAGATGCTAAATGTCCTTCCACAATTGAGGAAATTCACGGAGATATGTCTCTTACATACACGTCGTGGGCTTGTTATCAAGGGGATTTGGAAGACACACAGAGTTTTGAGTTCCTGAAAGATGACGAGTTCAAAGGAATATTGGAGAAGAAGTTGCCAAAGCACAAACGAAGACATCCAGTACCAAATGCTTCTACAAGTCATGACTTGACCGAGCTTCAGCAATCTTTGATTAAGTTCGAAGATGTTTTTGTGAACTCAAGCACTTTAATGACTAGAGCAACTGAGTTCTTGGAGTCAAAGTACGATCGTTGTGTGAAGTTGCAAACATCAAACTTGTGGAAGGACGTTTGTGGAAAAGAAAAAGTGTATAGATGCCAATGCTTGGAGCTAATCTTACCCGCGGAGCTCCATTGCGATTGTTGCCATATCACGTTCATCACCAAAGACAACTTTCAGCTACACAATGGTGGAAGATGTGGTACTGCATCAACAATGCCATCTAAATTCAACAATAGTAGCAGCACTTTGATAGAAGAGGGAACATCAGTTTCTGTAAACGAGGCCTTCACAGGTCAGTGAATTCTGTTGATAAATTACCAACTGAATGTTCCAAATTGTCTACAGCTTCAAGCACTTAGAGAAGTACTTAATTTTACTTTTGGAATTCAGTGGCTTACCTTTTATGAATGAAGAACCCTCTCAGCGATTAAACTATCAAAAGAATGGCCTTATTTTAATTTTTTTGTCTGCCTAGTTATTTATATCAACATTCACAACATACTAATTGTTTGTCTATAGAAGGAAATGAAAAGAAGAAGGTTGGAATTTCTGGAGGCATGGAACAAGGTGACAATACGTTAAAACTTCCGCAATTGGAGATTGACAACTTCTTCAAGCAACATGAACAATCAGCGAGGCCATTAACCGGGAAAGCCTACGAGGTCTTAACACGTCTTAAGATTAATCTGTTGGATATGGAGGCTGCTCTATCTGGAGAAAATGTGAGATCATCGAAAAAATCCCGCGATAAAAGATTGGCTTGGCGTGCGTTTGTGAAATCTGCAAGAACCATATACGAGGTTAAAATTTCTTTTGCGCTTATCTGTGATGTCTTAATAAAGAGTTTGGTTATTAATTATTAAAGGTGATCCTCTTGGTTTAATTTCTGATGAAAAATGACCTCAGCATAGAAAAAGCTTGAACTCAAAATTGGATAAGTTTTACTACATAGCAGCTGGAAGCTCAAGACTGAATTTTCTTTGTTGTGTGTCGTCCGTATTTACAGTCTCCATGTTTTGCACCTGGTATTTTGGATTATCTTACCTTTGTCATCTGAGATTTGCAGCTTCATCGCCTTAAGCACTTTAAAAAAAGCCCCTTTTTAAGATTATTATGAAACGAGTTATTGATCCAAACTACTTATATATTCATCTGGAAGTTCAAATTGATACCAAGCTTGAATATCTCTCACAATCGAATATTACTTTGCAGATGGTTCAAGCAACGATTGTACTTGAAGAAATGATTGACAAGAGTTACTTAGATTTGTCATGGTGCCGTTCGTCATCATGGTCAGCAGCTGCCACAATCTCTACTTTAGCTGGTTTGTCTTTTCGAATCTACTCCTTAGATGCGGCCATCAAGTATGAGTAAGTTTCTTGCACATTGAAACTGATGAGCTCGATTCAGGATCCGATAAGGAGAAGGGGCAACTGTATCTGGATTCGATTGGAGAACGGCGCATAAAACGCAACTAAAGAGAGGGAACTGATAGGTCTTTTGATGCTGCATCTGTAAAGCTTCTCCCATGTGGGAAATTGCTTTGAAGTTATTTAGGTTTAATATTAACTGTAAAATATTGATACTTCTAATTCTAGTTCTATTAGTACAATGCTGCTTGAGCCTTGATCTTTGTATTATTGCTGTTTGTCGATTACTACATGTATCAGCAATTCAAGAGTCTAAGGCGCTTGCTTCTAAAAGCCAAACTTGGATACCAAACTTAAGGAAGAACCATAGTGAAAAGAGAAACATGGTTGTTGAAAGCATGTTGCCCCCCCCCCCCCCCCCCCTCTCTCCTCATATTGTTCAACCGTTGCCCATGATGTGATGTGAACTCCTGATGATCATATTCCAATTAACAATGACTCATTTTGAACTTATTTTTATTTTTGTGGTCCAAATGTCCAAGATATAGAATCATTGGAGTTTGTTTGAAGCCTGTTCGTCAACGTTCTAAGACACATGCCAATATAATGTTGAACTGGCTTAAGTCAATGCAGTGCGATTTTTGTAATGTTATCATGTTTCATACGAATGGATTATATCTCAAATTATTATATTTGGGTTGAATTTTGATTATGACATTGTCCTTTCTTGGATTAAAAAACAATAGGGACCTAACTCCGGTCCCTATTGATTTTCCGTCAATAGGGACCTAACTGCGGTCCCTATTATTATTATTAGGGACCGCTGTTAGGTCCCTACTATAATTCATAGAGTACTCTATGAATATTAGTAGGGACCTAACTGCGGTCCCTAATAGTCTGCGAGGAAAATAAAAAAAAACAATAATATTCCGAAAATATTACGGAATATTATTGTTTTTTTGTAGAGATATGATTATAACAAGATCAAAACAATAAAATAATGAAGAAAAAGTTAATATAATGACATGAAAGTGTTAATGAATGTAAAAAATGAATGAAATATGACTAATAATAGAAAATAAAATATGAATGAAAACAAAAAGATGAATGAATAAAAAAAACAAGTGAAAGAAAAGAAAGTGTAGATCCAAAATAATAGAAAAGTAAGAAAGGAAAGTGTAGATCCAAAATAATAGAAAAGTAAGAAAAGAAAGTGTAGATGCAAAATAATAGAAAAGAAAGACTGTGTTGATGATTTGTTTTTTGTGTTGGATGATTTTTGTTTTGGATTTGTGTTGGTAAAAAGAAGAAAAGTTTTTGTGTTGGGTGATTTTTGGAGAAAAGATAAATGGTTTTGTGTTAAAAAAGAAGATAGTGTTTTTGTGTTGGGTGTTTTTTGGAGATTAATAAAATTTGATGTGTAAGAGTGGTAAGTATAGATAGAGGAGAGGGTGAAATTTTCAAATTTTCGTCAAATTTAAATTTCCCCCTCAATCCCGCCTAAAATTTTCGCCAAAATTTCAAATTTTTAGATTTTAGTGACCTAACTGCGGTCCCTAATTTTTAATAGGGACCGCAGTTAGGTCACTAGTTTTAAATAGGGACCGCAGTGCGGTCCCTGTTGCCTTATTAGTGACCTAACTGCAGTCCCTACTAATATTCATTCTTGAAATTTGATTTTTTTGATTGATGTTGGTGTGTTTGTGATTCCTAGCAACCAAACTCATTGCAACATGTGAATTAAAGTAATAAATGATTGCAAAACTAACCTCATTGTAGTTTAGTTGTGAAATAATAGATTGAATGAGATTGAGCGAGTTATTAACGTTCAATATATATTTCATGTTCTACAACTAATAATCACTAGTTAGTTGTAGTTGTTATTCGTTTTTATGCTTTACTTCACTAATGTTAGCATAGATATTAAACAATAAATTAATACTATTCCGGAATATTACAAACACGCCAACATCAATAAAAAAAAAATCAAATTTCAAGGATGAATATTAGTAGGGACTGCACTTTGGTCCCTAATAAGGCAACAGGGACCGCACTGCGGTCCCTATTTAAAATTAGTGACCTAACTGCGGTCCCTAATTATTAACAGGGACCATAATTTGGTCTCTGTTGAGTGATTAGGGACCTAATTGCGATCCATATTGATACATCAGGGACTTAATTGCGGTCCATATTGACAACGACTAGTGTCAATAGGGACCGCATCTAGGTCGCTATTAACTACATCTATTCAATAGGGACCGCGTTTAGGTCCCTATTGACAACAGCTAATGTTAATAAGGACCGCCCTTAGGTCCCTATTAACAACAATTAGTATCTATAGGGACCTAAGTGCGGTCCCTATTGATACTTATCGTTGCCAATAGGGACCTAAGTGCGGTCCCTATTAACTGTTAGTGGCCTATAAAAGGCCACTCCCTTCTCCTCTAAAATTAGTGACCTAATTTAGGTCGCTGATAAAAAAAAGTTTTTTTTTTCAGCAGGAAATCAGTGGCCTAATGTAGGTCGCTAATAATCAGAAGAGACTTTCAACGACCTAAATTAGGTCGCTGAAGGTCTCCTTCATTTTCAGCGACCTAATTTAGGTCACTGAAACATGTTAGGACTATCAGCGACCTAAATTAGGTCGTTGTTACCTTCAGAGACCGCTGAAGACGAGCGACCTAATTTAGGTCACTACTGGGCGGTCCCTATTGACCGCCCAGTCTTGTAGTGAGATATGCATTAAGTAAGTAGTTTCTTCTTTTCCTTGTAAGTTGTAGCTCACCCTCTAAAACTTCCCACGTCACAAATCCCATCACACCTGATCTAGAAACAGCCATCTACTTGGCTCGTATGGTCCTCAAGAAACAAACTGGTCTTCCAAGAAATTGCCATTAACGTGGATCACTTAGTTGAGACAGTTCAATATAGAGCATGAAACAGATTGATGCGATTTTTCGTTTTCGGTTGTCGATCGAGTGAATAATCAACTGGATTGTATTAAGTGACATTTCCTCCCTAGTATGTGTCATACTTTGTCCTTATTGATAAAACTTCAGTTTGCTGTCCAAAAAAAAAAAAAAAAAAAACAAAACTCTTGTATTGCCTAAAAGATCCTTACTGAACAACGAGATTATCTTTAAAGAAAGAACTACCTTTTAAGTTTGCTCATCAATCTTCAATAGTATGTTGGTTAAAAGTAAAGTGATAAAAGCATCAAGCCCCCTCCACTATACACGTTTTTGCGACTTGCCCCTTAAACAAAATTAATAAGCGTTTTTTCCCTTAAACTATGCACATATGTTCGATTTGCCCCCTGGCCGGGTTCTCAGCTATTTTTGGAAGGAATATTCCATGTTTGAGGTGTTTTTTCGCCTACGTTTTGTCATAGACTACCAAAATACATCTAGTACAATACATATGAGTCATGTAGTGGGAATATTCTGGCAAAAAATGGCCGAAAATACAACGAATGGGAAATCGCATTTTAGCCAAAATATGCCCCGTTCGAGGTATTTTTTCGCCTACTTTTTGTCATCAACAACCCAAATACATCTAGTACAACACATATGAGTCGGGTAAGGGGAAATATTCCGGCCAAGAATGACCAAAAATAGCTAAAAACCCGGCCAGTAGGCAAATCGAACAGACCTGCAAAGTTTAAGGGGGAAAACACTTATTAATTTTGTTTAAGGAGCTAGTCGCAAAAACCTTTATAGTTCGGGGGGCTTGATGCTTTTATCCCAAATGTAAAACATTGGCTCAAATTATTATTGGCTGATGTTTTGATAGAAATACACGAATTAACTAAATTGTCATTGAAATTACTTTTCTTGTGTAATGTTTAAGATTAGAAGACTTTCATGTTAAAACTGAGATGGTTTAAGGGCAAAATGCTACCCTAAATTTTTTAATAGGGTTACGTTGCATATTTGAATTGTCTAGGTAAATTTATATATCTTTTCGAACCGCTTGTGAGATTCATAACTTTTTCTGGTGTTAATTAGTTAAGATGTATTTTATTATTCATAACTTTTTAATAATGAAATTGTAAAACATAAAAAACAATTTATGTAGAGATCAAAGGAACACCACCAATTTATTCACTTTTGGTCACCTGTAGATGTCATTCGTTTGAATCCAATCAAACAATCTATTATTTGTTGGTTCGGACCATGGATCAAAATCTCCAGGCAGTTTCTCAAAAAGTAATGTAGCGTTCCATTGAAAGTCTCAAACATATCGAAACTGAAACTTTAATCACTCCGTTCAGTTTATGATGCTACAAAGTTAGGCGTAAATCGATAGGAAACTCAAATCGAGAATACATCTATTTGAAATCTGTTAACTTGTGAGCTCGGATCCAACAGAAAGAGAGAACAAGAAAGAAACATTGTAAATCTTTATTGAAGAAGAAAAAGTCTTGAAATTAAATCAAGAAAGATTGTAACTGAATGGATCGTCTCTGTGGTGTGTGATGATGTATATATATGTGATTACATGCTTTACTAATCCTCTTCTGTACTGGAACCCGAAAAACTAACTAACAAGAGTCATAATCTAACTAATCTGCTAACTAATATGCTAACTATTCTAGTTACTATATTTGGTAGTCTGTTATTAACAGAATAGCCAGATTTACAAAATCTTTCTAAAATATCTAAATCCTTCTTTAGTGGGGACAGAATAAGGTCCACATACATCACAGTGTATCAATTCAAAAGAAAAAGAAGTACAAGTGATTTTAGAACTAAAAGGCAGTCTTTTTTGCTTGGATAGATGGCAAACTTCACAGTGATGGTCTTTAGTAGATCCAGTGATAGAAAGAGGAGATATATCCTTAAGCTTATCTAAGGGAACATGACCAAGTCTCAGGTGCCAGACATTATTAGAGGAGACAGAATTACACAGAACAGTATCAGCAGTGGAGAAAGCAATTTCAAGAACATATAAGTTATTTTGCAATTTAGCAAAACCAATCATCCTCTTGTTTATGTAATCCTGTAATAGACATGAAGAAGTCAGGAACATAATGAGTTGGTGAGTAATAGAATTAGTCTGGAGATATACAGTAAGTTATATGTGAATAAAGGGACATACACACATTAGGAATAGTAAGTCCAGATAACAAATTAACTGATCGTATGAAAGTAGCACGAGTTATACTGTTATTAGGCAAATAGATAACAATATTAACATGAGTAGGTGGTGTAATGAACCAGTGTTTTTGACAGATCATATGGTCTGTTGCCCCTGTATCTAATATCCACTTATCACAATAAGGTGTACAAGCAACAAAATGAGATGAAAGAACAAGAGGAACAAAAATACCAGTGGCTGATGAAGCAGCATAGTGTTGAGTAGTGTCCAATCCAGCTGAGGAAGTGTGAGACTGCTCATGAGCTAATTTGAATGCCATGAACTGCTCAAAGAGAGCTAGATCAGCAGAAGCTGGAGACTTGGTACCGGATGAAGGCTCAGAAGGAGGGGAATGAGCAATATTTGTAGAGTTAGTTTGCATCAATCTCTTGCCCTTGGGGCCTTCCCAACCAGGAGGGTAACCATGCAACTGAAAGCAAGTATCCACTGTGTGTCCATTGAATCCACAATGAGTACAACACAACTTTTTCTTTTCCTCTTTAGACAGAGGAGGTTTAGAGACTTTGGAACTGGCATTCTGAACAAAACTTCTTTCGGTGCCTTGTTGCTGGTAAACCTGTGAATCTTGACCATTTCTTACCATGGCTAGGGAATCTACTATTGTATTGTTAGTGTACAGATCTCTCTGTTGCTCTTCTTGCAATAGGAGGGAAAACACTTTAGATATTCGAGGGTTCAATGTGACTATTGTCACTTCGCCCAACACACAAGATGAGGCTTTACCACCATGGAGCGCGTTTTTGGCAATGAAGTAACCAGCAGAATGTGACTTCTAATAGCAGAGAAAGTATCATTCAAACCAACCAAGAATTTAAGGACTGAATCATATTGCTGCATATCCACCATAGTTCTATTGACATTGCAAGTGCGCTGCCCACAAGTACACATAGCAATAGGCCTCTGGCTCACAAATTCATCCCATAGGGACCTGAACATATTATAGTACTCAGTTACAGTAAGTGAACCTTGTGTGATGGTGGAGAGGGGTTTTTGTAACTGATAAACTTTGGAGCCATCAGTCCTGTCATATCTATTATTGAGTTCAAGCCACAATTCACGAGGGTTATCAAAATACATCAGACTTTGCTTTACAGGCTTCTCAATGGAGTTAAACAACCAAGACATAACAAAGGTATTTGCTCTCACCCAACAAACTAGTAAATAAGCATCATTGCTAGTAGGTTGCAACAAAGAACCATCAATGAAAGACAATTTATTCTTGATACTTAAAGCCATGACAATACCTTTACTCCAAGAAATGTAATTAGAGCCATTAAACTTTTCACTTACAATAGATTGACCAACGTAGTCATGAGTACCTAAGAAGTAGTTGGAGGAGCAATCCTCAATTGGACTCTTCATTGGAAGAGTAGTTGTAGTAGAAGAAGAGGCCCTCGGTTCTGTCATTGTATCTCAATCAATGGCGCACCGTTGCAGAACAGGAGAATTGCAGGAGAAGTGGCAGAAAGAAACATAATACAGAATACAGTGATCAGAGAAGACAACCAGCAGCGGCGGTGATCGGCGATCAGAGAGGGGTGGCGGAAGCGAATTATGATCGGAAGGGTAACCGGTGAACTGATACCATGTTAACATTGTAAATCTTTATTGAAGAAGAAAAGGTCTTGAAACTGAATCAAGAAAGATTGTAACTGAATGGAGCGTTTCTGTGGTGTGTGATGATGTATATATATGTGTTTACATGCTTTACTAATCCTCTTGTGTACTGGAACCCGAAAAACTAACTAACAAGAGTCCTAATCTAACTAATCTACTAACAAACTGCTAATTATTCTAGCTACTATATCTGGTAGTCTGTTATTAACAGAATTACTAGATTTACAAAATCTTTCTAAAATAGAAAGTATATACAATTTTGATGATTTAACACAATCCATCAAACCGCAACAAATTACATGCATAACCGCAATTAGAATTCGTTAATATCGAACAACAGAATCTCAAATCTGGAAATTCATTAAATATTCACTATTTAGTTTCAAACAATTTTTGTCTCGAAATACTTAACACAATCAGCAGTAACATTAGGATTGTATCGAAATACTTAATACAATGAATAGTAGTAATTGCTACTAAGAATAGTCAGAAGTACAAAACCATCTCTATTTGATAAAACAAAACCACTGTTTTATCTTGCACCTACTGGTTCAGTGGTTAGTCCAAAACCGTAGGGAAAGAGCGGATCATAATGCTTATCACCAACATTCATCGGGAGTTGGTCTACGGATTTGAACCACGTTCTGGACAATTTTCCTGTGAAACCATAGTCTCCGAACAGGACATCAGCCACTCCTTGGCCTTCAGTTCCAGGAAGCCATGCAGCCACGAGGGCGTCTATTGATGAAATGTATGGCTCAATCACTAGCGGGCGACCAGAAACTAACACCACAATGCACTTGATATTGTTGCAAATATTTTTCATCGTACTCAGACCTGGCTCGGGAATCGTTAGGTTCAAATTGTCACCAGCACTTTCAGCATAGCCTCGCTCTCCAACCACTACTATAGCATATGAAAAGTTGTTGGATCTCACGAAGTTGACGTCAGGGTCTTCACTATAGAATATTTCAGTACTAGGTTCAACTGAAGCGGAGATTGCATTCAATATTGTGGTTCCTGGCAGGCATATATAAAATGAAAGTATTAGATAGGATCTAACATTGAAGTGAGTAAAGCGACGTATTAAGTTTTTCCGTACCACTTGTATGGTTGTTGCCGTGTAATCCCTGCCAGCTAATAGTCCAGCCTCCACATTGTAATCCTAAATTATTGGCATGACTTCCAGCAACCAAGATCTTCGATGCTCTCTTAGGGAGGGGGAGCAATTGGCTGTTGGCATCGTCCCCGTTCTTTAAAAGAACTAGAGATTTGCTTACCGCCTCTCTTGCAAGATCTCTGTGAGCCTTGCTTCCAATTTGGTCGACTAAACTGTAGTCAGCTATAGGATTTTCAAATAGACCCGCGGTAAATTTAACCCTTAGAATTCTTTTGACCGCATCATCAATCCGACTCATGGAAATTAAGTTGTTCTTTACATGGGTAGATATGATATGGATGAATTCTGTGTGGTTTGGAGGGACCATGACCTGCAATTTTACAACCAAATGTTAGAACACACGACACAATACTTTTTCGATGAAAGATGTTTGATCGGCAGCGAACATGTGCGTATGAAAACCGAACAACATCTTGAACTTCTGTACTCACCATGTCTATGCCAGCGTTGATTGCTCTTAGAAGTGATTTGGAATAGCTCTTTTTGAAAGTTGGATAGATATCTATGAAACTTGGATCTGTGAAATTGTAAAGCTGTGGATTGGTAATTTTGTCCACCCCTTGCCAATCAGAAATGAGAAATCCCTGAAATTTGAGCACAAAACATAAACCAAGCCATCAGTTTAAGTTTATAGAATCATTTTTCGAGTTTCACAACTTGCCACTATATATAAAGTAGAAGTTGAAGTGAATTAATATGTAAGTACGTACCCTGAATCTTAATGTTCCTTTGAGGAAATCGGTTAGAAGGTTTCGGTTTGTATGCATCTTCATGCTGTTCCAACTCGAATAGGAAACCATGATAGAGGAAACACCCTTGATGATGGAATGGTAGTAGGCGGGCATATGCATACTGAGTAATCCATGCCAATCCGTCATTGTATTGTTCTCATTAATCCCATTTATCGTGCCTCCATCACCGACAAAATGCTTTGAGCAAGCGATCACCTTATCCCTGGAAAAGAAATTGAATCGAAGGTTAATGTTAAAAGTGTAAGCAATGAGTTTGATTAATTGTTTTATATGTTGCATGAGCAAAGTACTTACTTTCCACCTATGTAAGGAACTCCTTTACTGGATTTGGGAGGGGTGCCTTGCAAACCAAAAATGATATCAGTCATCTGTTGAACAACTTTCGGATCTTCGCTGTAGCTCTCGTAGCATCGGCCCCATCTTGGATCTCTACAGACCGCAATGCACGGAGCAAAGACGTAAGGAATTCCGGTAGCTCTGGTTTCAATAGCCGTTGCCGCACCAATCCTCTGCACAAGCTCTGGATCTCTTGTTGCCCCGAGGCCTACATTGTGCGGGAAAATGGTCGTTTGATATACATTTCCATGTCCGTGCACGGAATCAATCCCGTATATGTAAGGAATGGCGAGCCTGCTGGACAATGAGCCATTCTGGAATTCATTGACCATGTCGACCCACTCTTGAGGCGAGGCACGAAGGTTGTTATGCGGCGTAATGGTAGGGCCGCTGATAATGCTACCGATGGAGTAGTCGCGCATGATATCCGGGGTGGTTGCTACCTTGTCGAGCATCGCCATCTGCCCAATTTTCTCCTCTAGGGTCATTTGTTGCATCAACACCTTTATTCGCGTGTTCATCGGCTGCTTTGGGTCCTTGTACAACGTGTTTATCGATCGATGCACTGGACTGGCCGCCTCGGCCATTAGCATGCATAGGAGGATTACTAATGAAATGATCAATGATCTTGACGACATGATCATTAACTTATAACTAGCTAATTGTTTTTTGGGGTTGTGATTAACGTAAAATTAATCAGCTGATCGACAATGCAACCGATTGAAAGAATAATTTCACAATAAAAGAATGAAAGAATAATTAGTAGTAGTAGTTGAGCAAAAGAAACTGATAAGAGAGTTGTTTGTAGTAGTGGTACGATATAATTGTGCAAATGAAGCTGATATTTATAGTACTAGGCGCTAAGGTAAACTGCAGCTAGCTGCTCGGCATATCCATAGGAAACTTCATTCCACTTGTTTCTTGTCTTATTTAATATTTTATAGGTATAACGAATAATAATACTAAGGGAACTAGCAGGACTATATCCATATATCTTTGTGGTCAGTATTACTACTTATAGTATAGTATATAGTTCTATGTATGACTTTCAGTCAACTTTGAGAGCACACGCCACCCTTCTTGACTCGCTTAGTCTTAATTCAGCAATTGCTTCAAAATTTGGCTAGACTAATTCGATAGTATTTTTGATTTAAGAGAAACGTTCCTAAACTGATTCTAATTTAATTATCAGTGCACAAATTAATTTCTAGCAATATTATTAATTAGCCTTTCCTGATTATAACAATGTTCAAGTTATTTTACGTTTTTTTGGCTTCACAAGAACGAATAATATCTTCTACCTAATTTTTCTTGCTACTTTTCTAAAAATTCACAGTCTGAAATCTACATGCCAAAGTCTTATGTACGACAGTACGAGCGCCCCCCTCTTGACTCTTACTATTCTACTTCAAGTGCTTTCGGATATAATATTATCCATTTGTTATAAGACACAAGCATGGGGTCTCATGTGGCCTTATTAATTTTTCCACACTCATTAAATACCTAGATAATATTATAATAACATGTATTGATGAATTCCTTCCTATATAAGAGGCATCCGGATGTACAAATACTGACCATTCTTCAAAGCTATCTTACACCATATTTGCACATTCTTTCCTAAGTTGTTTTGATATATTGTTCTAATTCTCAATAGTTTAAGTTATTTCATAACACGTTATCAGCACGAGAGTGCTCGATCCGGAAAAAATCAAGTTCCTTCGTCAAAGATCAAGTTCAACGTCAAACGGTATGAAAGCTTTATATTTACTTGTTCATCTATCTACATTATTATAGACAAGGCGGACTACCGCCTATCTATAATTTTATGATTAGATGAATATGTGTTTATAATTTTGTTGTTAAAGCTTAATATTTACTTGTTCATCTATCTACATTATTATTATAGACAATGCAGACTACCGCCTATCTATAATTTTAAGATTAGATGAAAATGTCTTTATAATTTTATTGTTATCTAACTCTAACTCTAACACTAAAGCTAATTTTAACTTTCGTTGATGCTTGAGTTAACCCCAAACTAGAAACGACTACTGATAATTTATTATTGCTTATTTTATTCCATAAGCCCATGAAAGTTTTTACATAGTAATGTGGCGGAAATTATTTACGCACTTAATTCATTGCAATTATGTTACTTATTTACATTATTCCTTAAGCCCATGAAAGTTTTTACATAGTAATGTGGCGGAAATTATTTACGCACTTAATTCATTACAATTATTTTACTTATTTACATTATTCCTTAAGCCCATGAAAGTTTTTACATAGTAATGTGGCGGAAAATATATATGTATTTACTTATTGTAATATTATTCCATATGCCTGTTAAAATATCATTAATGCGGCGGAAATTATTTTACATGTTATTACAATTAAGTTTTGTTGCTAAATTATTAAAGACATTACCGTTCATAAAACATGTCAAAATAAAGAAAAATGATTATTTTCTAACGGCTATAAAACGGCTACTTATAGATATCTTTCTTCTATAAATATGCAGATTTCATAACTCAAACTCCACACAAATTTTCACCTTATTTTTCTTCTCTTGCAAAATGATCTCTACAACAACAGCGATCTTGATCCTCATTTACCTTTCAATTTTTATGTTTATGCTTGTAGATGAGGACACTCCTATGTTTGTCCCTATGATATTCCTCCATTTTATCATAATAATGTTTGAGTTCAAGATTTGGCAAGAGATGAGATAATTACATTGTATTATTGTAATAATCGTGCTTGTGTGGTTGCGTATTAAAATAAAATGTCTTGATCCTAATTATATTTGTTTTAATGTTCATTTAGCTGCAATATGTCTAATCTCTCGAAAGTAGATTTCACCGAACTCACTGTCGATGGGAAAAATTATATGTAATGGGAATCAAATGTGAAAACGCATCTTACTGCGAAATTCCTCGGGGAAACAATTGATGAGGAAAATGAATGTACTGACCAGCAACGATGCGAGGCAATTATATTCCTGCGTAGACATTTAGATAATTTTCTGCAAACGTAATATCTCGATATTACAGATCCTTCTGAGCTATGGATTAATCTGAATGAAAGATATGACCACCAAATGAAACAATGCTTCCAAAAGCCATACATCAGTGGAACACATTAAGGTTCCAATATTTTACATCAGTAAATGATTACTCATTTGCCATTCATAATATCCGACAGACTCTAAAATTTTGCGGGACGGAAATTACCGATGAGGAAATGATTGAAAAAACTCTTTCTACTTTTCATGTCAGTCATATACTCATCCAAATGCAACACAGACTAGTCGGATACACTAAGTATCACGAACTAGAGAGAGTGTTGTTAACGACAGAGAATAGTAATAATATATTGCTTAAGAATTCTGAGTTACGCCCAACTGAAGCACAGGCATTGCCAGAAGCACATGCCATAAATTTCTCAAACTTCCGTGGACGAGGAAATTACAATAATGATGGTCGAGGCAGAGGCCAATATCAAGGTCGGGGTGGTTACAGAGGAGGATATGTTTCTAGAGGTGGTCGTGGCCATAGAGGTGGCCGTGGCCATAGAGGTGGTCGTGGTCGTGGACGTGGTCGAGGTAGTTATCACAACCCTTCGACCCGTGATACGGTCCATAACATTAACCATCATAATAAAAGAAAAAATGCTCATAATAAATCTGAAGGTTACTGTTTTAACTGCGGAATGAAAGGACATTGGGCCAATACGTGTCGTACACCTGAACATTTTTGTAAATTGTACCAAGAGAGTAAAGGCAAAGAAAATGAAGTGAACCTTGTTGAACAAATGCCTAATAATCCCACATATTTGGCAGCATGTGATTTCACCGATGATCATGATGTTACTATGGCTTGATATGAACTATGTGATTCATGTCTGCGTGTTTCCTGATTTGATTTGCATTGCTTGATTCCTTGTTGTGTGATTTTTGAATTGATATGTATTTGCAATTTCTGCTTGTAATGTACCATGTTTTCATTAATTGTGTTTCCTTATGTATCTTAATGAAAGTATTTCTCTTTTTCAAATATATGCTTCATTTATTGTTATATCATGTTTAACTCTACTTGTTTGACATGAAGCCAGTATGGAGTATAACGGTGATTTTTGCATCCCTGATAGCGGTACAACTCACACAATTCTCACAAGTAAGAAATATTTTACATATCTAAAACCAACAAAGGCAAAAATCAATACGATATTAGGTCCTACTGACCTGATTGTAGGATTTGGTAAAGCTAGTTTTATTTTACCAAATGAAACGCTATTTATCATCAGCGATGCCTTATTTGCCCGAAAATCTAGAAGAAATTTGCTAAGTTTTAATGATATATATCGTCATGGATATGATACCAACTCAAAAACTGAAAACAAAACTTAATATCTTTTTATTATTAAGTATATATCAGGAAAGCAACATATATTTGAAAAACTACCAAAACTCTCATCAGGGTTGCATTATACATATATTAATGATATCGAGTCAAATTTGGTAGCCAATTAATATCCTGAATTATTAACTTTATGGCATGATCGTCTAGGTCATCCTGGTTCAACAATGATGCGAAGGATAATTGAAACTACACATGGACATTCATTAAAAGGAACCAAACTCAATTTGAACAATACTAATCCATGTGAATCATGTTCTCTTGGAAAGCTAATTATAAAGAATTCACCACTTAAAATTAAGACAGAATTACCAACATTTCTTGAAAGAATTCAAGGTGATATTTGTGGACCTATTCATCCATCATGTGGACCATTTCAATATTGTATGGTATTAATTGATGCCTCAAGTCGATGGTCACATGTATGTCTATTATCTACTCATAATATGGCATTTGCGAGATTTTTGGCTCAAATAATTAAAATAAGAGCTCAATTTCCTGATTATACGATCAAGAAGGTCAGACTTGACAATGCTGGTGAATTTACATCTCAAGCTTTCAATGATTATTGTATGTCAACTGGAATTACTATTGAACATAGTGTTGCACATGTACATACTCAAAATGGTTTAGCTGAATCATTAATCATCAATTAATTGCTAGGTCATTGTTAATGAAAGCTAAGTTACCAACTTCTGTATGGGGTCATGCAATTTTACATGCTGCATCACTAATTCGCATTAGACCAAGCTCGTATCATGAATACTCCCCATTACAACTTGCTTTTGGTCATGAACCTAATATTTCCCATATAAAGATTTTTGGCTGTGCAGTTTATGTTCCGATTGCACCACACAACGAACAAAAATGGGACCTCAAAGACGGTTAGGGATATATGTTAGATATGACGCACTATCTATAATTAGGTATCTTGAACCATTAACATGTGATGTCTTTACGGCACGTTTTGTCGATTGTCATTTCAATGAGGAAAATTTCCCAACCTTAGGGGGAGAAAAGAAGCAGTTGGAAAAAGGATATATCATGGTATAATCCATCTTTATCACACTATGATATTTTAACAAAACAATGTGATTTGGAAGTTAAGAAAATTTTACATTTTCAAGATATTGCAAATCAATTACCTGATGCATTTACTGATATAAAACGGGTAACCAAATCACATATACCAGCTGCGAATGTTCCTGCTCGGATTGAAATTCCGAAGGACATATCCAACAATAATAAAATAAAGGGAAAAAAACACACTGCCCCTATTCTATCTGCCGTTTCGCACTTTACCCCCCAACATTTGTTTCGTTGCACCCGACACCCCCAACTTTGATTCCGTTAACACGTTACCCCCCGTTACAATTTCCGTTAATTTTGAGGGAATATACCGTCGAATCGTATCACGCCCCACTCACATGCCAAATCTCTGAGGGTATATCGGCCATTTCACCTTCATCAGCTGATGACTTACAATTACGAGGGAAAATTGTCCATTTCCCTCTCATTCGCAAAAACCCTAACCGCTGCCAAAAAAACCCCCAAATTAAAAATTAGGGTTTAGCAAATTGATTAATTTTCAAGAGGTTTTCGATGGATTTGAGCATGTTATGTCATTGTGGTAAGAGATTGAACGAGCACACTTCTTGGACGGATGCTAATCCAGGTCGTAGGTTCGTGAGATGCCCATTCTACCCGGTATGAACTTCTTAAAATTTTTTCTCGACATCAGCTAGGTTTGAATACTGTGTATTGTAATTATGGGTGTATATGGTTTAGGGAACACATATAACATGAAATTAAAGTGCTTTTTTTGGTTTGGTTAACAGGGGCGTAGAGCTTGTAAGTTTTGGGAGTGGATTGACCCCCCTATGTGTGCACGGTCTAAGATGATAATTCCAGGGCTTTTGCGGAAGATAAATAAGTTGGAAGATGATATGGGAAGGTGCAAGAAGGCTAATAGGCAGCTATGGATGGTTGTGATTGTTCTCCTGCTGGTTGTTGTATTTAGAGCTCTTATTTAGTTGAACATGTTGTTTGTTTGGTGTTTGTATGTTGAACCTGGGTGTTGTATGCTGATGGTTGTTTCTTACTCTTGTTGTTAAGTTTGTATGAAGAATAATGGTGTTTGTGCAGTGTTGGTAATAGATTCTTGCATGTTATCCTTTCTTTTGTGTTTAATTCTTTATGTGAATGGTATTCCTCTGCATTATGGTTCTCTGCATTATGCTGGTAATGGTGAAATTCACATAGGGCAGCATAGATGTTAGCATCATAACTAAAAAAAAAAAAGTGTGATCTATCAAACCATCCATGCCAAGATCAAATACACAAAAACTCTTCAATAACACCATGTTCTAAGTCAAAACAAATCAATAACACCAAATTCAAGTTCAACATCAATAAAACCATGAAAAGAGAACAATGTTATAACCGGATTGTCTGTCATCAATGCCCTGATCAAAAGAGACTGGTAATTCCAGCAACATAATAGGGAAGAGTTTCAAAAGATGAATAGCAATCTAGTAAAACATGTTCATAAACAAAATAAGCAATCTATGCTTCCAATTAAAACAGAGCATCCTCTCCTGTTCCTGTAAACATCTTCTGGACAGGTCTCTTTGGTACTCCAACAGTCTTCAAATCCCTCTTCGGTGCAGGTGGTTTAAAGGACTGATTTGAAATATTAGTTGTGGTGGTGGTGGTGGATGAAAAACTTGCCACACTCCTGGTTACTAGCCTTTTAGGAATACTCTGCTGTGAGTCATGGTTGTGACACAAATCTGCTTTCCTCTTCTCCTTTTCTTTAACAGGCTCCTCTATCACTATCCCACTTCCTCTGGCTTTCCTGGTGGCATTTCCCTTCACCACATTTACATTCTCCTCATTCAATTTGCCCTTCCCTTTGTCTTTCTTGGTAGCATTGGTAGAGGGTGCCCTTCTGGTACTCTCAACAACAGTAGGCCCCTGAGAAGTCTGGTTATCAACAGTATTTGAACAACTTGCTCCATTAGTATTTTTTCTCTTCACCTACAGGAGAATGGCAATTAGTAACACAACTCCTGAAATGATCAAATAAGTGGACAAACAGATCTGTCTTGACAAGTAGAGTACCGGTTGTTTTTTCTTCTTATTGTTTTGGCCTCTTTGAATATCAACTTGTGATGCTTGAGTGTTAATCACATTTTCACCAGCAACACTAGCAGGTGGATCAAGTCCAGAAGTCTGTTTCTTTGTCTTCCTCTTATGATGAGCAGCTAATGGATTCTTCTTCCTTTCAGCACAACCCCTTAGGTTATGACCAACAGCATGGCAATAACTACATGTCATCTGCATGCCAAATTTTCCAACTTTACCAGTTTTCTCAAGTGTTAATCACATTTTCACCAGCAACACTAGCAGGTGGATCAAGTCCAGAAGTCTGTTTCTTTGTCTTCCTCTTATGATGAGCAGCTAATGGATTCTTCTTCCTTTCAGCACAACCCCTTAGGTTATGACCAACAGCATGGCAATAACTACATGTCATCTGCATGCCAAATTTTCCAACTTTACCAGTTTTCTCAAGAGACTTTCTCCTCAGCTCACTCAACTCCTCAGGAGTTTTCTTCCTATTATTCTTCTTAGGTCTCCCTGGCATTGCTTGAGGAACATGAGGCACAAGTGTTGCATCAGTTCCTTGAGGTGCAGCAGGCCATGCATTCCTTCCATGCATGGGTAACATGTATATGTCATATATGTTCATATAAGTAGTCTTCTTGTAATAGATAGGCATGAATTCGTCAGGCTTCCTCTTCATGAATACATGCTAGTAATGGCATGGGGGCATGGGATACCATTCAAATCCCACCTCTTACAACTGCACTTTAATTCTGCTAAGGAGACAGTGAACCTGTCATCATTTGGAGCATGGACTTCAAATTCCATGTTTCCATTCCAGTGAGGTGAATATCCCATTGCACTGACTTTCAGCTTCTCCAAAATGGCGTATATTTTAGGGCATTCTTCAGACTGATGCCTAACAGCTTCCATTGCCTTCCTCCTCATTGCAATCCTCTTCATTAAAGTGAGTCTAATACTCTCTAACATGTCAATGATAGGCAGAGATCTAGCCTTCAATATAAGAGCATTAAAACTCTCTGAAATGTTATTCAAAAGTAAATCACTTTTACTGTGAGTTCTGAAAAAGGCTCTACACCATTGATCAGGTGGCCTTTCACTGAGCCAAAGATATGCTGCTTCATCCCTCTCTCTAAGATTACTCATCACCCTGTTAAAATCTTCCACCCTAGTACTTCTGGCAGCATCCCATAAGAAATGTTTAAGTGCTAATCCCCTGTGATCTTTCTTGAAGTTGGCATAGAGATGCATAACACAAAACCTGTGTTCAGCAAAAGGCAACACCTCTTGCACTGCATCAATGAGACCTTTCTGTTTGTCACTCATTATGGTCCAGTTAGCACTGTCCTGGATCTTCAAGTCCTCCACCAGTAAAGACATAAACCACAACCATGACTTTCTCTTTTCCTTTTCAACAACTGCATACGCAACTGGGTATATGCAGTTGTTAGCATCAATCCCTACTGCTGTGAGCAGTACACCCCCATTCCCTGTCTTTAAGTGGGTTCCATCAAGGCATATTACAGGTCTACAACCATTCAAGAATCCCTGTTTAAGAGCTGCCCAACAAATATACATCCTCTTGAACATTGCCTCCTCACCAACTAACTTACACTTAATTTTAATTGTAGTGCCCCTGTTAGTCTTCATTATCTCTTCTGCATACCTCCATAACAAACCATACTGCTCAACCTCAGTACCATGGACACCAGATAGCACCTTCTTTTTAGCCCTATACATTTTACTTGTGGTGAACTTCAATGCTGCTTCTCTCCCTACCACTGTAACCATGTTGTGTACTGGCCAATTAGGATCACTTTTAATTTTTTCATAGTATTTCTCAGCAATCCATTTAGAGTTTGCTTGAGTAACAATCTCTTCCCTTGCACACTCATGTGGACCTCTCACATTTTTAATCATAAGTGTATCTTCACCTGGGATTCTAGAGATATATACCCTCCATGGACAGTGTTCTTGTTTGCAAACAGCAGTTAGCTTGTATTTGTCATTCTTTTTCCAGCAGATACTCCTTCCATTATCTATGGCATGTTTCTTAACAGCAGCCCTAAACATATCAGCATCCCTAAAACAGGTACCAGCTTCAAACACCACTGTATCCATATCAACTGCTGGATTAAACACTGGATGGCCATTGTAAAGATATGGCTCCTTTGGAGGCTGTTGTTGAATAGGTACTACAACAGGTGTTGATCTTGTGGAGGGTCTTCTACCTGGTAACCCACCCCATTCTACCTCAGAATCAACATTATCATCAAACAGGGTATTGTCCTCAGTAGGATCATTGTCTTCATCTACTAATTGGTCAGAGTACTCTGAGTCATCACCCACTGAAACCTCCCCATCACTCTCATCACTATCTTTAACATCCAACATAGCAGCAACCTATTCTGAGACATGATCTCTAATGAAGCTAGGTAGTTCTCCATTAGAACCAGGATCTATGGATGGATCATCTTCTCCTTCTCTAACATCATTCTCCAAATCTGCATCATCATCAGCTACTTCACTTTGTACAGACCTCCTTTCATCATCTCCTACATAATCCAGTGGTTCCTCTCCTCCTTGCAAGTCATCATCTTGTGCATTGGTGGTTTGATCATCATCTACTGCAGTTGTGTTTTGATCATCATCTTCATCATCTTCTTCTGAACTGGAGTCAGTGTGCAAAGAAGCCTGTCCGTGTGTCCTTGGTGTCACAAATACTGATACAACTCTACTTCTATCTTTATGAGCAGCTTTTGCCATCTCTAATGAATCTTTATCATCATTAATAGTTACCAAGGCTCCACAGTTGTCCCACCCAGTGGCATTAAAACACAACACCACATTCCCTGTCACCCCTACTTCCTTCACCATATGCATAACTTCTATGGCTGACATCTCATCCTCTGTGCAAAAATCAATATAGTCAACCTTGCCTGCCAAGTAGACCACTCTACCAAAGTTCATAAATTTTCCACCATGGTGCAGCATGATGGTGAAGAATTGGTTGTTATTTCCTGTAAACATAAAACAAACCATTTAAAAATGGAATCTTTATTCACTTACATAGGTTGCACAAAAAAAAAACACTACTTTGTGACAACATTTTATGACATTCTACAATTTAACAACAATTTGAAGGTTTCATCAACATGTATACACGGTTTTTGGCACCATGCATCCAGTTTAACACTAAATTACATACCACAACCATGGAAAGGACGACAAAGATAGAATCTTTGGACCACTCAAACATTAAAAAACCTTAAACGAGAACGACGGACCACATACGCATAAAAAAACCACCAAAGTAAAAAAATGTTGCCTTTACTCACCATAATTAGGGTGCATCTTGAAAGGAAGGATAATGTCATCTTTTCCACGCAATTTCCAGCCCATTTCGACTATATTTGACGGTAAACAACTTTGGATTGATCAATTTTAGATGATTTAGGGTTTTCAATTGTCAATAGGGTTTTTTTGGCCGCGGTTAGGGTTTTTGCGAATGAGATGGAAATGGACGATTTTCCCTCGTAATTGTAAGTCATCAGCTGATGAAGGTGAAATGGCCGATATACCCTCAGAGATTTGGCATGTGAGTGGGGCGTGATACGATTCGACGGTATATTCCCTCAAAATTAATGGAAATTGTAACGGGGGGGTAACGTGTTAACGGAATCAAAGTTGGGGGTGTCGGGTGCAACGAAACAAAGGTTGGGGGTAAAGTGCGAAACGGCAGATAGAATAGGGGGCAGTGTGTTGTTTTCCCTAAAATAAATGCACGTATGAAACGTGGTCGTCCTGTTGGTTCAAAAAACAAGAATCCTCGAAAAAGAAAAGGAGAAAATATTATTAACTCCATTATCGAGGAAACTATTCATGATGAAACAGAAAATGTGACAAATGAGATAACTCAAGAGATCACCGAACCAAATCCCAATACTGAGATCTTTGTAAATTATGTTAATTCAGGAGTTATTTGGAATCGAAATGAGATGAAAGATATAAGTGAAATATTTACATATAATATTGCTTATGATCTTATGAATGAAAATGATGATCCCGAACTACAATCTGTGGATGAATGCCAAAATCGGGACGATTGGGTTAAATGGAAAGAAGCTATGCAAGTTGAATTGAATTCCCTCAACAAACGAAAGGTTTTTGGACCTATTGTCCTCACACCTAAAGACGTGAGACATGTAGGCCACAAATGGGTCTTCGTTCGAAAAAGAAATGAAAAAAATGAAATTGTAAGATACAAAGCTCGACTTGTTGCACAAGGTTTTTCTCAAAGACCTGGGATTGATTATGGAGAAACTTATTCCCCAGTAATGGATACAATTACTTTTCGATTCTTAATCAGTTTAGCTGTTTATGAAAATTTAAATATGCATCTCATGGATGTTGTCACAACTTATCTTTATGGATCACTTGATAATGATATTTATATGAAAGTTCCTGAAGGACTTAAAATGCCCGAATCATCTTGCTCTAAACCTAGAGAAATGTACTCAATTAAATTACAAAGATCGTTATATGGTTTAAAACAATCAGGTCGCATGTGGTATAATCGTTTGAGTGAATATTTATTGAAAGAAGGATATATAAATAATTATATGTGTCCATGTGTTTTTATCAAGAGAACATCATCTAGTTTTGCAATTATTGCAGTTTATGTAGATGATTTAAATATCATTGGCACTGACAAAGAAATTCATTCAACTATGTATTATTTAAAGAATGAATTTGAAATGAAAGATCTTGGTAAAACTAAATATTATCTTGGTTTATAAATTGAGCATACTAAAAATGGTATATTAGTGCATCAATCTATTTATACCAAAAGGATTTTAAAACGTTTTAACATGGATAAAACAACTCCTTTAAATCATCCTATCATTGCTAGATCATTAACTAAAGGCAAAGATCCATTTCGTCCAAGTGAAGAAAATGAAGAAATTCTTAGTTCTGAAGTTCCGTATTTAAGTGTCATTAGAGCTTTAATGTATCTAGCAAATTGTACTAGACCTGATATATCATTCCCTTTATTAGCTAGATTTAGCTCATCACCTACAAAAAGGCACTGGAAAGGAATTAAACATTTATTTCGTTATCTTCAAGAAACTACGGATCTCGGTCTATTTTATCCTAACAATACAGAACAAGAATTGTATGGTTATGCAGATGCAGGTTACCTATCAGATCCACATAAATCCAGATCTCAAACTGGATATGTTTTCACGTATGGTGGCACTGCTATTTCATGGCGTTCTCAGAAACAAACACTTGTTGCAACATCATCGAATCATGCTGAGATTATTGCACTCCATGTAACCAGCAGGGAATGTGTATGGCTACGATCAATGACACATCATATAAGAAGTACATCTGGCTTACCAATTAAAGAAGGTCCTACAACACTATTCGAAGACAATTCTGCATGCATTACACAGATGAAAGAAGGCTATGTCAAGAGTGATCGAACCAAACACATACACCCGAAGTATTTTGCCTACACTCAGCAACTGGAGAAGAACAAAGAAATTAATATCCAATATGTTCAATCATGTGACAATATGGCATATCTCTTTACAAAGGCGCTCCCTACTGTAACTTTTAAGAAACATGTTCAAAGTATCGTGATGCGTCACATACGGGACTTGTGAAGAATTGGAGATGCCAACTTGAGGGGGAGTTCACACGGCTGCACTCTTTTTCCCTTATTAAGTTTTTTATCCCACTGGGTTTTTCCTTATAAGGTTTTTAACGATGCAGCATGAGACTTGTGCAGAAGACGGATCATATACGTTACAAAATTCAAATGGCCAAGGGGGAGTGTTATAAGACACAAGCATGTGGCCTCATGTGGCCTTATTAATTTTTCCACACTCATTAAATACCTAGATAGTATTATAATAACATGTATTGATGAATTCCTTCCTACATAGGAGGCATCCGGATGTAGAAATACTGACCATTCTTCAAAGCTATCTTACACCATATTTGCACATTCTTTCCTAAGTTATTTTAATATATTGTTCTAATCCCCAATAGTTTAAGTTATTTCATAATACCATTCACTTTATTCGCCTTTATATCGTTCCATCTTAACTATCAATTTTTGAATGTTCATTCCTAGCTATATCTAATGCAATTTATCTTAGTAACTAATTAATGGAAATCCGCGTTTATCAAAAGAACAAGAAAGAAATACTGACCAATGGAGTCCAGCAGCACGTTTTAAATCTTTATAGTGTCAGCGGAATCTATTTTGTTTAATAAGTGTGTGATGACGCCCTACTTTTATTTCTCTTTTCTTCTTTGTTCATAGCCAATTAACTTCAACGTATCGTACTATCCAAATCCAGTTTCTAAATATTGTAGTCGCCACTGCATGACTACTTAATTTATGAAGTAAAAACTCCAATCTCCTCTGTCTTAGCTTGTTTATTTAATATATCATCTTAAGTTTAATGCACGTGAGTTATGTGGGACTTCCTTCAACGCAAGTGGCTCCTTTATTACTAGTATTTTATCAAAAAAAGTCCTAATTTAGTTTTAGAAGCACGAGCATATGGACAACTTAAATTAGTGTTAAAGATGGCTCCCCTTGAAATTAGAATACTTTACTAAGCACTTAGGCTCCACGGTAAAAGTTTAATCACTCCGAACTCGATCCAGTGGTATGAAGAAATAGATATTTTCCTAATCTGTTAAAACCGAGCAAGATCTTATAGGAAAGACTTTTAACTGCATTCACATAATCCTCACCTAGTCTGGACAATGGAATCACGTTTTATTTGCTTTCACAATCTTAAATACAAGCTAAGTGTGCTTCTTACCACCTTTTATTTTATTAAACATTAGAATCACGACACCCATAGCGTTTTTAAAGGTATTATTAAACTGGTCACCGATTCCATGTAAAATAGTTTGTTCGACATGCCTGATAGATCAAAATGCACATTAATTCAAATGATCCACAAAATGCACATTAATATTAGATAGTATATTATTCTTGTTCTATATTCTCCTAGTTTAGAAGATATGATTCTATCTTTCCTTAAATATCTTTTGTATGTAGTATAAATATAAGTGATGATCAATAAATAAATTCATTCACTCCCACATATCTTGTAACTCTTATATGGTATCAAGAAGCCAAATATCTCTCACGAGATTCTTGATCCTAATATGACAAACCCTACTCCATCTAAGCCCCTTTCCCCGTCCGATTCCAATCTTGGCGGCGGCGGTCAAGTGGATCCTTCATCATCCAGCCCGTTGCTTCGTCCCGCTCATCTAGCGACAGGATCATCCGTCGATGGTCAATTGTTGATCCCGATCAACGCTCACCAGCAACTTCCATTGCAACTTGGATGGGATTAATTATGCCTCGTGGCGTTCCCAAGTTTGGCATCTCTTCTTTGGATACAGACTTTTTTGTTATTTGGATGGCTCAACACCTTGCCTTCCTCTTGGATCCACCCCGTAAAGCATTGCGGTGCACACGTTTTAGATGCGTCAAGACTCTCTCATCATCTCAGCATTGTCTAGTTCGGTACATGTCTCCCTAGTGAAACTCTTCTCTAATGCTAGAACTTCGGCCGAGGCGTGGGATACTCTTCAACGTACCTACGCCAACCGTTCTCGTTCCCGGATTATGCAACTTAAGGACGATCTTAACTCTCTCTGACTAGGATCTAAGTCGGTTACTGAATTTCTTCAATTGGTGAAATCGAAGACGGATGAACTTGCCTTTATCGATGGCCCTCTCAAGGATGATGACATTACCTTATATGTCCTCAATGGCCTTGGAGCCGTCTATCGTGACATAGCCGTCCCTATCCGTGCTCGTAAAAATCCCATTGAATTTCCCGAGCTTCTTGACCTTCTTGTTGATCACAAAACCAACTTGCGCCGCCTTGAATCCGATGCCTCGCACCTCGTAGGCACGGCCAACATGGCCTCCTCGCAGCCACGATCCAATTCTCGTGGGTCCTATCGTGGTCATTCTCGTTCGAGTAGGGGGCAATCCTATAATCACAACCGCGGCACATCTAATGCCCCTCGTGGACCCTCATCTTCGCATGCACGCTCCTCGAGTTTGAATCGGCCGAATATTACCTATGAGATGTGCAGTATCTATGGCCATGGTGCACGAACTTGTCGCAAATTTCTGCCGGGTGTGCACCTTACCACTTCCCCGTCGCGTCCGACTACACCTAACACGGACTGGCTCATGGATCCTGGCACTTCTCATTCCTTGACGTCGCACCTCCAAAATCTTAATATTCATTCCGAATGTGGGGGTCCGGATGAAGACTCTACTACTGATGGCTCAGGTTTGACTATAACTCACACTAGTAGTTCTCGTATTATTTATCCCGCTCGCATGTTTATTCTTGACAAAATCTTATGTGTGCCTCATTCACGACGTAACCTACTATCTGTTCATCTATTCACTAAGGCGAATGATGTGTTTGTTGAGTTTCACCCATATCACTTTATTGTTAAGGATCGCAGATCAGGGACTAAACTAATTTGGGGTGCTTGTGTGGATGGCATGTATCATCTTCGGTTTCCAACGGCTTTAGGTTCGGCTCCTACCGCATTTGTTGGGGAACGTGTTGCTAAGGGATGTTGGCACGACCATTTTGGTCACCCATCCTCGAAGATTAGTTCTTTTATTTTGAGCAAACATAATTTACCGTGTTTACCTTCTCGTACTTTGGACTATGCACCTTGTCGCTCTTGGTTTTGAATAAAAGTCAACAATTGGTTTTTCATGCTTCGTCATTTACCTCGCAGCATCTTTACAATATATTTACGGTGATGTTTGGGGTCCATCTCCCATAGTTTCTGTTACCGACTGTCGATATTATCTTATTCTTGTTGATCACTTTACAAAGTACTGCTGGGTTTACATGTTATCCATACAGTTTTGTGCAATTTAGAACGCTTGTTGAAAAATAATTTGGTGCACATATTAAAAACTTTTATTCGAATAATGGTGATTCATGGCTATTTTAATTATAATGGGATTAGTTGGCTTACCACTGCCCCACATACCCCTCAACAAAATGGTTCTAGTGAAAGACGTCATCGAACTATTGTTACCATTGCCCGAACATTACTTACTCTTGCTCTTCTTCCACCAGAATATTGGGATTATGCGTTTCAAATCGCCACTTACTTGTGTAATCGGTTGCCTACATCAGTTCTTCATCTCAAATCTCCATTTGAGGCACTGTTTGGTCGTACTCCCAATTATCTTCGATTCCGAATTTTTGGTTGCCTTGCTATCCCTACTTGCGGCCATATTTTCCTGGAGAGTTGACTTCTCCTTCTCGGGAATGCATCTTTCTTGGTTACTCTACCTCTCAAACCGCTTATAAGTGCTTGGACATTGCTAGGGTCGGCTCTTTATCTCACGTCACGTGCGGTTTATGGAATTTGTTTTCCCGGGATTCGGGTGCATAATGCTCCTACCTCTATGTCTCTAGGCCACAATGAAACCTTGTGTGAGCTGACTGTTGACTCAACATTTCTGGTGAACTGGATAATGCTACTTGCAGATAGCCATATTTCGCCAACCACATCGTATATAGAGGTCCATCAGAAGCCTAAAGGATTTCACCCAGAATTCAGATCGCAGGGTATATAAAAGACGTTGCTGACTGTTGACTCAAGATTTCTGGTGAACTAAATGATGCTACTTGCAGATAGCCATATTTTTCCAACCACATCCTATATAGAGGTCCATCATAAGCCTAAAGTATTTCACCCAGAATTCAGATCGCAGGGTATATAAAAGACGTTGCTGCAGTCAAAACACAATATGCCAACACAGTGTTACGAACATAAAAGATTTCCCACCTTAAAGAAAGTATAACATATTTATTTCATGCAAGGCTTATTAACTTACCGGCATTCCAAAGGAACAGTATGACATACATATTTATTTTTACAAAATCTCCCCACACTGTAAGAAATATATTGACCATCATCCATGTGAATGAAAAAGTACTTTCCACTAACTGTATACGTATTGATATTCCAAAGAGGGAGGATGAACTCCAACAGCTCAGCAAAAGGTCCCACCAATGGTTCCATGAAAAACAGAATCGAAGATCAAAGTGTCCGCATAGCCATGAGAAACCACTGAATGGATTTCTGAGAATTATGAAGAAATAACATAGTTTCCAAATACTTTATTCTCGCAATCATCTCCCATGTTTCTATCCAATAAAAGAGTTGTCCAAACAAACGAGACACTGTTGCCTTAAGAAGAGGTACATTTTTATACAAGTCATAGAATCCAATGACGACAATGACAATTGATATAAGCACATAAAAAGCTCTTGCCAGAGAGCACATCCATGGACGGTAAAAATTGCGAAACACTGGGTAACACTGCAAGAAAATGACCCATGACGGAAGTCTAGCTTCCATGAGAGTCAATAACCGGAGATTAGGCATGATTATGTATTTCAACTTAAAAGGGAGATCATGGTCTTTAAATCGGAACAAAATCAAGACATCCATGTAGAGGGTAGCCTCAGTTGTCTCTTCACAATCACTTGGATTAGAAGTCTGAGTGAAGATTTCAACAGTTTTAGACTCTTCTCCAGAACAAACCGCATATTTAGCATCAAAATTGATAGACCTCATAACTTTCCTTCTTTTATAAGGACCATTTGGAGGTGGCGTGCGTAGTCTATTACTTCTACTTCCTGCTGTTACTGGATAAACAATGAAACTGCAACTCAAAGAGTAGGAAGACTCATCCCCAGGGCACGCATAATCACATGAAACATCATCCATCCGAGCCTTAGCGGTCCTTGAAAAACTCTCTTGTGCATCATAGAAAACCTCCTTTGCAATCTCGGATTTAGATATATCCTTAATAAGATATTGAAACTCCCGAAAAGACATCAAGATAAAGGAGTTACACATTCATAACAGAATAATCATAGTGCGACACAGGCACACTAAGTAGATCATAAATTCCAACAAAAAAATAAAGTTTCTGACTTTGAGATATTCTCAACCTTCGCAGCTACAAGGAAACTCATCCACCCAGCACGCAAACCAGAGCAATTTCATAAGTTTTCCAACTTTGCATACAATATGGACTAAGCAAGCCCGCATGGCCTTGTCACTCGACCTTGGCTTTTAATAATCAAAAAGCAAGTTAAAGGGATATTATGTTTCGCGGTGGTTTTTTGATTGGAAAAAAAACATCGGCAAGAAACTATAGATGAGGTCCAGATTTCCGATGGTCACGGTATGCCAATTACTCACATCGGTACAACTATTATCTCTTTTTCGTCGTGTGATTTCCATGTTAATAATGTCTTATGCGTCCCCGCTGCGAAATACAATTTACTGTCCATGCACCGCTTTACTAAGGATAATAACGTTTCTTTGGAATTATTTCCCTCATATTTTGATGTTAAAGATCTAGCTTCGGGGGCCAAACTAGTGAAAGGAACATGAAGTAATGGGACATATCATAGCCGTCCACCTTCATTCTATCTCAAGCATACAGAAAAGTTTGTGAATCTTGGCGTTCGGACGACGACCTCTATTTGGCACTCTTGACTTGGGCACCCGGCTTCAAAAACGAGTTCTTTACTTATTTCTCGTCTTAAATTACCGCTTAATATTTCTTCTTCAAAGGACAATTTTTGTGACTCGTGTTTTTCGAGCAAAATCGCACCATTTACCTTTTTTGGACACCTCTTTTGTGGCTTTAAGACCTTTTCATTATGTTTTTGTCGATGTGTAGGGACTTACTGAAACTTCGATGGATGGTTTTTGTTACTATTTTGTTTTGGTTGATATGTTTAGTCGTTTATGTTGGTAATTTCCCTTAACAAATAAGTGTCAAGTTCACTCGATTTTTTGCCAATTTAAAAGTCTTGTGGAAAAGCAATTTGAACAAAAAATTGTCAGTTTTTATAGTGATAATGGCGGTGAATTTTTGTCACTTAAACAATTTTTTGTTAAAGAGGAAATAAGTTGGCTAACCGCTGCACCATATATACCTCAACAAAATGGTATGGCTGAACGTCATCATAGGCACACTGTCAAAATAGGGCATGCGTTAAATCATTGTGCTAATCTCCTTAGCACTTATTGGAGTTTTGCTCTCAAACAGTGGTATATCTCATCAACCATCTTCCATCTCACTTGATTTTGCACCATTGTCTCAACCGGTTATCACCTTTGCACCACCGCGTTAGTCTTTATCTTCTTCTCCGCCCGCGCCATCACCGCGACCCAACTCCAACACTGGGCCTCCACGATCTGAGTCACATCCTATCACGGATCGACCTTCTTCACCTCGACCATCATCTTCGGTCCAATCTATGCCTCAGCCCGCATCTCCGGCCATGTTGCCGCCCCCGTCCAACACTCATCACATGATCACTCGGGCTAAGAACAACATTCACAAACCTAAGGCTCTCGCACTCACTTCGAAGCACCCGTTTCCCAATTTCATCGAACCAACTTGTATTTATAGTGCCATCAAAGATCTGAATTGGCGTGCCGCCATGTCCGAAGAATACATGCACTCGTTTTTCATGGAACTTAGGATCATATTCCCCGTCACCTCGCCTCTAACATTATTGATTACAAATGGGTTTTCCGTATTAAACGTCATCCCGATGGTTCTATTGAAAAATATAAGGCTCGCCTTGTCGCTAAGGGCTTCCATCAACGTCCCATCATCGATTATAAGGAAACATTCAGTCCCGTTGTCAAACGAGTCACTGTGTGCATTGTTCTTGCACTCGCCGTCTCTCATTCTTGGGGCATTCGTCAACTTGACGTCAGTAATGCGTTCTTGCATGGGAAGCTCTCTGAAGTCGTCTATATGCAATAGCCACCCGGTTTTATTGATTCGTCTCAATCTTCTCACATTTTCCGCTTGTACAAATCCATCTATGGCCTTAAACAAGCACCAAGTGAATGGTTTCGGGCTCTACGCAACTCCCATGTCCTGTTCCTCCTTGTCTATGTTGATGATATCCTTTTCACCGAAAATGAAGCAGCACTTATCTCATGGCTCATCACTCAACTGGGGGACTCTTTCGTTATTAAGATCTCGGCTCGGTCTCTTTCTTTCTTGGCATGGAGGCCATCCCTTGTGCTGAAGGCTTATTTCTCTCGCAACACAAATATATTTGTGACTTACTTGAGCAGCAAAAAATGGACAGTGCTAAGATTGTCACCACTCCTATGTCGACATCCGACACCTCTATCCTTGCGACGCTCATCTTTATCGACAAGCAATTGGAGAGTTACAATACTTGGCGTTCACTCGGCCCGATATAGCCTTTTTCGTCAATCGCCTAGCTCAATTCGTCTCATCTCCGTGCAAACATCACTGGACCGCTTTCAAGCGAAATTTTTGTTATCTAAAGGGTACCGTTTCTCATGGTCTACTACTGCGCAAGAATCCATGCAATACTCTTAGTGCTTATTCTGACGCCGATTGGGCTGGGGACCCTCGTGATCGCACGTACACCTCCGCGTACATAATTTTCTTTGGCTTGACTCCTATCTCTTGGTCCTCACGTAAACAGCGAGCCATTGCACGATCCTCCATTGAAGCCGAATATCGTGCACTAGCCACGACAACATGGATTAAGCACTTATTATTCGAGCTCAAGGTCCCTCTTCGTGCACCTCCGACTGTCTATTGTGACAATTTTGGTGCGACGCACTTGTCTCTTCACCCCATTCTTCACTCTCAGATGAAGCACATTGCTATTGACATACATTTTGTTCGGGACATTGTGGCAAAGGGTCTTCTCTATGTCTCCCATATTAGCACACGAGATCAACTCGCGGACGCCCTTGCTAAAGCACTACCACGCTCTCATTTTCTTCTTCTTCGAGACATCTGATATCTCAATCGGATATCTCTCCTAAAGATACGAGCTAATCTTTGATTCACTTTTCTTGTACTTATTCTTTCTTTGTATTACTAATCTTGCTCATTAAGTTTGTAGTTGTATAAATAGAGGACATATATATTTACATTGTAATCAAGACTTTTATAATACAATAATAAATATTCTTTACACATTTATGTCACAAATGTGCTTGTCATTAAGCTCAAAGAGAAACATCAACAAATAGCTTAGTTTTATATATATATATATATATATATATATATATATATATATGATGGCCAAAATAAAATTTATCTCCTCGTATCTATCACATAAGATGCAAGTAAGATGTTATTTTATTTTACAGATGAAAATGAAAGTGCAGGTTTTCTGGAATCAATGTTAGACAGTGAAATGTTAGACGATGTTGAGATAACATTGAGGATAACATTGAAAGCCGAGAGCATTTGCGAAAACTGTTCTTTAGTTGCCAAAATTAAGTTTTGCCTTTATTCACTTATTAATCAAGTTCCACGGTTTTGGTTGTTTATGTTTATGTCCAGGAAAGTATCTTAAACATAAGGAAGAGCTATGGAAGATTCCTTACTTGAAGTTTCCATAATTCAAGCTAAGTTGAATAAGTCAATTCCACACGGTTTCAAAAGAAGGAAACAAGTGAGCTGTTCTTTGCAACGCGATTCTTTCCAGGATTCTCCAAATTGAAGAAGATGTGTTACCTTGCTAAATCAGTAATGAAGGAAACACATATTCTGGTAAGATATGAAGTTCACAAAGAAGACAATTTTCAACAAGAAAACAACAAGAGTTACCAAAACTGTGAACAACACATCTTGGCGTTCAAGACTCAAGAAATCTATTAAGATGTGAAGTTCATCAAGATGAAGACAAGACAATCGTGCCAATAATCCAAGAGATTAATCATACTTTGTATTGTCTTCGTTTTGTTTTGCGAAGTTTTTGTATCAACTGCTTAAGTATAGTTCATAGAAGTTAAGTAGTTCTTACTTGTCTGCTTCGTTGAGTCCGATCAACAAAGAGCGTGAGTGAATTGTTGTGGGGAACATTTTTGATAAAACCTTTATGGTTATTTCGCCTAAGGCTCAGAAGTTTTTAATAATATTGAAAACTTCTTAAAATTATATCTTCTTGTGTTCTTACTTCCGCTGCACATTATTATTATTATCAAGAAGATCAAAACAGAGTTAAGGCAATTCCAGCTTAACTCTCAAAAAGTGTTGTGTCAATCCACGATCCTACAATTTCAATTGGTATCAGAGCCAAACACCGACTACACTGGTGGTTTGGAGGTGATACAACACCGTGGACAGTGTCAATCCTAATACCAACAGGATTCCAGTTTTGGATGGCTCCAATTATGCATACTGGAAGATCAGGATGAGGTCTCACATCAAAGCTATTGATATTCGAGCCTGGGAATCCGTGATCAATGGATACTCTCTTCCAACATTACCAAGAGATGGTGAAGGTGATCTAGTTTCAAAACTAGAAGCAGACTGGACAGCAGCAGAGGTAAGTCTCTATAACTCTAATGAAAAAGCCCTTAATGCTATCTTTAGTGGGGTTAATCATCACATGTTCAAGTTAATCCAGAATTGTACAAAAGCCAAATATGCTTGGGATATACTTGAATTACATTGTGAAGGAGATTCTGCTGTTAAAGATTCTAAATATAGACAATTGCTTTTGCAATTTGAAAAACTTGAGATGGGAGAAGATGAAAGTGTTGACAGTTATTTTGAGAAAATTCTTGATATTGCTAATCAATGTGAAAATCTAGGTTTTGCTATGACTAATCAAGAAATGGTTTATAAAGCTATGAGAACACTGTCATCTAAATTTGCTCTCAAGAAAATTGCAATGAGTGAATCTAGAAACCTTGCTAATCTACAGTTTCAAGTCTTGATGAATACTCTTAGAGAATTTGAGATGGAGCTTGCCTCACAACCTAGCAAACATAGGGTTGTTGCTTTAAGAGGATCTAGTCTTGACAATGAAAGTGATGATGAGTGTGAACTAATCTCTTCAAACTATGGGAAAATTACTAAGAAATTCAATAAACTGAACTTTAAAGGAAAAGGTAAAGAAAAGAATCTTAGTAATAGTTCCACAGGTTATAAGAAATTACCTCCTAAGTTTGTGAAGTACATGGCATCAAAACCTACTCCTTTAGAAGCTGATAAGTTAAAAGATGTTCAATGTTTTGAATGTAAAGGATATGGTCATACGGCTAATGAATGTGCTAATACTCTTAGAAAAAGAGGAAATTCTCATTGGGTTTGTTTAGATGATTTCAATGAAGATGACTTTAGTTCTGGAGAAGCTGAAGAACAATCAGAAGAGGTTCAAACTGCTGCGCTACTCACTCAGATTGACTGGACACCAGAAGACTCCCTGATCTGCTTCGGATCTTATTGTTACCCCAACATTCAGGATCCAACATCAGAACATGAGACCTTCTTTGCAGATTGGGATGAATATGATACTGATTCTGAACCTTATCTTGCGTCCTACTTTGATGAATCTAACTTTGATTGTTTTCATGGCACAGTGGATCTAGATGAAGAATACTTCTTTGAAGGTGAAATGTCCCAGAAGGAAATCATTGAAGACCTGAAGTCTGTCTACCATAAACTGCTGCTTGAGAATCACAAACTCATCAAGAGCAACAAAAGCTTGAAGGAAGAGATTGGATGCATGAATGAGATGCTGAAATTGTATGAGAAAGACCTTGACAAAACTGAAGCGGAGCTGAAAGAGGTAAAGGTAAAATTAGATAAAGTTGAAAATACCATTGACAAATGGAACTCTTCTACATCTCTGCTTGATGAAGTGCTGAGTATGGAAAATCAAGGTAAAAATGGTTTGGGCTATGTTGACAAATCTTCCTCTGAAGATGTTAATTCTGCCTATTTGAAAGATGATTTTATCAAGGAAATCAATAACTTGAGTTGTGAAATTTCTTCCAATACTGTGAAAAAGCCTACTTTTATCTGTCAATATTGTTTTCAACCTGGTCACATTAAGCCTTATTGTAAAAAAATATAAAATTGTGATTGAGAAGAAAACAGTAATTAATAGCTGTACCAATGTTAGGAAAACCTCTGATCTGAATGTTATCCCAACATTAGGTAACAAATCTAAATGACATAAAAGTAGAACCTGGACTGAAAAGTTAAAAACTTCTAAGGTTAAAATTGTTTGCAATGTTGTGTTTTCTGCTGTTTACTCTAACCTTGCAGGTAAATGGTATTTTGACAGTGGATGTTCAAGGCACATGACTGGAAACATTGACAACCTGAAAAATGTAATCCCTTTGACTGTTGGAACAGTTACCTATGGAGGAGGCACAAAAGGGAAAATCATTGGAAAGGGAGTACTGGATGTTGAAGGATTTCCACCACTCAAGGATGTGTTGTTGGTTGAAGGATTGAAAGCAAATTTAATTAGCATAAGTCAACTTTGTGATGATAACTTGCTAGTTACTTTTGATAAAAGTTCATGTGATGTGTTTAATAGTGACAATGTCTGTGTCATGACAGGTACAAGATCAAAGGATAACTGCTATCTTGCTCAAGATGAAGCAGAATGCTACTATGCCAAGGTAGATGAATCTGTCATGTGGCACAAGAAGTTAGGACATGTGCACTATAGGAATCTGGAGAAACTACAGAAGTTAGAGGCTGTAAGAGGACTGCCTAAGTTGACTAGCCCAGGTAAAATTGTTTGTGAAGACTGCCTGAAAGGTAAACAAACAAAAGCTGTTCATCCACCACTTCAGGTACAGAGCACTAACCCTAGAACTAATAAGTGCTTTGAATTGCTACATATGGATCTCATGGGTCCTATTGAGGTTAGTAGCCTGAATGGTAAGAAGTATGCTTTTGTCATTGTTGATGATTTTTCAAGATATACCTGGATTAAATTTTTGAAAGAAAAATCATAGGCATTCAACACATTCAAGATTTTGCATGCTAGTATTAAGAATCTTTATGGCACTTATGTAGGAAGAATTAGGTCTGACCATGGAAAGGAGTTTGAAAATGTAAGCTTTGCTAATTTCTGTGAATCTAAAGGCATTTTCCATGAGTTTTCAGCACCTAAGACACCTCAGCAAAATGGGATTGCTGAGAGGAAGAATAAAACACTTCAAGAGATGGCTAGAGTTATGTTGAATTCTAAAAACCTATCTAAGAAACTCTGGGCTGAAGCTTTGAATACTGCATGTCATATTAGTAATAGAGTTTATCTTAGACCTGGTACTACTATGACACCTTATGAAATCTTGAAGGGTTCAAAACCAACAGTAGCACACTTTCATGAATTTGGTATTAACTGCTATTTGCTAAAAGATAGAGACTATTTGAGAAAATTTGATCCCAAAAGTGAAAAGTGTATATTTGTTGGATATTCTCCTAATAGTGCTGCTTTCAGGGTCTACAATCCAAGATTGCATACTGTTCAAGAATCAGTGAATGTCATATTTGATGATTTAACTGTTACTGCAGGTACTGAAGAAGTCACTGGTTCAGATGTTACTCCAACATTGGACTCAACATTGAACACAGACGCTAGAGATGCTGAACTGGAAACTGGAACAAATGTTGACTTACCACCAGAAATCCCCAATGTTAGGCCAACATCTGTGCAGTTAGATTCTGAAGATGAAGTGATTCCTGTATCCAGAAGAGATCCCCCTCTTAGAATACAAAGAGATCATCCAGCCTCTCAAGTAATTGGTCAAATTACTGAAAGAGTTAGGACACGCAACAAAGAAAGGGTAAATTACAAGGATATGGCTAAGTTGTGTGTTTGTATGTCTTCTTCATGTACTGTTGAAAATGCATCTTGTTTTGTGTCCTCCATTGAACCTAAGAATGTAACTGAAGCTCTTAAGGATAGTTACTGGATTAATTCCATGCAAGAGGAACTCTTACAATTCACCAAAAATAGAGTTTGGAATCTAGTACCTAGGCCATCACATGTGAATGTAATAGGTATAAAATGGATTTTCAAAAATAAAACTGATGAGAATGGTGTAATTATGAGGAACAAAGCTAGGTTGGTTGCACAAGGTTATACTCAGGTAGAAGGTATATATTTTGATGAGACTTTTGCTCCAATAGCTAGGATAGAATCAATTAGATTACTCCTTGTTATTGATTGTTGTCTTAGGATTAAACTTTACCAAATGGATGTTAAAGGTGCCTTTCTGAATGGTTTAATTAACAAAGAGGTTTATGTAGAACAACCTAAAGGCTTTGCTGACCCTAAACATCCTGACCATGCGAATAAACTTGAAAAGGCTTTGTATGGCTTAAAACAGGCCCCTAGAGCTTGGTATGAGAGGCTAACTGATTTTCTGTTAGGCCTAGGTTTCAATAGAGGAGATGGAGATAGAACATTGTTTGTCCTTAGAAAAAGCTCTGATATATGCATTGCTCAAATATATGTGGATGATATAGTATTTGGCTCTACTAACAAGTCTACTTTTTAGACAAATTTGTTGAGTCTATGACAGGAACATTTGAAATGAGCATGATTGGTGAGCTTAACTACTTTCTGGGACTACAAGTCAAGCAGCTGGAGAATGGTATCTTCCTGAACCAGGAGAAGTATGCAAGGAATCTGGTGAAGAGATTTGAGCTACAAGAGTCAAAGCCTTGCAAAACTCCTATGTCCTCTTCAGTGAAGATAACAAAAGATGGCACTGGTAGCAATGTTGACCCAACATTGTACATATCCATGATTGGTAGTTTGCTATATCTCTCTGCCTCTAGACCTGACATCATGTTTCCAGTATGTGTTTGTGCTAGGTACCAAGCTGATCCAAAGCAATCTCACTTGATTGCTGTGAAGAGGATTCTTAGATATATCTCTGCAATTTCACCTTTAGGCATTTGGTACTCTTATGACACTAACACTAACTTGGTTGGTTTCAGTGACTCTGACTGGGCAGGTGATGTGGATGACAGGAAATCCACAAGTGGGGGCTGTTTTATTTGGGGAATAATTTGGTCTCCTGGTATAGCAAGAAGTAGAACTGCTGAATCAGAATATATAGCAGCTGGCAGCTGTGTTACCCAACTTGTGTGGCTCAAACACATGCTTTCAGATTATGGGCTAGATAGTGATACACTTCTCATGTTCTGTGACAATCTAAGTGCCATAAGTATCTCTAGGAATCCTGTCCAACATTCTAGAACTAAGCATATTGACATAAGGCATCATTTCCTAAGAGATATGGTAGAGGACAAAGTAATCAACATTGAACATATTGAGACAACAAATCAGCTAGCTGATATGTTTACAAAACCTTTAGATAGTGAGAGATTCTTCAGCTTGAGGAAATCTCTTGGCATGTGTGATATGTGAAAATGTTGAGAAAACCAGTGTTGTCATAACACCACTGACTAGCACTGGTATATTGGTTATGGTATAGTAGGTATTCTGTTGTTATTCCTTTGTTGAGATGCATTTATTTTTGAGTCTCATTTCATCTGTGTTTTGTCATATGTGGCTTGTGTGGTTGAACTCTTTGATAAACAACTCTTTCTAGTTATCAGTTTCACATCTTTGGTTTGAAAAAGTAATAAAACTCTTCTGTTTGTCTGAGGTTGTGATTGCCTAACATATGGAGAAGCTGGGGTACACAAAGTTCACTACTTTGATGTCTATTCAGTTGTGTCTTATTCATATGGAAGGTGTACAGGACATGCGGAGAAGCTGGGGTGCATGATGTTGACAGCTTCAGTGTTACTCAGTTGTGCTTATTTACATATTCATGTTTGTTTGGCCAAGGAACACATGAGGGTGATCCTTTCTACTAGGGTGTTTGAGGTTTCGATTTCTTACATTTAGTAACACTGATCACTTGGTGATTCTCTTGAATGCAGGTTGGTAAACAAGTATGCATGAGGAATTGGGGTGTTCGGGTACATGATAAATGAATTGCCAACATTCAAGGCCTTTGTACTTGCCTAACTTGCTGCTGTTAATGTTTTTACTAGGGTGTGTGGAGTTCAGGCTGCCCTCATTCAGTAATGACATTAGCTTTGTGTTTAGCAACCTTCAGTTTTAGTTCAGATGAGTTATGAAAATAATAAAGATTTTAAAGAGATGTGTGATGTGCTGGATTGAGGAGTTTTTCATTAGTGTTTACCATCTGCCTATTTGACATTACATTGTTGCATTCATATAGAACTGCATTGTTTTTTTTCTTGTTTTATGAGTTGTGTCGGTTTAGGCTTAGGGGGAGTATAATTCATGTGTTGAGGCATACAATTTGGGTGACATACTGCAGGTGACACACTGTTCTGTGACTTTCTATGTTGTGGAAGTGAATTGTTCCTTGAATTCATAACTACTTATCTCAATGTGTTTCTTGTTCTCTATGTTGCTTACTCATGATTTTGATCTGAACAATATGTCTGAGGTACTCACTTGCTATATTGGTTAAGTTTCAGATGTATTTTTGGATGTATCTCAAGCTCTCACATGAATTTTCCTTGGTGAAGCCTGTACCTCCACCTTCGGTTTTGAATGTTATCAAATGTTATCCCAACATTGTGCACATTCGCAGGTCAACATTGAAAACAGGAACTTATAAGTTTTTAGTTTTTTTTTCTGAAAACCGCTCTGGTTAACTGTTAATTAAACATCAAAGCTTGTGCGCGGGAAAACATAGTGGAAAAGTTATACATGGTTCAAATTTGGTAACTACCCACTAACATTCATTCTCTTTCCTTAATTCACGATTAATTCAAAAATCAAAACCCTATTTTCCTTATTTGTGCTTGCTAGATTATTATTTGTGCTTACTCTGCAAAATTACTCTATCTGTTCTCAAATTCTCTCGTTTTCTCTCTGCAAATTCTCTCAAACCTTCTCTACTAACAATGGCAAGCAAGTCTCCCATGCAAACTCTTGCAGATGTTGCCCTAGGAAGTGAACCCACTGCTGCACGCACTCGCTCACACACTAGAAGTGTTGCTGCAAAAACAGTTGAGGCCCATGTTGCTGCTAAGAGGAAGGCGATTCCCTATGTGCGACGAGAAAAGAAGACCAAACAGGGAGAATCGACCTCCAATGTTGAGCCAACAGTGGAACCAACCACTCCCATCACCAATGAGCCTGAAACTGAGGTAAACACTGCTGAACCCATCCCTGAATTTGATGCTGATATACCTGTTGAGGGGGAGGGTAGTGGCTCTGCTGAAAAATCTGTGGAGATCCGCGGATGTGTCTGTTGACAAGATGGTGAGGAAGTGGATTAGGGCTCAAAAGAAAAAGAGAAAGGGCAATGGGGAGAAATTGAAAAATATGTCTGAGTCTGCTAAGGCTAGGGCTGAGGCCAGGAAAAGACAGGCTGAGAGATCAGCTAGGAAGAGGGCTGTTGAGGATGAGGTGAAAGCTGCGGAAGAGAAGAAGGCTGTTGCTGCTGCTGCTGAGAGAAAGAGGAAAGGAAAGCAAGTGATGGAAGAGGAAGTAGAGGTGTTGGATGTTGAGGATGAGGAAGAAGAAGAGGAGAAGGAAGGGGAGACTGAGGAGGAGCAGGATGTTGCTGCTGATGTTGGGGCAACATCAGGAACATAGGAGTACATTGATGGGCTATATGTGGTCTATCCTGATGATGAGGGAAGCTACTTTTCTCCCTACTATCTCTCTCAAGAGTTGGAGAAGAAGTGGGATTCTTTCAAAAGAAGGGAGATTCACACTGAAAGAGCTATAGAGATGGCCAGTTTCAAAGAGAACAAGGTGATGAACCTGCTTGAGGCAAGAGGGCTGCAACAGTCAGTCATGGAGCTGAGTGACTATGCTCCTGAGATTGTCATGGAGTTCTACCTTAATCTCTCCAAATGGATCAGGGACTACAGATCTCAAAAATTTGGAAAGGCTTGGGTGAGGGGGAGAGTCTTCAACATTGACCCCTACACCATCAACAAGATCTGTGGATTTCCTACTGCTGATGAATCTGAGGACCCCTATTATGATGATGTGATTGAGGACTTGACTGGAGGGTTGGTCAAAATCTGGAGAGATGCACTGCCAACCACAAATCTCACCTCCATGAGTGCTGTCTTACACAAGATAGCTTGTTTCAACTGGCTGCCAAGCAAGAATGTGACTGTACTTACCAAGGAATCAGCAATCTTGGTGTACAAAATCAAGAATGGGCTAGCTGTAAACATGGGGGTGAGGATTATGAAGTCTATGTCTGAAGTTGATGGAAGGAAGAATGGGATGCTACCCTATCCCTCACTCATCTGCAAAATCCTTGGCAGTCAAGGATTGAAGAAAAGTGTTATTGTGGGCTGGAGGAAGAATGATTCTGAATTAACTATTCTCCCAAGCTACTTGTCTGGATCAAGAGTGAGAGACCTTCCATGGAACCCAAAAGGAGTGGTGAGACCAAGGGCTGAAAAGAAGAAGGCTCAGGAGTTTGCTGGAACTTCAGTGCCTATGTCCAAGGAGGAAGATTGCATGGTCATTACTTCTGCTTTTGTGGATCATATGCTGAATTAGTATAGGGGGCAGATTGCTGACGTTCAGAGGGAGATCGAGGAGAAGAAGGAACACCTCAAAGAACTGGAGGACATTGTGAAAAAATTGGAGGAACTCCTTTCTTCACAAAAAGGGGGAGAGTAGTTCCAATTTTAATTTTAGTCTTCTAGTTTATGGTCTGTTTCTTTGAACTGCTGGTACATTTTGGTTTTATTTCATCAAGGGATATGTCCTTGATATTTTAGCTATGGCCTGTAAATCTAAGTACTGCTGATGAACTGCTCTAACTAACCTTAATTGATGTTTCTTATGAAGGAGCATGTTGAACTATTTGTCTGGATAACCTTTATGCAGGAAACTTACTAGTTTCAATGTTGATGCAACATTGGTGAATGTTGAGGTCTGAACATTTGTACATATGTGAATGTAGTGATGACCTTAATGCTTGTCTTGGTTAATTTAACTTTGATTATGATATCTTGTATTAAGGGGGAGCAGTTTGGTAGTTTAATTTGTTTCTTGTTGATTATAACTTTCTGGATATAAGACTTGATTGGAACAGGTATTGGTTTTGTGAAGAAAGGCAAAAAGGGGGAGATTGAAAGTGCGGGTTTTCTGGAATCAATGTTAGACAGTGAAATGTTAGACGATGTTGAGATAACATTGAGGATAACATTGAAAGCCGAGAGCATTTGCGAAAACTGTTCTTTAGTTGCCAAGATTAAGTTTTTTGCCTTTATTCACTTATTAATCAAGTTCCACGGTTTTGGTTGTTCATGTTTATGTCCAGGAAAGTATCTTAAACATAAGGAAGAGCTATGGAAGATTCCTAACTTGAAGTTTCCATAATTCAAGCTAAGTTGAATAAGTCAACTCCACACGGTTTCAAAAGAAGGAAACAAGTGAGCTGTTCTTTGCAACGCGATTCTTTCCAAGATTCTCCGAATTGAAGAAGATGTGTTACCTTGCTAAATCAGTAATGAAGGAAACACATATTCTGGGAAGATATGAAGTTCACAAAGAAGGTAATTTTCAACAAGTAAACAACAAGAGTTACCAAAACTGTGAACAACACATCTTGGCGTTCAAGACTCAAGAAATCTATAAAGATGTAAAGTTCATCAAGATGAAGACAAGACAATCGTGCCAATAATCCAAGAGATTAATCATACTTTGTATTGTCTTCGTTTTGTTTTGCGAAGTTTTTGTATCAACTGCTTAAGTCTAGTTCATAGAAGTTAAGTAGTTCTTACTTGTCTTCTTCGTTGAGTCCGATCAACAAAGAGCGTGAGTGAATTGTTGTGAGAAACGTTTTTGATAAAACCTTTATGGTTATTTCGCCTAAGGCTCAGAAGTTTTTAATAATATTGAAAACTTCTTAAAATTATATCTTCTTGTGTTCTTACTTCCGCTGCACATTATTATTATCAAGAAGATCAAAATAGAGTTAAGGCAATTCCAGCTTAACTCTCAAAAAGTGTTGTGTCAATCCACGGTCCTACAATTTCAGATAAGCATTTCATTTTATGAATTCCACTATCATAACAACAGTATCCATCACAAATGTCAATTTCATACCTTATCGCACCAAGAGTTTGATGCAATAGTTATGGGCCAATGTAGTATTGCAAATTTCTGGCTTTTATTCCCAGTTCCAGATTGTCTATTAAATATCATTCTAATTTCGCCTGACAAATTGTTATCCTTGTAGTTGTGGCAACATAAGTCTCCGATTGCACCTCCATGTTTTGATTAAGAAGATATTTCTTGGAAATTCAGCTCGCATGAAATCCAAAAATATTATTAGACATGCTCAGATACTAACATCAACACAAAAAATGATTGGGGGTACTCTTGATCAATTCAATATGCATATTAATTACCGAAAGAGGAAAATCGTCTTAAAGTTGTTGTTCCTCTATTTAATAATTCACAACAATTAAATAAAGAAACAAATAAAGAATGTAACATTACCTCGAACGATGATCAAGATTATTAACAACAAAATATAAGCTAAGTGACGATATTACCGTAACTCCAACGGTTCACGTCGAATGTAAAGTAGGAACGCTAGGCTGAGGCGCGTACTATGTCAGCCCTCTTTAAGACGATTCACACTCCTAGTTGGTAATACTCAACATGCAGTAGGGTCACATACAACGCATCGTCTCCAGGATGCAACAGCCCAGCAACACCGTTGTTTCTTATTTCTAAACTGCACATTTAAAAATAAGATGAAAACTCGTACAATACTTTGATCTTTTTGCTCATATAGATATATTATATCTTTTCTTCTATAATATGCTCATATAATATTTTGTGCTCGTATGTTCTATTTTTCTTCTCCCAACACCAATAGATGGACCGCATATTTTTAGGTATGAGGAACTAACTCTTGTAACTTATGAGCACGTTGATGATGAATTGACAAATAATTATGAATTAGTCAATTAGACCGTTTCTGCCATTCAACATGCCATCATCATTTCAATTTATCATGTTAATTAGCTAACAGATTCTTAAAGCTAATAATGCTACATAATCTGAAAATTAATTAGGATAATAAAGTAGTATTTGACCACCAATTTTATTAAAATATTCAACACTATCCAATTATCAGAAACGCCTCCAAGTTTTTGTTTTTGTTAAGAATTCATTTAAGTAGAGCGAATAAGGAATTCTTAGTTAACCTTAGTAACCATGAACTGCCACAAATGCGTAGGCCTGACCCAAGATCTTTCAACCACGGCCCGTTGTCCACCAATATAAGTTAGAATTTGATAAACAATATAAGAGTGTAGAGTGTAATTTGTTGTAAGTTGAATTGGCTCTTCGATGCCAATCCCTGTTAGTATCCTCATTTATGTATAGTGTTACAATGTATGTCTTGAACTCTCTATCCCACATCGTTTGGAAAATGATCTTGGCTTCTGTTTATTTAAACTCTGCTCATCTCCCTCTAATAAGGCCTTTTAGAGGGAAATATGAGGGGATCTAATTTCTAATATGATATCAGAGCCTACCCAAGTTGATGTGGGTCTTGTCCACTATCTAACCCACGTGTTAGGATCCGATACTCATTCCGGCCTACACGTGAGGGGGCGTCTTGAACTCTCTATCCCACATCGCTTGGGGAATGATCTTGGCTTCTGTTTATCTAAACCATGCCCATCCCCCTCTAATAAGGCCTTTTAGAGGGAAATATGAGGGGATCTAATTTCTAATAGTATGCAATTGGAGGAGAAATTACAGCAATGAGAAAATAATTAGGCAACTATACAAGGTCAGAGATCAGTATACATATCCCATAGTATAAGTAATTGGTCAAAGATTGTTGCATCATTTAGGGAGAATGGGATCTGACTCCAACGGTTCTATGTTTCCTTTGATATTATCTACATCCCCCCGCAAGCTGACAGGGGGTGAATTCACCAACATCTTGGACCGCAAAAATTCAAAACGAGGTGCAGCGAGTCCTTTAGTAAATATGTCGGCGATCTGATCCTTCGTAGAAATATAGTGAAGAATTACATCTTTGTTGAGAACTTTTTCTCTAATGAAGTGATAATCGACTTCTATATGCTTTGTGCGAGCATGAAACACTAGATTTGATGCCAAAGCTAAGGCTCCAAGGTTAGCACACCAGATTGTAAGAGGAGATAGCAATGGAATACGTAAATCCCAAAAAAAGCATGTGAATCCAATAAATTTCAGATACCGCCATAGCTAAAGCTTGGTATCTGAACATTACGGCTTATATGTGTTTGCAAGAACTTATTAAAGCTATTTCTTCTTAGCTTCTACTTAAAGTTGCGTTTGACTTAAAGCAACAAGTGTTTGTAAATCCTTCTTTGAAAGTAACTTAAAGTAAATAAAGTTAATTTTGTGGTGTTTACAGTAGCTAGAGAGGAGAAACTTTTGAACCTTAAATTAATGCAATAATCATTACTTATTCTTATAAAATTATGGAAATATTAATGCTTCACACACATTTACACAGTCACGAGGTTGATAGTTACATATTAAAAAAAATAAAATAACTTAAATTGCTTTAGACAACGTTGAAAACATTAGAATTAAGGGATTGCACGGAATCCCGCCTACACGGGAATGGAAAATCCAATCCCATTCATGTCCCTTTGAGGACGAGATACCGTATAGACGGGATTCTGTCCTTGGCGGGATTCCCTCGCGAGAATCCCTTCGATTTTCTGTGGCCTGAAAATCTGGAAATCGGAGGGATTTTCGCGGGAATCCCTCCAATTTCCAGAATTTAAAAAGGCAAAAAAATGGCCAGGTGGCTGGCGACTTCACGTCGGTGTGAGTGAGGAAAGTCGTGTGTGTGCGTTGAGTGAGTGTGTGGGAGGGATGAGATTTTTTTGCGTGCGTGCGTGGACTGGTGGCGAGCAGTGATGGCTGTATGGTGGTGGTCGGGGAGCTGCGACGTCGCTTCGGCAGAGTGAAAGAGTGAGGAGAGATTTTTGTGGTGTCCGTACGTTTTGTATAATGTATAATTGTGTATGTATAATGTATATGTTATTTCAAATTTAGAGCCCCCCCCCCCTATATTTTATTTTATCTATCAACTCTCCGCCTTTAATTTATTTCTTGCAATAACTCCCAAACCCCCACCAAAACTCCCCTACTGAAAATTGACAGGATTCCGGCCTCCTACAGTCCTACGGGAATCGAAAAACAATTTTCGTTCCGTTCCGTGGATGGCGCTAATCCAGTCCCTCAGGTTGTGCCGGGAACGAGTTATTAGCGGCGGGAGGTTTTTCGTGTGGGGAATTTTCGTGGGAAGGGACGGGAAAGGGCAATTCCTGTTCTCGTGCCCACCCCTAATTAGAATGAGTGAAGATGAGAGTATTTCATCTTATCTTGAGAAGCTAATGAATCTTGCAAATGAATGTCAAAAATCAAAATCTAGGTGGCTCTCTATCCACAATCAACTTGTATACAAGCAATGAGAAAGCTAGTGTAGATATTTTTTTAAGATAAAATACTTTGCTCATAAAATAGCTCATAAATTTTAACTTAATTATAAATAAAATAGAAAACAATGTGAGGCGTTAAGATGAAAAAATTCTGAAAAGATGGACAAAATATGGGACTTTTGCCAAATAATGAGGACATAATAAAAGGAAAACAATCAGTGCACGGGCAGAATGTGCACACATATAAAATATATTTGTATTTAGGGATAATTACACGTACACCCTCTGAGGTTTGGTGTAATTACAAAATCTCTCTTGAGATTTGAGTAATTACAATGACCCCCCTCAATGGTAAGTGATGATTACAATTACACCCCCTGAGTTCTGATGTAATTACAAAGCCTTGCCCTTAGGTTTGAATAATTATAGTGACCTCCCCTCTAACTAACAATTATATATGCATTTTCAATTTTGCCCTTGATTAATTATATTGTTTAAATGAATTTAAATGCCTTGTAAAAATACTTGATATTTATTTAGTTTCAAGAGCTTGCATGTAATATTAAATACATTAATTACTGAATAAAAAGTATTAAAGGATGCACTAAATTAATTTTAATTATTCTCACATATATTTATTTTTTTTGCTCTTATAAAAAAATTTAATTTTACTACTCAATATTTCTTGACGAGAAAAATCTATTGGTGCGAGAATAAACGATAAAAACTTATGTCATAGTAGTAGAAAATATTGATTGTAATTTTATATTACAACGTAATTTCTTTAATAAATATTTTTTTTTGAAATGTAGTTATCTCCACTTTTAAACAATTGTTAGGAATATGTTTCAAACTACATTTAGAAATATTTATTATAAAAGAAATTAATTTGTAATATAAAATTACAATTAATATTTTCTACCACTATGACATAAGGGTGTATCTTTTATTCTCGCACCAATAGGGTTTTTTTTCTGTCAAGAAATAATGAGTAACAAAATTAAATATATTTGAGAATGAATAGAAATAATTTAGTACTTTGATACTTTTTATCCAGTAATTAATCTATCTAATATACATTCAAGCTCTTGAAATTAAATAAAATATCAAGTCTTCCAACAAGAGATTTAAATTCATTTAAACAAGAGAATTGTTCAAGGGCAAAACTGAAAATGCATTTACAATTATTATTTAGAGGGGGAGATCTTTGTAATTACACCAAACCTCAGGAAGTGTAATTGTAATCATCCTTACAATTACTTGTTAGGAGAGGTCAGTGTAATTACTCAAACCTAGTAGAGGTTTTTATAATTACACCAAACCTCAGAAGTGTAACTGTAATTATCCCTTTTATTTAACTTCACGTGCCCAATTGGCACAATATATATATCATTGACATTTATTTCATATTAAATTAAAAAAAAGGACATGTCCAAATCCAGTTATTGGATTGGATTGGGCCCGTAGCTTTCACAAACAATATTCACATAACGGCGTCAAAATCTATGTCGGCGGAGGAAAAAACAATTGCAGAAACTAACCTTTTTTGTTATTACTAATGATAAATAAGCCCAGAACTTACCAAATTAGCAAATAATCCCCGGATTAATTTATGAACGACCAGATATCTCCAACTGTTAGAGTTTAAGTTTACCATATTATAAGTATTTTATCCCTTAAAATATTATATCAAACGTGTGTTTACTAAACAATGTATTATAAAAATTATTATTTAATTAGTGAATCATTTAACATCACAATGAGAATAATCGATAACCTATTTTTTCTAATAGTAATGTTAATTATACCTGTTTGATAAACCATGTCTACGAAATTCAATTGAAAATAAATTGATCAAACAAGTACAATGAAGTCAATATTTGTTATTAGTTTAATAAATGCATATCGAGTGTGCACAATTGACCAATTCCATAACTTTTCCATCTATAATTCTATATTCACGATAAATGAGAGTCATGCATTCGTAATAAAAAGTCCATATACATCGTGAAGCCCATAAAATGGTCAACACGAAAAACCCTTAAAGAAACAATCCATTCAACCCAGTCCAACTGAAATCAAAACGAAAATTCATGAACAAAGGGCAAAACATGACATTTTTTTTCTAGTCTGAGCGAATGAATCTAGCCTGACAAGCAGGCAATGGGAGTTCAAACCGCAATTCTAATAGTAATCACTCCTATCTCATTTGCGATATTGAAGGAACAAAAGTAAGTTTTCGATCTATTCTCGGACCAGATAGGGAATTAAGTCAAGTTGCCTAGAATGATGCACCAACTTCAGTAGCTTTTGTTGTCGTCGTCGCTTTGAAACAATGAATTGGCTATGTCGACATGAATCGAAAGTCTCGATCCCATATTTTGTTACAAGAATTACACACAAATTATATTGTCAATTTAAAACAAACACATGGGGTAAATAATGCAATTTACTCAAAGTTAGACATTAGGGCAACGAACACATCTTATAAATTTCCAGTTTGTCAGTCTTACCTACCTCGTACAATCCGACACAATGTGACACTCACGCCGATTTTGTCGGCGCTGCCACCTCCACAGGTGGTAGCTCACTCCAATTTCACCAATTACAAAACATATCACTCATTTCTCTTCTTTTTTTATTCTCATATATTTAATTACTTAAATCACAACTCGAAATCAGCCACATTCACCTTCGATCTGGCATGATTACTCATTTAAAAGGTTTATCCAAGATCTTGTGAATTCTATAAATAGCCACTTTTTTGTTCGATTTACTGCTATATTAATTTGTCTCTTGATTTTTAATTGTTTTTTTGTTAAGCAGGGTATGGTTATTTGCAGATTTTGGGAGTTCATGAATCATTGAATTGATAGCTTGGTATGTTGGATTTAGGCTGCCTTTTGAAATTTTATTTTTTTATTTTCATTTCTGTATCTATTCTTTTTTGCTATTTTTTTCTTGTTAAGCAGTGTAAGGTTTTTCTTACATTTGGGAATTTATGCTGCTTGGTATGTGGGATTTTGGCCGCCCTGTAATTTAATTGAAATTAGACTTAAATATTAAAATCTATTGGGTTGTTAATCAAAGTTTTTTTTTTTTTTGAGGTAGTTAATCAAAGTTTATTTGATGCCTGATTGTTTTTTAATATATGCTGTTTATGACTTAGCTTTATGTTTCAAAAGAAGAGAGAAGTAATTTTGTTGATTCTTTTAGATCGATCCCTTATTTCATTTAAGTTCACAGAGGTTTTTATCTTATTTAAGAGCACTTTTGAATGGATATAGTAACTTTGCATATGCTTTCTCGATTTAGAATAAAGAAAACAAAAAAGAAACAGAATGCAGAAACCGGACGTTGTTTAAAGAAATGGTTTTTGTTCAGTAGCATTACATAAGAATCTAACAAATAGGATAATACAAGAGTAATAAGAGAACAACATCAATAACAAAAAAACTAAAGAAGCACTCAGAAGTAACACATTGTATTTTTTTCCACGCTAATATCAGAAAATAAGCTGTCAAATTGCTTATAAAAGCTACACATATTATGTTGAACTTTGGTGTGTCATCTCTAATTATTTTACTTTTGAGAGAATATGCATTTTATCATAAGATATTTCGACTCCACCTCTCGGAGAGTGTTACTAACTAATGTCACATATGTTTTAATATTATTTGCAGGCATAGAGTAAATAAACCCTTCTTGAAGGAGTTGAATTGACCCGGTAGATAATTATGCAGACAAAAAGCATAGGTGACACTAGTCTTTGAGAGGCTTGTTCATTTGTAAAAGGTAAGACAATGAATTCTAAAATTAAATTTTAGTACTTCCGTAAGTGCTTGCCCCTGTCCACAGTTTGGAACATCAATTAAGTTTGTAACTTATCAACAATATTCACTGACCTTTGAAGGCCGCTTTGCAGAAACAAATGTTCCATCTTCTTTTAGAGTGTTCCACCATCATGTGTAGCTGAAACTTTTATTTGGTGATAAATGTGATATGGCAACAATCGCAATGGAGCTCTAATGGCAAGATTGGCTCCAAGCATTTGCATTTATAAAACAAACATTCATCCACCACTTTCCCCTCTTCACAAAGAACCCTTTGTCACTTGAGCAGCTAATGACAGGACTTACTGGAGTGCCCTGTGTTGGATTAATAGAAGCACATGTTTAAATGTTGCAAATTCTATTGGCGGAGTTTCAACGCGGCAGAATAAGCAATATGGGAAGCTCAACTGCAACTGAAAGGGCGAAATGTAAGGGGCCCACTCTCAAGGAACCGACTTGGCCTGTAGTGGCTAGGAGGTGTGCTTTGGTTTTCCGCTTGTTGAAAGCTGATTTTGGTTCAACAAATGCTCGTGTTACCATTAAGGTCTTGAGCTGCTTACAAGGTGATTGTGGGCCATTGTGCGATTCATTGACTAGACATGCTAAATGAAAGTCGATACATGGGTGAGTAGATTTTCACTTTTATGTGTGTTTCAGTTTGCTAGTATTCATACTTGTTAATTCCTGCTTTTGCTAATTGTATTGTCTAGTTAATTATATTGCTCATTTTCTCTTTCTTTCAATTATGCCGAATTATCTTTTGACTTTCTCCTTCAGTTGCTTGTAGCTGCTATGACTAGGACATATGGTTCATTGGACTACAATCATCATACACTGATAATGTATGATGTGGAGTCCTGATCAGGATGTCATGGTTACTGAACGGATTCCTGATAGGGTTGTAGAGCTAAAGCCTATCAAAAAGTTGAAAACAAATTAATAGTAAGGAAATTTATTCAGAATGGGCGATAGCGAAGTAGGAGCATTCAATCAGTAAGGAAGTTTACAAAGACAATGCGCCTGGTTCAACAAAGGTCAGCAAGGAAGTTTTAACTATATCAGCCACCAACTGTGTCTTCGAGTTATCTGATTCATTTGTAGTATTATGTTGTACTTGTCATAAACGTTTTTTTCTTTTTTCCCCCTTCCAGAGATCTGCTATGGATGTGATTACCCATTTTTACAGTAGGCATCAAACTATTTCATTTCGTTCAGACACAAGGAAGTTCATATGTACATCTGAAATTTTTCAGAAGAAATAATGCATTGAGGATGGACACTTCAACAAGCGAAAAACCAAAGCACGCCTCCTAGCTACTTCAGGCCAAGTCGGTTCATTGAGAATGGGCACTTTACATTTCTCCCTTTCAGTAGCAGTTGAGCTTCCCATATTGCTTATACTGCCGTGTTAATGATCGGCCAATAGAATTTGCAATATTTTGACATGTGCTTCTATTAATCCAACAAAGGGCACTCCACTAAATCCTGTCATTAGTTGTTCAAGTGCCAATGGGTTCTTTGTGAGAAAGGGAAAGTGGTGGATGATTGCGTGTTTTATAGATGCTAATGTTAGGAGTCAATCTTGCCAGGAGAGTTCACCTGCCGTCGTTACCACGTCACGTTCATCACCAAAGAAATCTTTCAGCTACACCATGCATGATTGAAGATGAGATACATACTGCATCAACAATGGCATCCAAATCAACGATAGTAGCAGCAGTTTAGAAGAAGAGGGAACATCAGTTCCTGTAAATGAGGCCTTCAAAGGTCAGAAAATACTGTTGATAAATTACCAGCTTAACGTTCCAAATTGTCTACAGCTTCAAGCACTTAGAGAAGTAATGAAATTTAATTTTAGAATTCATGTCAAGCATCTCAAAGACAAAACTATCAAAAGCAGGGCCTTAAGTTGTTTGTTGTTTGTCTGCCTAGTTAGTTATTTATACCAACATTCACCAGTTTAAAAACTGCTGATTGTTTGTCTATTGCAGGAGATGAAAAACAGAGGGTTGGAATTTGTGGAGGCATAGAACCAGGTGATGATACATGAAAACTTCAGGAATTGGAGATTGACAAGTTCTTCAATGAACGTTAATGTACAGGCCATTTACGGCATTGGATATGGAGGCTGCACTTTCTGGAAACGTTGTGAGGTCATTCAATTAATCCCTCGATCAAAGATTGGCTTGGCGTGCGTTTGTGAAATCGGCAAGCACCATATACGAGGTTACAATTTCTTTTGCGCTTATCTATGATGGCTAAACTAAAAGTGTGGTTATTAGTTATTAAAGGGGATCCTCTTGGTTTAATATCTGATGAAAAATGGCCTCGGCATAAGAAAGAGCTTGAACTCAAAAGACTGACCAATAATCTTTACTAAGTAGCAGCTGGAAGCTCCGACTGAATTTTGTGTATTGTGCTTCGTCCGCGTTTACAACCTTCATGTATTGCACCTAGATATTTGGATTATCTTACATTCTTCATCTGAGATTTGTCATGACATTAAGCATTGATAATAATTAATAACCCTCTTTTAAGATTCTAATAAAACGAGTTATTGATCCAAGCAACTAAAACATTCATCTGGAATTTCAAATTGATGATGAGCTTTTATAATATCTCTAACAATTTAATAATTACTTTGCAGATGGTTCAAGCAACGATTACACTTGATGAAATGATTAACAAGAATAACTTAGATTTCTCATGGCGCCGTTCGTCATCGTGATCAGCAGCTGCCATCAGTGATGAGTAAGTTTCTGGCACTTTGAAACTGATGAGCTCGATCAGGACCAGATAAGGAGAAGTGGCAACTAAAGAGAAGGAACTAATTAAATTTTTGGATACTAGATATTATTGCAAATAATATTATGAACCGATTTCCTCTGTAAAGCTTCTTCCATGAGGGAAATTGCTTTGAAGTTATTAAGGTTGAATACTGCCTGTAAAATATTAATATCCCCCTTTCTCTTTTAATTCTGGTTTGTATTACATTGCTGCTTGACGCTTGATCTTTTGTATTTAGGCTAATAAGGCGTTTGCTTCTAAAATACATGCAAATATTTTCTGTTGGTAGCATATATATTAATACATGCCAATATAATTTTGGAGAACTGGCTTAAGTTAATGCAGGAGTATAGTAATGTTATCATGTTATGTTCGAATCATATATTGTTTCTAAGTAGAGCAAGAATTGATATTAATGATATACTAGATATTATTGTAAATAATATTATGATAATATTGTGATAAATAGCTTACCTTAATTAGGACTCTCATTGTAAGTTGTATAAATATTACTTTGCAAAATTAGACCCAACCTATAGGCCTTTTTGCAGAACTATACACAACGTTTAAAAAGTTGCAAAACTATACCTAACCTTTGCATTTTGTTGGAAACTAGACCTAACGTTTAATTCCTACCGCTTTTTAAATTTTACAGGGGCAAAATCGGTACTACACTTCTAATTTATAAAAAAATCATTATTTATTATTGAAAAAGAAAAAAAAAACCCTCCCCCACCCACCCCCCACCCCCCGCCCCCCACCATCCCCGACCCCCTACCCCGCCCCCACCCCGCCGCGTCCAGAATCGCGGCGGCGGCGATTTGACCCCCACCCCACTTCCGCCACCGCCTTTATCCCTTTCTCAATCATATCTCTACTCTCCCCGACTCCTTCTCCTCGGAGCTCTGGATCGCCGCCTCGAAGCTCAGTGGGTGTCGATTTGACGCCACCACCACTGGTGGTCTGGTCTGGTGGTGGGTGTGGAGGGGGCTCCTTTCTCCGATTCCGACGATGGAAGTAGTGGTGGCGGCGTCAATTTGATGCCACCACCACTGGTGGTCCGATCTGGTGGTGGGGGTGGGGGAGGGGGCTCATTTCTCCGATTCCGACGATGGAAGCAGTGGTGGCAGCGTCGATTTGATGCCACCACCACTGGTGGTCCGATCTGGTGGTGTAGGGGGGGCTCCTTTCTCCGATTCCGACGATGGAAGCAGTGGTGGCGGCGTCGATTTGACGCCACCACCATTGGTGGTCTGATCTGGGTGGGTTGGGGGGGGGGGGGGGGGGGCGTTGGTGAGGAGGATGATGAAATTTTAATTTTTTTGTTTTTGTTTTTGTTTTTATTTTAATAATAAAAGTGATATGTTTTAAATTTAATGTGTTTATGTATATATTGTAAAATGTCTATTTTGCCCTCGTCCAAAACGGAATTTGACATCATGACGTCGAAATATGACGTTTTTTGGTCGGAATTAAACGTTAGGTCTAGTTTCGAATAAAATGCAAATGTTAGGTATAGTTTTGCAACTTTTTAAACGTTGGGTATAGTTCCGCAAAAAGTCATATAGGTTGGGTCTAGTTTTGCACTTTTCTCTATTACTTTTGATGTCCCCCCCTCCCTCCCCCGCCGCCTCTCTCACTCATACTGCCGCCAATCTCACATGGCTGACGAAAAAATTCACCCGGCCCTAGCGGTCTCTAATGTTCACAATTTCATTCCCATCCATCTCGAGATGAAAAAATGGACAATATTCCTCTTAGGCAGAGCTCTTTAAGATACATTGTCGTGCTTACAATGTTATCGATCATATCATACCTTCTCCTCCACCAACACCCCCTTCCGTCAAGTCTCGACCGATAAATATGCGGTTGCTGACAAGGAATAGGATAAGGCCGCAAATAGATAGCAGTATTAACAGGAGTGGGTGGTGTAATGAACCAGTGTTTTTGACAGATCATATGGTATGTTGCCCCTGTATCTAATATCCACTTATCACAATAAGGTGTAGAAGCAACAGAATGAGATGAAAGAACAAGAGGAACAGAAATACCAGTGGCTGCTGAAGCAGCATAGTGTTGAGTAGTGTCCAATCCAGCCGAGGAAGTGTGAGACTGCTCATGAGCTAATTTGAATGCCATGAACTGCTCAAAGAGAGCTAGATCAGCAGAAGCTGGAGACTTGGTACTGGATGAAGGCTCAGAAGGAGAGGAATGAGCAATATTTGCAGAGTTAGTTTGCATCTTTCTCTTGCCCTTGAGGCCTTCCCAACCAGGAGGGTAACCATGCAACTGAAAGCAAGTATCCATTGTGTGTCCATTGAATCCACAATGAGTACAACACAGCTTTTTCTTTTCCTCTTTAGACAGAGGAGGTTTAGAGACTTCGGAACTGGCATTCAGAACAAAACTTCTTTGAGTGCCTTGTTGTTGGTAAACCTGTGAATCTTGATCATTTCTTTGCGTGATAAGCATGGCTAGGGAATGTACTACTGTATTGTTAGTGTACAGGTCTCTATGTTGCTCTTCTTGCAACAGGAGGGAAAACACTTTAGATAGAGCAGGCAACAGAGTAATCAGCGGGATGTGACTTCTAATAGCAGATGAGTATCATTCAAACCAACCAATAATTTAAGGACTGAATCATATTGCTGCATATCCACCATAGTCCTATTGACATTGCAAGTGCACAGCCCACAAGTACACATAGCAATAGGCCTCTCGCTCACAAATTCATCCCAGAGGGACCTGAACATATTATAGTACTCAGTTACAGTAAGTGAACCTTGTGTGATGGTGGAGAGGGATTTTTGTAACATAAACTCTGGAGCCATCAGTCCTGTCATATCTATTCTTGAGTTCAAGCCACAATCCACAAGGGTTATCAAAATACATCAGGCTTGGCTTTGCTTTACAGGCTTCTCAATGAAGTTAAACAACCAAGACATAACAAGGGTAGTTGCTCTCACCCAACAAACTAGTAAAACAGCATCATTGCGAGTAGGTTGCAATAAAGAACCATCAATTAAAGATAATTTATTCTTGATACTTAAAGCCATGACAATACCTTTACTCCAAGCAATGTAATTAGAGTCATTAAACTTTTGACTTACAATAGATTGACCAGCGTAGTCATGAGTACCTAAGAAGTAGTTGGAGGAGCAATCCTCACTTGGATTCTTCACTGGAAGAGTAGTTGTAGTAGAAGAAGAGGTGCTCGGTTGTATCATTGTATCTCAATCAATGGCGCACCGTTGTAGAACAGGAGAATTGCAGGAGAAGTGGCAGAAACAAACATAATACATTGATCGAAGAAGACAACTAGCAGCGGCGGTGATCGGCGATCAGAGAGGGGTGGCGGAAGCGAATTATGATCGGAAGGGTAACCGGTGAACTGATACCATGTTAACATTGTAAATCTTTATTGAAGAAGAAAAAGTCTTGAAACTAAATTAAGAAAGATTGTAACTGAATGGAGCGTCTCTGTGGTGTGTGATGATGTATATATATGTGTGTACATGCTTTACTAATCCTCTTGTGTACTGGAACCCGAAAAACTAACTAACAAGAGTCCTAATCTAACTAAGCTGCTAACTAATAGCTAACTGTTCTAGTTACTATATCTGGTAATGCGTTATTAACAGAATTACCATATTTACAAAATCTTTCTAAAAATAGAAAGTATATACAATTTTCATGGTTTAACACAATCCATCAAACCGCAACAAAATACATGCATAACCGCAATTAGAATTCGTTAATATCGAACAACAGAATCTCAAATCTGGAAATTCATTAAATATTTACTATTTAGCTTCAAACAATTTCTGTCTCGAAATACTTAACACAATCAGCAGTAACATTAGGATTGTATCGAAATACTTAATACAATGAATAGCAGTAATTGCTACTAAGAATAGTCAGAAGTACAAATCTCTATTTGATAAAACAAAACCACTGTTTTATCTTGCACCTATTGGTTCAGTGGTTAGTCCAAAACCGTAGGGAAAGAGCGGATCGTAATGCTTATCACCAACATTCATCGGGAGTTGGTCTACGGATTTGAACCACGTTCTCGACAATTTTCCTGTGAAACCATAGTCTCCGAACAGGACATCAGCCACTCCTTGGCCTTCAGTTCCAGGAAGCCATGCAGCCACGAGGGCGTCTATTGATGAAATGTATGGCTCAATCACTAGCGGACGACCAGAAACTAACACCACAATGCACTTGATATTGTTGCAAATATTTTTCATCGTACTCAGACCTGGCTCGGGAATCGTTAGGTTCAAATTGTCACCAGCACTTTCAGCATAGCCTCGCTCTCCAACCACTACTATAGCATATGAAAAGTTGTTGGATCTCACGAAGTTGACGTCAGGGTCTTCACTATAGAATATTTCAGTACTAGGTTCAACTGAAGCTGAGATTGCATTCAATATTGTGGTTCCTGGCATATATAAAATGAAAGTATGAGATAGGATCTAATATTGAAGTGAGTAAAGCGACGTATTAAGTTTTTCCGTACCACTTGTATGGTTGTTGCCGTGTAATCCCTGCCAGCTAATAGTCCAGCCTCCACATTGTAATCCTAAATTATTGGCATGACTTCCAGCAACCAAGATCTTCGATGCTCTCTTAGGGAGGGGGAGCAATTGGCTGTTGGCATCGTCCCCGTTCTTTAAAAGAACTAGAGATTTTCTTACCGCCTCTCTTGCAAGATCTCTGTGAGCCTTGCTTCCAATTTGGTCGACTAAACTGTAGTCAGCTATAGGATTTTCAAATAGACCCGCGGTAAATTTAACCCTTAGAATTCTTTTGACCGCATCATCAATCCGACTCATGTAAATTAAGTTGTTCTTTACATGGGTAGATATGATATCGATGAATTCTGTGTGATTTGGAGGGACCATGACCTGCAATTTTACAACCAAATGTTAGAAAACACGACACAATACTTTTTCGATGAAAGATGTTTGATCGGCAGCGAACATGTGCGTATGAAGATCGAACAACAACTTGAACTTCTGTACTCACCATGTCTATGCCAGCGTTGATTGCTCTTAGAAGTGATTTGGAATAGCTCTTTTTGAAAGTTGGATAGATATCTATGAAACTTGGATCTGTGAAATTGTAAAGCTGTGGATTGGAACAGTGGTCCCGAAATGATTGTTTTTTTCAATTTTGTTGCTGCACATTGTTACTTCTGTTGTAGAATAAAAGGGGAGATATTAGGTTGTGCAGTGTTGGGGTTTGATCCTTAATAAAAATTGATGAATATTATGTTAGTGTATTGATTTGCTTTGCTTTACTTGTTGTGGTCCATCCATATTCTATCATTGTCATGCTTTTCAATAACTTAGTCTTTTGAGCATTTGTCATGTGAATAACCTAGCATACATACTTAACAAATATTTTCATTATTATTGCAGGAACTGATCCTGAAGATTTCACTATCACACTTCATCACAGTGGCAAGTTTAGACACAGTAGAGTTGTGAGATATGTGGGGGGAGATGTTAGTCACATTGACTATTGCAATGTGTCAGAGATAAGCCTGCAAGAGATTTATGCAATGAGTGAAGCTGCTGGTTTTAAGAAGGATGAGGATTCCAAGTTCTACTGTAGTCAGTTTGGTGAGAATGATTTGTCAGTTATGGATTACTTGTGGAGGGATGAGGAAACATTGAAGCTTGATAAGTATTTAGATGAGGACAGAGTGGTGCATTTGTACACAGAGGGTGGGGAGTTATACAATGTGTTGGAGGATGATGGGGAACCTTCTGATGGAGTTGCAAATGATACCTTTAGAGGTCAAGAAGAGGTTGGTTATGACTTGAGAGAAGATTTGGAAGCTGATGGTGAAGATGAGGTTGAGGAGAAGGCTGGTTTATGGGATGAACTTATACAAGATAAAGAAGCAGTTTTGTCTGATGATGCAAATTCTGTTGGGAGTGATACAGATCTATCAGAAGGTTTCAGTGATAGTGGGGAGGAGTGGTCAGATGATGAATCTTTGTATGTGGCTGCTGGAGAAACTGAAGCACATTGGATTCCCCCCTCTGCATATGATGAAGAAGATGTTTTTGAGGAGGAAACTCCTGTGAATACACAATCTCCTGAAGCTAAAAAAGATGAAGTCCCAGAACCTGAAAACAATCAAGTCCCCCCTACTGAACAGCCAACTCAAACCCCACCACCACCTTCCACTCAAGCACAACAAACATCTCAGAAACCTGTTGTGGAGAAACTGTCAAGGGGACAATGGAATTACATGGGTTATCCTGTGTTCAATCCAGTAAGGGATATGACAAAGCCCATTTTCCACCCAGGACTGTGTTTCCAGAGTGCAGCTATTTTCAGAAGAGCAGTGAGGGAGTTTGCTATTTTGGTTGGGAGGGATATCTCATTTGTGAAGAATGACAAGCACAGGATCAGAATCAAGTGCAAAAATGACAAATGTGATTGGATGATTTATGCATCAGAGGTGGGAAACTGTAAGACTTTGATTGTGAAGACATGGAAAGGAAAGCATATATGTCAAAGGCAGGAGGTTGTTAAAGCAGCAACATCAACATGGGTTGCAGAGAAATATCAGCTGATGTTGAAGTATAATCCAGGAATGGCTGCTTCTGCATTAGTTGACATGGTGAGGAATGACACTAAGATCAAGTTTACAAGGTTCCAGATGTATAGAGCAAAGAGTAAGGTGAAGCAGTTGAGTGTGGGTAATGATAAGAAGCAGTATGCACTTCTGTGGAGGTATGCAGCTGAGATAGTCAGGAGTGACCCTGACAACACTGTGAGGATAAAGACCATGCCTTCAGAGAATGGTCCAATATTCAAAAGATTTTATATTTGTTGGGGTCAACTGAAGAAGGGTTATAAGGCAGGATGCAGGAAGATACTGTGTTTTGATGGGTGTCATCTGAAGGGCTACTATGGTGGGATATTATTGAGTGCTATTGGGATTGATGCCAACAACTGCTTGTTTCCCATAGCCTATGCTGTAGTTGAAAAAGAGAAGAGGGAATCATGGGTGTGGTTCATGGATCTGCTTGTGAAGGATTTGGATATTACAGAAGATGGAAGTGGTGGATATGTGGTGATATCAGACAAACAGAAGGGCCTTATAGATGCTGTGGAGAGTGTGTTCCCATATGCACAACACAGATTTTGTGTTATGCATATGTATGGGAATTTTAAGCAAAGTTTCAAGGGGCTTCCATTGAAGACACTACTGTGGCAGGCTGCAAAGTCCACAAGAGTTGATGAGTTTGAGGGGTTTATGAAGGAGATAAGGGAGAGGGATTTAGAGGCTTTTAAGTGGCTTGCAATGAGGCCTGCAAGGTACTGGTCTAGGTCCTACTTCAAGCCAGGATTCAATTGTGATGTGTTGCTCAACAACATGTGTGAGTCCTTCAATGCCATGATTTTGGAAGCCAGACCTAAGCCTATAATTGATTTGTTGGAGCACATCAGGCTTATCTTAATGAAGAGGACTTATGTGAAGAGGGATCTATCACTTAAGTGGATTGGGGAGGTTTGTCCAAATATTCATAAGGTGTTGGAGAAGACACATGAGAAGAGCAGTGAATGTAAGGCATTTTGGAATGGAGCAGAAGACTTTGAAGTTAGCAGCCCACATGGTCAAATGAACTGTAACATTGCAAGAAGGGAATGCACATGTAGGAAGTGGCAAATTAGTGGCATTCCTTGTGCACATGGCATGGCTGCCTTATACTTCAAAGAGTGTGATCCTTCTGAGCATGTTGAGGAATGTTTCAAGATCTCTGCTTATAATGAGAGTTATAAGCATTGCATGCACACCTTGAGAGGTCCTGAGGATTGGCCATTGTCTGAGCTTCCACCATGCCTTCCACCCATTCCAGAAAAGTTACCAGGCAGGCCCAAGAAGAATGACAGGATCAAGCCTCCTGAAGAATTAGAAGAATTGAAGAAGAGGGGTAGTCAAGGGGAGAGGGTGAAATTGAGCAAGAAGGGTGTGGTGATGAACTGTGGGTTCTGTCACAAGGCTGGGCATAATAAGAGGACTTGTCCAAAGAGGCATGAAATATTAGGCACTGAGGCTACTACTGGAGTAGACATTCCTCCAAAGACAACAAAAGCTGCAAAGGTAAATATTAACTGATTTTTGCTAACTAATATTTGATCATTAACACTCATAACATGTACTAACTAAATTGTTTATTGCAGCCATCTAAGAAAGGGAAAAAAAAGAGTGCCAAGAAGAAGAAGGATTCCACTCAAACTGCTTCTGGTGTCAAAGAGAATCCTGTTGATTTGGATTCTGGTGCAAATGGAGAAAGTGGAGCTGCTGCTGGTGATCATGAGCCTCAAATGACAGATTTAAATGATGGTGTAGCAGATGATCAGGTGGTATCTAGCATACAGGATGGACCTACAGTTACTACCCCATCTAGATCAAGCCCAAGATTCACAAGCCAGACCAAAGTACCTTCACCAACACCTATTGCAAGCCAGCTTTCTCCAACTAGATCAAGCCCAAGGTTTACAGTACAGGTCAATGCTACTTCTTCACCACCTGCTCCAAGAAGGAAAAATGTTAAAAGAAAGTTAGTAACTGAGGAAGAGGGGTTGGAAGTTAGGGAGAGGCAGAGTAGAAAAGTGAAGAAAGTGGCAAGACTGGTTGAGGAGGTTAGTGGTAAGAAGGTGACCAAGAAAAATGTCAACAACAAAGCCAAAAAGGCCAAAGTCACAACAGAGGAAGAGGAGCCAACACTTGCTGAGGTTATTTGCTATTTAAATGCTTTCCAAATTATTGAATCTTTGGTTATTGCTATCTGCCTGAACCAACCACTTTGGTTTGTTTACAGGTAAAAAAGAGAGATGGAGAATTGAAAAAGAAGGGGGCCTCCACTTCAGAAGAAATTGGCCCTAGGTATGAGGTAAAAACTGCCTTGTGCATGTTTTTGGTGAGAAATACCATTATCTATTGGTTGAGGTCCCAAAATGATTGTTTATTTTTCATGTGTTTTTGTTGCAGTCATCTAAAAGGGAAAAAGTGAATAGAGTGTGCAACCCTGCAAGTGTTGTGGAGAGAATAGTTGACACAGCACTTAAAAAGGCACTTAACAATACAGTGAGCAGGATTTTGAAGGGCAATCAGCCCTTATGAGCATCTATTTTGGGAGGGATAACAATGTGATGCCCATTTTGCATTTTGTTATGAACAGTTCTTATTTTTCTTGTAATGTAGGAGTATGAACAATTGATGTTATGGCTTGAGATGTTTTGTTATTTTGATGTTGAATTTTTGATGTTCTAATGGTGTATAATTGGTGTATTTAGTCATCCTTTTTTATGGTATATGATGTTTTTTTTATTGTATATAAATGACCAAACTAATAAAATTCAAGGCCTAAATTAGAAATTTAAAATATAGTACAGGGGGCGTTTCAGAAAATTGAAATATAGTTAAAGGGTATAACTTGAAAAGAAACAATAGTTCAGGGGGCAAATCGCACACTTCATAGTTCAGGGGGCAAAACGCACACTTAGTATAGTTTGGGGTGCGACAAAGTTTAAAAGAATTTTTTTGGACAAAAATGCCCTTAAACTATAACATGTGCTGTGCACGTGGCTTACTGTTCCGGTAAAAATATGTTCGGAAAACGCACAAAAGTAAATCGCACAAACGACCAAAGTTCAGGGGGCACTGCCGCTAAAATTAAAGTTCTGACCCTGTGCGGTAAATCACCCCATAGTTTGGGGGGTTTGATAGAATTATCCCTAATATGTAAGTACGTACCCTGAATCTTAATGTTCCTTTGAGGAAATCGGTTAGAAGGTTTCGGTTTGTATGCATCTTCATGCCATTCCAACTCGAATAGGAAACCATGATAGAGGAAACACCCTTGATGATGGAATGGTAGTAGGCGGGCATATGCATACTGAGTAATCCATGCCAATCTGTCATTGTATTGTTCTCATTAATCCCATTTATCGTGCCTCCATCACCGACAAAATGCTTTGAGCAAGCGATCACCTTATTCCTGGAAAAGAAATTGAATCGAAGGTTAATGTTAAAAGTGTAAGCAATGAGTTTGATTAATTGTTTTATATGTTGCATGAGCAAAGTACTTACTTTCCACCTATGTAAGGAACTCCTTTACTGGATTTGGGAGGGGTGCCTTGCAAACCAAAAATGATATCAGTCATCTGTTGAACAACTTTCGGATCTTCGCTGTAGCTCTCGTAGCATCGGCCCCATCTTGGATCTCTACAGACCGCAATGCACGGAGCAAAGACGTAAGGAATTCCGGTAGCTCTGGTTTCAATAGCCGTTGCCGCACCAATCCTCTGCACAAGCTCTGGATCTCTTGTTGCCCCGAGGCCTACATTGTGCGGGAAAATGGTCGTTTGATATACATTTCCATGTCCGTGCACGGAATCAATCCCGTATATGTAAGGAATGGCGAGCCTGCTGGACAATGAGCCATTCTGGAATTCATTGACCATGTCGACCCACTCTTGAGGCGAGGCACGAAGGTTGTTATGCGGCGTAATGGTAGGGCCGCTGATAATGCTACCGATGGAGTAGTCGCGCATGATATCCGGGGTGGTTGCTACCTTGTCGAGCATCGCCATCTGCCCAATTTTCTCCTCTAGGGTCATTTGTTGCATCAACACCTTTATTCGCGTGTTCATCGGCTGCTTTGGGTCCTTGTACAACGTGTTTATCGATCGATGCACTGGACTGGCCGCCTCGGCCATTAGCATGCATAGGAGGATTACTAATGAAATGATCAATGATCTTGACGACATGATCATTAACTTATAACTAGCTAATTGTTTTTTGGGGTTGTGATTAACGTAAAATTAATCAGCTGATCGACAATGCAACCGATTGAAAGAATAATTTCACAATAAAAGAATGAAAGAATAATTAGTAGTAGTAGTTGAGCAAAAGAAACTGATAAGAGAGTTGTTTGTAGTAGTGGTACGATATAATTGTGCAAATGAAGCTGATATTTATAGTACTAGGCGCTAAGGTAAACTGCAGCTAGCTGCTCGGCATATCCATAGGAAACTTCATTCCACTTGTTTCTTGTCTTATTTAATATTTTATAGGTATAACGAATAATAATACTAAGGGAACTAGCAGGACTATATCCATATATCTTTGTGGTCAGTATTACTACTTATAGTATAGTATATAGTTCTATGTATGACTTTCAGTCAACTTTGAGAGCACACGCCACCCTTCTTGACTCGCTTAGTCTTAATTCAGCAATTGCTTCAAAATTTGGCTAGACTAATTCGATAGTATTTTTGATTTAAGAGAAACGTTCCTAAACTGATTCTAATTTAATTATAACAATGTTCAAGTTATTTTACGTTTTTTTGGCTTCACAAGAACGAATAATATCTTCTACCTAATTTTTCTTTCTACTTTTTTAAAAATTCACACAGTCTGAAATCTACATGCCAAAGTCTTATGTACGAGCGCCCCCCCTCTTGACTCTCTACTTCAAGTGCTTTCGGATATAATATTATCCATTTGTTATAAGACACAAGCATGTGGTCTCATGTGGCCTTATTAATTTTTCCACACTCATTAAATACCTAGATAATATTATAATAACATGTATTGATGAATTCCTTCCTATATAAGAGGCATTCGGATGTACAAATACTGACCATTCTTCAAAGCTATCTTACACCATATTTGCACATTCTTATAAGTTGTTTTGATATATTGTTCTAATCCCCAATAGTTTAAGTTATTTCATAACATGTTATCAGCACGAGAGTGCTCGATCCGGAAAAAATCAAGTTCCTTCGTCAAAGATCAAGTTCAACGTCAAACGGTATGAAAGTTTTATATTTACTTGTTCATCTATCTACATTATTATATATAGACAAGGCGGAATACCACCTATCTATAATTTTATGATTAGATGAATATGTGTTTATAATTTTGTTGTTAAAGCTTAATATTTACTTGTTCATCTATCTACATTATTATAGACAAGGCGGACTACCGCCTATCTATAATTTTAAGATTAGATGAAAATGTCTTTATAATTTTATTGTTATCTAACTCTAACACTAAAGATAATTTTAACTTTCGTTGATGCTTGAGTTAACCCCAAACTAGAAATGACTACTGATAATTTATTATTGCTTATTTTATTCCATAAGCCCATGAAAGTTTTTACATAGTAATGTGACGGAAATTATTTACGCACTTAATTCATTGCAATTATTTTACTTATTTACATTATTCCTTAAGCCCATGAAAGTTTTTACATAATAATGTGGCGAAAATTATTTACGCACTTAATTCATTGCAATTATTTTACTTATTTACATTATTCCTTAAACCCATGAAAGTTTTTACATAGTAATGTGGCGGAAAATATATATGTATTTACTTATTGTAATATTATTCCATATGCCTGTTAAAATATAATTAATGAGGCGAAAATTATTTTACATGTTATTACAATTAAGTTTTGTTGCTAAATTATTAAAGACATTACCGTTCATAAAACATGCCAAAATAAAGAAAAATGATTATTTCCTAACGGCTATAAAACGGCTACTTATATATATCTTTATTCTATAGATATGCAGATTTCATAACTCAAACTCCACAAAACTCTTCACCTTATTTTTCTCATCTTGCAAAATGATCTCTACAACAACAGCGATCTTGATCCTCATTTACCTTTCAATTTTTATGTTTATACTTGTAGATGAGGACACTCCTATGTTTGTCCCTATGATATTCCTCCATTTTATCATAATAATGTTTGAGTTCAAGATTTGGCTAGAGATGAGATAATTACATTGTATTATTGTAATAATTGTGCTTATGTGGTTGCATATTAAAATAAAATATCTTGATCCTAATTATATTTGTTTTAATGTTCATTTAGCTGCAATATGTCTAATCTCTCGAAAGTAGATTTCACCGAACTCACTGTCGATGGAAAAAAATTATATGCAATGGGAATCAAATGTGAAAACGCATCTTACTGTGAAATTCATCGGGGAAACAATTGATGAGGAAAATGATTGTACTGACCAGCAACGATGCGAGGCAATTATATTCTTGCGTAGACATTTAGATAATTTTCTGCAAACGGAATATCTCGATATTACAGATCCTTCTGAGCTATGGATTAATCTGAATGAAAGATATGGCCACCAAATGAAACAATGCTTCCAAAAGCCATACATCATTGGAACACATTAAGGTTCCAAGATTTACATCAGTAAATGATTACTCATCTGCCATTCATAATATCTGACAGACTCTAAAATTTTGCGGGATGGAAATTACCGATGAGGAAATGATTGAAAAAACTCTTTCTACTTTTCATGTCAGTCATATACTCATCCAAATGCAACACAGACTAGTCGGATACACTAAGTATCACGAACTAGAGAGAGTGTTGTTAACGACAGAGAATAGTAATAATATATTCATTAAGAATTCTGAGTTACGCCCAACTGAAGCACAGGCATTGCCAAAAGCACATGCCATAAATTTCTCAAACTTCCGTGGACGAGAAAATTACAATAATGGTGGTCGAGGCAGAGGCCAATATCAAGGTCGGGGTGGTTACAGAGGAGGATATGTTTCTAGAGGTCGTCGTGGCCATAGAGGTGGTCGTGGACATAGAGGTGGTCGTGGACGTGGTCGAGGTAGTTATCACAACCCTTCGACCAATGATACGGTCCATAACATTAACCATCATAATAAAAGAAAAAATGCTCATAATAAATTTGAAGGTTACTGTTTTAACTGCGGAATGAAAGGACACTGGGCCAATACGTGTCGTACACCTGAACATTTTTGTAAATTGTACCAAGAGAGTAAAGGCAAAGAAAAGGAAGTGAACCTTGTTGAACAAATGCCTAATAATCCCACATATTTGGCAGCATCTGATTTCGCCGATGATCATGATGTTACTATGGCTTGATATGAACTATGTGATTCATGTCTGCGTGTTTCCTGATTTGATTTGCATTGCGTGATTCCTTGTTGTGTGATTTTTGAATTGATATGTATTTGCAATTTCTGCTTGTAATGTACCATGTATTCATTAATTGTGTTTCCTTATGTATCTTAATGAAACTATTTCTCTTTTTCAAATATATGCTTCATTTATTGTTATATCATGTTTAACTCTACTTGTTTGACATGAAGCCAGTATGGAGCATAACGGTGATTTTTGCATCCCTGATAGCAGTACAACTCACACAATTCTCACAAGTAAGAAATATTTTACATATCTAAAACCAACAAAGGCAAAAATCAATACGATATCAGGTCTTACTGACCTGATTGTAGGATTTGGTAAAGCTAGTTTTATTTTGCCAAATGAAACGCTACATCAGCGATGCCTTATTTGCCCAAAAATCTAGAAGAATTTTTCTAAGTTTTAATGATATATATCGTCATGGATATGTTACCAACTCAAAAAATGAAAACAAAACTTAATATCTTTTTATTATTAAGTATATATCAGGAAAGCAACATATATTTGAAAAACTACCAAAACTCTCATCAGGGTTGCATTATACATATATTAATGATATCGAGTCAAATTTGGTAGCCAATGAAAATCCTGAATTATTAACTTTATGGCATGATCGTCTAGGTCATCCTGGTTCAACAATGATGCGAAGGATAATTGAAACTACACATGGACATTCATTAAAAGGAACCAAACTCAATTTGAACAATACTAGTCCATGTGAAGCATGTTCTCTTGGAATGCTAATTATAAAGCATTCACCACTTAAAATTAAGACAGAATTACCAACATTTCTTGAAAGAATTCAAGGTAATATTTGTGGACCTATTCATCCATCATGTGGACCATTTCAATATTTTATGGTATTAATTGATGCCTCAAGTCGATGGTCACGTGTATGTCTATTATCTACTCGTAATATGGCATTTGCGAGATTTTTGGCTCAAATAATTAAAATAAGAGCTCAATTTCCTGACTATACGATCAAGAAAGTCAGACTTGACAATGCTGGTGAATTTACATCTCAAGCTTTTAATGATTATTGTATGTCAACTTGAATTACTGTTGAACATAGTGTTGCACATGTACATACTCACAATGGTTTAGCTGAATCATTAATTAAACGCCTTCAATTAATTGATAGGCCATTGTTAATGAAAGCTAAATTACCAACTTCTGTATGGGGTCATGCAGTTTTACATGCTGCATCACTAATTCGCATTAGACCAAGCTCGTATCATGAAGACTCCCAATTACAACTTGCTTTTGGTTATGAACCTAATATTTCCCATATAAAGATTTTTGGCTGTGCAGTTTATGTTCCGATTGCACCACACAATGAACAAAAATGGGACCTCATAAAAGGTTAGGGATATATGTTGGATATGACTCACCATCTATAATTAGGTATCTTGAACCATTAACATGTGATGTCTTTACGGCACGTTTTGCCGATTGTCATTTCAATGAGGCAAATTTCCCAACCTTAGGGGGAGAAAAGAAGCAGTTGGAAAAGGATATATCATGGCATAATCCATCTTTATCACACTATGATATTTTAACAAAACAATGTGATTTGGAAGTTAAGAAGATTTTACATTTTCAAGATATTGCAAATCAATTAACTGATGCATTTACTAATATAAAACGGGTAACCAAATCACATATACCAGCTGCGAATGTTCCTGCTCGGATTGAAATTCCGAAGGACATATCCAATAATAATAAAATAAATGCACGTAAGAAACGTGGTCGTCCTGTTGGTTCAAAAAACAAGAATCCTCGAAAAAGAAAAGGAGAAAATATTATTAACTCCATTATCGAGAAAACTATTCATGATAAAACAGAAAATGTGACAAATGAGATAACTCAAGAGATCACCGAACCAAATCCCAATACTGAGATCTCTGTAAATTATGTTAATTCAGGAGTTATTTGGAATCGAAATGAGATGAAAGATATAAGTGAAATATTTTCATATAATATTGCTTATGATCTTATGAATGAAAATGATGATCCCGAACCACAATCTGTGGATGAATGCCAAAATCGGGACGATTGGGTTAAATGGAAAGAAGCTATGCAAGTTGAATTGAATTCCTTCAACAAACGAAAGGTTTTTGGACCTATTGTCCTCACACCTAAACACGTGAGACATGTAGGCCACAAATGGGTCTTCGTTCGAAAAAGAAATGAAAAAAATGAAATTGTAAGATACAAAGCTCGACTTGTTGCACAAGGTTTTTCTCAAAGACCTGGGATTGATTATGGAGAAACTTATTCCCCAGTAATGGATACAATTACTTTTCGATTCTTAATCAGTTTAGCTGTTTATGAAAACTTAAATATGCATCTTTATGGATTACTTGATAATGATATTTATATGAAAGTCCCTGAAGGACTTAAAATGCCTGAATCATCTTGCTTTAAACCTAGAGAAATGTACTGAATTAAATTACAAAGATCGTTATATGATTTAAAACAATCAGGTCGCGTGTGGTATAATCGTTTGAGTGAATATTTATTGAAAGAAGGATATATAAATAATTATATGTGTCCATGTGTTTTTATCAAGAGAACATCATCTGGTATTGCAATTATTGCGGTTTATGTAGATGATTTAAATATCATTGGCACTGACAAAGAAATTCATTCAACTGTGTATTATTTAAAGAATGAATTTGAAATGAAAGATCTTGGTAAAACTAAATATTGTCTTGGTTTACAAATTGAGCATACTAAAAATGGCATATTAGTGCATCAATCTATTTATACCAAAAGGATTTTAAAACGTTTTAACATGGATAAAACAACTCCTTTAAATCATCCTATCATTGCTAGATCATTAACTAAAGACAAAGATCCATTTCGTCCAAGTGAAGAAAATAAAGAAATTCTTAGTTCTGAAGTTCCGTATTTAAGCGCCATTGGAGCTTTAATGTTTCTAGCAAATTGTACTAGACCTGATATATCATTCACTCTTAATTTATTAGATAGATTTAGCTCATCACCTACAAAAAGGCACTGGAAAGGAATTAAACATTTATTTCGTTATCTTCAAGAAACTACGGATCTCGGTCTATCTTATCCTAACAATGCAGAACAAGAATTGTATGGTTATGCAGATGCAGGTTACCTATCAGATCCGCATAAATCCAGATCTCAAACTGGATATGTTTTCACGTATGGTGGCACTGCTATTTCATGGCGTTCTCAGAAACAAACACTTGTTGCAACATCATCGAATCATGCTGAGATTATTGCACTCCATGAAACCAGCAGGGAATGTGTATGGCTACGATCAATGACACATCATATAAGAAGTACATCTGGCTTACCAATTAAAGAAGGTCCTACAACACTATTCGAAGACAATTATGCATGCATTACACAGATGAAAGAAGGCTATGTCAAGAATGATCGAACCAAACACATACACCCGAAGTATTTTGCCTACACTCAGGAACTGGAGAAGAACAAAGAAATTAATATCCAATATGTTCAATCATGTGACAATATGGCAGATCTCTTTACAAAGGCGCTCCCTACTGTAACTTTTAAAAAACATGTTCAAAGTATCGGGATGCGTCACATACGAGACTTGTGAATAATTGGAGATGCCAACTTGAGGGGGAGTTCACACGGCTGTACTCTTTTTCCCTTATTAAGTTTTTTATCCCACAGGGTTTTTCCTTATAAGGTTTTTAACGAGGCAGCATGAGACTTGTGCAGAAGACGGATCATATACGTTACAAAATTCAAACGGCCAAGGGGGAGTGTTATAAGACACAAGCATGTGGCCTCATGTGGCCTTATTAATTTTTCCACACTCATTAAATACCTAGATAATATTATAATAACATGTATTGATGAATTTCTTCCTACATAAGAGGCATCCGGATGTAGAAATACTGACCATTCTTCAAAGCTATCTTACACCATATTTGCACATTCTTTCCTAAGTTATTTTAATATATTGTTCTAATCCCCAATAGTTTAAGTTATTTAATAACACCATTCACTTTATTCGCCTTTATATCATTCCATCTTAACTATCAATTTTTGTATGTTCATTCCTAGCTATATCTAATGCAATTTATCTTAGTAACTAATTAATGAAAATCCGCGTTTATCAAAAGAACAAGAAAGAAATACTAACCAACGGAGTCCAGCAGCACGTTTTAAATCTTTATAGTGTCAGCGGAATCTATTTTGTTTAATTAGTGTGTGATGAGGCCCTACTTTTCTTTCTCTTTTCTTCTTTGTTCATAGCCAATTAACTTCAACGTATCGTACTATCTAAATCCAGTTTCTAAATATTGTAGTCGCCACTGCATGACTACTTAATTTATGAAGTAAAAACTCCAATCTCCTCTGTCTTAGCTTGTTTATTTAATATATCATCTTAAGTTTAATGCACGTGAGTTATGTGGGACTTCCTTCAACGCAAGTGGCTCCTTAATTACTAGTATTATATCAAAAAAAGTCATAATTTAGTTTTAGAAGCACGAGCATATGGACAACTTAAATTAGTGTTAAAGATGGATCCCCTTGAAATTAGAATACTTTACTAAGCACTTAGGCTCCATGGTAAAAGTTTAATCACTCCGAACTCGATCCAGTGGTAAGAAGAAATAGATATTTCCCTAATCTTTTAAAACCGAGCAAGATCTTACAAGAAAGACTTTTAACTGCATTCACTTAATCCTCACCTAGCCTGGACAATGGAATCACGTTTTATTTGCTTTCACAATCTTAAATACAAGCTAAGTGTGCTTCTTACCACCTTTTATTTTGTTAAACATTAGAATCACGACACCCATAGCGTTTTTAAAGGTATTATTAAACTGATCACCGATTCCACGTAAAATAGTTTGTTATACATGCAAAATGCACATTAATTCAAATGATCCACAAAATGCACATTAATATTAGATAGTATATTATTCTTGTTCTATATTCTCCTAGTTTAGAAGATATGATTCTATCTTTCCTTAAATATCTTTTGTATGTAGTATAAATATAAGTGATGATCAATAAATAAATTCATTCACTCCCATATATCTTGTAACTCTTGTATGGTATCAAGAAGCCAAATATCTCTCACGAGATTCTTGATCCTAATATCCATCCGAGCCCTCTTCCCCGTCCGATTCCAATCTTGGCGACGGCGGTCAAGTGGATACTTCATCATCCAGCCCGTTGCTTCGTCCCGCTCATCTAGCGGCAGGGCCATCCGTCGATGGTCAATTGTTGATTCCGATCAACGCTCACCAACAACTTCCATTGCAACTTGATGGGATTAATTATGCCTCGTGGCGTTCCCAAGTTTGGCATCTCTTCTTTGGATACAGACTTTTTTGTTATTTGGATGGCTCAATCCTCTCGGATCCACCCCGTAAAGCATTGCGGTGCACAAGTTTTGGATGCGTCAAGACTCTCTCATCATCTCAGCATTGTCTAGTTCGGTACATGTCTCCCTAGTGAAACTCTTCTCTAATGCTAGAACTTCGGCCGAGGCACGAGATACTCTTCAATGTACCTACGCCAACCGTTCTCGTTCCCGGATTATGCAACTTAAGGACGATCTTAACTCTCTCTGACTAGGATCTAAGTCGGTTACTGAATTTCTTCAATTGGTGAAATCGAAGACGGATGAACTTGCCTTTATCGATGGCCCTCTCAAGGATGATGACATTACCTTATATGTCCTCAATGGCCTTGGAGCCGCCTATCGTGATATAGCCGTCCCTATCCGTGCTCGTAAAAATCCCATTGAATTTCCCGAGCTTCATGACCTTCTTGTTGATCACAAAACCTACTTGCACCGCGTTGAATCCGATGCCTCGCACCTCGTAGGCACGGCCAATATTGCCTCCTCGCAGCCACGATCCAATTTTCGTGGGTCCTATCGTGGTCATTCTCGTTCGAGTAGGGGGCAATCCTATAATCACAACCGCGGCACATCTAATGCCCCTCGTGGATCCTCATCTTCGCATGCACGCTCCTCGAGTTTGAATCGGTCGAATATTACATGTCAGATGTGCAGTATTTATGGCCATGGTGCACGAACTTGTCGCAAATTTATGTCGAGTGTGCACCTTGCCACTTCCCCGTCGGGTCCTACTACACCTAACGCGGACTGGCTCATGGATTCCGGCACTTCTCATTCCTTGACGTCGCACCTCCAAAATCGTAATATTCATTCCAAAGGTGGGGGTCCGGATGAAGACTCTACTACTGATGGCTCATGTTTGACTATAACTCACACTAGTAGTTCTCGTATTGTTTATCCCGCTCGCACGTTTATTCTTGACAAAATCTTATGTGTGCCTCATTTGCGACGTAACCTACTATCTGTTCATCTATTCACTAAGGCGAATGATGTGTTTGTTGAGTTTCACCCGTATCACTTTATTGTTAAGGATCGCAGATCAGGGACTAAACTAATTTGTGGTGCTTGTGTGGATGGCGTGTATCATCTTCGGTTTCCAACGGCTTTAGGTTCGGCTCCTACCGCATTTGTTGGGGAACGTGTTGCTAAGGGATGTTGGCACGACCGTTTTGGTCACCCATCCTCGAAGATTAGTTCTTTTATTTTGAGCAAAAATAATTTACCGTGTTTACCTTCTCGTACTTTGGACTATGCGCCTTGTCGCTCTTGGTTTTGAATAAAAGTCAACAATTGGTTTTTCATGCTTCGTCATTTACCTCGCAGCATCTTTACAATATATTTATGGTGATGTTTGGGGTCTGTCTCCCATAGTTTCTGTTACCGGCTGTCGATATTATCTTATTCTTGTTGATCACTTTACAAAGTACTGCTGGGTTTACATGTTATCTACCAAATCTGAGGTTTATACAGTTTTTGTGCAATTTAGAACGCTTGTCGAAAAATAATTTGGTGCACATATTAAAAACTTTTATTTGAATAATGGTGATTCATGGCTATTTTAATTCTAATGGGATTAGTTGGCTTACCACTGCCCCACATACCCCTTAACAAAATGGTTCTAGTGAAAGACGTCATCGAACTATTGTTACCATTGGTCGAGCATTACTTACTCTTGCTCGTCTTCCACCAGAATATTGGGATTATGCATTTCAAATCGCCACTTACTTGTGTAATCGGTTGCCTACATCGGTTCTTCATCTCAAATCTCCATTTGAGGCACTGTTTGGTCGTACTCCCAATTATCTTCGATTCTGGATTTTTGGTTGCCTTGCTATCCCTACTTGCGGCCATATTTTTCTGGAGAGTTGAATTCTCCTTCCCGAGAATGCATCTTTCTTGGTTACTCTACCTCTCAAACCGCTTATAAGTGCTTGGACATTGCTAGGGTCGGCTCTTTATCTCATGTCACGTGCGGTTTATGGAATCTGTTTTCCTGGGATTCGGGTGCATGATGCTCCTACCTCTATGTCTCTAGGCCACCACAATGAAACCTTGTGTGAGCTGACTGTTGACTCAACATTTCTGGTGAACTGGATGATGCTACTTGCGGATAGCCATATTTCGCCAACCACATCGTATATAGAGGTCCATCAGAAGCCTAAAGGATTTCACCCAGAATTCAGATCGCATGGTATATAAAAGACGTTGCTGTAGTCAAAACAAAATATGCCAACACAGTGTTACGAACATAAAAGATTTCCCACCTTAAAGAAAGTATAACATATTTATTTTATGCAAGGCTTATTAACTTACCGGCATTCCAAAGGAACAATATGACATACATATTTATTTTTACAAAATCTCCCCCACACTGTAAGAAATATATTGACCATCATCCATGTGAATGAAAAAGTACTTTCCACTAACTGTATACGTATTGATATTCCAAAAAGGGAGGATGAACTCCAACAGCTCAGCAAAAGGTCCCACCAATGGTTCCGTGAAAAACAGAATCGAAGATCAAAGTGTCCGCATAGCCGTGAGAAACCACTGAATGGATTTCTGAGAATTATGAAGAAATAACATAGTTTCCAAATACTTTATTCTCGCAATCATCTCCCATGTTTCTATCCAATAAAAGAGTTATCCAAACAAACGAGACATTGTTGCCTTAAGAAGAGGTACATTTTTATACAAGTCATAGAATCCAATGACGACAATGACAATTGATATAAGCACATAAAAAGCTCTTGCCAGAGAGCACATCCATGGACGGTAAAAATTGCGAAACACTGGGTAAGACTGCAAGAAAATGACCCATGACGGAAGTCTAGGTTCCATGAGAGTCAATAATCGGAGATTAGGCATGATTATGTCTTTCAACTTAAAAGGGAGATCAGGGTCATTAAATCGGAACAAATCAAGACATCCCTGTAGAGGATAGCCTCAGTTGTCTCTTCACAATCACTTGGATTAGAAGTCTGAGTGAAAATTTCAACGGTTTCAGACTCTTCTCCAGAACAAACCGCATATTTAGCATCAAAATTGATAGACCTAATAACTTTCCTTCTTTTATAAGGACCATTTGGAGGTGGCGTGCGTAGTCTATTACTTCTACTTCCTGTTGTTACTAGATAAACAATGAAACTGCAACTCAAGGAGTAAGAAGACTCATCCCCAGGGCACGTATAATCACAAGAAACATCATCCATCCGAGCCTTAGCGGTCCTTGAAAAACTCTCTTGTGCATCATAGAAAACCTCCCTTGCAACCTCGGATTTAGATATATCCTTAATAAGATATTGAAACTCCGGAAAAGACATCAAGATAAAGGAGTTACACATTCATAACAGAATAATCATACTGCGACACAGGCACACTAAGTAGATCATAAATTCCAACAAAAAAATAAAGTTTCTGACTTTGAGATATTCTCCACCTTCGCAGCTACAAGGAAACTCATCCACCCAGCACGCAAACCAGAGCAATTTCATAAGTTTTCCAACTTTGCATACAATATGGACTAAGCAAACCCACATGGCCTTGTCACTCGGCCTTGGCTTTTAATAATCAAAAAGCAAGTTAAAGGGATATTATGTTTCGCGGTGGTTTTTGATTGGAAAAAAAACATCGGCAAGAAACTATAGATGAGGTCCAGATTTCCGATGGTCACGGTATGCCAATTACTCACACCGGTACATCTATTATCTCTTTTCCGTCGCGTGATTTCCATGTTAATAATGTCTTATGCGTCCCCGCTGCGAAATACAATTTACTGTCCGTGCACCGCTTTACTAAGGATAATAACGTTTCTCTAGAATTATTTCCCTCATATTTTGATGTTAAAGATCTAGCTTCGGGGGCCAAACTAGTGAAAGGAACATGAAGTAATGGGACATATCATATCCGCCCACCTTCATTCTATCTCAAGCATACAGAAAAGTTTGTGAACCTTGGCGTTCGGATGACGACCTCTATTTGGCACTCTCGATTGGTGCACCTGGCTTCAAAAACGAGTTCTTTACTTATTTCTCGTCTTAAATTACCGCTTAGTATTTCTTCTTCAAAGGACAATTTTTGTGACTCGTGTTTTTCGAGCAAAATCGCATCGTTTACCTTTTTTGGACACCTCTTTTGTGGCTTTAAGACCTTTGCATTATGTTTTTGTCGATGTGTAGGGACTTATTGAAACTTCGATGGATGGTTTTTGTTACTATTTTGTTTTGGTTGATATGTTTAGTCGCTTATGTTGGTAATTTCCCTTAACAAATAAGTGTCAAGTTCACTCGATTTTTTGCCAATTTAAAAGTCTTGTGGAAAAGCAATTTGAACAAAAAATTGTCAATTTTTATAGCGATAATGGCGGTGAATTTTTGTCACTTAAACAATTTTTTGTTAAAGAGGAAATAAATTGGTTAACCGATGCACCATATATACCTCAACAAAATGGTATGGTTGAACGTCATCATAGGCACATTGTCAAAACAGGGCATGCGCTACATCATTGTGCTAATCTCCCTAGCACTTATTGGAGTTTTGCTCTCAAACAGCGGTATATCTCACCAACCGTCTTCCGTCTTCGCCACTTTCTTCTACGCCATTGTATCAACCGGTTATCACCTTTGCACCAATGCGTTTGTCTTTATCTTCTTCTCCGCCCGCGCCATCACCGCGACCCAACTCCAACACTGGGCCTCCACGATCCGAGTCACATCCTATCACGGATCGGCCTTCTTCACCTCGACCATCATCTTCGGTCCAATCTATGCCTCGGCCCGCATCTCAGGCCATGTTGCCGCCCCCGTCCAACACTCATCACATGATCACTCGGGCTAAGAATAACATTCACAAACCTAAGGCTCCCGCACTCACTTCGAAGCACCCGTTTCCCAATTCCATCGAACCAACTTGTATCTATAGTGCCATCAAAGATCCGAATTGGCGTGCCGCCATGTCCGAAGAATACATGCACTCGTTTTTCATGGAACTTAGGATCATATTCCTCGTCACCTCACCTCTAACATTATTGATTACAAATGGGTTTTCCGTATTAAACGTCATCACGATGGTTCTATTGAAAAATATAAGGCTCGCCTTGTCGCTAAGGACTTCCATCAACGTCACATCATCGATTATAAGGAAACATTCAGTCCCGTTGTCAAACGAGTCACTGTGCGCATTGTTCTTGCACTCGTCGTCTCTCATTCTTGTGGCATTTGTCAACTTGACGTCAGTAATGCGTTCTTGCATGGAAAGCTCTCTGAAGTCGTCTATATGCAATAGCCACCCGGTTTTATTGATTCGTCTCAATCTTCTCACATTTTCCGCTTGTACAAATCCATCTATGGCCTTAAACAAGCACCACGTGAATGGTTTCGGGCTCTACGCAACTCCACTGTCCTCTTCCTCCTTGTCTATGTTGATGATATCCTTTTCACCGGAAACGAAGCAGCACTTATCTCACAGCTCATCACTCAACTGGGGGACTCTTTCGTTATTAAGGATCTCGGTTCGGTCTCTTTCTTTCTTGGCATTGAGGCCATCCCTTGTGCTGAAGGCTTATTTCTCTCGCAACACAAATATATTCGTGACTTACTTGAGCAGCAAAAAATGAACAGGGCTAAGATTATTACCACTCCTATGTCGACATCCGACACCTCTATCCTTGCGACGCTCATCTTTATCGACAAGTAATTGGAGAGTTACAATACTTGGCGTTCACTCGGCCCGATATAGCCTTTTCCGTTAATCGCCTAGCTCAATCCGTCTCCTCTCCGTGCGAACATCACTGGACCGCTTTCAAGCAAAATTTTTGTAATCTAAAGGATACTGTTTCTCATGGTCTACTACTGCGCAAGAATCTGTGCAATACTCTTAGTGCTTATTCCGACGCCGATTGGGCTGGGGACCCTCGTGATCGCGCGTACACCTCCGCGTACATAATTTTCTTTGTATTGACTCCTATCTCTTGGTCCTCACGTAAACAGCGAGCCGTTGCACGATCCTCCACTGAAGCCGAATATCGTGCACTAGCCGCGACAACATGGATTAAGCACTTATTATTCGAGCTCAAGGTCCCTCTTCGTGCACCTCCGACTGTCTATTGTGACAATTTTGGTGCGACGCACTTGTCTCTTCACCCCGTTCTTCACTCTCAGATGAAACACATTGCTATTGACATACATTTTATTCGGGACATTGTGGTAAAGGGTCTTCTCTCCGTCTCCCATATTAGCACACGAGATCAACTCGCGGACGCCCTTGCTAAAGCACTACCGCGCGCTCATTTTCTTCTTCTTCGAGACAAAATTGCATTGGCTGATAGCACGCACTTTTGAGGGGGCGTATACGAGATCATCCGATATCTCAATCGGATATCTCTCCTAAAGATACGAGCTAATCTTTGATTCACTTTTCTTGTACTTATTCTTTCCTTGTATTACTAATCTTGCTCATTAAGTTTGTAGTTGTATAAATAGAGGACATATATATTTACATTGTAATCAAGACTTTTATAATACAATAATAAATATTCTTTACACATTTATGTCACAAATGTGCTAGTCATTAAGCTGAAAGAGAAACATCAACAAATAGCTTAATTATATATATATATATATATGATGGCCAAAATAAGATTTATCTCCTCGTATCTATCACATAAGATGCAAGTAAGATGTTATTTTATTTTACAGATGATAAGCATTTCATTTTATGAATTCCACTATCATAACAACAGTATCCATCACAAATGTCAATTTCATACCTTATCGCACCAAGAGTTTAATGCAATAGTATGGGCCAATGCAGTATTGCAAATTTCTGGCTTCTATTCCCAGTTCCAGATTGTCTATTAAATATCATTCTAATTTCGCCTGGCAAATTGTTATCCTTGTAGTTGTGGCAACATAAGTCTCCGATTGCACCTCCAAGTTTTGATTAAGAAGACATTTCTTGGAAATTCAGCTCGCATGAAATCCAAAAATATTATTAGACATGCTCAGATACTAACATCAACACAAAAAATGATTGGGGTACTCTTGATCAATTCAATATGCATATTAATTACCGAAAGAGGGAAATCGTCTTAAAGTTGTTGTTCCTCTATTTAATAATTCACAACAATTAAATAAAGAAACAAATAAAGAATGTAACATTACCTCGAACGATGATCAAGAATATTAACAACAAAATATACGCTAAGTGACGATATTACCGTAACTCCAACGGTTCACATCGAATGTAAAGTATGAACGCTAGGCTGAGGCACGTACTATGTCAGCCCTCTTTAAGACGATTCACACGCTTAGTTGGTAATACTCAACATGCAGTAGGGTCACACACAACGCATCGTCTCCAGGATGCAACAGCCCAGCAACACCGTTGTTTCTTATTTCTAAACTGCACATTTAAAAATAAGATGAAAGCTCGCACAATACTTTGATCTTTTTGCTCATATAGATATATTATATCTTTTCTTCTATAATATGCTCATATAATATTTTGTGCTCGTAACGGACGGATGAAGTAGCGGTGTTTGCAAGGATCCACGCATCAACATGGAATTCGCATGTGGGGAAGGGCCTTATGGTGTGCAACAAGGAGGGGACGGACTGGGAGGCGCCAAAAGGGGACGTGGTAAAAATCAATTTTGATGGAGCGTGCTTTGTGGAGGAGGGAGAGGCTGGGATAGGATTGGTGGCGCACGATTGTCAAGGAAATTTACTTGCGTGGCGTCAACGGCGACTTCCTTCTTTGATGAACCCAAGTGGTGTTGAGGCTTTGGCTGCGTCGGGAGCAGTTTCTTGGGCGATTGAAAAGGGTTGGGGTAGTGTGCTTTTTGAGGGAGATTGCCTTGGTGTTATTCATGACATTGTGCACGGTACTAACGGGGACATGCATATTGTGAATATTGTCAAGGATGTGCGGCGCATGATTCGGGAAAATAAGGATTTTTACATTAGATGGATCCGTAGGGAATCCAATGCGGTGGCGCATGCTCTAGCTCGGAACGCTGTTGAAGATGCGGACGGATTTGATAATTAGTTGGTTGCCCATTTTTTTTGTCGCGTTTGTTTTGCGGTTTCAGCAGTTTTTAGACTTTTGAGGGACTGTGTGATGCAGTTTGATTTTGGCTTTGTTGCTCTCTGGTCAGCTGTGGGGAGCAGCAGGTGTTTTTGCAATAATATGGTTACTGAGTTCAAAAAAAAAAAAAACACCAATACATGGACCGCATATTTTTAGGTATGAGGAATAACTCTTGTAACTTATGAGCACGTTGATGATGAATTGACAAATAATTATGAATTAGTCAATTAGACCGTTTCTGCCATTCAACATGCCATCATCATTTCAATTTATCATGTTAATTAGCTAACAGATTCTTAAAGCTAATAATGTGCTACATAATCTGAAAATTAATTAGGATAATAAAGTAGTATTTGACCACCAATTTTATTAAAATATTCAACATTGTCCAATTCTCAGAAACGCCTCCAAGTTTTTGTTTTTGTTAAGAATTCATTTAAGTAGAGCGAATAAGGAATTCTTAGTTAACCTTAGTAACCATGAACTGCCACAAATGCGTAGGCCTGACCCAAGATCTTTCAACCACGGCCCGTTGTCCACCAATATAAGTTAGAATTTGATAAACAACAATATAAGAGTGTAGAGAGTAATTTGTTGTAAGTTGAATTGGCTCTTCGATGCCAATCCCTGTTAGTATCCTCATTTATTTATAGTGTTACAATGTATGTCTTGAACTCTCTATCCCATATCGCTTGGGGAATGATCTTGGCTTCTGTTTATCTAAACTTTGTCCCTCTCCCTCTAATAAGGCCTTTTAGAGGGAAATATGAGGGGATCTAATTTCTAATATAGTATCAGAGCCTACCCAAGTTGATGTGGGTCTTGCCCACTATCTAACCCACGTGTTAGGATCCGATACTCATTTCGGCCTACACGTGAGGGGGCGTCTTGAACTCTCTATCCCACATCGCTTGGGGAATGATCATGACTTCTGTTTATCTAAACCCTGCCCCTGCCCCTCTAATAAGGTCTTTTAGAGGAAAATATGAGGGGATCTAATTTCTAATAGTATGCAATTGGAGGAGAAATTACAGCAATGAGAAAATAATTAGGCAACTATACAAGGTCAGAGATCAATATACATATCCCATAATATAAGTAATTGGTCAAAGATTATTGCATCATTTAGGGAGAATGGGATCTGACTCCAACGGTTCTATGTTTCCTTTGATATTATTTACATCCTCCCGCAAGCTGACAGAGGGTGAATTCACCAACATCTTGGACAGCAAAAATTCAAAACGAGGTGCAGCGAGTCCTTTAGTAAATATGTCGTCGATCTGATCCTTCGTAGAAATATAGTGAAGAATTACATCTTTGTTGAGAATTTTTTCTCTAATGAAATGATAATCGACTTCTATATGCTTTGTGCGAGCATGAAACACTAGATTTGATGCCAAAGCTAAAGCTCCAAGGTTGGCACACCAGATTGTAAGAGGAGATAGCAATGGAATACGTAAATCTCAAAAAAATCATGTGAATCCAATAAATTTCAGATACCGCCATAGCTAAAGCTTTGTATTTGAACATTACGGCTTATATGTGTTTGCAAGAACTTATTAAAGCTACTTCTTCTTAGCTTCTACTTAAAGTTACGTTTGACTTAAAGCAACAAGTGTTTGTAAATCCTTCTTTGAAAGTAACTTAAAGTAAATAAAGTTAATTTTGTGGTGTTTACAGTAGATAGAGAGGAGAAACTTTTGAACCTTAAATTAATGCAATAATCATTACTTATTCTTATAAAATTATGGAAATATTAATGCTTCACACACATTTACACAGTCACGAGGTGGATAGTTACATATTAAAAAAGATAAAATAACTTAAATTGCTTTAGACAACGTTGAAAACATTAGAATTAAGGGATTGCACGGAATCTCGCCTACACGGGAATGGAAAATCCAATCCCGTTCCTGTCCCTTTGAGGACGAGATACCGTATAGACGGGATCCCGTCCTTGGCAAGATTACCTCGCGAGAATCCCTTCGATTTTCTGTGGCCTGAAAATCTGGAAATCGGAGGGATTTTCGCGGGAATCCCTCCAATTTCCAAAATTTAAATAGGCAAAAAAATGGCCAAATGGCTGGCGACTTCACGTCGGTGTGAGTGAGGAAAGTCGTGTGCGTGCGTTGAGTGAGTGTGTGTGAGGGATGAGATTTTTTTGCGTGCGTGCGTGGACTGGTGGCGAGCAGTGATGGTTGTATGGTGGTGGCTGGGGAGCTACGACGTCGCTTCGGCAGAGTGAAAGAGTGAGGAGAGATTTTTGTGGTGTCTGTACGTTTTGAGCATTTAATTTACTTCTTGCAATAACTCCCAAACCCCCACCAAAACTCCCCTACTGAAAATTGACAAGATTCCGGCCTCCTACAGTCCTACGGGAATCGAAAAACAATTTTCGTTCCCGTTCCGTGGATGGCGCGAATCAAGTCCCTCAGGTCGTGCCGGGAACGAGTTATTAGTGGCGGGATGTTTTTCGTGTGGGGAATTTTCGTGGGAAAGGACGAGAAAGGGAAATTCATGTTCTCGTGCCCACCCCTAATTAGAATGAGTGAAGATGAGAGTATTTCATCTTATTTTGAGAAGCTAATGAATCTTGCAAATGAATGTCAAAAATCAAAATCTAGGTGGCTCTCTATCCACAATCAACTTGTATACAAGCAATCAGAAAGCTAGTGTAGATATTTTTTTAAGATAAAATACTTTGCTCATAAAATAGCTCATATATTTTAACTTAATTATAAATAAAATAGAAAACAATGTGAGGCGTTAAGATGAAAAAATTCTAAAAAGATGGACAAAATATGGGACTTTTGCCAAATAATGAGGACATAATAAAAGGAAAACAATCAGTGCACGAGCTGAATGTGCACACATATAAAATATATTTGTATTTAGGGATAATTACACGTACACCCTCTAAGGTTTGGTGTAATTACAAAATCTCTCTTGAGATTTGAGTAATTACAATGACCCCCCTCAATGGTAAGTGATGATTACAATTACACCCCCTGAGGTCTGATGTAATTACAAAGCCTTCCCCTTAGGTTTGAATAATTATAGTGACCTCCCCTCTAACTAATAATTGTATATGCATTTTCAATTTTGCCCTTGATTAATTATATTGTTTAAATGAATTTAAATGCCTTGTGAAAATACTTGATATTTATTTAGTTTCAAGAGCTTGCATGTAATATTAAATACATTAATTACAGAATAAAAAGTATTAAAGGATACACTAAATTAATTTTAATTATTCTCACATATATTTATTTTTTTGCTCGTATAAAAAAACTTAATTTTACTACTCAATATTTCTTGACTAGAAAAATCTATTGGTGCGAGAATAAACGATAAAAACTTATGTCATAGTAGTAGAAAATATTGATTTTAATTTTACATTACAACGTAATTTCTTTAATAATTTTTTTTTTGAAATGTAGTTATCTCCACTTTTAAACAATTGTTAGGAATATGTTTCAAACTACATTTAGAAATATTTATTATAAAAAAATTAATTTATAATATAAAATTACAATTACTATTTTCTACCACTATGACATAAGGGTGTTTCTCGCACTAATAGGGTTTTTTTCATGTTAAGAAATAATGAGTAACAAAATTAGATATATTTGAGAATGAATAGAACTAATTTAGTATTTTGATACTTTTTATCCAATAATTAATATATCTAATATACATTCAAGCTTTTGAAATTAAATAAAATATCAAGTCTTCCAACAAGAGATTTAAATTCATTTAAACAAGAGAATTGATCAAGGGCAAAACTGAAAATGCATTTATAATTATTATTTAGAGGGAGAGATCTTTGTAATTACACCAAACCTCAGGAAGTGTAATTGTAATCATCCTTACAATTAATTGTTAGGAGAGGTCATTGTAATTACTCAAACTTCGTAGAGGTTTTTATAATTACACCAAACCTCAGAAGTGTAACTGTAATTATCCCTTTTATTTAACTTCACGTGCCCAATTGGCACAATATATATATCATTGGCAGATCGAAGAAACTGGATGACGGATGTAAACGTCTGACATTTATTTCATATTATATTGAAAAAAAGGACATGTCCAAATCCAGTTATTGGATTGGATTGGGCCCGTAGCTTTCACAAACAATATTCACATAACGGCGTCAAAAACTATGTCGGCGGAGGAAAAAAACAATTGCAGAAACTGACCTTTTTGTTATTACTAATGATAAATAAGCCCAGAACTTACCAAATTAGCAAATAATCCCCGGATTAATTTATGAACGACCAGATATCTCCAACTGTTAGAGTTTAAGTTTTCCATATTATAAGTATTTTATCCCTTAAAATATTATATCAAACGTGTGTTTACTAAACAATGTATTATAAAAATTATTATTTAGTTAGTGAATCATTTAACATCACAATGAGAATAATCGATAACCTATTTTTTCTAATAGTAATGTTAATTATATTTGTTTGATAAACCATGTCTACGAAATTCAATTGAAAATAAATTGATCAAACAAGTACAATGAAGTCAATATTTGTTATTAGTTTAATAAATGCATATCGAGTGTGCACAATTGACCAATTCCATAACTTTTCCATCTATAATTATATATTCACGATAAATGAGAGTCATGCATTCATAATAAAAAGTCCATATACATCGTGAAGCCCATAAAATTGTCAACACGAAAAACCCTTAAAGAAACAATCCATTCAACCCAGTCCAACTGAAATCAAAACGAAAATTCATGAACAAAGGGCAAAACAGGACATTTTTTTTCTAGTCTGAGTGAATGAATCTAGCCTGACAAGCAGGCAATGGGAGTTCAAACCGCAGTTCTAATAGTAATCACTCCTATCTCATTTGCGATATTGAAGGAACAAAAGTAAGTTTTCGATCTATTCTCGGACCAGATAGGGAATTAAGTCAAGTTGCCTAGAATGATGCACCAACTTCAGTAGCTTTTGTTGTCGCCGTCGCTTTGAAACAATGAATTGGCTATGTCGACATGAATCGAAAGTCTCGATCCCATATTTTGTTACAAGAATTACACACAAATTATATTGTCAATTTAAAACAAACACATGGGGTAAATAATGCAATTTACTCAAAGTTAGACATTAGGGCAACGAACACATCCTATAAATTTCCAGTTTGTCAGTCTTACCTCGTACAATCCCACACAATGTGACTGTCACGCCGATTTTGTCGGCGCTGCCACCTCCACAGGTGGTAGCTCACTCCAATTTCACCAATTACAAAACATATCACTCATTTCTCTTCTTTTTTTATTCTCATATATTTAATTACTTAAATCACAACTCGAAATCAGCCACATTCACCTTCGATCTGGCATGATTACTCATTTAAAAGGTTTATTTTTTTTAATTCTTTTTTTGAATTTCTATATCCAAGATCTTGTGAATTCTATAAATAGCCACTTTTTTGTTCGATTTACTGCTATATAATTTGTCTCTTGATTTTTAATTGTTTTTTTTTTGTTAAGCAGGGTATGGTTATTTGCAGATTTTGGGAGTTCTTGAATCATTGAATTGATAGCTTGGTATGTTGGATTTAGGCTGCCTTTTGAAATTTTATTTTTTTATTTTCATTTCTGTATCTATTCTTTTTTGCTATTTTTTTTCTTGTTAAGCAGTGTAAGGTTTTTCTTATATTTGGGAATTTATGCTGCTTGGTATGTGGGATTTTGGCCGCCCTGTAATTTAATTGAAATTAGACTTAAATATTAAAATCTATTGGGTTGTTAATCAAAGTTTTTTTTTTGAGGTAGTTAATCGAAGTTTATTTGATGCCTGATTGTTTTTTAATATATGCTGTTTATGACTTAGCTTTATGTTTCAAAAGAAGAGAGAAGTAATTTTGTTGATTCTTTTAGATCGATCCCTTATTTCATTTAAGTTCACAGAGGTTTTTATCTTATTTAAGAGCACTTTTGAATGGATATAGTAACTTTGCATATGCTTTCTCGATTTAGAATAAAGAAAACAAAAAAGAAACAGAATGCAGAAAGCGGACGTTGTTTAAAGAAATGGTTTTTGTTCAGTAGCATTACATAAGAATCTAACAAATAGGATAATACAAGAGTAATAAGAGAACAACATCAATAACAAAAAAACTAAAGAAGCACTCAGAAGTAACACATTGTATTTTTTTCCACGCTAATATCAGAGAATAAGCTGTCAAATTGCTATCATTAAATTATAAAAGCTACACTTATTATGTTGAACTTTGGTGTGTCATCTCTAATTATTTAACTTTTGAGAGAATATGCATTTTATCATAAGATATTTCGACTCCACCTCTCGGAGAGTGTTACTAACTAATGTCACATATGTTTTAATATTATTTGCAGGCATAGAGTAAATAAACCCTTCTTGAAGGAGTTGAATTGACCCGGTAGATAATTATGCAGACAAAAAGCATAGGTGACATTAGTCTTTGAGAGGCTTGTTCATTTGTAAAAGGTAAGACAATGAATTCTAAAATTAAATTTTAGTACTTCCGTAAGTGCTTGCCCCTGTCCACAGTTTGGAACATCAATTAAGTTTGTAACTTATCAACAATATTCACTGACCTTTGAAGGCCGCTTTGCAGAAACAAATGTTCCATCTTCTTTTAGAGTGTTCCACCATCATGTGTAGCTGAAACTTTTATTTGGTGATAAATGTGGTATGGCAACAATCGCAATGGAGCTCTAATGGCAAGATTGGCTCCAAGCATTTGCATTTATAAAACAAACATTCATCCACCACTTTCCCCTCTTCACAAAGAACCCCTTGTCACTTGAGCAGCTAATGACATGACTTACTGGAGTGTCCTGTGTTGGATTAATAGAAGCACATGTTTAAATGTTGCAAATTCTGTTGGCGGAGTTTCAACGCGGCAGAATAAGCAATATGGGAAGCTCAACTGCAACTGAAAGGGCGAAATGTAAGGGGCCCACTCTCAATGAACCGACTTGGCCTGTAGTGGCTAGGAGGTGTGTTTTGGTTTTCCGCTTGTTGAAAGCTGATTTTGGTTCAACAAATGCTCGTGTGACCATTAAGGTCTTGAGCTGCTTACAAGGTGATGGTGGGCCATTGTGCGATTCATTGACTAGACATGCTAAATGAAAGTCGATACATGGGTGAGTAGATTTTCACTTTTATGTGTGTTTCAGTTTGCTAGTATTCATACTTGTTAATTCCTGCTTTTGCTAATTGTATCGTCTAGTTTATTATATTGCTCATTTTCTCTTTCTTTCAATTATGCCGAATTATCTTTTGACTTTCTCCTTCAGTTGCTTGTAGCTGCTATGACTAGGACATATGGTTCATTGGACTGCAATCATCATACACTGATAATGGATGTGGAGTCCTGATCAGGATGTCATGGTTACTGAACGGATTCCTGATAGGGTTGTAGAGCTAAAGCCTATCAAAAAGTTGAAAACAAATTAATGTAGGGTCAGTAAGGAAATTTATTCAGAATGGGCGATAGCGAAGTAGGAGCATTCAATCAGTAAGGAAGTTTACAAAGACAATGCGCCTGGTTCAACAAAGGTCAGCAAGGAAGTTTTAACTATATCAGCCACCAGCTGTGTCTTCGAGTTATCTGATTCATTTGTAGTATTATGTTGTACTTGTCATAAACGTTTTTTTCTTTTTTTCCCCTTCCAGAGATCTGCTATGGATGTGATTACCCATTTTTACAGTAGGCATCAAACTATTTCATTTCGTTCAGACACAAGGAAGTTCATATGTACATCTGAAATTTTTCAGAAGAAATATTGCATTGAGGATGGACACTTCAACAAGCGAAAAACCAAAGCACGCCTCCTAGCTACTTCAGGCCAAGTCGGTTCATTGAGAATGGGCACTTTACATTTCGCCCTTTCAGTAGCAGTTGAGCTTCCCTTATTGCTTATACTGCCGTGTTAATGATCGGCCAATAGAATTTGCAATATTTTGACATGTGCTTCTATTAATCCAACAAAGGGCACTCCACTAAATCCTGTCATTAGTTGTTCAAGTGCCAATGGGTTCTTTGTGAGAAAGGGAAAGTGGTGCATGATTGCGTGTTTTATAGATGCTAATGTTAGGAGTCAATCTTGCCAGGAGAGTTCACCTGCCGTCGTTACCACATCACGTTCATCACCAAAGAAATCTTTCAGCTACACCATGCATGATTGAAGATGAGATACATACTGCATCAACAATGGCATCCAAATCAACGATAGTAGCAGCAGTTTAGAAGAAGAGAGAACATCAGTTCCTGTTAATGAGGCCTTCAAAGGTCAGAAAATACTGTTGATAAATTACCAGCTTAACGTTCCAAATTGTCTACAGCTTCAAGCACTTAGAGAAGTAATGAAATTTAATTTTAGAATTCATGTCAAGCATCTCAAAGACAAAACTATCAAAAGCAGGGTCTTAAGTTGTTTGTTGTTTGTCTGCCTAGTTAGTTATTTATACCAACATTCACCAGTTTAAAAACTGCTGATTGTTTGTCTATTGCAGGAGATGAAAAACAGAGGGTTGGAATTTGTGGAGGCATAGAACCAGGTGATGATACATGAAAACTTCCAGAATTGGAGATTGACAAGTTCTTCAATGAACGTTAATGTACAGGCCATTTATGGCATTGGATATGGAGGCTGCACTTTCTGGAAACGCTGTGAGGTCATTAAAAAAATCCCTCGATAAAAGATTGGCTTGGCGTGCGTTTGTGAAATCGGCAAGCACCATATACGAGGTTACAATTTCTTTTGCGCTTATCTATGATGGCTAAACTAAAAGTGTGGTTATTAGTTATTAAAGGGGATCCTCTTGGTTTAATATCTGATGAAAAATGGCCTCGGCATAAGAAAGAGCTTGAACTCAAAAGACTGACCAATAATCTTTACTAAGTAGCAGCTGGAAGCTCCGACTGAATTTTGTGTATTGTGTTTCGTCCGTGTTTACAACCTTCATGTATTGCACCTAGATATTTGGATTATCTTACATTCTTCATCTGAGATTTGTCATGACATTAAGCATTGATAATAATTAATAACCCTCTTTTAAGATTCTAATAAAACGAGTTATTGATCCAAGCAGCTAAAACATTCATCTGGAATTTCAAATTGATGATGAGCTTTTATAATATCTCTAACAATTTAATAATTACTTTGCAGATGATTCAAGCAACGATTGCACTTGATGAAATGATTAACAAGAATAACTTAGATTTCTCATGGCGCCGTTCGTCATCGTGGTCAGCAGCTGCCATCAGTGATGAGTAAGTTTCTGGCACTTTGAAACTGATGAGCTCGATCAGGACCAGATAAGGAGAAGTGGCAACTGTATCTGAATTCGACTGGAGAAGGGCGCATAAAACGTAACTAAAGAGAAGGAACTAATTAAATTTTTGGATACTAGATATTATTGCAAATAATATTATGAACCGAATTCCTCTGTAAAGCTTCTTCCATGAGGGAAATTGCTTTGAAGTTATTAAGGTTGAATACTGCCTGTAAAATATTAATATCCCCCTTTCTCTTTTAATTCTGCAGGTTTGTAATACATTGCTGCTTGACGCTTGATCTTTTGTATTAAGGCTAATAAGGCGTTTGCCTCTAAAATACATGCAAATATTTTCTTTTGGTAGCATATATATTAATACATGCCAATATAATTTTAGAGAACTGGCTTAATAGTAACGTTATCATGTTATGTTCGAATCATATATTGTTTCTAAGTAGGGCAAGAAATGATATTAATGATAGACTAGATATTATTGTAAATAATATTATGATAATATTGTGATAAATAGCCTACCTTAATTAGGACTCTCATTGTAAGTTGTATAAATATTACTCTTGATGAATGAAATATAGGCACGTAACCCCAAGAAATGATTTTGATGTAGTTAAGATGAATTGAATTATTATTCATAACCCCAAGTAATGGAATTGTGAAACATAAGAAGTTATTTTTGTAGAGATCGACAGAAATAATTTTCAATAAAAGGTGCGTCACCTAGGCTCTTTTCTTGCAAGAGTGGTAACGCGCGCCCAATAGCGTATTCAAGAATTGAACTTCGGGAGGGACTAATTTTTTTTTTTTTTTAACAAAGAACGATAGCCAAAAAGTTAAAAAGAACCCAAAAGAGAAAAAACCAAAACGATCCATGAGTAAATAAACTATTGTCTCGAACCAATTTTTTAGTTGTATAACAAAAAAAGAAAAGCGTACAAGGGTTGTGTTTAGTTGAGCTTTTAGTTCCAAAACAAAAACGTCCGCAATAATATATTTTACAATGGCTGTATTTTTAACTTATGATCTTTAAGAATTACAAGTTTGTAAGTATTGATAACCTACGATTTTCTTTAGATTTGCTTAATATTGTATAAAGGTTTTAGGACGAATTATCAAAAATGCCCGATAAGTTTGGCCAATATCTTTAAATGCCCGATTTTCCCAGACCTGCTGAAAATGCCCGGTAAGTTCTAACTTTTCTAACAAAAATGCCCGATTTGAAAAATTCGGGCATTTTATCCGACGTGGCATCCAAATCAATAAGTCGCGCTGCTGAATCAAAAAAACGCGCCCGACACCTATGATTTTTGGTCCGAAAAAACGTTTTCTAGAAATTAATAAAAATACAAAAAAAAGGGCATTGTTCATCAGCCCACTGTTTATCGGCCCATTACTCATCGGGTCACTTTTTATCGGCCCACCACCATCACTGTTCACCGTCGTCACTATTCACCCCGCCGCCGTTACTATTCACGGTCCGATCCGATTTCCATTTCCATTCAACTCCGATCTCCAATTTTCAGCGAGTGTGGTGGGGGGTGGTAGCGATCTGACGCGGGGGGGGAGGGGGGCGGCGTCAATCGACGTCGTCACCGCTGCAACGGTGAGTTGCAGCGGTGTGGGGTGGGGGGTCGCGATCTGACGTGGGGGGGGGGGGGAGGGGGGCAGCGTCAATCGACGCCGCCACCCGCTGCAACGGCGAGTTGCAGCGGTGTGGGGTGGGGGGGTCGCGATCTGACGCGGGGGAGAGGGGGCGGCGTCAATTGACGCCGCCACCTCAGTTGCAGCGGTATGGGGTAGGGGTGGTTGGCGAGGGGGGGGGGGGACGGGGAGGGGTTGGGGGCGGTGATGAAGATGATGATTTCTTATTTGTTTTTTAATTTTTTTTTGTCAAAATGTTTATTATTATTATATATATTTATTATATATATATTCGTTTATATCTTTATTATTATTAACATATATATACATTAGAAACGTTTTTTAGTCAGTGAATAGTAAACGCGATTTTTTGATTCAGCAGCGCGCCTCTTTGATTCGGATGCCACGTAGGATTTTTTTCCCGAAATTTTCATTTCGGGCTTTTTTGGTAGGAATTTTTAAATATACCGGGCATTTTTGGAAGGTCTGGAAAAATCGGGCATTTAAGATTAAAGGCCAAACTTATCGGGCATTTTTGATAATTCGTCCAAGGTTTTATAAAACTAATCGACGCCACCGTTCATAAGAAAGTTTTGATATTAATGTAGAAAATAATATTTTCTTCAAAAAAATGATAAAAGAAATATGTATATAATTTAATTGAATAACAAGATTATATTCGTATCAAATATATCCAATAAAGATCAGGTTTAGTTGTCATATTAGTACATATATACGAATTAATTCATTATAGTAGAATTTGCTTTTGCTAATTTCCTAACTTAATTAGAAGGAGTTTTTTACCAATCAAAATAACACATGAGGTAATATTGTGAAGTTGGAATTTTTAAATCTACCCATTAAGTTTGCCCATTTTCTAAATCTACCCAAAAGAATTTCGGGCTTTAGAAATACCCCGTAACTATTGGTATACCTTGTCAAAAATATCAATTTCTCTTATTCGGGCTATTTCGTCCACGTGGCTGCCAATGCGATAAAATGTCGTTCCAGGAGTAAAAACGTCGCGCCATGTCATTATATTCCACCCCAAAAAACGTTTTTCACTCATTACCATCAAAATATAAATAAACCAACACTTATATATATATATATATAAAAAAAAAAAAAGGATTCCCCCAATAAGAGAAAATGGGTATTTTTGACAAGGTATACCTATAGTTACGGGCTATTTCTGTAGCCCAAAATTCTTTTGGGTAGATTTAGAAAACGGGCAAACTTAATGGGTAGATTTAAAAATTCCTCCTATTAGTAATTTATCGCCTTGGCAGCCACGTGGACAAAATAGCCCGAATAAGAGAAAATTGGTGTTTTTGACAAGGTATACCTAAGTTAGAGGCTATTTCTGAAGCCCAAAATGCTTTTGGGTAGATTTGAAAAACGGACAAACTTAATGGGTATATTTAAGAATTTCTCCTATTGTGAATTAAACATAACATATGGTAGTTTTACATATAGGTACATTGTTTTTAAAAAAGCATATCCTTGGGGCAGTCAATGCGCCAATGCGCATGCCATGACATTTTCTTTGTTTGCTCTACAGCACGAGCCTCATACAGAGCCGCACTCCCCCCAATTTGAGGGACAACCAGTCACTCCCAGCAAATCCTTAGTCACTCCCAGCAAATCCTTGGTGACCCACAGTACTTTCTTTCGAAAAGCATATCCTTGGGGCAGTCATATTCCAAAAGTGATCCCTCGAACTTCTCAGTCGGATCAAAGTTGTCCCACAACAAAAAGGGTTTCTATTTGTACAAATGGTACTTCGAACTTGGAACGAGCATAAGAAGTTAACGAGACTTGTTAGATCGGTCGCTCAGGGTCTTTGGTCTCTATCCGAACCCGATGAAAAAAATGGATTCACTTCATATGGACTCTTTGAGAATGATCTGGATATGTAATTGTTGGACTGTGACTCATTACTATTTTCTGGACTGTCGGTGTGGTGAACACACCAAATACGGTACACCAGGTGTGCAGCGAAAATATTGAAAACACGAGACTTAGTAACTTTTGGCATATTATTATTAATTAATAACTTGTCGTGTGTTAGGTAAAAGTTCAATGAGGAACAAAACAAGGTAATCACGCAAGATATGTGATTATTAAATACAACAAGCGATTAAAGAGAACTAACTCTTACACCTGGCCTCAACTAGAACAACTTGAAAAACTTCATATTTTAGCTATAAACGAGAAACAAATCAACTCTCTAGCTAAAATAATTCTAAGACTCGTAATCAAAATGAAGTGCAACCTTCCTATTTATAGGACACGTCCAAGAGCCTTGCTTAAGAAATGGATCGCCATCAATCTTCCATACTTATCTTCTTAATTGATGTCGATCCTCTTGGAGCCAAAGATCCATCCCGATCTTGTAGCAATCTTCTAAGGAGCTATATATCTACTTGATATATATGCAAAAGTCATGCCCCATCTTGCTTCTAAATCAAGTCACACACCTAGAATCTTTTCTTCGGATATAGTTCACAATTGTGTCCAAGTTCGTCATTATCTTTTTTAAATAAGATAACTCCATGATCTTCTAAGTGAATCATATTATCTCTTCATCTCTTTTAATCTGAAAGACAAGCTCAAATAAACTAGGAAACCTGCTAATTAAAAGGTTAGTGAAAAAGGCAAAATATATAAATATTATTAAATTTATATAAATATGTAAGTGCGGAACATCGGGTGTGTTGACAACATCGTCACAACACCTAGTATATCTGCACTTACATGATCTATTTCATGGCCTATTAGACGTATAAGGTGCTCTCGTTGGATCTTCACGAGCATCAAAAGATTGCAGTGTGGGTACTGTTTCAACCTATGATGTGCGGGTACACCTAAAAACTAATGATGTTGGCGTATCGGTTAATTAAAAGAAAATAAAAATTTATCGATACATATCCGATGCATATTTGGGGCGTATCAGAAATATTTTGGGTCCTTTTATAAATTTTTAAATCGATGGTTAACTTCAATAAATACTACCTACGATTAAAAATTAAAACAAAATCTTTTAATCTAATTAACTAGCTCACTATCATAATTCCACTTTTTTTTAACTTATAATAAAAAGTTCCTCTTTCTCACCCTACCTCCATCAATACACCAAATCCATGGTCGTTGCCACCTTCTACCCGCCCACCGTGCTACCTCACGCCCACCACCTTCGTAATTCACTATTTTGTTTCTACGAATTAATAATTTTGGTATCAATTTTTATATACGAATTAGTTTACTTACTATGAACGTGCCATTTAATTTTATAATATTAATATTAACATATATATATGTATCATTGTCATATCTGTATCGCCTACTTTTTGAAAATCTGTATAGCCGTACCCGTACTGTACCATATCTGTATGACCGTAACCGTACCCGTGCAACATAGGTGTCAACTCTATTGCTTGTGCTTTTTTGCAAAGAAACAAGGTCGCCTTCTTGAAGAAACAATACATATCTGTGATTATGTGAGTAGAAAAAAAACCTTTGGATTATATTAGTCTTTCTCAAATAAGATTAATCAGAAATTAAACACCGCCAACGTACAAGTAAAATATATTTTCATATAATCTAACTTTTACTTTTTTGAGAAGCATTTTCTTAGCAAACTTATGCATGCTTTCAAGTTCTGTAGAAGAAATACGTGTGCCATTCAAACGATTATGACATAACATTACATAAACGTCAAAGGAATGTATATGAGTGAAGTGGTGTTTGGAACTTCTAATCAGATAGTACAATTACTGTTTTGGTGTTATTTGCGCTGCATATGAATGACAAACCATTTCGTAGATATTTGTTATTTTTTATTAAATTAAATATTTTGCTCATAGGAAAGCTAGGGGGAAATCAGAATTTTGGTTTAGGGGACAAAAATAACACTAAAGATTATTTTTTCGTAAACATTATTTAGATTAAGAAATATTGACCCCACCAATATATAATTATATATCATCCAAGTGAACAGGTTTATGTTTTTTAACGAGTTTTTTTTTATTACATATATAATGCATCATGCATGAGATTTTAGTTAATATGTTCGTTTGCCTACACCAAATTTCTACTCAAAACTTACAAACTTAATTTAGAAGAAAGAGAAACAAAAAGTAATAGTCACATTAAAATAAAGTATATTTGAAATATTACTCTAAATGGCCTTTTGTGTCACTTCATAAGTGTCAAAAGATATAAAATTCAGAAAATGGTATTTAGTAGTGAATCAAGTAAAAATTAAAGCTACATCGTGAAACTAATTATGAACCAATTAAGTTTTTATCAATGAACGAAATAAATTAAGACTTTGAAATACATAATGAGTAAAGTAAGCATGTTTTTTTGGATAGATTATTACGGAAGTAGATTAAATTGATCAATATATATTCTGATGATGATAAACGAAAGAAGAGTACAAACAGAAAAGATTGAATTGATCAATACGAATTTAGAATATATTCTCTTGCACTTATGTTTAATATGTTTATTTTATTTCCTCACCTGCCCAAGAAACTGGATTTAAAGTCTGACATTAATTTCTTATTATATTGAAAAAAAGAACATGTCCAAATCCAATTATTGGATTCATGGATTGGATTGGATTGAATTGGGCCCGTGGCTTTTACAAACAATATTCAGGTAGAGAGAGAAAGACAGAAAGGCGTCAAAATCTATGTCGGCGGATGAAAAATACAATTGCAGAAACTGACCTTTTTGTTATTACTAATGATAAATAAGCCCAGAGCTTGTCGAATTAGCAAATAATCCCCGGATAAATTTATGAACGACCAGATATATCTAACTGTTAGAATTTAAGTTTGCCATATGAAACTATTTTATCCCTTAAAATATTATATTAAACGCATGTTTACTAAACAATGTATTATAAAAATTATTATTTAATTACTGAAATATTTTAGAAATCATTTAACATCACAATGAGAATAATGTATAACCTATTTTTTCTAATAGTAATGTTAATTATATTTTTTTGATAAACCATGTCTATCAAATTCAATTAAAAATAAATTGATCAAACAAGTACAATGAAATCAACATTTGTTATTAGTTTAACAAATGCATATGGATTGCGCACCGATTTAATAATTTTTCTATCCATATTGACAATAATTGAGAGTCATGCATTCATAATAAGAAGTCCAGTTACATCGCGAAGCCCATACAAATGGTCAAAACGAAAAACTACCTAAAGATACAACTCATTCGACCAAAGTCAACAAAAAAAAAAATCCAAGAATAAAAGGCGGAACTCGAGACATTAATTTTTTCTAGTAGCTCCGCCAACTGAGCGAATGAAATCTATCCGGATAAGCAGACAGTGGGAGTTCAAACCTCAATTCTAATAGTAATCACTTCTAAGCTCATTTGCGATATTGGAAAAAAATCGATATATTCCCGGACGAGATAGGGAATAAAGTCAAGTAACCTAGAATGCCGCACCGACTGCAGTAGCTTTTGTTGTCGCCGTCGCTTTGAGACAATGAATTGGCTCCATGGACATGAATCAAAAGTCTCGATCCCATATTTCCTTACAAGAATTACACAACTTCTTTTGTCAATTAAAACAAACACATGGGGCAGCGTATGCAATTTACTCAAAATTAGACATTAGGGCAACGAACGTGTTCCAGTTTGTCAGTCTTACCTCGTACAATCCGACACAATGTGACTCTCATGCCGATTTTGTCGGCGCTGCCACCTCCATAGGTGGTAGCTCACTCCAATTTCACCAATTATTACAAAACAGATATATATATATATATATATATATATATCACTCATTTCTCTTCTTTTTTTTATTCTCATATATTTAATTACTTAAACCACAACTCGAAATCAGCACACATTCACCTTCGATCGGGCATGATTACTCATTTGAAAGGTTCATTTTTTTTATTATTATTTTTTGTTTGCCTTGAATTTCTGTATCCAAGATTTTGTGAATTCTATAAATAGCCACTTTTTTGTTCGATTTACTGCTATATTTATTTGTCTCTTGATTTTTAATACTTTTTTTGTTAAGTGACAATTTAATTTGTTCGATTTTTAATCTGGTATGGTTATTTGCAGATTTTGGGAGTTCATTAATCATTGAATTGATAGCTTGGTATGTGGTATTTTGGCTGCCTTTTGATTTTATTTTTTTATTTTTTTATTTCATTTTTGTATCTATGTTTTGATGAATTTCGATATACATGGTCACATTTTTGTTCATGCCTTTTATTAATTTGTCTCTTGATTTTTAATTCTTTTTTTGTTAAGTGGCAATTTAATTTGTTCGATTTTTAATCTGGTATGGTTATTTGCAGATTTTGGGAGTTCATAATCATTGAATTGATAGCTTGGTATGTGGGATTTTGGCCACCCTGTCAGGTAATTGAAATTAGTCAATTAGACTTAAAGATTAAAATCTAGTGGGTTGTTAATCAAAGTTTATTTGATCCCTAATTGTTTTTTAATATATGTTGTTTATAACTTTAATTTTTGTTTCAGAAAACAGAGAAGTAATTTTGTTGTTTTTTATTTTAAATCGATCCCTTAGATCCGTCAAATATAGTAAATTATGATCCAAATACATGTATAGTCAATCCTTTTGATCTGTAAAATCTAGTAAATTTAAATCTAAATACATATCTAGATCGATCCTTTTGGTGATTTGCGCGCACATGCTTGTAACTACTATCTTTGGTGTACTTTTAAAATCCTTGTTTCATTAAGGTTCGCGGAGGTTGTTTATCTGATTTAAGAACATGTTTGAATGGTAGTAACTTTTGAGAGAACATGCATTTTATCATAAGATAATTTGACTCCACCCCTAGGAGAGTGTTACTAATGTGACATGTTTTAATATTATTGGCAGGCATAGAGCAAATAATCCTTCTTGAAGGAGCTTAATTAATCAGACACTTTTAGAGGTTTCGTCATTCGTAAAAGGTAAGAAAACGAATTCTAGAATTAAATTTTAGTACGTATGTAAGTGCTTGACCCTGTCCACGGTTTGGAACATTAAGTTGGTAACTTATCAACGATATTCACTGACCTTTGCAGAAACAAATCTTCCCTCTTCGTTCTGAGTGTTGCTGCTTTCGTGGACTTTGGATGGCATTGTTGACGCAGTATCACATGCTCCACCATCATGTAGCTTAAACTCTTCTTTGTCAATCAGCTTGACATGGCAACAGTCGCAATGGAGCTCCCCCGACAAGATTGACTCCATGAATTTGCATCTACAAAACACGCCTTCCTCCACCGATTTTCCCTTTTCACAAAGGTCCTCCCTCAACTTTGATGTTTGAGATTTCACACAAGGATCGTACTTTGAGTCCAACGAGTTATTCACCCCAGTCATTGAAGTTCTTGAGTCCACAAAAGTATCTTCGAATTTCATCGCAGATTGTTGAAAGCTCTTTCAAGTTATGGTTGTAGAATTCTTTGGAACTCGATGTCTTGTTTTGTACTTTTGCAACCTCTTCTCCATTCTCCATTCTCCTTTCAACTTGTCATCTTTTAAGAAATCAAGAATCGTTATACTTTCCAAACCACTTTGATAACAAGCCCACGAAGTGTATGCAAGAGATATTATATCTTCATGAATTTCCTCAATTTTGGAAGGACATTTGACATCTGAAAAGATACAAACAATACAAAGACAATATATCATGTTTCTTTGGAGAAAAATAGACTAACCTTTTCCGCGTATAACTCCCTATAATCTTGTTTTCCTTTGCAACTTGGCCATTGGACCAACAAATTTACTGAGAACGAGGTTCATGCCCCCCTCCCCCCTCTTTTGGATGACCAACGGAGTTGCAATAGGATGGACCTCTTTCAGAAAATCTTTTCCTGAAATAGGGGAAAAACCAGTCTCCTTTAAGAACTCTAGTAAGAGGTAACTCTAGTAAGAGGTGGACTCAAACAGAAGGTGTGATACATTTCGTCACAGCCGTCACACAAGAGAACTTTATCATCCCTCTCATTGTTGTAACATTCTTTACACAACCCCTCCCAAGGAGCTTTGGGCTTTTCATTGGCAGAAAAACATTCTTTATATCCTTCTTAGCATTGGCACTAGAGTATCCTAAAGTTTTGTATTGCCATAGCCTTTGTTGTACTGCAACAACCTGACTCAAGAGATAATGCGGGCTGCTTTTTGCGAATTAGCCTGGTTTGATTTTCCTTACTGGATTGATTGGATCGACTTTCAAATCATACGGGCATGGTGGTACTTCTAATGAATAAAAGAGGCGGAATTGCTATTTATGCATAACCCGGGGTTAGTGTGCTGGTCAGCTGCATGTGGATGCAGGAGTACGCGGTGGTAGACCGGGAAGCTTTCTTGATTCTAATTATTTGCCTTAGGGAAGCTTGGGAGAAGTCAGCCCTTAAGGTAGATGTTTTCTGTTGTTTCTGTACATTGCTTTATTTGTTATTGTCTGCTTACTGATTTTCATTTTGGCATTCAACATTTAAACATGGTATGAAATCAATTTTTTTTTAATAGCTTAACTGAGTATCATCAGTTTATTTTTTCCAGTTACAGCTTGTACCTGTTTTTTCTTTCTTTTTTTTTTCCTTTTTGGATCGATATTAGTTTTTGGAGATCTACATTTTACTCTAGCATATATTATAAGAATTTTAAGTTCTGATGGCCGAATTTGGTGGTTGATTCTGCACTAACCCAGCTACTGTCTGTTAGGCTTTGTATTATAACATGAACTTCTAAATGAGTTAAATATTTCCTTTATATGTCTTCGGAAAGGAGCAAAATGTTTTCGTGTCAATTGTGGAGCCACCTTATGATATTACCACGAATTTAGTCAGATCCCTCATAATTCGATTTCAATTAAATATCACTCAATTGAGTTAAATTAGTGTATAATCTGCAGTAGAATATCAGAAAATGCTATCAAGTTATTTAATAAATAGAGAGAATTCAAATGCTTCCAAAGTTTGTTGATGATTGCTTTTTTTTTTTTGTCATATCTATGGTGCATGGGATGGGAGATAGTAGATTTTCACTGAACTACTTATAATAGTCGAAGACGGTTTTATGTTGTCAGTTGATATGTTAGATTTGTAATGATTACTACTTTAGAGGACTGAGGTATCTATATCAGCCACCAACTGTGTCTTATAATCATCTGATTCATTTGTATTACTATGTTATATATATTTGTCCTTAACGTTTCTTTTTTCCTTCCAGAGAGCTTCTCTGGATGTGATTAGCCCCTTCTACACAGGCACGAGCATCCGCAATGTTGCACTGTGTTACGGAAAACAACTGCTTCCTTCTTCAACTTAGTTAGAGTGAAATCGACATATCCTGGTGACTCTCGGTTTTTAGTGATGATAGATATACAATTAGAAAATGGAGTTTACTGCAGATCGCATCAGAGGATGTTCGGGAGGTTTGTTGTAGTGTATTAAATGCTTTTTTGAGATAATAATAGCCTGCGTTTCACAAGTAGTAGACCTTTTTCTTGTGTTTGTAAATGTTTTGTGGTGACCAAGGATGGGGATTTATCATTGTTTGCTTATTTTCTAGCTGAACGTGTTTACTGTTTTCTTTTCTGCATAGGACAATTATATTTATTCTTGCATTATTTTGTTTGGTTACCCGTGCATGTATGGGATAAAAGCCCCATCACTATTGCGATTCTATTGGTTTTCTGTATTACTCTTAGTTTGTTCATTGCAATTCTATTGGTTTTCTGTAACTTCATTTATATTTTGATCTGGCAGTTATGGAGAGATTCGCCACACGCATTTGACAATTTACTTGAGGATTTTGAACATTCATATGAAAAGGAGGTATTACTACATCTTTTACCTTTATCAGTTGCTTGCACTCCTTTCCCTCAACTTCGCTAATATTTTCCACCAAGTGGTAGACCATGAACCCTTGAAATCATTTGGAGAAGAAGTTGAGAAGAGTGATATACTGTTCAGTTGATATTGAAATTGTTGTGCTTCTAAAATCTGATGACGGATTTTGTGCATCAATAATCTCTGTTAGGCTTGCGAGGCATGAATCATATGGCACCCTATGCTTAGAAATTGGGGGGGGGGGGGGGTCAGATATTTTGTATATCTTGCCAATTTTGATGTATCGAATGGACTTTCACCACCTTTATTATTTGCACCATTAGTTTGATGTTGGTTCTTTTCAAGACCAGATTTAAACATCTATTTTATGCAATATTATTTTCAGTTCTGGAAATATAATTGTACTTTTTAATGCAGTTTTCTGCTCTAAATCTGATTTGAGTCCAAGAGAAGTAATTTCCTGAGTTACTTGAGACAAAGATGGGGTCTGCTTGCTAATGAAAAAGAATGCTCTATATGCTCATGAGTTAGAAATATAGAGTGTTGTATTTCAATTGCTCGCATTATCTGTCTGTTATATTTTGCTTACAAAGTTTGTGTTTTCTCTCGACAGGTTGTTACGGTGCAACAAAGGCTATGGCAATACACAACTTTAGGATATAGTGCTAATGTTAAGAAGGATATAAAGAATGTTCTTATTTCTGCCAATGAAAAGCCCAAAGCCCCTGGGAGGGTTGTGTAAACAATGTTACACTGATGAGAGGGATGATAAAGTTCTCTTATGTGATGGTTGTGACGAAATGTATCACACCTTCTGTTGAAGTCCACCTGTTACTAGAGTTTATGAAGGAGAGTGGTTTTGCCTTGGTCATCCAAAAGGGGGGAGGGGGATGAAGCTCATTCTCAGTGAATTTGTTGGTCTAGTGGTCATGTTGCAAAGGAAAAAAAAGATTATAGGGAGTTATGCGCGTAAGAGGTTGGTCTACTTTTCTCCAAAGAAACATGATATACTGGCTTTGGATTGTTTGTATCTTTTCAGATGTCAGACCGCTTTCCAAAATTGAGGAAATTCATGAAAATATAATATCTATTGCATACACTTCGTGTGCTTGTTATCAAAGTGGTTTGGAAAGTACAAAAGATTCTTGATTTCCTAAAACATGACAAGTTGAAAGGAGAATTGGAGAAGAGGTAGCAAAACCAAGTACAAAACAAGATACGAAGTTTCAAAGAATTCTACAAGCCATAACTTGAAAGAGCTTCAACAATCTGCGATGAAGTTCGAAGATGCTTTTGTGGACTCAAGCACCTTAATGACATGAGCAACTGACTCGTTGGAGTCAAAGTACGGTACTCGTGTGAAATTTCAAACATCAAATTTGAGGAAGGACCTTTGTGAAAGGGGAAAATTAGTAGACGAAGGCGTGTTTTGTTGATGCAAATGCTTGGAGCTAATCTTGTCGGGGGAGCTTCATTGCGCTTGTTACCATGTCACGCTTATCGACAAAGAGGACTTTAAGCTACATAATGGTGGAGCATGTGATACTGCGTCAACAATGCCATCCAAAGTCCACGAAAGTAGCAACACTCAAAAAGAAGAGGGAACATACGTTTCTTTAAATGGGACCTTCAAAGGTCAGTGAGTACTGTTGGTGAACAACCAGCTTAATGTTCCAAAATCCAAATTGTGTAAAGCATCAAGCACTTAGAGAAGTACTTAAATTTAATTTTAGAATCCATTTCTCTGAGGTTGTATGAGCTAAGTAAGAAGGCTCTCAGAGACAAAACTATGAAAAGAAGGGCCTTAAATTATTGCTTGTTTTTTGTATGCATAGTTATTTATACCAACATTTAACAGTTTTATACCTATGAATATTTGTCTGATTGTTTGTCTGTTGCAGATAATAAAACACTTTGAGTGGAATTTCTAGAGGCATGGAGCAAGGTAATGGTACATTACTGTCACAAAGAGGTATGGAATTGTAGATTGACAAGGTCTTCAAGGAGTGAGAATGTTCACTTAGGCCATTAATGGGAAAAGCCTGTCAGGTGTTAAAATGGCTCAAGAATTATCTGTTAGATATTGAGGCTGCCCTGTCTGAAAACACTTTGAGATAACCAAAAACATCCCTCGATAAAAGATCGGCTTGGCATACGTTTGTGAAATCTGCAAGCACCTATGAGGTTACAATTTTTCCTTTTTTTCTCTTTTGTTTTGCTTTATCTTTAACGGCTAAATACGCATGTGGCTATTAAGGCGATCATCTTGGCATAAACTTTGATAAAAGATGAACTGAGCTAGCATATGAAAGATCTTGAACTCCAAAGACTGAATACCTTACCTGCATAGCAGCTGAATCCCAAGACTGAATTTACCTTATTATGTGTCGTCCGTATTTATTACCTCCATGTTTTGCACCTGGAATATTTGGACTGTGATTTAAAGCCTTGCAGCCTATCCTTGAAACAGCCATCTTTACTTTGTTGTATAATGCCAATCAAGGGTTGACTTTTGTAGGTTGATAAATTGCTCCGTGAAAGTGCATGTACCTTTTCTCATCTGAGATTGCAGCCTTGTCACCTTAAGCATTGAAAAAATAAAAGAAAAAAACCGTTTTTAATAATTCTGGAAAACAAGTTGTTGATTCAAGCAACTTAAACATTCATCTGGATTTTAAATTGATGCTGAGCTTTTATAATATCTCTAACAATTGAATAATTACTTTGCAGATGGTTCAAGCAACGATTGTAGTTAAAGAAATGATTAACAAAGAGTTACTTAGATTTGTGATGGCGCAGTTCGTCATCATGGTCAGCAGCTGCCACAATCTCTACCTTAGCTGCTTTGTCTTTTCGAATCTACTCCTTTGACGCTGCCATCACTGATGACTGATGAGCGAGTTTTCGCACTTTGAAACTGAATGAACTTGATTCAGGATCAGAAAAGGAAAAGAGGCAACTGTATCTAGATTCGACTGGAAAATAATTGTGCATAAAATCCGACAAGCGACAAGGAACTAATTAAGTTTTTCGATGCTGCCTCTGTAAAGCTTCTCCCTCGTGGGAAATTGCTTTGAAGTTATTAAGCTTGAATTGCCTGTAAAACATTGATACCCGATTTTGTCTTTTAATTTTATTTCTATTATTACCATGCTGTTTGCGGCTTGATCTTTTGTATTAGTGTTGTTTCTTCATCTTTTGTATTAACGCTGGTTGATGAAGGTTTACTATGTGGCTGTGAATTGAACTTTCTTGCCATAAAACATGCATCGCCTCGACTGAGTTTCACTTACATGGTAATAGTAGGAGATGTAATATAATATTCACAAACGAATTGACATGTAAATATGCGAATGTAACGTCTGTTCTGCATCTGTATAGTTTTTGCCTCTCGAAATTTAGAGAAAAAGAGCGTAAAAGGTTACTTCGTTAGTGAAACAAGAGATTACAAAGTGTGAACTCCAGACTCCAGAGTATGTTCTGCCAAATCCCTTGGTTGGATTATTAAAAATCTGAGTCGGACTCTTCAAGTTGTTCAACAGTCGCTCATGATGTGAACTCTAATGTTCATATTCAAGAATTGGGTTTATTAAGCAGCCACTCATTCTGAAATCTGAACTTATTTTAGTCTGAAATGTCCAATAAATAAAACCTTTGGGACTGGTTGGAATCCTTTTTGTCAATGTTCTAACACATATGCCTTGGAGAACTGGCTTAAGCCAATGCTTTTCGAGTTTTGTAATGTTATCAATTTCATTTATGGTTCGATTTTATGAAAAAATCTTGAAATTGATTGAATTCTTAATGCAAGCATATATTTTATCAAGTGGGGCAAAGAAATGATATAGACCAACTATTAAACTAACAACACGAATAAGTGGAATACTAATATATTATCTTCCATGAGAAAAGGTGAAAGGGATTAGTTAAGAGCTAAGATAAACACCATGACTAATTAATTAAGTTTTAAATATATTAAAGTTGGAATAATAGCATGGATCAAAGTTTCGTTTTGAGAAGTAGTTTCGTGTAACTCAAAAATAAAAACGTGTCGAAAATATTTCGATACAATTTAGGAATTTCGTAATGTTACAAATAACATTATGAAAAATTACGAAAGTAATAAGAATAAGTTCATCCCAATTTCGTTTTGTTTTGGTTGAAATATTTTGTATAGATTCATCCCAATTTCGTTTCGTTTTGGTTGACATGCAAACTGAATATTATTGGTTGTTTCGTACTGTTGTACCATAATTTGGTGTGATTCCCTTATTGGGCCTATCAAAACACTATTGTCCTACAAATGTACCGGCCCAAAAGGCCCATTCATGAGCCAGATCGGCCCAAATAAGCCGTCCCAACAAAGGGGCCCAAAAGCCCATTATGCAAGCCCGATATACCATATGGCATATGAATACAGCTTATGACATATGTCATATGACATATAAGGCCTTGGCCCATTAACAATGGCCCATACCTGCTACTACAATCAAGGAGGTTGATCATCTATAAATACCAGATTCCTCCTCATTTACAAGACACTTTTTCCTCTTCTCATAGTTACTACTCTGGTTGATCTACGGTGGTGGACCTACAGAGGTTGATCTACAGCGGTGGACCTACAGAGGTTGATCTACAGCGGTGGACCTACAGAGGTTGATCTACAGCGGTGGACCTACAGAGGTTGATCTACAGCGGTGGACCTACAGAGGTTGATCTACACCGGTGGACCTACAGAGGTTGATCTACAGCGGTGGACCTACAGAGGTTGATCTACAGCGGTGGACCTACAGAGGTTGATCTACAGCGGTGGACCTACAGAGTTGAGCTACATCGGTGGACCTACAGAGGTTGATCTACGGCGGTGGACCTACAGAGGTTGATCTACGGCGGTGGACCTACAGAGGTTGAGCTACAGTGGTGGACCTACAGAGGTTGATCTACGGCGGTGGACCTACAGAGGTTGATCTACGGTGGTGGACCTACAGAGGTTGATCTACAGCGGTGGACCTACAGAGGTTGATCTACGGCGGTGGACCTACAGAGGTTGATCTACAGCGGTGGACCTACAGAGGTTGATATACAGCGGTGGACCTATAGAGGTTGATCTACAGCGGTGGACCTACAGAGGTTGATCTACGGCGGTGGACCTACAGAGGTTGATCTACGGCGGTGGACCTACAGAGGTTGATCTACGGAGGTGGACCTACAGAAATTGATCTACGGAGATTGACTTATAACATTTTGACCTGTCAAGATTGATGAAGGTCCAACCTTCACCTTCGACCACGATCGGCCACCATAGAGAAATAATGAACTACGTTCGGCTTGATTCCCTACATGGGATACGTAGGCAGCTTGGCTTAACCCCAAGTTCAGTCCGTAATCAACACCCTCCCCAATTCGTATCATTGACTTCTAGCTGACGTAGACGCCATCAACGAGCATCAACTAACCAGGCATCATAGCGCCTACTCCGGGCCTGCCCTGGCTTAGTTCACGTGTCGTGTTTTTTAGTGCAGGTTTTCCGAACTCAAAGCTAGCTTGGACCAATCAGGAGCTCGAGCTAGTCTGACGTGGAGTGACTAGTCAGCATACGAAATTACCCCGCATCAGTGGCGCTGTCTGTGGGAAACCACTAAGTGCACTGTAAAAGAAACACCCGTGTTCATCACTATGGTAAGCGGCGCAAGCAAACTCCCGCAACATGCAATCTTCATCGCCAAACAGATTTGCAGCGTACGAACTCCTCACTGCGACTCGAATGAACGCCAACGAACAGCAGCTTCGCCCGGAACTCCTTACACGGACATCAGCCTTAGTGATCTCCTCGGGGAACAGTTGTACGGCTACTCATCGCGCCAACGTTACAGCAAGCCCAACCTCCTTGCACCAACAAACATCAGTCACGCGATCTCCTTGTGTTGATGAACATCAGATGCGCGATCTCCTTGCATCGACAAACAACAGCAAACCTAATCTCATTGTGCCGACGAGCAGCTTTGCAACTATCTCCCTTGCGCCAGCGAACAGCAGCCCGCGCGACCTCCTTATGCCGTCTACGAACAACAACACGCATGAATCCCTCGTGCCGATGAACAGCAGCTACACGACTTCCTTGTGTCGACGAACATCAGCAACACGGTTTCCTTGTGTCGACGAACAGTAGCCGCGAAACCTACTTGCGCCGACGAACATCAGCAACGCAATCTTCTCCGTCACAAATTCACCATGCACGAGCATATCTGCAACTGAACTCCCAACGTGCGAACTCTGAGAACAGCTGCAAAACTTCGACGAACGAGAAATCCTTGCATGTGAAGCATCAAATTATGGACACTTATGAAGTTTGCAACGAGCTCGACTGCGACAACCCCGCTACAAACTGGGGGACTTAATGGTGCGCCATAATATGGATAATGACACGTCAACCCTATCATGTCAACCACGTTAGTCCTAGAGCTAACGTCCCTCCTAATGCACATCAACTGTTAGGGTCAACATGGAGGATCAACCCATCGAAGGAAAGCACATTGCACTCCTACAAAAGAAAGCACATTACACTCATACAACTAAGGATATAATCAGCTTATAAATACCCCCATTAATCACAATCAAAGGGTCAACCCATGGCCCCTGCTTAGGGCTAACCTGGGGCATCCCTTAGTCATAACACACAATCCGACAACAATCAAGAGACGTTCCACTACGACGTCACTCTACACAACGTGGTAGAGCGTAGTCACATACACTACACAAGGCACAACATGACCTTTAAAAAAGAATGGCGGATGAAAGTCTCCTACAAACTGTAGAGATGATAACATCCTGACACTTTCATCATTGTCAACTCAACTGCAATATGAAACTGGGGGACTCTCTATATGATTGAAACAACTGGCACAAGTTGTTATAGCTATGCAAATGATGGTGATAACACATGCAACAATGACTAGGTGTACGAAAGCAACTAAGAGGATCAACGCCGCTACTCAGCAACGAGAAGAACCTTCTGCTATAGGAGAGTTGATGCAACGATCCCAACGCAGAAACGTGCACCCGCGAACACATAACCTCCAAATGCTCGATCGCTGAACAAACGCCACGAACTCTCGGCATGTACGAGCTGCTCCTTGAAGCTGTGCGAACTCTCGAACTCGCAAACTCTTTTCAACGACCCCTCCATCAAAACTTAGCACGCCGGAACTCCTCACGCCGATGAGTGGCAGCACGAACTCCTCGCGTCGATGAACAGCGGCTAACTCTTCTCGCTGAACTCCCCGAACCGTGCGAACTCCTGGTGAACTCCTAGCAGCCTTGGAGAATGTACGGACTGATCGGCTTGCTGAAACTCTTCCCCTCCGATCTCCCTTGTCGTTAAACGCACAAGTAGATCCACAACCAAACTGAACGGAACCCGGACAAATTCACTCCATGAACGATCAGATCCACCTCCGAATTGGTCCAACAACGGTCAACTGTAGCTTCCCGATCTCTCTCGCTCGGCCGATCTTTTCCGCCATGTCGCACGATCGATTTCTCTCTAATGGAGGTAATGTGAAACGGCTGGTTTTAAGAAAGAAGAAGGTGCTATGGTTATTTGCAAAATAGCCCCCGAAGACCTAACTTATGATAGATAAGACCGGTTCAACCGTAATTGACGTTGGGGATTGCAAAAATACCCATTGTGACTTAAGTTCTTGGTCAAACAAGATAAAGGACCAAAATAGATGGAGTGGTTATTTGCACAACAGCTCTCCGAATATCCATTCACCACACTCAACAATGACAAAAGAATACTTCTATTCCAACATTTCAGTCGTTGCTCACCTACAAAGGGGCATGGTCGAAAGGAGAAACAAGGCATGGCTGACAAAAAACATTTTAGGCTACAAGTTCCATAAATTGGAGTCCTACGCACTCGAAAAACACAACAAGCAATGAGCAAAAATGCACAAGTGCTAAAACTCTCCCGCAAACAAAGCTACATTGATGATCGCTACCTTATCAGAACAAAGCATCGGCAATGAAATTAAGGCAAGGCCCATACAAGTGAAGACACAAAAATCACACAAGATGATGATAATAAACTAGGTGAAGAGCCTATTGGGCGAATATCCCATAAAGTAGGCCATTATCGTAAGCCCTACCGAAATAAACTAGGTGAAGAGCCTATTGGGCGAATATCCCATAAAGTAGGCCATTATCGTAAGCCCTACCGAAATAAACTAGGTGAAGAGCCTATTGGGTGAATATCCCATAAAGTAGGCCATTATCGTAAGCCCTACCGAAATAAACTAGGTGAAGAGCCTATTGGGTGAATATCCCATAAAGTAGGCCATTATCGTAAGCCCTACCGAAATAAACTAGGTGAAGAGCCTATTGGGTGAATATCCCATAAAGTAGGCCATTATCGTAAGCCCTACCGAAATAAACTAGGTGAAGAGCCTATTGGGTGAATATCCCATAAAGTAGGCCATTATCGTAAGCCCTACCGAAATAAGCTAGGTGAAGAGCCTATTGGGTGAATATCCCATAAAGTAGGCCATTATCGTAAGCCCTACCGAAATAAACTAGGTGAAGAGCCTATTGGGTGAATATCCCATAAAGTAGGCCATTATCGTAAGCCCTACCGAATTAAACTAGGTGAAGAGCCTATTGGGCGAATATCCCATAAAGTAGGCAATAACGTAAGCCCTACCGAATTAAACTAGGTGAAGAGCCTATTGGGTGAATATCCCATTAAGTAGGCAAGCAACGTAAGCCCTACCGAATTAAACAAATGTAAGAACTAAATCAAAAAAGGAAGAAAGCAAGATCAAGAAAAGAAGAAAGCAAGATGAAGAAAAGAAGAAATCAAGATGAAGAAAGGAAGAAATCAAGATCAAGAAAAGAAGAAACCAAGATCAAGAAAGGAAGAAAGAAAGAAAAGAAGATCAAGAAAAGAAGAAACCAAATCGAAGTATTAAAACGCGAAGAACAAAACTATATTTGTCCCAAAAAGATAAGAAATAAGTATCAAATGTACAAGAAGTTGAAGAGAAAAATAAAGGCACATGTGCAAAAAAGTAAGGCCAATAAGGCCACCTTCCACTCTCAAGAAGTCTGACCACCATTGGCAATATCATCTTTCCCCACATAAGTAACACCTTCCAAGACTTCTATTGCATCAATGACAAGGCAGAGCTCTTCTATAAGACCACAACCAACCAAAACTTTGGAATAACTACGGCGGTGTTCCTCGACTTCTTTCTCCATGCGTGCACGATCCTCAGCAGTGAAGCCAACCTAATTTTCTTTGAGGCACAAGCCGGAACCAGTAGGAGATTCACACTGGCCTATTGACTAGTTACCTCTAGGTCTTTCATCGGAGCATGGAAGCCATCAAAACAAGACCAGACGGATGAGATTTTAAAACAAAAGAAGTTGGAGCAGTAGTCAATGCTGTCTCAGAGGTGGCGACTGTCTCAAAAATAGTCAAGGAAGGAACCACCGCATATTCTGTCTCTACGACATCAGCGGTAGAAAGGGCGGTACTCGTCATAATCCCAGAGTTAGCAATAGGAAAAACAACATTGTCGGATGCCACAAGATAATCCAAAGGAAGGGTACAACAACAGCAGCAACGTCAGTCACATGTTGTTTCTTCGAAGTCGCGATGATCACCTTCGACTTACAGCCTTTCTCTACATAGGCCTTATTTGTCGCTCGGTATTTGTTGATGGTTCTATCCCGACTGTCAAGCCTATCTAAAAGAGACTTATGATCAATTTGAAGCTTTGCAAGCTTGGCTCAAGCGACCTCAAGGTCTTTTTTGGCTATAGCTGCCTAATCAGCAGCCTCCCAGAGTATCTAACTTTGCTCCTCCGGGCTCCAGCCGCAATTTGAGCCTTTTTTGTATATTTTCTTGTGCTCTTTAGCACCCGCTTGTGATTCTTTGTATAGTTTCGTTTGCGGCATCCTATGCTACTCTTAGCCTCTTAATAAGAGCATAACGCTTTTTGCTACTCAAGCGCCCTTTATACAAGACGGTTTGCCTCTTCGACAAAGAGAACTTGTTCGGTTTCCACACTGCCGGTAAAGTTTTCACCAATAGTGGTCTCAACATATATTAGGACAATTCGGACTTGCAAATTATGGCATCTCGGCTATATAAGTTTGCAAGGCGTCCATAAGTTACGACCACCTTACAAACTGGGGGACTTATGTTGTACCATAATTTGGTGTGATTCCCTTATTGGGCCTATCAAAACACTATTGTCCTACAAATGTACCGGCCCAAAAAGGCCCATTCATGAGCCAGATCGGCCCAAATAAGCCGTCCCAACAAAGGGGCCCAAAAGCCCATTATGCAAGCCCGATATACCATATGGCATATGAATACAGCTTATGACATATGTCATATGACATATAAGGCCTTGGCCCATTAACAATGGCCCATACCTGCTACTACAATCAAGGAGGTTGATCATCTATAAATACCAGATTCCTCCTCATTTACAAGACACTTTTTCCTCTTCTCATAGTTACTACTCTGGTTGATCTACGGTGGTGGACCTACAGAGGTTGATCTACAGCGGTGGACCTACAGAGGTTGATCTACAGCGGTGGACCTACAGAGGTTGATCTACAGCGGTGGACCTACAGAGGTTGATCTACAGCGGTGGACCTACAGAGGTTGATCTACACCGGTGGACCTACAGAGGTTGATCTACAGCGGTGGACCTACAGAGGTTGATCTACAGCGGTGGACCTACAGAGGTTGATCTACAGCGGTGGACCTACAGAGTTGAGCTACATCGGTGGACCTACAGAGGTTGATCTACGGCGGTGGACCTACAGAGGTTGATCTACGGCGGTGGACCTACAGAGGTTGAGCTACAGTGGTGGACCTACAGAGGTTGATCTACGGCGGTGGACCTACAGAGGTTGATCTACGGTGGTGGACCTACAGAGGTTGATCTACAGCGGTGGACCTACAGAGGTTGATCTACGGCGGTGGACCTACAGAGGTTGATCTACAGCGGTGGACCTACAGAGGTTGATATACAGCGGTGGACCTATAGAGGTTGATCTACAGCGGTGGACCTACAGAGGTTGATCTACGGCGGTGGACCTACAGAGGTTGATCTACGGCGGTGGACCTACAGAGGTTGATCTACGGAGGTGGACCTACAGAAATTGATCTACGGAGATTGACTTATAACATTTTGACCTGTCAAGATTGATGAAGGTCCAACCTTCACCTTCGACCACGATCGGCCACCATAGAGAAATAATGAACTACGTTCGGCTTGATTCCCTACATGGGATACGTAGGCAGCTTGGCTTAACCCCAAGTTCAGTCCGTAATCAACACCCTCCCCAATTCGTATCATTGACTTCTAGCTGACGTAGACGCCATCAACGAGCATCAACTAACCAGGCATCATAGCGCCTACTCCGGGCCTGCCCTGGCTTAGTTCACGTGTCGTGTTTTTTAGTGCAGGTTTTCCGAACTCAAAGCTAGCTTGGACCAATCAGGAGCTCGAGCTAGTCTGACGTGGAGTGACTAGTCAGCATACGAAATTACCCCGCATCACGTACGAAATGACTGGATATTTTAATTCATGCATAAGAGTTCACATAAAAGTGCATTTATAAATATAAATATTATTTTCCCAAACTCCAAAATATTCTATAATTTATTTATTGAAAAAAAAAATAGAAACAAGTAAAATCCATTTCATTTTTATTTCAAAGATATCCAACTTTCTTTCTTACTCTCAAGTCTCAAGTCTCAAAAAACAGAGTAAACTGTAATCATGAACCTTCACCACACCCAACACATTCTCCTCTTCCTTGTAGCTCACACTCTAATCCAATCATGTTCCGCCACGTCACCACACATCTCAATCTTCCAATCACCGGACCCCACCCCCACCCCTACCCTCTCCCTCTCCGTAACAGACTACGGCGCCACCGCCACCGGCCTCCAATACGACACCGTACCGATCCAATCCGCCATCAACGCCTGCTCCTCCGCCTTCCACCTCCACCTCCGCCCCTGCCACGTCACCTTCCCTCCCGGCAAGTACCTCACCGCCACTCTGTACCTTAAATCCGGCGTGATTCTCAATGTCACCAAAAACGCCACGATCCTCGGAGGTACGAGGTTGGAGGACTATCCGGTGGAGCGGGAGAAGTGGTACGTGGTGGTGGCGGAGAATGCGGCGGAGGTGGGGATCACCGGCGGCGGCGAGATCAACGGTCAGGGTTTGGATTTCGTGACGAGATTTGATGAGAGGAAGAATGTGATGGTGAGCTGGAATCGGACGGGCGCGTGTTTGGGAGACGAGTGCAGGCCGCGTTTGGTCGGGTTTATCGGTTGCGATAATGTACGGATTTGGGATATTAGATTCGATCAACCCGCGTATTGGTGGTAAGTAAACGAGCTTTAAAGCTCGTCGGTCTTTTTTTGTTCGACTTCACGTTGACTCGAACACATGAATTCTCGTTTTGGTTAGTTGAATCATATTATTGAAAATGATAAATCAATGTAATGTGATAGTTACCTATTAAATGTAGATCAAGTTATATGTCTCGCGCATCTGATTCTCGTGTTAACTAGAGCTATATATCGATGAGACGAATGTAGCGGGAAAAGAACGAGATACTTAATTTTGTTATAGTACACAATCTCGCGTTTACATAGGTTTGCAGTGTCGTTTTCCTCATCGGCCTATATATAGTGTTTTGTCATTTAATAGATAACATATAACGTGGAATTGCAGCTTGCATATTGTTAGATGTCAAAACACATCAATTCACGACGTTTCTATCCATGGGGATTTCAATACGCCCAATAATGATGGTATGGACATTGAAGATTCGAACAATACGCTCATCACGAGATGCACTATAAACACTGGAGATGATGCTATATGTCCAAAGACGTATACTGGTCCCATGTACAATCTTACGGCAACAGATTGCTGGATAAAAACAAAGTCTTCAGCCATCAAACTTGGTAGTGCTAGTTGGTACGAATTCAAAGGCTTTGTGTTTGACAATATTACGATTGTAGAATCTCACAGAGGGCTTGGATTACAAATACGAGATGGAGGTAACAAACATGGTTCTTCTTTATATTCCTTATGATCTTGTGATTATGCATGTTAAATAAAGCACTATCATCACCGAGAAGCAAACACCATCTTGTTTCACTAAGATAATAGTGCATTATTTTGAAAATAACGTCTAACTTAATGTGAAACTCAAAGCCCCTTGCGAACCTCGTTAAGAGTTTATCAGACTCACTTAGTCAAGACTCAAGCTTTCGCCGGATTTTGGATAGGGTAGAAAAGTATCAAATAATCTTTGGTTTTGTGACCCCGGTGGTTTCGTCGACTATATTTTGTATGTTTTAACTTTTTGAATATTTTGAATTGATGCAGGGAATGTCGATGATATAACATTCTCAAACATTAATATCAGCACTAGATATTATGATCCATCATGGTGGGGCAGAGCAGAACCTATATATGTCACAACCTGCCCAAGGGACAGTAAATCAAGATCTGGTTCCATCTCTAATTTACGATTCATAAACATCACCTCTACTTCTGAGAACGGTGTATTCTTATCAGGTTCCAAAGGCGGGGTTCTTAGAAATTTACAGTTTGTTAATGTGAACCTCACTTACAAACGATGGACAAACTATTTAGATGGTCTCGTAGATTACAGACCAGGGTGTCAAGGGCTAGTGAATCACAGCAGTGCGGGGTTCTTGATGGAACATATTGATGGTCTATACGTCAAAAATGTGAATATGTTATGGGCTGAAGAGAATACAGGGCAGTGGAACAATCCACTCAATTTTCGACCTTCAACTGTAAATAATGTTTCTTTGCTGAATTTCTCTTCGGGTTTGTACGATGAAGAAAGCAAAGGGGCAAAGAATTAAAGATTATTTTGCTTCTGTTGAAATAAATTTAGCCGCACCATCAGATTTCCGTGTTTTTATTGGCGAAAGGACTTTCTTTTGATGAATCACGAGAATGTCTCGTGCTTCATCAGAGTTGGGATTCACTTGATGCTGTGAAGTGCAAGCAGCGTATGCTTCATGAGGCCATCGAGATCGTGCATAGCAGAGCATGTTATTCCTGAATTTCTTGTAAATGTGGTGAGGAAAATTGGTGTATTTACTCGATTTATCTTTGGATTGATTGGATGTTAATAATGCTGCAAGTAGATGATTTGAGGATATATGACTGGGCAGACAAATAAACTATTTAGTCATCAATCTTCAACAGCTAATAATGTTTATGTGCTGGCGATTATCAGTTGTAGATATTGCTGATCAGATTAATTTGTTATTCCGAAATATAATCCCTAATTAACTCTAACCACTAGTGTTAATTGTAGTTAATATCTGACTGTGAACTAATTAACCACGAGTCATAATAACATGATCGTAGTTAATAAATGACTGTAAACTATTTTCTTAGCATGTACAAAGGTATGAGAGCAATATTATTGGTATTTTTGTTGATTACTGTCTCATTATGCATTGTTGTTAAATATTGGACGAAATATTAAAACTGCCCTATAACTTTTTTTCAGAACTAAAAATGCTCGTTTTGTTCGGGCCTTGTAAAACTGCCCCGTAAGTCTTGAAAAATCTTGCAAAAATGTCCGATGGCCTTATTTGGGCTAAAAATGCCTACGTGGCGGTACAGTCAACAAGTTGTCATTGCCACGTCATATTTTTTAGCCAAAACTCGTTTTTCACACAAACCCTTATAACTTTAAATATTGTATTTGCACCCCAAAATAAATTGCACTTTGCCTCCCAAAAAATATATATATATATATAAATAATAAACATATATATATATATATATAATCATTTGTAAAAGTAAAACATATATTATATATAAATAATAATATCAACATATATTATTATTTATACTAATTTATAAAATAATAAATATTTTAACATTATATAAAATAAATAAAAAACAAAAAAAAAATTAAAAATGCGAAACATGCGAAACATGTACATTACACATGAGCTAAAAATGCGAAACATGCACATTACACATGAGCTAAAAATGCAAAATTAATTTTTTCGTACTATGTTAAATTGACACATTAACGCATGTAATGGGAAAATATTCAGTGCTGATCATGTTTTCACGATGGGAATTAATGTGCATATTTTAGTAAGACACTTGAAAGCAACTCTTCTAGGAAATTACATGTGGGTAATTAAAAAGGGAGTATGACTCTTCAAGTTATCCAATGGCCGCACATTATGGCAAATTCTTGGACGTAAGTGATCAATCGCAACAGAAGACAACGTGAATTAACTGATCAAAATAAAAAGTAATCACAAACAAACAACGACGTCATTCACTGTGAAGTGTGAAACACTAATGCTCTTATCAAAAAATATAGTTAATTGACAGTGACTCTATCTGAACTTTTAATTTATTTATGTGGTCGAAATCTCCAATAACTTAAAGACTTTTGAATTGGTCATGAATCTTTTCAGTCATGTTCTAACACATGGCACTATTAGATATTGAAGGATTGTACAACTGGCTAGAAAGTCAATGCTATGCGAGTTTTATCATGTTATCAAGTTTGATTCAAGTCGATTAATATCACCTATATATCTAACGTTAAATTTAATGGGGTTTTGCTTAATAATTAAAGAAATTTAGCGTTAATCTTTTAAGACTCATATACGTCCTTTTTATGACGTGAAAACTCGCAGCCGCTATCTTTCAGAAGTGCACTATGTAAATCGTTGAATCTTCAAGGTATGTACCAATTACATATGGTCAGCCTATCGTAATTTGTCTGATTGACGAGGTTTGCAGGATATTTAATTAACTCGCGAGTTTATCTAACGCGCACTCAAAGGGAACGGCTATGCGTTCCTATGTCATTAAAAAAAATGTAAACCCATAAATATAATTAACACAATAATCCGTGAAACACGCTAACTAGACAAACCACGCTAGACTAATAAGTGTGACATGTTACTCAAATTAGTTGCAACCCAGCCTTAGCTTTTTAATTTGTTTTAGAACACAAATAAATAACTAAAATTAGCCTTTAAATGGTAGTATTAGATGAAATTATGAGGCAAAGAGGTGAAAGAGGATAGTTACTACAAGAATAATATTATTAATTAATTAAATTTAAAATAAGTTCACTTCTTTGATGATAGAAGCAGTTTATAAAATACTTTAAAGTCAGCAAAAAGGTTTAGATAAAAAAAAAACTAAACTATTTAATTTAATTGATTCGTTCTATGTGGCACTTTATGACGCGGTTTGAATATGAAAGCGTCCTTAAATTAAACCTTTTATTTTCACTATGGTTTTGTTGTAAATTAATACTACAAGAATGTTCAAGTTTAGCTTCGCAGATTTGCAAGCGAAAATTCAAAGGGAAAGTTTTCCAACTAAATATTCAGTTGAAAAAGCTAAAAACGGATGGAAATGTCCAGCTAAGGAGCTTGCAAGCGAAATTTTGAATGAAAGCTTATTTGCGAGCATCTATTCGCTTGGAAAGCTGACTAAGCAAAAAGGAATATTTCATTGCGCCACATCAGCATTCTCCACTACTAGATTTTTGCTTGCAAACTACGAGATCAGTATTTCATTGCGAAAATTCGCTTGCAAATATATGTATAATTATTTTTCTTTTAAAAAATAACTTCAAATAATGTATAATTGAAGAAATAAATTTAAAGAAAAAATATATATATATATAACTCCTCAATATTGGCCAATCAATTGCCTAATTAAAATTACCTACTTGAGTTTTCTAATTAAAATTGTCTAATACAAAATCAAATTGCCTAATGAAAGTTGCTAATAAAAATTGTCTAATTAAAATTTCTCACTTGAAATTGACTAAGTATATTTTAGTAATCAAAATTTCTCACTTGAAATTGACTAAGTATATTATAGTAATTAAGATTTCTTAAATAATTGTCTAATTAAATTAAGCTATTTGAAATTAAATAAATAACTGAAATTGTTTAATTAAAACACTTTATTTACATAATTATTAATTAGCAACCTGATTTTCGCTTGGTATAACCACGTCAGCCATGTGCCAGCCAATTTTCGCTTGCAAACTTTACGTTGGCAACCTTATTTTCGCTTGGTATACCCACGTGAGCATTCTTCAAGCCAAGAATTCGCTTGCAAGTTCCACGTCATATTAATCTAATTAAACCCTCAATAACCACTTAGCAGCCCCATTTGTTCACTCACCACTTACCAGCAAAAGCCCCCGACTGCCGCCAAATCCGCCGCGAAGAGCTCCGATTCCGTCACCGTTCGCTTGCAAAACCTGGAAATACTACTAAGGTACATGCATGTTTAACTAATTTATGTTTTTGTCCCATAAATCTTCAGATTTGGTGCGAATTTAGTGCGAATTGGGGATTTTTATATTTTGTGCAAATTTTGTCATTGCTACCGGAAATTGTTGTTCGAATTGGGAGTACTACAAGTTTTGATTTTGTTTAATGTTCTTAGCCTGATTTACAAGTTTCGATTATGGATTTTGTTTAATGTTTTGATTTTGTGCGAATTTTGGTTAATGTTCGTAGCTAGTAATTGTTGATGTTGATGTTGAGGGAACAGAGGTCTGAGTTCGAAACACTATCTGTAAATTTTGTCCCTTTTTAATTTTTATTTTGTAGTTTTTGAGCTATTTAGGCAGTATTGCTGTTTTTTTCTGTTTGATGAATAGCTAAATTTGGTGAATTTGTGACTGCATTATTGAAAGTTATAATATTTCTGCTCTGGTTTTTTTTATAGTTTCACTGCTTATTGGTATTATTCAAAATTTAGATTTTGTTTTGTTTTAAAGCTTTTAGCTATTTATGGAGTTGTGTTGTTTGTGTCTGTTTGTTGAATAGCATTTGTTGTGTCTGGAAATGGTAATGTGACTATAAGTGGTGAGTTTATGACTGCATTATTGAAAGTTATGCTATTTATGAAGCTACGTTGCTTGTGTCTGTTTGATGAATGGCATTTGTTGTGTCTTTAAATGGTTTTGTGTCTAATTTGGTGAGTTTATGACTTTATTGGAACTTATGATGTTTCTGGAATTGGATATGCTTTGAAAGCAGGGGAGTTGTTAGTGTTGGTTTAGTTGTGGAAATTTGGTGGGTTTGAAGTTAATACATATACTGTTGGGATTCTTTTAATACTGATTGTTTGTGTCTAATAATGTACTTGTTATAAATGTTCCTAATAGAATCACTAAACTACTTGGAAAGTACTAAGATGCTGTCTTAAATGTGGATTTGGAAGTTAGCTTAAGAATTCTGTGGGGCTCATTTTCAGCTGCATATACATAACCACCTTCTAAGCAAGTCATATATACTTTTTGGTAAAAATAAAACACTACAGGATGTTATATATACTTTTAAGCAATGTTTAATTTCTGCACTTCTTGCCCATGCTCTCGTTCTCAGTTGTTTACTTCATAAACACGTGGACCTCTTGATTTTGTTCTATGTGACTATGAATTTAACTTATAAAAATCTGGCACTAATTGTCTAATGACTTTTATTCATTAGATAGTCCATCGTACTCTAGCTTTTAAACGTTCCAGCGGCTATGTTTGTTAAGAGGTCTGAGTTCGAAACACTATTCCCACATATATATATATATATACACAAACACACACACACACACATACACACACAGTCACACAAGCTGGATACTTGTGTGATAGTATCCAGGGAAACTGTATGGATAGTCACACAGTCACAGCAAGCCTAAAATGCATGTCTCAGTTGATACAAAGATGCATGTCTCAGTTGATAAAAATTTCTTTGATAGAGGGAATCTATATAGTAATGTTATAAGACCTGATGCATGTCTCAGTTGATAAAATCGTGATTGCATTTCAAGCACATAACGAGAAATCAGAAAATCATGAACAATAGTAGGATTATATTGTTTGACACCATAATTGATTGTTTCACTAAATTTTAATGTTGATTATATGCTGATTTTAATGCTGATTATATTGTATTGTAGATGGCACGTACTAAATCGACGAGTTCTAGCCAGAGAGATACAGGTCCGTCTCGACCTCCTCGTCCCCGCAGAGAGATACAGGACGAGGCTCCTTTTCAGATTCCATCGCAGCGAGGTGGATCAGCAGTGGGAGGATCGACGGGGGGAGATATATGTCCATCTCGAGGTCCTCGTCCCCGCAGAGATGAGGCTTCTTTTCAGATCCCGTCGCAGCGAGACGGATCAGCGGAGAGAGGAGGCTTATCATCCGGTCAGGCCACCAGCAGCAGGGCCACAAATGTTATTGCAAGACCACGGGGAGCTACCCCACCGTCTACATATCTTACCTCCGGTGTATCTCAAATGTCGCAGAGTGAGCGACAACGTATGCCACAGGCTGGTGGACAGCAGCCATTCATGCCACATGCTGCTGGACAGCAGCCATTCATGCCATAGTTTCAGCCGTATATGCAGCCACCGATGATGATGCCTGGGTATCAACAGTGTATGCCGACTCCGATGTGGGGAGGGATGTCACAGCCGGTTACCAGTCTTGATGGCAGCGGGATGACGCCACCGATGATGTATCCGGGTGGTCCATTTCTCTATCCGAGGGGATTCTGTCCAGCGCCTTTTTCACCACTTCCACCATATTTTGATCCCACGGCAGCAGGTACAGCACCGTCTGGAGGATTCAGGCCTCAAGGGGCTGCCGGGGCACAACCATTTAGAGGATTCCAGTCTGTTTTAGGGACCTATCCATCTAGAGGATCTGGAGCCCGAAGAGATTCAGCGATGCAGCCAGACACACGAGCGACGCAGTCAGACACACAATCGGTGCCAGACGAGGGCGATCTTCCGTCGGCAGAGGAGGCAGAGCAACTTTTTGAGAACCCCTACATGGAGGCTTTAGCGGCAGAGGTGAGTTACTTTTACGAGGATGTGGAGGGCGAGGAGCGGGAGTTGCCGGGGGATCCGAATGTGACTTTTGGTGGTGTTGTGACAGATCAAAACCCTGTTGACGATGTGGTTGATGATGCTCCTACGATGACATAATAGGAGGAGTTGGCGTTGGTGGATACTATTGATGATGTCGTTACATGAACAAGGGGAGGCGGGATTGTAGTCGGTATTAACCGCAACTTCATTCCTGTTCAATTGATTTTTCCTGGTTTTGAACGAGTCTTCGAAATAGTGTTCTAGGAAATTGGTGATTTCTGAAAGAAGAAACTTCTCACTTATTGAACCTTCCACAAAATTCTTATTTTTGACAGATTTCTTTAAATCAAGCATCTGCCTGAAACCAATTATTGCAAACCAACGTTAAAACTTGTAAAGGAGTTTAATTGTACAAAGTAACAAAAAAACTACATAAAATTATTATACCTTTCAAACGGATACATCCATCTGTAATGGACAGGACCTCCAACCTTGGCCTCCCACGGAAGGTGAATAGCCAAATGTTCCATTGAATCAAAAAATGAAGGCGGAAATATTTTCTCCAATTTGCACATAGTAAGCACAATCGAACTCTCCAACTCCTCCATCTTCTTTCTACTTACGCCACGAGCACATAAAGCTCTGAAGAAAAGACTAACCTCAACTAATGGGCCCCAAATGAAATCGGGTAAGAAGTCACGAAATGCAACATGGATCAACCGTTGCATGAACACGTGACAGTCGTGGCTTTTCATCCCTGTTAATCGAATTTGGGGCATTTGAACACAACTGGCTAAATTTGACACAAAACCATCTGGAAACTTAATACCTTGAAGCCAGTTGCAAACCGCTATTTTTTGATCCTTGCTCAAGCAGTACCTTGCCTTTCTTTTAGTCGTAACACCTTCATCGACAAACAACGTAGAACGGTTTGTGTACAAGGCAAGGTCCCTTCTGGCTTTCAGATTGTCCTTTGTTTTTTCAGGGTCATCCATCACAGTGTTTTTAATATTATCAAAGAAGTTTTTCTCGCAATGCATCACGTCGAGGTTGTGTCGAATCATATTTGACACCCAATAAGGAAGTTCCCAAAATATACTGCGTCGCTGCCAATTATGATACCTACCAACTCCCTGGACAACTTTCTTTGATTTCCCAAAAGGCATATTAGGGAGGGTACTCACGTGTTCCCACATTTCTGGCCCCAATCTCCGATGCAACGGCATATCGCTTTCCCCCTGCTCTTTGGTGAAATCTGTAGTATTCCATCTCCATTCATTATCGGGGGCAGAAATCGCCGATGACAATCGAACCAAGAGTGTTTCCTTCCATTTTCGAGCCAAAAAGACTTTGTGAACTCCATACAATATGGACAAGCAAACTTACCATGGGTACTCCACTACGATAGCATACCATACGCAGGGAAATCACTAATTGTCCACATTACATGAGCCCACATAACAAAAGTTTCCTTTCGAAAGATGTCGTAAGTAGGAGCTCCGTTCTTCCATAGTGAGCAGAGTTCGTCAATCAACGGTCGTAGCATCACGTCGATGTTCTTACCGGGACTCGATGGACCAGCAATCAATAAGCTTAGAAATATATACTCCTTTCTCATGCACATACCAGGGGGGAGATTGTAGGGTGTCACGAACACTGGCCAACACGAATAAGACTTAGAAGAGTTGCCCCAAGGACAGAAACCATCAGTGCAAAGTCCGAGCCTAACATTTCTTGCCTTAGATGCGTAATCAGGGTACGTTGCGTCAAAAGACTTCCACGCTTCACCAGCAGCAGGGTGTATCATTGTATCATTATCCTCTCGACATTTCAAATACCACGTCATGTGTTCAGCGGTGGCGCGTGACATGTACAACCTCTGCAATCGAGGGGTGAGTGGGAAGTACCACAATTTCTTTCGTGAAACACGTTTGGCCCGATTTCTTGTGTTAGTATGAACTTTCCATCTTGATGTTTTACATGTAGGACAACAGTCGTAAGCATCACTTTCGAATTCACCGTAATAGAGGAAACAATTATTAGGACACACATCGTATTTTATGCATTCCATTCCTAAATCTTTAAGAAGACGCTTACAGTGGTAGAAAGTATCGGGGATTTTCATTCGATCCTCATGACTTAACAGGGCCCTCGAAATGTCTAGCATGTCATCACAACTGCTTTCGGTCCAATTGTGCTTTATCTTCCTTGTCATGAATTTGGCGACCCATTCTAATACAGTCATCTCAATACCGTCGTGGATCTTTTCCTCCGCTTTGCCCAACATCTTAAAAAAAGCTCTTGCCTCCTCTGTTGGCTCATCATCTGCAGCCATATCGTAATGAACACTTTCAAAACAACTCCCAAATGCATCGTCCACCATTTCTCTCATACAAATCGTGGTAGCAGGAACAGTGTCATACATATCTTTAAAATGCCTCCCAAAATTACCAGATGGCTGTCCAACGTCGTAGGTATTCGAACCCAAATTATTGTTGTTCGTAGTCTCGCCATGACAAATCCATACGTAATAATGTGGAACAAATCCCTTACTGTATAAATGACATCTAATATCGTCGGGCAACTGAAACTTACTGTTACGACATTTTGCGCAAGGACACCTAACCTTACCCCTATCAACGAGACTTGGTTGACCAAGTACATACTCCAGAAATCTTTCAACACCCCATATAAAATTATTACCAATATTTCCTTCACTCATTCTATCATACATCCAACCTCGATCTTCGTTGTTGTACATTTTCAATCTACACAGATATCACAACAAACACCATTCATATTCGTGTCAATTAACATATGTGAATGAATTTTACTCTCAATTCCATAAGCAACAATAAATCAAACTACAAAATTTAAACTTTTAACTCACAAATAAATGGAATTAACATGCTAAAAGGAAAAAAAAAGTACACAATACATACCTCTTCGACCCGAACTTGTTGAGAAGGAGGAACTAACGCTTTCAGAATAATTCTTTTGATAAATCTCAAAAATCTCGAGTTGGCTTTGTGATAAGGGGAAAATAAAAATATAGATCTAAAAGATGAGGCTAAAAATATAGATCTAAAGATGACAAAAGCCACCAAAGGAAAAATCGCTTGGAAATTGCTGACTGGACAGTTTTCAAGCGAAAATTTGCTTGCAATACCGTGCAATAAACAATTCGCTTGGAAGGTGCCAACTGTGCACATTGCAATCAGACTTTCGCTTGGTAATTTCCAAGTCACCGATCCTTGTTTCTGTGCTTCTTTGCGTTTCTTTATCTGCCAACTCAACGATCCGCGTGACATGGCAAGAGAATTTTCGCTTGCAAACACTGTACATCTACGAATTTTTCACCATTTCTCTTATAAATACCCCACTTCCACCATTTCATTTTTCATCAAATATTTCTTCCCACAATCTTCACATCTAAATTCTTCATCTAATATCATCTTCAAATTTATTATATTTTATTTTTTTGATAATTTTGGTGATTATTTTGGTTTGAGAAATCATGACTTAGTACTTTATATTTGATAAGATTTGATTCATTTTTTGCTACACTTTATTATTTTTATAACTTTGCTTATTTTTCTTTTGTAAGCTTTGATTCTTCTTTCTACTTTTTTTTCCATCTTTGCTTACATTATATAGTTTTTGTTTGTTTATTCCTCAATATTTTAGTGATAACTTGTGCTAAACTTTATTATTATGTTTGCTATTAGTTTTATGTTTAATTTTGTATAATTGTTACTTTTGCTAATGATTTATATATATAATTAAATTGGGTGTATATTATATATAATTAAATTGTGTGTATAATTTATATATAATATAAATGTAATTAAATAAGCTTTAAATTAACTATAATGGTGCGTATTGTGCGCCATTTTTTTTTTATTAATCTGGAACCAATATTACCAAGCGAATTTTCGCTTGGTAAGTTTATTCAACAACACACGCGCGAACTACTTGCCGCGTGTTTTATTTCAAATATTTGGTATGTATAAAGAATTGGCAAGCGAAAAATCGCTTGGTAGCTATGGTACAATACAAAAACAATACGTATATATAGACTGTGTAAGCGGATGTTCGCTTGGTAAATTTACAAAATACTGACTTTAATATATTTTCCACGTGTTATTGCAAGCGAAATTTCGCTTGCAACGTGTCTGTGCTGGACATTTTCATCAAGTTCCTCGCTTGGTAATATCCACGTGGTTCCAAGCAGCGATTCGCTTGCAAAGCTTAGCTGGACTTTTGCAACCCACTTTTCGCTTGCAAATATTACACGTGGTTATCAGTAACATTTTCGCTTGCTAAATATTACCTTCGACACCTATTGCTTCGACACCTGGTCACCAATATTTCGCTTGGTAAATTTAGAATTAGCAAGCGAATTTGCCATTTACCTACGGACTATTTCACAGTTATTTAACTACATTCTTGTAGTATAAACTTTTCTTTTGATGCTGAAAGCTTGCTTGCAAACACAATCGCCAACTCTTTTTGGACTGCTGCCCCTGAACTGCAATCCATTAGATCAATCTGGAAATTCTTCCCAAATTGGAGTGGGACTTTTGATTCTGTATCTTTCCCTTTTTTAATTTTCCCAGAGATTATTGAGGATTCTTCCTCCTTCTGTACTGCATGTATGAACTTATGTCTGGAATAAATCCTCTATTTTGTGACCAAAAAAAAAAAAACACAACCGCCAACTCCTGCAAAGCCAAGGATTGGCGATTAAATTCAATGCATCAAACCTAATATATTATTTTATTCTCATTTTGTTAAGTGGGAGTGGAGAATGGTGATCAATCTTAATGTGACATATGCATGTTTTATTTTATAATAAGATTGCGACGTAATCATGTTACTCCTTTCTTCACCGGCTTCACATCTCAAATATTGGCATAAAGTTTGCATTACTGTTACTATTAGATTTGTATCATTTTCATATCTGATATATGTAGAAAGTTTATTACTCAATTCATCAACGTCCAATTAATTATCGCATATGTTACTTAAATTTCTGCATGCAATGCATAATTACATACATGATTTACACATAATATATAAATAATAAATGGTAATACGAAGTGGGATACTGCCATACTGGTAACAATTTATATCAAGAAAAAAAAATTACACAACCTACGTTTGAGATACGGGATAGAGGCCACCTCTCATGTTTGAAAAATTGAATGACTGATTTTTCATATGCTATTTTTCTTGTAGATTAATGCTCCTCAACACAAAATAACAAAGAATAAATAAAGAAAAACTAACAAATAATATTTGAAAAGCTAAAATAAGTTATATGAGGATTTTAATTTGTGTTTTAATTTTAAGTTATAATATAAGATTGTCTTAATCATTTCAGCTCTTTTACATAGCGGGTGACTGCGCATGAAAGATGGTCACGGAAATTACCGCATACATTAATAACATGTCTATTAACATATATTGCGAATTGTAGGTTGGAAATAAAAACAAAAATACAGCCTAGCCATTTGAAAATGACAATTTGTTCTCGTTTACTCGTCTTTCACTATTTCCATCGAATTGCAAAAAGAATTATCAAGGAACTTAAACGATTCATCGCTTAACCAACAATTTATTAATCACGATTACATGTACTTCCATACACAACTAGCGACATTACGAGCAGAATCTAAAACAGTACTCATCTCACAATGAAATGATCCATACATTTTATTTAACAATACACTTAACTGATCTAAATTAATGTTAGGTATTTGAGTCGACAAATACGTACCCCCAGAATTTGCATGTCCATCGTGGATATACGAAGCAAATACGAATAAAATATGACGATAGTAACAACACAAGGATTTTACGTGGAAACTCCTAAACCGGAGAAAAACCACGGGGCCCGAACGAAAATACACTATGTAGAAAATTGTTACAACTACACAATTTCTCGCTCAATCCAACCGATCCCCACAGAGCCTTTTTACCCGTAACATTCCCCGAATACACCTCACACAAATATAGAAATATTACAAGAGGAAGGAGAAAATATTACAATGCAAAATATTGCTTCTCAATGGGATCAATCAAAATAAAGTGAGAGGCCTTCTATTTATAGGCCTAATTCTAGACCTAAAATGTATTATTTAATCATAGTGCACCACCATATAATGCTACACAATTAATGGTGCACTATCACCGCCCCAATAATCTCCACCTTGAAGATGTGATTATTAGTGACTAGTCGCGTCTTCAAAAGCATCTTCACTCCGGCCTTGGGCAATCGCAAAACCACTCCGCCTCATAAGATCTCCATAGCTCCCGCTATCACTGCAATCGCAGTCGTACTTTTTAGAAGTACCATGCTCCACCATAAAGCATAACCACTCAGAATAAACCAATTCCAAGAATTTCCTTTTTCGGCCAATGTCGAACATTAACCTGCTGATAGGATGGTGCAACTTCCCCTTTTGGCTCATCTGGAAGTCAACAGCCCGCCGACATGAATATACCACACCTTGCATTAACGCCAAAAGCAATGCCCGTGTGCACACTAGACCCACTAACATTAACGTCCTGTCTCATGGCAACTTTTAGGGTCTCATGCCATCAGGACGAGCATGCCGCTTACAGAACTTCACTGCAATAAGCAATGTTATTATCTCCTCCAGTGTTTCCCTTTGATGCCTCGGAGCCACTTGCCAAACCGGCTCCCCTTGTTGGACAATTTCTTCTAACGTGGCCAGATTGTCCACATCGCCAACACACTTTCCTCCTAGAGTCTGTCTTCCCGCCATCGCAAGACACCAATGCATTGTTTACATGTGAACCGTTACCCCCGCTAAGCCTCCTCTCTTCAGACAGAAGCTTGCCCGTAACTTCAGAGAGATTGATTTTCTCTTTCCCATGAATCAATATCGGTTTCATGTGTTCGTACGAACTTGGAAGAGACCAGATGAGTCTCAAGGCTTGATCCTCCTCATCAATTGCAACTCCAATTGATTCAAGCTCAGCAACGATTCCGTTCAGAACACTCAGATGATATGAGATACTCGCACCCTCTGCCATTCGCAGTGTGTGAAACTGTTCCTTCAGGATTCAACACGCCCTTCGCCTGGTACAACTCCTCTAATTTTTCCCAGAGTCCCTTAGCCGAAGAAATCCCATGCACGTTCGCAAGAATGTTTTTGGCCAAGCACAGACGAATTGCGCTCGCAGCTCGCAAATTTAGATCCTCCCAGTCATCATCGTCCACCACAGCTTTTATACCAACTGCTTCGGAACTCGAGCTAGTAGGGCCGCTACCTTTAGCAACCCTCCCTTTTAAAGCCTTGTGTAACCCTGACTGAATTAACACATCCCTGACTTGAACTTCCCCCAAGCCAAAGTTGATTTTTCCGTCAAATTTTTCAACGTCAAATCTCACCGCACTTGTACCCTTACTTCCTGACATTGCACCAGTGAGCCTTGGTGAATTTCAAGTAGATCTGAATAGCACAAAGTAAACCCCCGAAAAGAGATATCTCGCTCAACCCAACCGGGGCCCGAACGAAAATACACTATGTAGAAAATTGTTACAACTATACAATTTCTCGCTCAACCCAACCGATCCCCACAGAGCCTTTTTACCCGTAACATTCCCCGAATACACCTCACACATATTACAAGAGGAAGGAGAAAATATTACAATGCAAAATATTGCTTCTCAATGGGATCAATCAAAATGAAGTGAGAGGCCTTCTATTTATAGGCCTAATTCTAGACCTAAAATGTATTATTTAATCATAGTGCACCACCATATAATGCTACACAATTAATGGTGCACTATCACCGCCCCAATAATTAAGACCAGATAAACCATCAAGTAGGCTCCTGCTGCTCGGCCACTGAGAAAACATCAGTGAAGTAGCCACGACCTTCGTCGCTGCCATCTTCCTCCTCCGCCACACAATTAGGATACTCGTTGGTCGGAAAGTAGGAGTCGCCGCTGTCAAGAAGCTGAGGACAGTCCTCGTCCACCACATCACTTCCATCGCTGCCGGTGCTGAGGCGATCCTCCAACTTGACGGTGAGCTGAAGGCATGGCGGAGCATCCACCGGCGGTTCAGCTTCCGGTTTTGGATGTGTTTCCGATTCTAGAGCCGGTTCTTTGGTTTCCAACTTCTCCTTCAAGGAAAGGAGCTGCAATTGAACAACAGTATGATGTTAATCCAAATTTTGAACGAGTACAAAAAACATTTGTATTGGACGAAACTTTTGTCCAACAGATTTCGGGGAGTGAATTAATGATATGCTTTACTAATATATTACATAAATTAATTTTAAGGGGATTTTATACTAAGCTTTAATGCATTTTGAAGTAAATTGTATGTTTATATAAATGTATATTATAAGTAGTAATTTTTAAATATATAGAGGATTCATGACGTATTATCATTCTCGAAAAATCTCTGCCACTATTACAACACTCTTACTTAAATTACGTATACATATCCGTTCAAAGCATCAAAACTCTTAAATTACGTATACATATCCGTTCAAAGCATCAAAACTCGGATATATATATATATATATATATATATATATATACAAAAGCAAATTCCAGCCTACATTTCTTTGCTCGTCTATTTCGTAAGAGTTGTCAGGCTTTACACTATTTCATTGTACTGGAATGGTTGTATTTATCGTGTGATGGCAGGAGAAAGATACAAATCACAACAAGGCAGTGTTTTGAAAACCAGACCGGACCGGCCGGTCGAACCGGTCCGACCGCGGTTCGACACCTTTTCCGGGCCATTTGAAGTGAAAAAACCCGCGGGTCATTTCAGCCGAGTTGAACCGCCCAAAAATCTGGGTCAACCGGATCGAACTAGTCAACCGGACCGGTTAGTGAACCGGTCAAAATTTTTTTTTTAAGGCTAAATGACTTATTGAAATTAATACATGATTTTGAAATTATATTTTTGTCTTGGTTGGGATTGGATATAATAGTATTTTTTTTTTTAAATTAATACATGATTTTGATGTAATATTTTTGTCTTGGTTGGAATTGGATATAATAGTATTTTTTTGTTGTGACATGTAGGAAATTAAGAATATACAATTGTTTAGGATGACTATATTGATTTTTTTAAATACACTTTGACCGGTTCAACCAGTGATTTAACCGATTCAACCGATCGAACCTTGAACAAGTAAGGTTGCCGGGCCGATGTCCGGTCCGGTTTTTAAAACACTGCAACAAGGCGTCCTTTCATTACCAAGTAGAAAAATGAGTGGTGCTCACGTAAGCTCTTACGTCATGAGAAACTTGAGTGAAAAGTTGAAGCTGAAACTTAAATTATTGCAATAATAAGACTAGTTCCAGTCCTTCGATTATCTAAAAATAATATTTCACCGTTGTTTCCATGAAGCTCATCATAAAGTATAAATATTAAGAAAATTTGTCATTTTCAAGAGCTTTTCGATGTGTTTTCAAGATGTTACAAAAGACTTTTTGAAAGTAAAATAAGAAAATACTTTAATTTTTTGCTTTTTACATGAAGCAAAAAGTATTTGTGCAATTCTTGAAAAAAGAAAGGTTTAAAATTTGAAATTCATGGTCACGTACAATAACAACAATCACGAATTTATATAAAAATTGGTAGATCGATATCAATTTCATTGGACATTATTGTTGCTGAGTGCATGCTGAGCTTTCATATATCGATCCATGCCCGACTACACAGTACTTTTGTGCTCGAAACACTTGTAAAGTTTATATCTGTTTAATGACCATTTGACAAAATATATGTTTTTTTCCCACTAATTATGAAGCTCTATTTTTTTTTGATAATTACTTATGAAGCTCTAATCACACACACACACACACACATATATATATATATATATATATTAATGATTCAATTAGCAATTACGTAATTCTTTAGTAACTCATACAATAATATAATATATGTACACCAGAAATGATCATGACATTTTGGAATGTAATCAAAACATTAGCTTAATTTAATTAGATGCAAAAGGCAAACCCGTACTCTGTATTTCCTCTGTCTCAAATTTGTCATCATGGGAAAAAACACAAACATTGCTGTCACTACAAGAATAATCCGCATACGGGACGAAAATATGGGCACCAAAATCCGTTCCTACCTAATTGGAACGACATTTCCGTTCCCATTGCCTGTTATCCATATTATACATTAAAGCACTATATGCACATATTAAAGGGGACTAGTATTTGGTTCCCATTGAGTGTTGTGCCCGTTAGTGACACCTCATCGCAATGGGAACCAAAATGTGGTTCCCATTGATTAAAAAAAAACAAAAAAATAATAACTTTTGGAACAACTTTGTGGTGGTGGTTTATTTTATACTGTTTGGATAAATAATGATTGTTAATTGGTAGTATTATGATTTAATCTCTTTTAGTTGGACTCCTATTTAATAAATACCTTATGTTTTTTTTTTTATCTTGTAAAGGGTTATTACTACAATTGAAACTTTTGTATATTTTATTTCACAAATCAATCACTTATTTAAAATACGTAATGTTTAACGAAATACGATAAATAAATAAACGGGAAGAATATATAATTATAGAAAACTTAAAGAAATATCCAAATAAAGTTTTTTCTTTTACCAATCATTTGAAAACACTAATTAAGCGTGTCATTCCAAATCTCGTCCAAAACGAAATAACGAAATACGATAAACAAATAAACGGGGGGTTTATGTAATTATAGAAAACTTAAAGAAATATCCGAATTAAGTTTTTTCTTTTACCAATCATTTGAAAACACAAATTAAGCATGTCATAACTCTTCTAGTGCAAAACGAAGTAACGAAATACGATAAATAAATAAACGGGGGGTTTACGTAATTATAGAAAAGTTAAAGAAATATCCGAATTAAGTTTTTTCTTTTACCAATCATTTGAAAACACAAATTAAGCGTGTCATTCCAAATCTCGTCCAGAACGAAGTAACGAAATACGATAAACAAAGAAACGGGTGGTTTATGTAATTATAGAAAAGTTAAAGAAATATCCAAATTAAGTTTTTTCTTTTACCAATCCTTTAAGAACACTAATTAAGCGTGTCATTCTAAATCTCGTCCAAAATGAAGTAACGAAATACGATAAACAAATAAACGGGTGGTTTATGTAATTATAGAAAAGTTAAAGAAATATCTGAATTAAGTTTTTTCTCTTACCAATCCTTTAAAAACGCTAATTAAGGGTGTCATTCTAAATCTCGTCCAAAACGAAGTAACGAAATACGATAAACAAATAAACAGGTGGTTTATGTAATTATAGAAAAGTGAAAGAAATATCCAAATTAAGTTTTTTCTTTTATCAATCCTTTAAAAACACTAATTGAGCGTGTCATTCTAAATCTCATCCGAAAAGAAGTAACGAAATACGATAAACAAAGAAACGGGTGGTTTATTGTATTATAGAAAAGTTAAAGAAATATCCAAATTAAGTTTTTTCTTTTACCAATCCTTTAAGAACACTAATTAAGCGTGTCATTCCAAATCTCGTCCAAAATGAAGTAACGAAATACGATAAACAAATAAACGGGTGGTTTATGTAATTATAGAAAAGTTAAAGAAATATCCGAATTAAGTTTTTTCTCTTACCAATCCTTTAAAAACGCTAATTAAGGGTGTCATTCTAAATCTCGTCCAAAACGAAGTAACGAAATACGATAAACAAATAAACAGGTGGTTTATGTAATTATAGAAAAGAGAAAGAAATATCCAAATTAAGTTTTTTCTTTTACCAATCCTTTAAGAACACTAATTAAGCGTGTCATTCCAAATCTCGTCCAAAATGAAGTAACGAAATACGATAAACAAATAAACGGGTGGTTTATGTAATTATAGAAAAGTTAAAGAAATATCCAAATTAAGTTTTTTCTTTTACCAATCCTTTAAGAACACTAATTAAGCGTGTCATTCCAAATCTCGTCCAAAATGAAGTAACGAAATACGATAAACAAATAAAAGGGTGGTTTATGTAATTATAGAAAAGTTAAAGAAATATCCGAATTATGTTTTTTCTCTTACCAATCCTTTAAAAACACTAATTAAGCGTGTCATTCCAAATCTCGTCCAAAATGAAGTAACGAAATACGATAAACAAATAAACGGGTGGTTTATGTAATTATAGAAAAGTTAAAAAAATATCCATATTAAGTTTTTTCTTTTACCTATCATTTAAAAACACTAATTGAGCGTGTCATTCCAAATCTCATCCGAAAAGAAGTAACGAAATATGATAAACAAATAAACGGGTGGTTTATGTAATTATAAAAAAGTTAAAGAAATATTCGAATTATGTTTTTTCTCTTACCAATCCTTTAAAAACACTAATTAAGCGTGTCATTCCAAATCTCGTCCAAAATGAAGTAACGAAATACGATAAACAAATAAACGGGTGGTTTATGTAATTATAGAAAAGTTAAAAAAATATCCATATTAAGTTTTTTCTTTTACCTATCCTTTAAAAACACTAATTGAGCGTGTCATTCCAAATCTCATCCGAAAAGAAGTAACGAAATATGATAAACAAATAAACGGGTGGTTTATGTAATTATAAAAAAGTTAAAGAAATATCCGAATTATGTTTTTTCTCTTACCAATCCTTTAAAAACACTAATTAAGCGTGTCATTCCAAATCTAGTCCAAAACGAAGTAATGAAATACGATAAACACATAAACGGGGGATTTATGTAATTATAAAAAAGTTAAAGAAATATCCGAATTAAGTTCTTTCTTTTACCAATTCTTTGAAAACTCTAATTACGCGTGTCATTCCAAATCTCGTCCAAAACAGAGTAACGAAATACGATAAACAAATAAACGGGAGAAATATGTAATTATAGAAAAGTTAAAGAAATATCTGAATTAAGTTCTTTCTTTTACCAATCATTTGAAAACACTAATTAAGTGTGACATTCCAAATCTCGTCCAAAACAGAGTAACGAAATACGATAAACACATAAACGAGGGGTTTATGTAATTATAAAAAAGTGAAAGAAATATCCGAATTAAGTTCTTTCTTTTACCAATTCTTTGAAAACTCTAATTACGCGTGTCATTCCAAATCTCGTCCAAAACAGAGTAACGAAATACGATAAACAAATAAACGTGAGAAATATGTAATTATAGAAAAGTTAAAGAAATATCTGAATTAAGTTCTTTCTTTTACCAATCATTTGAAAACACTAATTAAGTGTGACATTCCAAATCTCGTCCAAAATAGAGTAACGAAATACGATAAACACATAAACGAGGGGTTTATGTAATTATAAAAAAGTGAAAGAAATATCCAAATTAAGTTCTTTCTTTTACCAATCCTTTGAAAACTCTAATTACGCGTGTCATTCCAAATCTCGTCCAAAACAGAGTAACGAAATACGATAAACAAATAAACGGGAGAAATATGTAATTATAGAAAAGTTAAAGAAATATCCGAATTAAGTTTTTTTTTACCAATCATTTGAAAACACTAATTATGCATGCCATTCCAAATCTCGTCCAAAACGAACTAACGAAATACGATAAACAAATAAACGAGTGGTTTATGTAATTATAGAATAGTTAAAGAAATATCCGAATTAAGTTTTTTCTTTTACCAATCCTTTAAAAACATTAAGTAAGCGTGTCATTCCAAATCCCGTCCGAAAAGAAGTAACGAAATACGATAAACAAATACACGGGTGGTTTATGTAATTATAGAAAAGTTAAAAAAATATCCAAATTAAGTTTTTTTCTTTTACCAATCCTTTAAAAACACTAATTAAGCGTGCCATTCCAAATCTCGTCCGAAAAGAAGTAACGAAATACGATAAACAAATAAACGGGGGGTTTATGTAATTATAGAAAACTTAAAGAAATATCCGAATTAAGTTTTTTCTTTTTCCAATCCTTTAAAAACACTAATTAAGCGTGTCATTCCAAATCTCGTCCAAAACGAAGTAACGAAATACAATAAACAAACATTATAATATAAAATACTATACCTCTCTTCAACCCCTAAACCCTAAACCATATAAACCCTAAACCATATCCTTAAAACCTATACAACATAGTTCTAACTTGTATTTTCATACATAAAGGTTGTGAAACACCTTTAATCACTAATGTTTTTTAACCATACACTAACATATGTAAAATAGGAGTGTTCTTCCAAATTTCGTACAAAACGGAATGTCGGAAGATGTTTATAAAACAATTTGGGGAAGAAAGCGCAATTATATAAAAGATGCAAAACAACTTCAAATTCAATTTTTTCTTGAACAACTATTTTCACAACACTAATGAGGCATATAAATTCAAATTTTATCGACAAATGGAGAAGCGAAACACGTTAAAAATATATTTGTGGTCAAAAATGTAATTTTATTTTTATAAGTCTGGGTTCTAATTTTTATAAGTCTGGGTTTTATAAGTATGCCTTGTGACCTTGCCTTTCACACACTTAACACAAAAAATTCACACACAAAACCCTTCTCACCCACACTGCGCCGCCGCCGCCTCACCACCTCTCCTCACCATCGCTCCGACCGCCAACGCTACACCGGCGACCATCGCTCCACGGTAAGTATGACTCTCTCTTTCTCTTTTCCTCTCTCTCTCTCACCGTCGCAGGCATATAAATCGCCATCGACTCACTTTTTTTTTCTTTTTCAGCCTCACCGCTGACCAGCTCTCCACCGGAGACCACCTCTTCACGGTAAGTCGTTCACGCACACACTCTCCCTCTCTCTCTCCCTCTATTTCTCTCTGTCTCTCGCTCTCTCACCCCTCACGGGTTACCTCTGTTTTTTTTTCTTTTTCAGGTTGCAGCCCACTGACCACTCTCTTCGGCCGACCACCCCGCCCACCCGCCCGCCGTGAACGCGGCGTTTTATAATCCGCCGCTGGTGAAGAAATTGAGGTAGCTGGCGCGACGGCGGAGATCGGGAAACTGGTATCGGTGAGCGGTGTCGTAACGAGGACTAGCGAGGTTCGGATTCTTCGTTGAGTTCTGATTTGGAATAGTTTAGTTGAGTTCTCTATTGGGATTTATTTAATTACTTTTTTGATTTTTACATTGGATTTGTACAGTGGAGATTGATTATTGTTAAGGGTTCTTGTCAACATTCATTTGGGTTTGATTATAAGTGAGTATATACAGTGTTTGCAGTGATAAAGATTTGATTTGGGGGGAAGAAGAAGAAGAAGAAGAAGAAGAAGAAGAAGAAGAAGAAGAAGAAGAAGAAGAAGAAGAAGAAGAAGAAGAAGAAGAAGAAGAAGAAGAAGAAGAAGAAGAAGAAGAAGAAGAAACAAAATAATTAATTTTAATTATGTTGTTTAAATCTATTTGTTTTGTTATTTTTTATTAAAATTTGTGTTGTATAATTAATTTTAATTATGTTGTTTAAATCTATTTGTTTTGTTATTTTTTATTAAAATTTGTGTTGTATAGTTGTATCCTAAATTTTCTTAACTACAAATTTGTGTTGTATAGTGGTATTGTTTAATTTATAATATTACACATTTTACCTATTACAATATAAGTGATATTCAAAAAATACAATAATTTAAATATTATACAACAATGTTATAACATAAAACGAAATTAAGCATATTACCATGAAAATGATAATTTCAGATTATAAAACAACAACAATAATCAAAAATGAAATCTTTGAAAATTTTCAAAATCAAAATGGCGCCAATATGAAAAATTCGAAAATTATACTGTTTTGAAAACAATTCAAATTTCCCCCTTATTTTTTTAACAAAATTCTAAATTTCCACAATTTTTTTTTAATTTTGAATTAAGCAATAGGAACGGAGATTTCGTTCCCGTTGGCAGAATAATGTGTATCTCATGTCAAAGCAATGGGAACCAAACGGAAACCAAACACGTTCGTTCCTATTAGCAATGGGAACCATTTAATTCGTTCCCAAGGCAATCGCCACGGGGGTAACGGAGACAAAGCCTTTGGTGTCCATAAGTGGTTTCCATATGGTCTACGGGAACCAAAAAAGGGGCAATTGGAACCTAATTAATGGTTCCAATTGTGCAGTTTTCTTGTAGTGTGTCCAATACAATGTAAAGGGAACTGCTCTTTGCTACATCAAAATAACAACACATGGTAATATTTTGCAATGCCATAATAATTAGCACTCTTTATGTTGGGGCGGTAGTGGAGCACCAAAAATAAGTGGGGCGGCTGATTAATCATGGTGCAATAGTAATCATGATCCCATTTGATGGGGCGGTGCTTAATATTGAGGCGGCTGATTGCTGATTTAATTAATCATTGGAGCGGCTATTTAATTAGCCTTTATGTTTGGAAGCCTGCTATCTTCTCACAACATTTGTTAATCATCCCAACTAAAAATACAATTCTTCTCTTTATATATAATTAAGTGTAATTAATATAAAGAGTGTTGTTAGTGTGTGTGAGGTAAAAATAGAGAGTTTGTGCGACTTTACTACGGTAAAAGTCGGAGAGTTGTAATTCCTATTTTACACTCATAGTGAAGTTCTTCTACCTTGCCCGTGGTTTTTTTACCCTAAAGTAATTTGGGGTTTTCCACGTAAAATCTGTGAGTCGTTTCTCTTTTTTCATTTATTGCTGTGTTTTTCGCTCTATCGAGAAAGGTCCACTTTACAACACTTTATACTCCTAACTCAAATTAAATCTCCTTCACAAAACCATTGCAATGGCCTTTCAACCAGATCATCTAAACTTCATGTTCATCCCTTTCATGGTCCCAGGCCACACAATCCCAATGATCGACTTAGCCAAACTATTCGCGGAACGCGGCGTCAACGTGACAATCATTGTCACGCCTCTCAACGCCACACGGTTCGGTCCCGTTATAAATCGCGCGGTGGAATCAGGCCTCTCCATCCGTCTCCTACAAGTCAAGTTTCCTAGCGAAGAAGCCAGCCTTCCGCCTGGATGCGAAAGCGGGGAAAGCTTACCGTCCTATGACTTAATTCCGAAGTTTTTCACCGCTGTGAAAATGTTCAAAAAACCGTTGGAAGAGAAATTAAAAGACTTGAGCCCTTTGCCGAGTTGCATCATTTGCGATAAAAACTTACCATGGACCGCGGACACGTGTAAGAATTTGCAAATTCCGAGGATAATCTTCGATGGAATGAGCTGTTTCACGCCTTTAGTTACAAACGTGTTGTACATGTCCAGGGCTCATGAAAGTGTGCCTCCTAATGAGTCGTTCGTTGTGCCTGATTTCGTCGATGACAATATCGAGTTCACGAGATTGCAGTTGCCTGGATTGTTGAATCCAGCAATTTCTGTTAATTTTTCGGATTTTCGCGAACAAGTGAAGAAAACAGAGTCTGAGGCGTATGGGGTGGTGGTGAACAGTTTTGAGGAGCTGGAACAGAAATACGTCAATGAGCTTCGGAGATTACGAGGTGGTAACGTTTGGTGCGTTGGTCCGTTATCGCTTTATGGTGGAAATGTTTTAGATAGGGCCGGAAGAGGAAATCAGGCTTCGATGGATAGTGATTGGTGCTTAAAGTGGCTCGATAAACAAAGGCCAATGTCCGTGGTATATGTCTGTCTTGGAAGCCTGAGCCGCCTGTCTCTTTCGCAGTTCATTGAGCTTGCTTTGGGATTGGAAGAATCGAATCATCCGTTTGTTCTTGTCGTGAAAAACGAAGGTGAGAGGTCGTTGGAAATAGAGAAATGGATTGCGGAGAATGAATTCGAAGAAAGAACGAAGGATAGAGACCTTCTCATTCGTGGGTGGTCGCCTCAAGTGTTGATTTTGTCCCATTCTGCGGTGGGAGGATTTCTAACGCATTGTGGTTGGAATTCGACGCTTGAAGGGATTTGTGTGGGTTTGCCAATGGTGACGTGGCCAATGTTTGGCGAACAATTTTTGAACGAGAAGTTGGTGGTGCATATATTGCGGATTGGTGTGGGAGTTGGAGCAAAAAGTGTGGTGCATTTGGGAGAGGAAGAAAATGATGAGATGAGAGTGACGAGGGGCGGGATTACCAAGGCCGTTGTAAAGGTTATGGACGACGGGGAGGAAGGAAGTGAGAGGAGGAGAAAGGCCAAGGAGCTTGGTGAAATGGCGAAGAGGGCAGTGGAAGTTGGGGGTTCTTCGTGTAAGAATGTTGGGCTTTTGATTCAACAAGTTGCGAGTATAGCGAAGAATTGAATTTTGAAACATAATAGTTAGTAATCAAACATGATTGACATGTATTGTTGTTAAATGTTAAGCGACCCTAGTCATCAGTATATTCATTTTTTAGTTGTGAAGGGTGATGCAGCGTGCAATGAATTTTAATAAATAAAAGATGAATGAATTGACCTTTGATTAGTGGCTTTATAATATTTAGGGTACTAAATGTCAATTGCGAATGAGGTTGTTTCGTGTGGAGGAAGTGTTTGCAAATTTTTTTAAAAGGAGTTTATGGGTTTTTATCATTAGAGAAATTATAAAATAGTGTTTAAAAATTGGGCTTATGCTTCTCTTTATTTAAAATAAGTCAAAAAAAACAACACAAGCCTAAAAGCTGGGTAAATGGTGCTTCTATAAGCATGGATCAAGATTTCGGTTCGTAAGTGAGTTTCAGTTTGTCGAATTTTAGAAACGTTTCGAAAAGATTCGAAAAGGTTTCGAAAATTTCGGAAACATGTTTCGGTAAGTTTAAAAAATACCACAAACAAATTACAAAAGACAAGCAACCAAATAACTAAATCATGAAAATAACTCAAAAGGAAATATATTGTTGTATAAACTATAAAGTCATTTCTATAAACCATTCGAGAGCAGTTATCATCAAATTGGATATATTTCATGAAATTTTTCAAAGGAATCATTTATAGATTAGTGTTGTACTTTAGCGTGTAGAATGTAATTAAGAACATATATATATATATATATATATATTAAGGATACACGTGGGACTTTAAGCATTAGATTTTATAAAGAAGTGCCACAATTTTACTATTTTTGTGTGGATTTGGTGTAAGCAACTGAAACTTGGTCATTTCATCTATTATTTTATTAATTTCGAAAGTGATAAATAGTTTCCTTTCGTTCATTTGACAAATCGATGATTTTCGATGATTTCGTACGAATCAGTTTGAAATTTTAATCTATGTCTATAAGTACTGGGGAGGTGTAAACAATTTTATTGTGGGCGAATTACATTTTTTGCCCGTTATAATAGGCTAAAGTTGCCTTTTGCTCTTTATCTTTGCGGGCTTCACTCTTACCCTCTAATTCTGATCTTTTTTTGATCAACCCCACCCCCCCGGGATTTTTTACGGGCCCGATCCTTTTTTTTTTTTTTTACCAAAAATGCACTTTATTTTTTTATTTTTTTTAGTAATAAAATAATTTGATTTATTTAATAAAATTCAGTTTTGAAAACAAATTTAATATAGTTTACTTAAGTTTAATTTAATTTTCCAATAAGTGATAATTAACAAAAATCTTCATATATATTTTTTATAAATAACAAAAAACTTGGTTAAGAATCACTTCGCACCCCTGAATTAGCCCATTTTCTCACTTTGCGCCGGCGAAAAAACATAAATATATACACTTTTCACATGTTAAACTTTACCACATACACCCAAACCCACGACCACGACCACAACCATCACCACCAATACTCTAACACTACTCCATATCTCCCACTTAAAAACAAAAAACAAAAACAAAAAAAAGGAGCTAGCTACTAAAGATGGAATACCACTCCAGGGCTCCACCATCACTCAACCACAACTCAACCTTACTCCGACCAGATGGAGCTCTCACCGCCGCGCTCCTTTGATTCCTCCATCGCAACCACCATATCCTCACCGGATCGCGAAACACCTCAATAAATTCATAAGCACTCCCCCACGCCGACACATCCTCCTACGCCATAGCCGTTGGTGCATAAATTCATAGTGGGTTTGGGTGTATGTGGAGGGAGTGACGAATTTGGGTGTTATGGTGGTGGTGGTGGGTTGGAGAAGAAAATGGCAAAATTTTAAGTTTTTAAGTTATAAAAAAACTAAAAGCTTGATTAAATAAATAAGTTGTTGATTTTCTTTAGATAAAAAATATTTAGTTAAAATAACTTGTTTAAGAAATATTAATGAATTTATAAGATCATTTTTAATAATATAATTAATCATGATTTAGGATTGAAAAGAATAAAATTGAACATGTGAAAAGTGTATTTATCTTTTTTGGGGGTACAAAGTGAGGAACTGAGCTAATTCGGTGATTTTTAACCATGTTTTTTGTTATTTTTTAAAAAAATATATAAAGATTTTTCTTAATTATCACTTATTGGAAAATTAAATTAAATTTAAGTAAACTATATTAAATTTGTTTTCAAAACTGAATTTAATTAAGTAAATCAATTTTTTTTTTTTTTTACTAAAAACATAAAAAATAAAATTTAAAGGGCATTTTTGGTCAACAAAAAATGGATCGGGCATGTAAAAAGCCCGGTGGGCATTTTTGATCAAAAAAATAGGAGTTAGAGGGTAAAAGTGAAGCATGCAAAGATAAAGGGCAAAATGCAATTTTAACCTATTATAAAGGGCAAAAAAAGTAATTCGCCCTTTTATGTTTGTTAAGATGTATTTTGTAATTCATAATTTGAGACTAATCAATTGTAAAACATAAAAAACTACTAGGGGTACTATTTTAAATCAATTGATTGTGCTTTTTTTCCTTCAAATAAACCAATCACCTGCTTCCTATAAAAAACAGGCGCATTATTATTGTAGAAACAACACAATTCCAGAATTATGTCCGCAAAAGAAATAATTGTCTAACATACTTTTGGATAATATTATTCTTTTTTAAAATAAGATAAATCAGAATTCTTATATTATATATTAATTTTCAAACCTTCCAATTTACGAGTTAATTTTTTTATATATAACTTTTAGTTTTCTGAGCAATATCTTCTAGCGGACTTATGCATAATTTTAAGTTATGTCATGAGACTATGACATTACATCAAATAAACTTAATAAAATGAATGTACATAAGAATTAAGTGGTGTATGCAAATTACAATTAAATAGTAAAATTGTTTTTCCGGTGTTATTTTGCATTGCATTGATAGACATTAAAAAAAAATTGATTAGATTAAATACTTTGCTCGTAAAATAGCTCAGGAATTTTAACTTATTTAAAGATAAAATAGATTATAACGTGAGGTATTAAATGTTGGTCTACTATGAGTTGAAGGACTTATAACATGACAAAATATTGAGGCCATATAAGGAAAGAAAATCAGTGTAGGGGAATCTGTTGTGGATAAATTCGCAAGTGCACGAAATCGTAACAAGTAATAAAGTGAAAGATAGGAGAAATTATTATATACATCCGCTATATGTACAACCGATGGTTGAGATTAAAAGAAGATCCCTAAATTGTAGGAATAACCACCCAACACCCCATCCCCACCGTGTATTGGTAATGGATGCACATACAGCGGCTGCACCAAAAAATCTCTCCTTAGGGTTGTCGATCCCACGAGGAATAAATAATTAATTACCAAAATTTATTAACTCTAATTTTATTTGAGAAATCGGATTTCAGATTGTTCAAGCGAAAAGATTAACAATTTACTAACTAAAGTAAAAACTTTTAACAAAGTATGACGTTGAGACAATAGAATAACAAGAGTATTTCAATAAATAAGTGTAGACAATAAGAGAAGAGCTGAGAATCATGATTTCACCGTCATTAGTCTGATCTAACTTTTAATTAAGCATATTATTACGAGTTTCACGTTCAAAATTGTTGTTGGTTATCACCATTTATGATTTATGTACTCTTTCTCAAGTTATACATAAATTCTACAGGTTTATAACTAGAAAATGAGTCTAGTTACGAAGATGTGCACATGTATGTTCGGTGGTGATTTTATCAACCACGTGAAAACGATAGATATATTTTTATTCTATTGAGAATTCACGGTATTTACTTCAAAGCTATTTCACAAAAATCTCCTCTCGGTTTCAATTCGATCCTTAGTTCATCCAAAAGTTGGCCAGAATTTTAGAAGCATTATATTCACCAATAAATACACCAACTATTTTGACATCGTAACAATACGTTTTAATTAAAGGTTAGATCATCGTAATTAGGCTACGTCACTATCCCAACAAAGTAAATTTAGCACATAATGGAATATAGAACAAGACTATAAGATAATTATAACATCATAAAGTAAAGAGAGAAAAGTAAAGAGAGTTTAGAGATCGTTATAGATTTTTACTTCCGTAAAGCCTCTGGTGGACTCCCCCGTACAAACTCCGAATTACTCCTCCAAAATTACAGATTACTAGTGAATACTACTACTATAGAAAGACTACTAAGTGAAGAGAGAATGAATAAGATTAGTGTGTTGAAATATGGAAAATGTGAGGTCTATTTATAGTTGAACCAAAAACATAAGACGACATCTCGACCGTTCATCTCGTTTTGATCCAATGGCCCAAAATTGTCATATAATTGATGAATTATTGATCACAAAAGTCATGGCACTCTAGAGTCCTCCATTTGGAAGCTTGCAAGACTGAATATAGACCATTGATTAGCCATTTTGATTCGACGATCATCGAGCGCGCGAGTTGCGTATGTAAATTTCATCTTTGCGCAACTTCACCATTTTGGTCATAACTTTCTCTCCAGATGTTGGAATCGCAAACCGCTTGTCGCGTTGGAAACTAGACATTTGTGGCTTTTCAGTTATATAAAGAACCAAATATAACTCAATCTACACATGTGTCAGTGAATATTTGAAATTTCGGTTCTTGACTGACAAATCATCTTTCAACCTACTAATCATGAAAATAAACATAAAAATACCACAAAACTATCAAGAATAATCAATTAAACAAGTGTAAAAGCATGATAATGATGAGTATTTTCCAAACTCATCAGAATCTTTGCATGTGCACAAATATAAAATATTTCATGGGAACATATACTTTTCGAAGAGGCCGATCTCCTTGACACGCCGACATCCCCAAAATCAAAAGGATACATGGAGATGGAAATGTAAACATACATGCATTTTTTTGGCTGCTTCGGTTTATAAGCTGCAAATGGAGCAAGGGCAAGGTGACCATTTTTGTCTCAAGTTCTCGAAAAAGAAAATACCCTCAAAAGTGCATACTATCGCATGGAGAGAACTCCAAAATAGAATTCCTTCGAAGGATAATCCTATTAGGAGGGGAATGCGGCTCGAAAATAATAATATTACATGAAGCTTTTGCGGTTTCATCGATGGTTTCATCGATGAAAGTGTTGATCACCTTTTTTGCCCTTGTTTTGCTTATCGTGTTTAGATGAAATTTGCAACTGATTTGTAGTTGGGTCTGTTTTTGTTAATTCTCTTCTAGAGCATCTTTACAGTTTCACGGACTTGGCGTGCGCATAGCGCAGTGGCTCTTCGTCTGATTTTTTATTGTCTGAGAAATTTGAAAAGTATGATGAAAAGCATTAAAGTCAAAACTTGGGTGTCGGAAAAAATAAAATCCTTTTTTTTTTTGCTGATAAAAATAAAACAAATAGAGATTTTTTTTTTGTAATTTTACCACGCAAACGTTAGAATATGTCATTATGAGGTTTTAGACAATATCATAGAAAGTGAATTTGTAGGGCCTGGCACTAATTTCTTATTATATCGAGAAAAGAAAAAGACATGTTGCGGTATCCAATTATTGGATTGGACTGGGCCCATGACTTTTACAAAAAAAAATATTTAGGTAGAGAGATAAATACGGTCTATTTGATGCCATGTCCAGTGGGCATGGTTCCTCCAGATCGCGATACGTGGCGGTGTAAAATCCCAAGACTTAATTTATTTTGACCTCTCTTCTTCTCTCTTTCTCGGGTAAAATCCATTATGCACCCTTGAAAGTTAAAATTTTTCGATTTTGCACCCCTGAAACCTATTTAATCAAGTCAACACTTTCCAATTTCGGTCTATTGTCACTTTGCACCCCTTTCCCGTTTTCAGACATTGACCAACGTTGTCTTAGGGTTAAGAGCGTCATTTTACTGTTCACTCCCTCCAAATAATATATTTACAACCCGGGTAAAATTCAACTGCATTATGCTCGCCATTTTTGCCCTAATTTCAGAAACTCACCCCCAAATCGCATGCCCTAATCTTCAAATTCGAGAAATTCTTGTTCGATTCACCTCATGTCAAGAGCATCTAGCTCGTCTGAGAGTGTGTGGCACTTCGGACAACGAATTCCAGTTGTAAAGTGTCATTGTGGCACGAGTTTGGAGCTGAGAACGTATTGGAAGAACGATAATCCTGGTCGAAGATATTATCGATGCCCAAATTATAAGGTTAGTATATTGTATTGTGTATGTGTCAAAATTTTATCGGGTTGCACATTTGATGATTGAACGTTTTTTGCAAATGTGAGTTGATTTTGATTTTATAAGTGCTGATATGATTTTGAATGTGTTTGGTTTGTTTATAATTCGCAGAATGCAGGGGATTGTGGGTACTTCGAATGGTTTGATTCTGAAATATGTGAACGAGCCAAAAGAATTATCCCTGGATTATTGAACAAACTTAATTTGTGTGAAAAAAAAACAAAGAAAGAAAGAATAATTGGTGGTGAAGTATCAGGAGAACCTGGAAAAAATGAAAGCTGAAATTCAAGCATATAAGGTTCAAGCCAGTTATGCAAAGACTGATGACAAACTGGCAAAGTTGGAGGTTAAAAGGGAAATGCTTAGGGAGAAAGCTCGACTTCATAAGCGGCAAGCAAATATTCTTAAAAAGAAACTACAGCAATATAGTTTCACATGCATGGTGCTAGGTGTTTTTTCATTTGTGGCTTTGATGTTGCTGTTGTGGCAGATATTGAATTGATGGTAGAATTGATGGTGTTATTGTGGCAGAATTGTGTTGTAAGATAATTTTGGTGTTGTTACTTTGATGTTGGTGTTGTAGTCTTGTTTTCTGTTAACCACTGTAATGACAATGTGATTGTGATTTTTAGTTCATTTTGAATAATTCTCCATAATGTGATTGTAGTCTCTTTGCATATTCAATTGACTGCTATGCTCTATAAAGCAACAACATTTGCAAAAATGAAACATTAAATGAAATAGGACCAAATTGCAGAAAAGCCATAGTGACCAAAAGCAATTATAGAACAATTGCAGAAAAGCCCTAGTGACCAAAAGCAATTATAAAACAATTGCAGAAAAGCCCAAGTGACCAAGGATACAACATGCACACATGGCAGGCCAGACAAGTCCCACTTGTTGCAGCTGCAACTCCTCTTTGGTAAATCAACAGTATAGACCTCCCCTGTCCATCAAGTGACCTCAAACTTGTCTTCACCATTCCATAGTAATCTATAATCACGAGCATGCTTCTGGTGGCCATCTATTATCTTATGTGCATTTGCACACAGATTACCTAAAGACTTCATCACTCTGTCCCTTTGGGCAGGCAGCCTCTTGTACAATATAAGCCTAATAATCTCAAGCATTTGGATGATTGGTTTGTTTCTGGCTTTTAGAATGACTTTGTTCAAGCTTTCACAAAAGTTGTTGATGAGCATATCACACTTGGACCATGTACTGAAGTGTGATTTTGACCACTGACTAGGGGGCCTTTCTCTTAACCACTGATATGCAAGAGGTTCCTTAGTTTTAATTTTTTCCATTTCCTTATCAAAATCCACAATCCTTGTTGCATTAGCAGCTGCCCAGACCCAAGACATGTTTGCATTTGATCTTAACTGTAGTATCTGGATTTGTTCTTCTTATTTCTTCACAATAGTCCCACAATTTGTCATATTGCTGCATTTCCAGTTCATGGACAATTCTGTGGCAAGACCTTTTAGTCCTATACATCTTCCCAATTATGAGTAAAGTCCTATTCTCTCTTTCCATTACCTCTTGCATTGCTAACACTTGCCAATCAGGATTGCTTCTCAAATGATGCAGGTATTTTTGTGCAAGGAATCTGGAGGAGCAGTGTTTGGCAATAGACTCTCTTTCACAAGTATGTTTACCATCAATATTCTTCACCTGAAATGTATGGTCAGTCTTGGAAACATATGATGCATATAAAACCCAGTCACATTTGCAAGTCATCTTGATCTTATCACTGTTGTTCTTCTTGAAGTGGACATGTATGCCTTGGTGATTTGAATATCTCCTCATTGCATTTCTAAATTCATCAGCACTCTTGAACTGCATCCCCACCTCAAATTCAAAATCTGAGTATGATGCATTGCCTTCATAGACAACAAAATCCCTAAACTTTGGTCTCTTCTTCTTAGTATTAGTAGCCTCTGTTGGCTGGATTGGCACATTGTTATGACTGGAGCTTACCTCTTTATTTGGTTTATGAATTTGCTCAATCCATTCAACTTCCTTATCAATATTTTCTGCATATAACTCATCATCTTTCTCAAAATCTGACTCTTCAAAATCAGCCCCATCTACATAATCACTATCATCAACCTCTTCATTGTCACTCACATCATCATTACTAGACTCATCTGCAGAATCAAGTTGTATCGTATCTATATGCCTTGTTGGATCAGGAAGTTCATCTTAGTTGAGAGCTGTTTCAGTAGTTGCCCTTTGCCTATCACTGTTATTCCTTATCCTTCCATTACCTCTTCTTTGCCTTCTCAATAATTCACCATCCCCATCAGCATCATATCCCATGGCTTCATCACTTAAATCAGGACCAGTAGGAGGCCTAGACCCATTCCTTACTTGACTCGACCCTTGACAATCAACTGCCAAATCTTCAATGTCCTCAACATAGATACACACTAGTCTATCACTCCTCATGCATTTCAAAACTTCAATTGCTTCTTTATCAGTTGTTATCATCAGCAACTCATTAGAATCATCAAGTCCTAATGGGCTATAAGAAAATCTTAACCAGTGTAACAACCCTACTTGCCTAGCAATTAGATGCAATACATTCATCTTCAACGCAGACTCATCACAATTATCAATAAACACACAACCACCACCCACAAAACACCTTTTACCGTTACTAACCTCAAATCGACCGGAATGCTCTAGCATTATAGTGAACAAATTCGACCCATCCCCTACAAAATTGAGAAAAATAACACACTAACAACATAATCATGAACACAATGTAAGAATCGGCCATATTTCGTGTGCCAAATTCTAGAGTAAATGCATGCGCACAAAGTAGGACTAATTGAAGCTAACACTTACCATAGAGCGGGCCGGTATGATTCATCTCTCGGATTTGCCACACCATTGTTGATTTTAGTAATTTGAGAAGAAAATTGAGTTAAGGAGAAAGAAACCCTAGAAATGGAATTGGGGAAATGAATGAATTTCGACTGATATTTACATATTTGGAGGGAGTGAACAGTAAAATGACGCTCTTAACCCTAAGACAACGTTGGTCAATGTCTGAAAACGGAAAAGGGGTGCAAAGTGACAATAGACCGAAATTGGAGAGTGTTGACTTGATTAAATAGGTTTCAGGGGTGCAAAATCGAAAAATTTTAACTTTCAAGGGTGCATAGTGGATTTTACCCCTCTTTCTCTATCCACTTTCACGGCTCTACAGCTCCAAAATAAGAAGGAAATTGATTTCCTATTCTTTTTTTTTTCCCAGCTTTTTTCAAATTTGTATCTACTAGATATATCTCCTATTATCCTAAAAACTATAGTAGATATATATCCGTTAATTTACAGAAAATAGGAGAGATTTGGGGGACACGTAGGATTTGTATTTTATTTTTTAAATTTTTTTATCTTCACTCTTTTACAGATTGCCACGCGTGAGGTAATAGCCTAGTTTAATTATTTTGGCCTTCTTTTCTCTCTCTGCACACGGTTATTAATGCACTAATCAAAAAAAATTGTAACTGATTAATATAATTTTATGTTTCTTTTTTTCTTGGTTTATTATTAGCGACTGGCAAATTTGTGTTTGGATGTAGTTTAAAGTGCAAGTGCAGCTGATTTTATATTATTTTATTTTTTCTCAGAGAAAGTTATATAATATTTACTTTATTATTTATTTAAGTGAAATGTTAGTGGTATTCAATATATTGTTGTTAGTGTTAATGTTTAGTGAATTTGTCGGATTATATTATTATTCATTCTTGCAATGTATATATATATATTTTGTATCAAAATAACCCATGAATGAAATTCGTAAAAATACAGATTAAAGTATGTCACAATAATGAGCATTAATGATACAAGTAATACATAAATAAATTTTTTTGCAGCACAGTTGTGTTTCTTTCTAGTTATACTATTTTGTTTAAAAAAATCAATAATATGACATACATATTTACATATACTCTCAAGTGTAGAGAGAGGGGAAGGCCAAAATAAAATAATAAATTAATCCGTGGGTCCAGTAAAAGGTGAGCAAAAAAAAATAAAAATAGCGTCAAATAAACCTATAAAGACATTGCGGCGTCAAAATCTATGTCGGCGGAGGGAAAAACAAATTGCAAAAACCACTATTATGTTATTTCTAATAATAAATAAGCTCAGAACATTTCTAATTACCAAATAAACCTTGCTAAATTTATAAACAAGCAAATACCTCCAACTATTAGAGTTTAAATCTGCCATTTGATAACTATTTTATTCATTAAAATGTTATTAAACGTGTGTTAATTAAAAAAAATTGTTTGTTGAATTATTTCGAAAATTATTTAACAACATAATGAGAACAATCAATACTTTTTTTAAGTACTAATGTTATTTTAATTTGTTTGAAAAAAAATGTTGTGAAACTTAATTAAAAATATATTGACCAAACACGTACAGTAAAATCAAGATCTGTTATTACTTATCAGTTTCAATAAATGTACATCTATTGCGTATAATTGTCTAATTCGATAATTTTCCCGTCGAGATTCTAGATAGTTAATAATTATGAATTCATGATAAAAAGTCTAGTTATATCTGGAAAAAAATACAAAAGATCAAAATGAAGCGGAAAAAAACAACTCCTCCGACCTACTTTAAGAGAGAACAATGAACGATAAAAACTTTCAAAACATAATAATGCACTTAACAATTCACAATTCTATTTATAACTATGAGAGTAAAGTTTTGAGTTATTCTCACAAATGGACTAAAGTTTGATCGCCTCCAATAATGTGCTGACTCGCTGACAATGCCGCCTCAAGAGTTAAGACGATGAATTGGCTCCGTCGGCGTGAACCAACAGTCCGGATTCCATATTTCCTTACAAGAATTACACCAAATTATATTGTCAATTAAAACAAACACATGGGGTAGCTGATGCAATTGACTCAAAATTAGACATTAGGGCAACGAACTTATCTTATAAATTTCCAGTTTGTCAGTCTTACCTCGTACAATCCGACACAATGTGACTCTCACGCCGATTTTGTCGGCGCTGCCACCTCCACTGGTGGTAGCTCACTCCAATTTCACCAATTACAAAACATATATATATATATATATATCACTCATTTCTCTTTTTTTTCTATTCTCATATATTTAATTACTTAAATCACAACTCGAAAGCAGCAAGCATTCACCTACGACCGGGCATGATTACTCATTTGAAAGGTTCTTTTTTTTTTTTTAGCTTTGAATTTCTGTATCCAAGATTTTGTGAATTCCATAAATAGCCACTATTTTGTTCGATTTACTGCTACATTAATTTCTCTCTTGAATTTATTTTTTTCCGCAGATTTTGGGAGTTCATGAATCATTGAATTGATAGCTTGGTATGTGGATTTGGTGAATTTCTATATACATAGTCACATTTTTGCTAGATCTACGGCTATGTTGAATTGTCTATTGCTTCTTTATTATTAAAAGTTTTTTTTTTGTTTTGTAGATTTGGGAATTTATGCTGCCCAGTAAGGTAATTGAAATTCGACTTAAAATCTAGTTGGTTGTTAATCAAAGTTTATTTGATGCATAATTATTAGACGAGGCATATATTCCTTTTTAATATTTTAGATTTATTGCATTTTAGTCCCTGTACCTTGTATTATTCTTGCTACGGACTCTACTATATAAAGGGTCTTGTGCCAACTTTGTAAATATAATTTTTCATTATTCAGTTTACAGAAACCCTAATGTCTCCGCCTCTCTCTCTCTCGTTACTTTCTTCTCCGATTCACCAACAAACCCAAAAGTTAACATGGTATTATTCGTCTAGGTTTCTTCGATCCTATTCTCCGTTCCTCCGATGCTCTTTCTTCTCCTTTGCGGTTTTCAAATCGCCTGCGTGAAACCATCTCTTTCACGATCTCTCTCTTCGCACCACCGCCTCCCTTTTTTTTTCCTCATTGAATCTGTCTTCTGTAACTAGATCCGGATTCTACTCCCGCTTGCGATTCTATTGATACTCGCATCATTGCTTTTGCCCAAAATTTATTCGAAACCCTAACTTTCGGTTTAGCCGCTCATGACTTCTCCGGCCACCAGTTCCTCCGTTAGCGACTCCACCGGTATATCTACCACCACCACGAAGCGCAGCCCTAGCGAGGACCCTTCCTCGATCTATTTTTTGGGATCCAGTGATGTTCACGGTTCTTCGATCGTCGGTGAACAACTTACCGCCGATAACTATGTGTCCTGGAGCAAGGCGATCCGCTTAGCGCTCAACATCACGGATAAATGGTGATTTGTGGATGGCTCTCTTCCTATTCCGCTCAACAATGACGATTTGCGGATCTGTTGGATTAGGGCAGACAATTTGGTGCTCACATGGCTACTCAATTCCATTACCAAGCCGATTCGTAACACCCTACAGTTTCTGACCACGTCCTTAGAGGTATGGGATGAGCTTCAAACGATGTATTCTCACAACTTTAGGATATAGTGCTAATGTTATGAAGGATATAAAGTATGTTCTTATTTCTGCCAATGAAAAGCCCAAAGCCCCTGGGAGGGTTGTGTAATCAATGTTACACTGATGAGAGGGATGATAAAGTTCTCTTATGTGATGGTTGTGACGAAATGTATCACACCTTCTGTTAGAGTCCACCTCTTACTAGAGTTTCTGAAGGAGACTGGTTTTGCCTTGGTCATCCAAAGGGGGGGGGGGGCATGAAGTTCATTCTCAGTGAATTTGTTGGTTTAGTGGCCATGTTGCAAAGGAAAGAAAAAAGATTATAGGGAGTTATGCGCGCAAGAGGTTGGTCTACTTTTCTCCAAAGACATGATATACTGCATTTGGATTGTTTGTATCTTTTCAGATGTCAAAAAGCTTTCCAAAATTGAGGAAATTCATGAAGATATAATATCTCTTGCATACACTTCGTGTGCTTGTTATCAAAGTGGTTTGGAAAGTACAAAAGATTCTTGATTTCCTAGTAGATTCCCTAAAACATGACAAGTTGAAAGGAGAATTGGAGAAGAGGTTGCAAAAGTAAGTACAAAACAAGACACGAAGTTTCAAAGAATTCTACAAGCCATAACTTGATGAAGTTCGAAGATGCTTTGTGGAATCAAGCACCTTAATGACATGGGCAACTGACTCGTTGGAGTCAAAGTACGGTACTCGTGTGAAATTTCAAACATCAAATTTGAGGAAGGACCTTTGTGAAAAGGGAAAATTAGTGGACGAATGCGTGTTTTGTAGATGCAAATGCTTGGAGCTAATCTTGTCGGGGGAGCTTCATTGCGCTTGTTGCCATGTCACGCTTATCGACAAAGAGGACTTTAAGCTACATAATGGTGGAGCATGTGATACTGCGTCAACAATGCCATCCAAAGTCCACGAAAGTAGCAACACTTAAAAAGAAGAGGGAACATATGTTTCTGTAAATGAGGCCTTCAAAGGTCAGTGAGTACTGTTGGTGAACAACCAGCTTAATGTTCCAAATTGTGTAAAGCATCAAGCACTTAGAGAAGTACTTAAATTTAATTTTAGAATCCATTTTTCTGATGTTGTGTGAGCTAAGTAAGAAGCCTCTCAGAGACTAAACTATGAAAATGGCCTTAAATTGTTTGTTTTTTGTCTGCATAGTTATTTATACCAACATTTAACAGTTTTATACCTATGAATATTTGTCTGATTGTTTGTCTGTTGCAGATAATAAAACACATTGAGTGGAATTTCTAGAGGCATGGAGCAAGGCAATGGTATGTTACTGTCACAAAGAGGTCTGGAATTGGAGATTGACAAGTTCTTCAAGGAGCGTGAATGTTCACTTAGGCCATTAATGGGAAAAGCCTGCCAGGTGTTAAAACGGCTCAAGAATTATCTGTTACTATTAGATATTGAGGCTGCCCTGTCTGAAAACACTTTGAGATCACCAAAAACATCCCTCGATAAAAAATTGGCTTGGCATACGTTTGTGAAATCTGCAAGCACCTATGAGGTTACAACTTTTTCCTTTTTTTCTCTTTTGTTTTGCTTTATCTTTAATGGCTAAATACGCATGTGGCTATTAAGATAATCCTCTTGGCATAAACTTTGGTGAAAAATGAACTGAGCTAGCATATGAAAGATCTTGAACTCCAAAGATTGAATACCTTACCTGCATAGCAGCTGAATCCCAAGATTGAAATTACCTTGTTATGTGTCGTCCGTATTTATTACCTCCATGTTTTGCACCTGGAATATTTGGACTGTGATTTAAAACCTTGCAGCCTGACCTTGAAACAACCATCTTTACTTGGTTGTATAATGCCAATCAAGGGTTGACTTTTGTAGGTTGATAAATTGCTCCGTGAAAGTGCCCGTACCTTTTCTCATCTGAGATTGCAGCCTTGTCACCTTAAGCATTGAAAAAATAAAAGATTTTTTTTTTAATAATTCTGGAAAACAAGTTGTTGATTCAAGCAACTTAAACATTCATCTGGATTTTAAATTGATACTGAGCTTTTATAATATCTCTAACAATTGAATAATTACTTTGCAGATGGTTCAAGCTACGATTGTAGTTAAAGAAATGATTAACAAAGAGTTACTTAGATTTGTGATGGCGCCGTATCTAGATTCGACTGGAAAATAATGGTGCATAAAATCCGACAAGCGACAAGGAACTAATTAAGTTGTTTGATGTTGCCTCTGTAAAGCTTCTCCCTTGTGGGAAATTGCTTTGAAGTTATTACGCTTGAATTGCCTGTAAAACATTGATATCCGATTTTGTCTTTTAATTCTATTTCTATTATTACCATGCTGCTTGCGGCTTGATCTTTTGTATTAGTGATGTTTCTTCATCTTTTGTATTAATGCTGGTTGATGAAGGTGTACTATGTGGCTGTGAATTGAACTTTCTTGCCATAAAACATGCATCGCCTCGACGGAGTTTCACTTACATGGTAATAGTAGGAGATGCAATATGATATTCACAAACGAATTGACATGTAAATATGCGAATGTAACGTCTGTTCTGCATCTGTATAGTTTTTGCCTCTCGAAATTTAGAGAAAATGAGCGTAAAAGGTTACTTCGTTAGTGAAACAAGAGATTACAAAGTGTGAACTCCAGAGTATGTTCTGCCAAATCCCTTGGTTGGATTATTAAAAATCTGAGTCGGACTCTTCAAGTTGGTCAACAGTCGCCCATGATGTGAACTCTAATGTTCATATTCAAGAATTGGGTTTATTAAGCAGCCACTCATTCTGAAATCTGAACTTATTTTAGTGTGAAATGCCCAATAAATAAAACCTTTGGGACTGGTTGGAATCCTTTTTGTCAATGTTCTAACACATATGCCTTGGAGAACTGGCTTAAGCCAATGCTTTTCGAGTTTTGTAATGTTATCAATTTCATTTATGATTCAATTTTATGAAAAGATCTTGAAATTGGTTGAATTCTTAATGCATGCATATATTTTATCAAGTGGGGCTAAGAAATGATATAGACCAACTATTAAACTAACAACACGAATAAGTGGAATACTAGTATATTATCTGCCAGAGAAAAGGTGACAGGGATTAGTTAAGAGCTAAGATAAACACCATGACTAATTAATAAAGTTTCAAATATATTAAAGTTGGAATAATAGCATGGATCAAAGTTTCGTGTAACTCAAAAATAAAAACGTGTCGAAAGTATTTTGATATAATTTAGGAATTTCGTAATGTTACAAATAACATTATCAAAAATTACGAAAGTAATAAGAATAAGTTCATCCCAATTTCGTTTTGTTTTGGTTGAAATATTTTGTATAGATTCATCCCAATTTCGTTTCGTTTTGGTTGACATGCAAACCGAATATTATTGGTTGTTTCGTACGAAATGACTCGATATTTTAATCCATGCATAAGAGTTCACATAAAAGTGCATTTATAAATATAAATATTATTTTCCCAAACTCCAAAATATTCTATAATTTATTTATTGAAAAAAAAATAGAAACAAGTAAAATCCATTTCATTTTTATTTCAAAGATATCCAACTTTCTTTGTTACTCTCAAGTCTCAAGTCTCAAAAAAAAAAAAAAAGTCTCAAGTCTCAAAAAACAGAGTAAACTGTAATCATGAACCTTCACCACACCCAACACTTTCTCCTCTTCCTTGTAGCTCACACTCTAATCCAATCATGTTCCGCCACGTCACCACACATCTCAATCTTCCAATCACCGGACCCCACCCTCACCCTCTCCCTCTCCGTAACAGACTACGGCGCCACCGCCACCGGCCTCCAATACGACACCGTACCGATCCAATCCGCCATCAATGCCTGCTCCTCCGCCTTCCACCTCCACCTCCGCCCCTGCCACGTCACCTTCCCTCCCGGCAAGTACCTCACCGCCACTCTGTACCTTAAATCCGGCGTGATTCTCAATGTCACCAAAAACGCCACGATTCTCGGAGGTACGAGATTGGAGGACTATCCGGTGGAGCGGGAGAAGTGGTACGTGGTGGTGGCGGAGAATGCGGCGGAGGTGGGGATCACCGGCGGCGGCGAGATCAACGGTCAGGGTTTGGATTTCGTGACGAGATTTGATGAGAGGAAGAATGTGATGGTGAGCTGGAATCGGACGGGCGCGTGTTTGGGAGACGAGTGCAGGCCGCGTTTGGTTGGGTTTATTGGTTGCGATAATGTACGGATTTGGGATATTAGATTCGATCAGCCCGCGTATTGGTGGTAAGTAAACGAGCTTTAAAGCTCGTCGGTCTTTTTTTGTTCGACTTCACGTTGACTCGAACACATGAATTCTCGTTTTGGTTAGTTGAATCATATTATTGAAAATGATAAATCAATGTAATGTGATAGTTACCTATTAAATGTAGATCAAGTTATATGTCTCGCGCATCTGATTCTCGTGTTAACTAGAGCTATATATCGATGAGGCGAATGTAGCGGGAAAAGAACGAGATACTTAATTTTGTTATAGTACACAATCTCGCGTTTACATAGGTTTGCAGTGTCGTTTTCCTCATCGGCCTATATATAGTGTTTTGTCATTTAATAGATAACATATAACGTGGAATTGCAGCTTGCATATTGTTAGATGTCAAAACACATCAATTCACGACGTTTCTATCCATGGGGATTTCAATACGCCCAATAATGATGGTATGGACATTGAAGATTCGAACAATACGCTCATCACGAGATGCACTATAAACACTGGAGATGATGCTATATGTCCAAAGACGTATACTGGTCCCATGTACAATCTTACGGCAACAGATTGCTGGATAAAAACAAAGTCTTCAGCCATCAAACTTGGTAGTGCTAGTTGGTACGAATTCAAAGGCTTTGTGTTTGACAATATTACGATTGTAGAATCTCACAGAGGGCTTGGATTACAAATACGAGATGGAGGTAACAAACATGGTTCTTCTTTATATTCCTTATGATCTTGTGATTATGCATGTTAAATAAAGCACTATCATCACCGATAAGCAAACACCATCTTGTTTCACTAAGATAATAGTGCATTATTTTGAAAATAACGTCTAACTTAATGTAAAAAAACTCAAAGCCCCTTGCGAACCTTGTTCGGAGTGTATCAGACTCACTTAATCAAGACTCAAGCTTTCACCGAATTTTGGATAGGGTAGAAAAGTATCAAATAATCTTTGGTTTTGTGACCCCGGTGGTTTCGTCGACTATATTTTGTATGTTTTAACTTTTTGAATATTTTGAATTGATGCAGGGAATGTCGATGATATAACATTCTCAAACATTAATATCAGCACTAGATATTATGATCCATCATGGTGGGGCAGAGCAGAACCTATATATGTCACAACCTGCCCAAGGGACAGTAAATCAAGATCTGGTTCCATCTCTAATTTGCGATTCATAAACATCACCTCTACTTCTGAGAACGGTGTATTCTTATCAGGTTCCAAAGGCGGGGTTCTTAGAAATTTACAGTTTGTTAATGTGAACCTCACTTACAAACGATGGACAAACTATTTAGATGGTCTCGTAGATTACAGACCAGGGTGTCAAGGGCTAGTGAATCACAGCAGTGCGGGGTTCTTGATGGAACATATTGATGGTCTATACGTCAAAAATGTGAATATGTTATGGGCTGAAGAGAATACAGGGCAGTGGAACAATCCACTCAATTTTCGACCTTCAACTGTAAATAATGTTTCTTTGCTGAATTTCTCTTCGGGTTTGTACAATGAAGAAAGCAAAGGGGCAAAGAATTAAAGATTATTTTGCTTCTGTTGAAATAAATTTAGCCGCACCATCAGGTTTCCGTGTTTTTATTGGCGAAAGGACTTTCTTTTGATGAATCACGAGAATGTCTCGTGCTTCATCAGAGTTGGGATCCACTTGATGCTGTGAAGTGCAAGCAGCGTATGCTTCATGAGGCCATCGAGATCGTGCATAGCAGAGCATGTTATTCCTGAATTTCTTGTAAATGTGGTGAGGAAAATTGGTGTATTTACTCGATTTATCTTTGGATTGATTGGATGTTAATAATGCTGCAAGTAGATGATTTGAGGATATATGACTGGGCAGACAAATAAACTATTTAGTCATCAATCTTCAACAGCTAATAATGTTTATGTGCTGGTGATTATCAGTTGTAGATATTGCTGATCAGATTAATTTGTTATTCCGAAATATAATCCCTAATTAACTCTAACCACTAGTGTTAATTGTAGTTAATATCTGACTGTGAACTAATTAACCACGAGCCATAATAACATGATCGTAGTTAATAAATGACTGTAAACTATTTTCTTAGCATGTACAAAGGTATGAGAGCAATATTATTGGTATTTTTGTTGATTACTGTCTCATTATGCATTGTTGTTAAATATTTCTATTAGTTACTTCACTTTATTGGTCAGAGATGTTGGAGCTATATAGCCAAACAACTACAGGTAATATGTATGCTTATGTCAGTCTAGTATGTGGTTGTGAGTAAATTCTTGTGTTTCAAGCACTTAGCAATATAGTAGAAGAGGTTGTCTAGTTGTAAAATTGAATTATTATGTTATTTCTTATAGAAAGTTGATTTTTCTTTTAAGGTAATGGATGTGAATGAACTTGGATTCTGAGAAATGTCATAATTTGGCTATCTTCAATGAAGTTGAGGGTATTCATCAAAAAAATTATGAAGTTGAGAGGTGGCTAATGGACCATGAGAATGACATTTGATGCATAATCACATGAGTGCATACTCAACTAGTCTATTCATGAAAGTATACTTGATCAGTGGGTGAAGTCTCGTCGTGCTTTAACTAGATGCGATTGTCTGGCTGAAATGTAAATAATTTGTCGTCAAACAGACAAATATTGTGGCATTAGATTTATAGATGGAAACTATCGTTCTTGTATCGCTCGTTATGAAGCTTTTTGCTGCCATGTCCGAGTATCTGTGAGTGTAACATATAGGATGATTTATGATCTTTAGTTCTATTATTGATTTATAAATTTAGAATTGGCCACATATCTCCCCCATTGATCCTGAAATGGAAATGGAAAAAGAATAAAGATTCTCGTGTTGATAGCAAATATGGTTGTGGTACGTGACGCAGGCTAAGGAACTGAGCCCCATCACATGTAATGTCTTAGTAAAAATCATGTTTAATATCCCACTATCAGTCATTTTAAATTGGACGAACTATTATTTGTGCCCGTGATGTTTTATTTTTTGATGAAAATGTTCGATATCTTTTGAATTAATGAAAATGCCCTGGATCTATGCCATTTTTTTTTGTAGAAAATGCCCTTTGTGTGCCAACTGTGAAAATCGGTCGATGTGTGGCCTCCAGCGTGGAAGAGGCGTGTGACAGTTGGGAAAATCGTCCGCGTCTTAGTGTAATGTGTTAGGGCATATTTATTAAAAACACCAAACTTACCGGGTATTTTTATAATAAAATACATACTTAAAAGGCATTTTTAATCGTTTTTTTGCTTGTCAAAAATGATGTGGCGCGGACGATTATTTCAACTATCACACGCCTCTTCCACGCTGGAGGCCACATCGGCCGATTTTCACAGTTGGCACACAAAGGGCATTTTCGTCAAAAATTGGCATAGATCTAGGACATTTTCATTAATTCAAAAGATATCGGGTATTTTCAAAAAAAATTGAAACATTCCGGACACAAATAATAATTCGTCCTTCTAAATTCCAATCAAAAAGAGAAATAAAAATTTTGGGATTAGAAAAATGCTTTCTCAAATTATTTGAAATTTCTATCTTATATGGCATAAATTGTAGGATAAATTCTTAGATTCCCTATTAGAATTGTTACTAAAATTATACGATTTTTTCGATGTTATATTGGACTAAAAATGCACATTACTTTTTTTCGTACTATGTTAAATTGACACATTAACGCTAGGGGTGTGAATTTGGATCGGATTGAATCGAGACTGTAAGTCGATTTCGATCCTAGAGAAATGAGGATCAAAATCGAATCAATTTAAAACGATCTGATTCGATCCAAAATCATTCGATTTCGATCCGATTCAATTAGATTTCGATCCTTTTTTTCTTATTTAATTTAATATCAATGGGACCAACCACAACATTCAAACAGAAGAGTTAGTGAATTACAAAATTCACTTTCATATGGTTATCAATCACACTTTTTGACACAAAACACAAATCAATTATAAAAGATACACTTTCACAAATTAATTTTCACCACTTTATACTTTCCATTCACCAGAATATGCACTGGCTTATCAGCAGCTTCATTCAAGGTTACTCCAGCACTCCCAATTTTGATCAATGTCAGTATCACCAACACCAGCAGTTTCGTTTGAAGTTATGCCTTCACTCTCAACATCGACCACAATATCACCAACAATGCAACAACAACACCTTTAACTCCAATCAAAAGAGTTTCCTCTTGACAATTGTATATGTTTTCCAAAGACAGAAACGTGACCTTCAAATGGACTAAGAAAAAGATGTTAGGTAGGTGTATATATAAAAATATAATATTAGCATTATATATAGAAATATCTTAGTATCATCTTAATAGGTTTAGCATTATAGATAAAAATATAATATTATATATATATTATTATATATTTATTTATTTTTAAAAAATAAGACGAGTATTCGATCCGATCCGATTCTCAACCTTTAAAATTGAGGATTGAATCAAAAGGGGGTTCGATCTTAAGACAAAAATCAAAAGTCGGATCAAATATTCGATCCGATTCTCGGATCGAATCATTCGATCGATTTTCACCCGATTCGATCGATTCGATTCTTTTTGCACAGCCGTAATTAAAGCATGTAATGGGAAAATATTCAGTGCTGATCATGTTTTCACGATGCGAATTAATGTGCATATTTGATGAGTACGTAAGACACTTGAAAGCAACTCTTCTAGGAAATTACATGTGGGTAATTAAAAAGGGAGTATGACTCTTCAAGTTATCCAATGGCCGCACATTATGGCAAATTCTTGGACGTAAGTGATCAATCGCAACAGAAGACTAGTGAATTAACTGATCAAAATAAAAAGTAATCACAAACAAACAACGACGTCATTCACTGTGAAGTGTGAAACACTAATGCTCTTATCAAAAAATATAGTTAATTGACAGTGACTCTATCTGAACTTTTAATTTATTTATGTGGTCGAAATCTCCAATAACTTAAAGACTTTTGAATTGGTCATGAATCTTTTCAGTCATGTTCTAACACATGGCACTATTAGATATTGGAGGATTGTACAACTGGCTAGAAAGTCAATGCTATGCGAGTTTTATCATGTTATCAAGTTTGATTCAAGTCGACTAATATCACCTATATATATCTGACGTTAAATTTAATGGGGTTTTGCTTAATAATTAAAGAAATTTAGCATTAAACTTTTAAGACTCATATGCGTACTTTTTATGACGTGAAAACTCGTAGCTGCTATCTTTTGGAAGTGTACTATATAAATCGCTGAATCTTCAAGGTATGTACGAGTTACATGGTTAGTTTAACGTAATTGGCCCGGTTGACGAGGTTTGCAGGGTATTTCGTCAACTCGCGAATTTATCTAACGCTCACTCAAAGGAAACAGCTATGCGTTCCTATGTCATTAAAAAAATATAAACCCATAAATATAATTAACACAATAATCTGTGAAACACGCTAACCAAACAAACTACGTAGACTAATCAAGTGTGACATATTTCTGAAATTAGTTGCAACCCGGCCTTAGCTTTTTAATTTCTTTTTAGAACACAAATAAATAACTAAAATTAGCATTTAAATGGTAGTATTAGATGAAATTATGAGGCAAAGAGGTGAAAGAGGATAGTTACTACAAGAATAATATTACTAATTAATTAAATTTAAAATAAGTTCACTTCTTTGATGATAGAAGCAGTTTATAAAATACTTTAAAGTCAGCAAATAGGTTTAGATAAAAAAAAAAACTAAACTATTTAATTTAATTAATTCGTTCTATGTGGCACTTTATAATGACGCGGTTTGAATATGAAAGCGTCCTTAAATTAAACCTTTTATTTTCACTATGGTTTTGTTGTAAATTAAACTTTTCTTTTGATGCTGAAAGCTTGCTTGCAAACACAACCGCCAACTCCTGCAAAGCCAAGGATTGGCGATTAAATTCAATGCATCAAACCTAATATATTATTTTATTCTCATTTTGTTAAGTGGGGGTGGAGAATGGTGATCAATCTTAATGTGACATATGCATGTTTTATTTTATAATAAGATTGCGACGTAATCATGTTACTCCTTTCTTCACCGGCTTCACATCTCAAATATTGGCATAAAGTTTGCATTACTGTTACTATTAGATTTGTATCATTTTCATATCTGATATATGTAGAAATTTTATTACTCAATTCATCAACGTCCAATTAATTATCGCATATGTTACTTTAATTTCTGCATGCTATGCATAATTACATACATGATTTACACATAATATATAAATAATAAATGGTAATACGAAGTGGGATACTGCCATACTGGTAACAATTTATATCAAGAAAAAAAAATTACACAACCTACGTTTGAGATACGGGATAGAGGCCACCTCTCATGTTTGAAAAATTGAATGACTGATTTTTCATATGCTATTTTTCTTGTAGATTAATGCTCCTCAACACAAAATAACAAAGAATAAATAAAGAAAAACTAACAAATAATATTTGAAAAGCTAAAATAAGTTATATGAGGATTTTAATTTGTGTTTTAATTTTAAGTTATAATATAAGATTGTCTTAATCATTTCAGCTCTTTTACATAGTGGGTGACTGCGCATGAAAGATGGTCACGGAAATTGCCGCATACATTAATAACATGTCTATTAACATATATTGCGAATTGTAGGTTGGAAATAAAAACAAAAATACAGCCTAGCCATTTGAAAATGACAATTTGTTCTCGTTAACTCGTCTTTCACTATTTCCATCGAATTGCAAAAAGAATTATCAAGGAACTTAAACGATTCATCGCTTAACCAACAATTTATTAATCACGATTACATGTACTTCCATACACAACTAGCGACATTACGAACAGAATCTAAAACAGTACTCATCTCACAATGAAATGATCCATACATTTTATTTAACAATACACTAACTGATCTAAATTAAGACCAGATAAACCATCCAGTAGGCTCCTGCTGCTCGGCCACTGAGAAAACATCAGTGAAGTAGCCACGACCTTCGTCGCTGCCATCTTCCTCCTCCGCCACACAATTAGGATACTCGTTGGTCGGAAAGTAGGAGTCACCGCTGTCAAGAAGCTGAGGACAGTCCTCGTCCACCACATCACTTCCATCGCTGCCAGTGCTGAGGCGATCCTCCAACTTGACGGTGAGCTGAAGGCATGGCGGAGCATCCACCGGCGGTTCAGCTTCCGGTTTTGGATGTGTTTCCGGTTCTAGAGCCGGTTCTTTGGTTTCCAACTTCTCCTTCAAGGAAAGGAGCTGCAATAGAACAACAGTATGATGTTAATCCAAATTTTGAACGAGTACAAAAAATATTTGTATTGGAGAAATTCTCCAACACTCATTAACTAACTTGCGGGTTATCAAAATTGTTGCAATTATCAAGTCCATTTATGCATGATTTATCCCATGAGATGTCACACATGAAACTCTTGTAATATAAAATTACATATATAACCACTTCAAAACTCTTATGTCAATTTCGTTATTTGATTAAAGGATTTCAATCTTTCATTCTTAAATCAGTAAGAAATGGGATTTGTTTAGAATCTCAATAGGTATATTCTCTTTAAATACTTTGATATATTGTTATATATGGTTTCATGACTTCATCACATCGATCAAGTGGGGCTTACTGCTGAGAGGACATATGCTAATTTTATTTGTGGATTGACCGACCCTAGAGAACATTTTATTTGGAGAGTGACATATGTGTATTTACATGGCTAAGAACGAATCTTACGGGCCACCATGTTTTTGTCAACTTCGGGTATGCCCATGACCATACATAGTACGCCACAGCACACTATTTTATTAAGTAGGCAATATACAAGAGAGAGATAGAAAATGAAAATGCATGGTAACTTAAAAAGCAATCGTACTATTACTCCATTAAAAAAACAAATAAAAAGTTAAAAATGATTATAACTAAGAAGCAAACAAAACAAATATATCATCAATCACAAGAGAATCCGCCAATGGAACTGTAAAAGTTGAAATTAATTAATTACCTCGGCTTTGAGCTTGTCATTTTCCTTGAAAATGGAGTCATAGTTGCATACAAGGGAGTCATATGAAGACTTAAGCTGATCATAGTCCCTCTCAAGCTGCTTGGTCTTGGACCTTGCACGGCGGTTCTGGAACCAAACCGCCACCTGTCGCGGCTGCAATCCCAGCTTCTTAGCTAGCTGAGTCTTGCGGTCAGGCTCCAGCTTGTTCTCCGCCTCAAAGCTCTTCTCCAGCATATGCACCTATTTATATATATTTCATTACATTATTCACCTCTCTCATCTTGAAAGATTTAAGTTCAATCTTTTACTTTTACGAGATTTGCATATATATATATATATATATATATATATATATATATATATATATATATATATTTCCCACACGCCGCATACCATACCATAACCTTTTTGGGTTACGTTACGTTCCACGGAACCGACATTTTTATGATTAAAAACTGACAATAGAAGATTATTAATTCGAACATCAGACTTCTTTTCGATCCGACTAACTAAAACTGATCGGGTTAGTACGCCATGCACTATGAACACTCATCACAACTAAGTTTAACAAGGCCGGATTAACATATAGGAGTCGTCTGAAGACTACAGGCCGGCGGCCTGTGTTATCATCACAACTAGAATATATATATATATATATATATATATATATATATATATATATATATATTAAACAATTCTATATTCACTCATTTTCCAAATTGAATAAATGTATAGATTAGTCAATTTAATCAACAGACCTGATCCGGAGTTAACCGGCGTTTCTTCTCCGGCATCTGCTCGTCGTAATAATCTTCATCATAAAGTTCCTCCGGCGAGCTGAAAAAAGGTCGCCTCTTCGAGGTCTCCTCCACGTTCATCACCGATCGAAATCCTAAACAAAATCAAACCTCACAGTTCAAAATTGAAATCGATAAACGAAACCAAAAGTTGTTATTGACTGACTAATATGATCAGTACTCTCTCACCTCGAAAAACCGAATCTCCGTTCCCTAGAAACATGTTGCTCTGCATCGAAGGATCAAAGAAAATACGCCCGGATTCCATTTCGATCAATTTTATAATTATTATTATTATATGTACAAATATCTGAATTCTTCTTCAATAACTTGATTATAATTTGGGGAATTATTTTTTAATTGAGTTAGTTAAAGTTCATGAAGAAAACAATAACTAAAACAACATGAGCTTATGGCGGAAGAAGCTCGTGCTCCACAGCAACCTCGCCGGAGATTCCAACGGACATATACAAAATCCCATCATGCGAACCACTGCTCCACCCAGCTCCGGCGGTTACGTCGGAGAATTAATTTAGTTTATTTAATGAAATTATGAAACTGAGCTACGGCGGAGATTTATAATTCCGGCGAGGGCTTTTTTGTAATTTTAAAGGGATCAAATGGGGTAAGTATTGTCAGCTAACGTTAATTAAAGTGAAGGGCGGTGTATTTATATTGTTTTGTTGGAATTTTGAGGTGTACGTGGAGAGGTTTGATTGGGTGTGGCTAATATGCGCTGGATGTGTGGTGGAGGGGATCTGAGCCGTTGATGGTTTGGGGAATCGGAACGTGTCAGATGAGGAGAGAGAAGAAAAGATCGTAAAAGTGGTACCATTCTTCGCGGTCGAGGACTTGTCGGGTGTCCATTAGTCCATTACACTTGTTACGTCTTTTTATTTTTTTATGGTGGATTGGTGATATTTAATAAAGTTTACACAATTTTTTAATCATGTAAAAGGTATCTATAAAATTATAGTTTTCATTCATAGAGGGTATAAGTTTTTAGCTCATGTCTTGTAAAATCGTAGTACAAAATTAAAATACTTTAGGAGTGTTTGTGCACTATTAAGCGAGTACGCGACTAAGAATGTAAATGTAACAAAATATTGTTTTGAGACGTATGGTAATCAAAATAAAAATAATATGCGTCATGGTAATACACATTGTCGTATGGTAACCAAAATAAAAATAATATGCGTCATGGTAATACACATTGTCGTATGGTAACCAAAAACTAAAAATAATATGCGTCATGGTAATACACATTGCCGCCCGTGAAAATTGTTGATTTTACGTTCGAAACACCAATTTCGACCAAGATTCATTTTATGGGGGAGACTTTTTACAAGTATTCTAAATTACTATGTTAGAGGTCTCACTTAAGCAATTTGCCCTTGTGCTTGGTTTTTTCTCTTTTATTGGTTAGGTTATGTTTTGTTTTGATGCCAAGAACCTAGAATATCCAGGTGTCAGTGTAATTCTAGCCGAATGTCGACTTTCATGTTATTTGTCTTTTGGGCACACAAATTAATTTATTGCCTCGATACGATATTTTTGTCGGAGGTACGTGTTCTATTGCATGAAGACATTTATTCCTTTGAGTTATGTAAGATTGATATTATGTTGACAAGATTTGTAATTGTTAAAATTATGATAGGATGGGATAATGTGGTGAAGATATGCGTGTTGATTCTCGAAGAGGATCGAAGTTGCCCCATAGAGGGTTGGAGTAGTCTCGGATAAAGAGTATAAGGCTCGATCCTCGGGGAAGATGGAAATAATTTCGGAGAGGGCATAGGTGTTGATACTCGGAGAAGGCATAAGTGTTGATCCACTGAGATGATGTAAATAGCCTCGGAGAAGGCATAATTGTTGATCCTTGGAGAGGATGTAAATAGCCTTGGGGAGAATGAGAATAACCTCGGAGAAAGCATATGTAGACCTTAGAAATGATGTAAATAGCCTAGGAGAGGGCATAAGTTATCACGCCATATTGTGATATACCATTGGGCATTAGTCGGTTAACCTATCATCATATTCAATGTCCTAACAAGTTATTTTAGGTCGTTTTAGTAGACAAGTTGTCTTAAGAAAATTTTATAAGTCGTCCCGTAAGTCGTCGTACATGTCGTGTTATCGTATGTTTTGAAAATATTAGCTCCATAATTCAATGTGATAATCAAAAAAATAATTGCTTATAAATATCCTCCAAAAATGAATAAGCTACATTATGGTTGCATTTAAATTTTCCATTGTTTTACATGTTGTCTATCATAGCGTCATACGACTTCAATATTCTACTGACTTTAGCATCAAAATGATCTACGTTGAGTCAATTGTCAACTAAGCTCACATGAATTGTTTGGGTGCAAGTTACGCGACTTAAATTGATTGAAAACTTAGTGGATTTTGATTAGTATGATGTTGAATATTTAGTGAGCACATAATATTTTATAACATATGATGTGTCATATTTTGATATGCCACTTAGGAGTTAGGACTACTTGATTGAAGCGAGAGTCTTGCCAATATTATTATTTGTCTTTTTTAGAGCATCTAAATTGTCGTATCTTCTTTTAGAGCATCCAAATCGTCCTCTTGCATACCGTCTTATGAAATTAGCTCCAAAATTTAAGAAGATTATAAGGAAACTGTTACCGGTATCTCGTCGTGCCTGCTAGCTTTGACGAAGAGCGTAACGGATTGTTCGAAACGTCGATCCCGACCCGAGGAGATTGTTGGTTTTTATTGATTTGCGGCTGGACTCGGATATTTTCCGAGGTGCCTACGTATCCCCGATTGGGAATCAAGCCACTCGTAGTTCTTGTATTCGTTTTGGTCAAATCTGGATTTCAGTTCCCAGTTGTATTTGTTGCCTTTTTTCCTCTCTTCTCATGGCGCCATCCATTGGGCCTCTTTATATAGAGTTTGCTTGGGACATGTGTCGTTATGCATGCGTTTTAGTAAGTACAGGTGTTGTGATATGCGTAAGAGTATCGAAAGATAAGATAGGGTTTATCTGTTTAGTATATCTGCTGACAGGGCGCTGACTAGGATAAATCATATCCTTTTTGGTAGCCCCAATGGGTTCCGACGAGCTAGTCCCTTGGTCTATTTCTCTCCGATGGGTTGTATCTCTCGAAAAATGTTGGATAGGTGGGATGGAGTGTTTGTCTGTCGTTGTGGTGGCTTCTGCAGCGGTTAAGTCTGGTTTATCTTATTTGGGAAGTGTACTCCGAGTGGTATATTTACTCATTATTGTTCTTGGCGTGGGTCCCAAAGGTGTTTTATGTGAGCAGTTCTGCGTTTCTTGTGTCGGGGCTTCGTAACGCATATTCCGATGGCTACTGGTCTATAGTAATATAATAGTTCTTTGAATATGACTTCTGGGAATAACGCTCCGAGGGCTTTGATATGGTCTCCGAGGGTTTTTTTTTTGTGCCTTCGTGAAATTGCATCTTTGTGTCTAAGTCCTCGTAGAGTGTCTTCCAGTGGTTCCTGCGTTTAGGCTTTGTTCCTGGATTTAGCCTTCGTAGTGATGTTCCGACGGCCTTTGGACTTCAGAGTGTACAGTAAGAGAATGTCCTCGTAAGATTAGGGCATTACAAATACAAATCAAATAATAATATACCCAGTAATTTTGGTAATCGAGTAATAGTGTATTTTAAGCACGTGGATTTTTACCCTGTTAACAGAAACTAATCATTTATAAATTTTCTCCAAAAAAACGAGGGGATTGGTATTAACTCCTTTAATGAGCACAATTTTTTTTTTGATTTTGCTAAGTCTACTAATAAATAGGGAATATCTTAATTATTTACATTTTTTCAACAGTGATACAAAACTAAATGTAGATTGAAGAATAAATACATAGTTTAATATATATATATATCAAATATTCACAGATATAAATATTTTTCAGAAAAATGAAAATGAATTTCCAGCGAAAAATTATATGATATGCTGCGCTACACTGTTTGTACATCATCACCCATTCACCCTCTCTTTCTCTTTCTGTAGTGGCACAGAAACTGCCGAGTTGCAGCAGAGCCACATACATTGGGACCCACGGAATCAATCTTTCTTTCTGGAGGTGCGTAATACAGTCTAAATTAATGTATACTATTTTTAGTGGAGTCACTCACATAATCAAAATAAAGAGGAAAGGTCACGTCATTTTAACAACTCATCAAAAGTTAGAAATTGAAAAATTTGTTAGGATAATAATATCCTCCATCTCAATTTTCGAAGTGGTGTAGAGTTTATATCACCTATATCTAAAGAGAATAGAATGAAATTGTAGCTTAAGTGTATCTATTTCTCTTTTCAAAACACACACACACACACACATATATATATATCAGTAATAGATTCTATGGTGACATTATCCACTTTGAACTAAAATTCTCAAGGATTTGTTATATGGCTTAAAAGTTTAACCCCAAAAGTCTTATATTAGTAAAGAGATTGCATTTATCATAAATCTAGACTTGCATCATGTTTCCTACTATGTTGTTTGTCTCAATAATCATTCAAAGAACCATTAATGTTTTCTTAGATCATTTTTAGGGGTTCACCTCTTTTCATCATTTTCGGGGTATTGTTTGCCGCTAACATTCATTTCTTCAAACCTACATATGGTGCTTACCTATGTAAGTCGCTCCATAACGCTGTCTACCATATTTATTCACTTTAGTATAACACTCACACGTACTAGTGTTGACTCTGATTTCGATTTCTAACTTTAGGTCTAAAAGACCTAATACCAAGGTTCTAATTGTTATCAACTTCTAATCTTATTTTATCATTTTAATTGAGATTGTCATTCACTCAACAATACTATGAGAATGCGATCAAAACAAACGATCAATGTAAAGTTCAAGAACTATCTCACTATAAACAAAAAATCAAACAGTTAGATCTATCAAATAAAATACATTGACTACATCTCTCAAAGAGTACTTAAGAAAATAACTCTTTGAATTCCAGAAGTGAAATCCATCTAAATAAGCTAGTCAAACTTTTGTGAGAAACAAAAGTTTCCACTATCTAGTACCAATATATATGACATGTAAAATTGTTCGATTTTTTAACGCATCATACATTCAATTTGTTATCAATTAATAGCAAGAATATGTAATTTTGCAATTATTAAAACTTGTTTAACTTGAATGTGTAGGGTATGAGCCAAGTGCGCCATGACATGTGTAATGTGGAGGATTTTTATGTGCATGTGGAGCATCTCACGAGCACATGAAAAACATATCATAATAATGGGATTATACATACACACCATGTATATATATATATATGTGTGTGTGTGTGTGTGTGTGTGTGTATCAAACAATAACAAATTTCCTTGTAATTGAATAGTTGGAAATTTCATGTCATAAATATTGTCCACTTTCCATGTGTTCGCCAGTTGTGAGTTGTAACTGCCAATTGCAATTTGTTGAGAGAATAATATTTAGCAGTGCATATGCTATGATATTAATTCATGTTCTCGTATTATATAACTGATAGTTTCTATATAGATATTAGATTAAATACATAAAAACATAATGATCATATAATTTATTTTGTCATAAACCCAATTATTTAAACAAAAAATAACGCATAACCATTCAAAGCTAAAACATTAATCAAGGATATTATTTCGGATCTTGTTAATATGGAAATTAAATAAACTCGACTACTCCTCAGAAGATACTTACTTTCTCACGAAGAATATCTTTTAGGAAAAAAGGCATCGGGTTTGAAAGGATTTATCAGTCGCAAATTCTCATCTACAAATTAAAGCATCAATTCTAGTAAATAAGTTAATATTTGGGGATTAATAGAATCAAGGGGACAGCCTATCATGTTCCTTTGTCTTCCCAACGGATCACGCAAACCTTTTTTAGTTTAAAAATCTTTAATTTAGATTTACTCAACAATTTACTTACTTTTTATGTTTCTACTTTATGTCAAATAGTTTGGCTAAAGATATAGCAACTAAAGAGGAAACTAAACTATCATTAAAGCATCGACTTATCTTGCAAAACTCAAATTGCTCGTACTTTTTTAATGATCGATACAATGCTTAATCGCACGTGTGATGTGCTACGTACATAACAAATCTATAGTGCATGGTATATAACTAAATATATATAGATGGATCAAAAAAAATCGTACTCTTTCAAAAAGGTACATAAACATTTCTATTGTCGACTTTGTGGCATAAAATTAGTTTCCAAATGCACTGCAATATTGCATCAACGAACTGAGTTTGCGACTCATGAGAAATGTGTCGAAAGGATTTCAAACATTGTGAGAAATTCCCTATAAATGTTAATTGAATCAAATTAAACATGCACCAAAGTCGAAACTTCCATGATTATAAAGAGTTGATCAGTATAGTAAATGTTAGGGGTAACACTACTATTTTGGTCTTATTTCGTCACGGTAATAGAACACAGTAAAAGATTACAAAATGAGATCAAAACTTTGGCGCCGTCTGTGAGAACACTAAGTTTATTAGTTTGTTAGATAGTATGTCTAGAATTACCAGATCCCAAAGTAAAGCTATGGAGGGAAATATGGGAGAAGCAGGACAAAGGACAAAGCACACCTGAACGAATGACGCAAAATATTGCGGGACCATCAACAGTACCAACTCCAGCGAGGAGGGAGAATTAAGTACCTCAAGGTGAAAAGGTACCTGTCGTTGAAGCAGGTGCAACTGGAGCAACATCAACGAGTGCCTCGATTCCAGATAATTTGAAGAATGAATTAATAGCAATGGTGAAAGCCGCTGTGGCTGAAGTACTGACTCCAGCACTACCAGTTTTCATACCATCCCCTGCTGAACATCCGGAAGCCTTAAGAGAACAAGGATCTGTTGCCCGAATGAAAAAGGGAAAGGAGAAGGAAAAATCCCAGCAAGATGACAGAAGAAGCAGACATGTTTCGCAGGAAACAAAAAGCAAGGGAAAATCCACCCGAGATGAACAAGGAAAGAAGTTAGTGTCGGTTGAGGTACAATCAAGAAAACGTCTTGAGAAGAAAGAAAGGGAAAATGAGGCACAACGTGTTACTGAACGAAGAAGAAGAGAAGATAGGAGACGTTCAGAAAGTCATGATTCCAGAAGGGAACGAAATGAGGAAGAGGACCAAAGAGAAGAACTACGAAGAATAAGAAATAGAGATGACAGAAGACATCCAGATGGTCATTGAAATTGTGGATCGGGTTGATACGTTGTTGATGTTAACTTAACACTGAAGTTCTAACAGCAGTTTGTGTTCGCTGTTAGTTCGACGATGTTACTTTAACAGCAGACCAGAGTAACAGTTTGCAGCGGAATAAACAAACACGAATTTAAGAAGTGAATATAGGATTATATTAACTTCCGAGCCGTAGGCAAAATACCACAAGGGTTTAACAAAGGCGTTCTCACAACTCTCAAGCTCCTCACTCTCGAATTGTTCAAACTAAGCAAAGCACACAAGAGTTGCTTCGACTATCTCTAAAAGCTCCTCACTCTTAGATCTATTCTAACAACTTAAAAACTTTGCTAAAGCAAGACAACACTCAACAACTGTAAATTAATCTCTCGGATTGATTAGCTCTTGTCTCGTTGTTTGTCTTGATGTACTTCACACCTATATATAGGTTCTTGATCTTCGACTTCAAGGTGTGTTGTACACGGTTGGTAATTCTCTTTGTTTCCTTCTCGAACTCCTCTTCCTTGTTCTCGCAGTCCTTCTTGAATAAAAGTTCCTTCGCCAGTGATCTAGCTAAGGAAAGACTCCTTCTTCAATTCAGGACTTTCCCTTGGAAGCTTTCCTAGTCGCACTAGACTTCTTCTTTCCTTTTATAAGTCGTTTGCTTTAATTAAAGAAACTTCTCATCTTGGAAACTTTGAGCGTCCAACCTAATGCAAGTTTGTTTCCTGAATAATAATCAAAGACAACTACAACTGTGGAACTCAGTTAGTTAAGTGAATAAGGCAAAACAATAATAATAATAATAACTAGATTGTAAAACAGTTTATGGACGTGCAATGTTACTCTAACATTGAAAATCTCAATGTTATCCTAACATCCAGAAATCTTGCACTTTCAGTCATGATTAACGAGCTGAGCGTGATAGAATGGCCAAGGATAAAGAAAGGCAGGAGAAAGGGAAAGCTACAGTTGAGGTTCAAGCAATGCAGGAGGACAATACTTATAGCCGCGGTCCATTCTGTCGAGAGATAGAGTCAGAAATCTTGGGACATGGGGATAAGCTCCCGGAACTGAAAATGTACAATGGGAAGTCGGATCCCCGAGATCATCCTTTTTAGCTAGATAGGAAGTTGTCCCTTTACGGTTTTAAAGACAATATCCAAGCCAGAATATTTGCAACAACTCTTTCAGGAGTAGTTGTGGATTGGTTTAATCGCATTCCACCAGAAGTGATCAAAAGCTACAGCCAACTCAGAAAAATACGTAAAGACCAATTCTCTAGTCAATCCAGACTGGTTCTGGATCATTCCCATCTCTACACAATGAAGCAAGAAACTAATGAAAGTCTAAAGGACTTTATGAAACGCTTCAATACGGAGCTATTAAGGATTGACAGCCCGTCAGGAGAAATGATTGTGAGCATACTTTTCCGAGCAACCACCAATACAATGTTCGGTGGGGATCTACTCAGACGAAAGCCCACCACCATTGAAGAGATTAACAAAATAGCACAAGAGGTGGTTCATTTCGAGGAAATGATGGCGACTAAAGTACATGTTGTTACAGTTGTGAAAGAAAAGGAAAAAGGCAGAGAAGATCACAATCGTAACAATTACAATAATAGGAACACGAATTACAAAAGGGATAGCTCGCCTAGAAGGTACACCCCATTAAATGCTCACATCATGGCAGTCTTTGGTGCAGCAAAGAGGAAAGGATGGTTGAGGGATCCCAAACCAATGAGGGAGATCAAGGCAAGAATGTACTCAAGTCAATTCTGCAAGTATCACAATCAGAAGGGGCATGATACCGAGGAGTGTATAAATTTAAAGGATGAAATTGAACGGCTAGTAAAGGATGGCAAACTTGTGGAGTTTGTCAAGAAGGAGCAGGAAAACAATTTCAACCGGAAAAAACCCTATCTCCCAGGAAAGATAAGCAAAGGGCAGTCGATGAACCGCAACTTTTCCAATACCCCCAGATTGAAGATGGGAACGCCAGGAGAAGCATGATCAATATGATATCGGGAGGACCGGGGGGAGCAGATTCTACCAATGGTCGGAGAAAGATCACAAGACTGGTTGAATCGGATAATTTCGTCGATATGGCCAGTATACTGAGAATTGAGCAAATGCCGCATGAAGAGGTTACTTTCTCTACATCAGATCTAAGAAAGCTGAGTCCACAGGCTATATAAATGTCCAATTTAAATTGCCCTTTGGTGATAACAGTGGATATAGCTAACTATGGAGTCACCAAGATGCTAGTGGACCACGAAAGTTCAGTAAACGTGCTGTTCAATTCTACGTTGGTTAAAATGGGACTGAATAATCAGACACTAGAACCAGTGAGAACATCTCTTCATGGATTTGGAGGTCCAGAGATAGTCCCACTCGGAATGCTCAAACTCCCAACGTCATTAGGTACTGCACCGCAGAGAAAGACGCTTCTGGAGAATTATGTGATCGTCGACATGCACTTTGCCTACAACGGAATTATAGGGAGGCCAACACTGAATGCTTTCCGAGCTTTACCATCAACTTATCATCAAATGGTGAAGTTTCCAACTCCTATCGGCACAGGTGAGGTCATATCAGACCATATCGAAGGATGGAAATGCTACGTGACTTCACTCCGGGTTCGGCCACAACAAGAAGAAGTAGCGGCAAGGGCATTGGCTCCAAGGCAAATGGAGCATATTGATTAAAGATTCCGTTTCTATTTACAAGTGTATTTAGCATTTTGAATATTTTGAACAAGTTTTTATTCGTTCTCTCTGCTATGACATGCATGAGGGACAAAAATGTATGAATTTAAAACAGGTACCCCAAACCATGGATCTGGAGGACAACACTGGAAGTCAGGCAAATGAGCAATGACCCAAGCTCAGATCTATTTATATAATCTAATTTGGATTATTCAAAGAAGATTACTTCTAATTATTTAGTTTGCATGAATTTTATCTACTATGCATAATAGAAATCTATGCAAGACTGAAGAAAGTAGAAGAACGGAAACTCTGTCCAAAGTAGCACGAGATATCGACAAAAGCTAAAGGCAACATAGGGAAGGAAACTCTGTCCAAAGTGGCACGAGATACTGAAAATCCCTGAAGAAATTAGAAGAACGGAAACTCTGTCCAAAGTGGCACGAGATACCGATAAAAGCTAAAGGCAACATAGGGACGGAAACTCTGTCCAAAGTGGCACGAGATACCGATAAAAGCTAAAGGCAACATAGGGACGGAAACTCTGTCCAATGTGGCACGAGATACCGAAAATTCCTGAAGAAATTAGAAGAACGGAAACTCTGTCCAAAGTGGCACGAGATACCGATTAAAGTTAGAGGCAATGAAAAAGACGAAGGTTGTTCCCAATAAGAAACAAGATACCGCAGTACACTCAGAATCTCACAAAGGATGATGTGGGACGAAGGATTCTTTTCGGAATGACAAATATTACCGAGATTTCTTAGCAAAACAAACAAGGAACATACACTACGTATAACACTGTAAGTTCTCATTAACATTCACGACCTGAGAAAATATGAACGAAACTCTTGGTGAGACGGACACCAATGATTAAACTATGTCCAACGAGACAAGCAAAACATGTTCCTAATTAATAATAATAATAATAATAAATAGCACTATTATAATCGTGCAAACAAAGACATTACTCAATTCTTCGTAGCGCAGGAAAAATAAAAAACCGACAGGTTGTCAAAATAAAGTAAAGACCCAAATAGGATATTGAAATAAAAGGTAACAAATATGAGCATAATAAATAATTAAACAACTAAAGACGAACATTCGAAAGTATGATTGCGCTAAGCATAAAATGTTTGAGCTCATAAAAGCGACGCAACGCCATACGCGAATTGAATTAAAAATAAAAATTGTTCATAAACAAGGAAATATAGAACAACCTTAGGGCTGCAGATTCAGGCATCTTCTTCATCCTCAGATGAGGGATATGGTTCAGGCATATCTAGCGGTGGTGATAATCCTCCGAGAATAAGATCCTCCTTCTCTAGCAGTGAGGCGAACTCATCAGGTTCTGCAGGCTTAGAAGTTTCACGAGGTGGCAGTTTTTCTCGATTTGGTCCTAGGGACAGGTCTAACCATTCTGGTTTGAATCCGCCACGAACATACTCCGTGGCGTAAAACTGATGCACAGTTAGAACCTGAGCATTCCGAGCCTCAAGCTTGCCTCGACGAGTGCAGATTTCTCGAAAATAAAAAACTCTTCTGCTATCTCCACCTTCTGTTGGGGAGTAACCTATAAGAAAAATATAAATTAATATGATAACAGGAAAATGTGATGTGAAACGCCATGAAAAGGAATGTATTCTACCTCTTTGAGACCGCGCAAATAACCGTTGACATCGGCGTTATGGGCTTCTTCTTTAGATGCACCCACCTCCATCTTAAGGTCATTAATTTCCTTGTTTAGCTCTTCTTTGAGCTTTTCAGCCTTCGCCCGTGCCTCCTTGGCTGCCTCCCGATCAACATGCGCCTTAGCAGCATAGTCTTTGGCCAATTGCAAGGCCTTTTCCTTTTCATCAAGGGTAGTTTGAAGAGCAGCGTTGTTACCACCGCCAGCAGTCTCCCAGAATTCCATTAGGGTCGAGAACATGGTGTCCACAAAACCTTCCGCCTAACAATTAATGAGCAGTTAGATCATAATTTACAAAGTCAGTTCAGAGGAAATAAAACTCAAGCGAGGAGACCATTACCGCTGTTAGCAGATGCAGCGTGTTCCGCTCCACCCTTTTCCTTTCTTCGGCAGAGACTGGGAGAGGAACTGCAAGACCAGGCATCAGTTCCCTCAAATGCTCGATGGCTTCGGACTCCGAGATCTCGTACCCAACGGCCCGAGCTCGAGGACCTTGGCTAGGCCCAACTCCTGCGCTAGGCTCGGCTACATTGACCGGAGCATTAGAAGCACTGGGCATGCTTGATCGGCCGACTGGTGGAGCAGCCCCTCCGGCTTGTGACCGTGTCTGAGGCATTTTCCTTTTCTTGCGTTGGTTGCCGACTTGGACATCGTCGCCTGTTCCAACCGCCATGCTTTCTGATGCCTCAACACCACCTTGCACATTCTCTGGGTTATCCCTCAACATGTCCTCAAAAGGATCAACTGTTGGATCAGCAGCAACGGCAGAAGAGGGACCAACAATGTTTTTCTTGCCTTTACTCTTTCTCTTTCGGGGAGGAGGAATTTCGGGCACAATGTTGGTCTGGGAGCTCGCCAGATCAGCAGCAACAACTCGATTCATTCTCGCGTGCTGACTCATGAAGTACTTGGCTGCAAGAAAAATAAATCGTTAGAATCATAACAAGCATAAATCAAAAATACCAAAAGAGTTACGCAATTATACCAAGGGTCATCCTCCCGTTATATTTCACTGGAGACAATCCAGCTAAAGAGAGGACTCGATTTTCAACGAGTTTTTTAACATCAAATTGATGTTCTCGAACTAAGCTAGGGATAAAATCGCAATCCCATGAAGTTATGGAAACGCCGCCAGGAATCATTACCCTTGCCCCGGTAAACCATTCACGGCGATATCGCCCAAACTCTCCTTCATAACTCTCTTCGATATAAAAATACCTTCTCTTCCAATCTTTTCCATATCCAGTCGCCCCACCATTCAAAAATTTGCAATTCATTTGAGCTTTGAAATGGTAGAATCCCTCTTCACGCCTCGCAATCTCAAATAAAGCATAAAACTCACTGGGACTTTGTGGCTGGCGCAACGCCTTCAAAACTATAATAAAGCCAATCAAATTTCCGTAAGAATTTGGCGTGAGTTGCGAGGGCACGAGGTTTATCTTTCTTAAAAGTCATCTTAGCTCATACGGGATTCGAAAGCGCAGTCCATTGAGGAGCTGACCAACGAATACAGTCATATGACCGGGTGGGGGGTATGCATCCGATCATTTGGGCCCGGAAGGACGATCCTATACTTATCAGGTATATCAAATTTTTTACGAAGCCCCTTACGACTAGGATGGAGACGGGAGATGTACTGATCGTAGGCCATTCCGGGGACCTCGACGTGATCGTCGAACTCCCTATTAATATAATCTACGTCCTCTTCACCTTTGTTTGGAGCGCGGTTATCCTGATAGGATGACGAGGACAGATCATCACTGTCCATTTCGGGCATTGTTGGGTCAATATTTGCAACAAGGCTGTTACCCGCGGGAGAATCAACCGTTACGATATCGATTAAGTCATATACATCTACTTCGACTCTGCTCGGGCCCGCGGGAGCATTCGAAGGGTTCCCCTTATTAATAGAACTAGAGCTAGAGCCAGTACTCGACTCACTCCCAGAAGTGGATTCACTGCTCACCATCTTTGACGAGAATAAACTGAAATAAATTAAAACAGAGGCTGACTAAGGACGAACACGTCACTCAACACTCTAGCACATCACTCAAACATAAATAACATGAATTTGATAAAAGAAATAACTTATCAAATAAAAAGCAAAAATTTTACCTTGATCGAATTTTCGGTAGAAAAAGCTTTTGCTTGATTAAAAAGATCCTAAACAAAAGAGAAACAGGTTAAAAATGCACATATGAACATTTAACGAGAGAAAAAGCAACAATTTTAACACATCGAATCATCCCAATTCAATGTTGATCGCATAGAATCGGTGACCGTTCGATGTGGATCGCATCGAATGACGCAAATTCGATGCGTCTCACCTGAAGAGCAAAGTGCGTTGCCAGAGAAATGAGCTCCTCACGACAGTGTCTTCCTTATATAGGTGTCGCCAGGCCCATCAGGCCCATTTGATGGATCGCATCGAATAACCGCATCGAACGAGTATAATTCGACGCGAGCTAATTTACGCATCGAATTGCAGTTATTCGAGGCGTTAAATTAATGTTTATAGGACCACTGTGAACCACTCCAAACTATACTATGAATAGCAACATCCCAAATCAGTAAAATAATTGATAATATATCTAAAACTTTACATGCGTACGGCGAAGACCGTTTAGAGCAATCCCAAATATAGTTTTTAAAAGTTTGGAAGACGATCTCCACGTTGATATCGTCTCCCAAACTAGGGGGACTATATAATGGGGTGATTTAAGAATTGACCCAATACATTCTGATTGGGCCGACCCATAAGCGCATCGAATTGAGAGAATTCAATGCGCGCATCGAATCCACATGTAGATACGTTGTTATTGGGCCAGCCCATTAGCGCATCGAATAGCCCTTATTCAATGTGCGCATCGAACATGCACGATTCGATGCCCCTTTCTATATTGGTTAGTGGGCCCCATGGGACGGGTTCTATAAATAGCCCGTCCCCTTGAGTTCCGTGCAAGTTTTTTGGGAAGATAACCACCTCAGCACAGTCAGCATCGAACCATCTCTCATTCGACACGCATCGGATCGAACATCCATAATTCGACACACAGTTGAATAGTGTACTTCCATTCGACACGCCAAAGTACGCATCGAATTCGACATCTATTATACGCATCGAATTCGATACCTTCCAGAACGACTTTGAACCGCATCGAACGAAGACATTCGACACGTCAGCATCGAATACCTACAATTCGATACGCAACATTAATATTGTAATTTAGTTATTCTATCTAATAAGCTTGTAACAAGTGTTCCGGACCAAGCTAGTCCGTTAATAAAGTTGGATAGCATTGTTTTGATCTCATTTTGTAATCTTTTACTGTGTTTTGATCTCATATTCTAAATAGCTATTTGAATTAACACATGAACATCCTTCCACAAGTAAAATATAAGGCAAATAAATAGTCATCTGTTGGACTCTGAATACTTACATGAACAGCTCTTTCAAGTTTGTATGTAAATTACAAACAGAGCTCCTATATGTTGTGAAGTTTAGAAGTTTGAGGGCCTCTTTACATATTCAAACAGTAATGAAGGTTTTAATGTTTTACATTAAAACCAAGCCTGAAAAAGTGCATGTATATGTAAATACATTCATATATATATATATATATAATTATGACAATGAGATATAATTAATTAACTTTTACAATGGTACAAATGTTAATAAGTAATAATAAGAAAATGAGAGGAGGCCAAGGTGGGTGGAGCCTCATTTCATGTCTTGTTTTGTTTGTCTATTTTTGGAGGCAACAGAGAAATCATTAGAAGTTTGGAACTATTAGCTGGTGAAAATGTATGCTAAGTGGAAACACTTGAATAAGATCAGGTGATTATACTAATACCCAAAAAAAGATCAGATGATTATTAGATGTGAATCTAATGCCTATTTAACTAAAGATAGCATGAGATTTTAATCTCAGATGATTACTTAATAGTATGGTCACAGCATATACACTGATGAGAACTCAAACATGCCCAAAAATGTTCTCTTTGATTCTTTATCTTAGAACGACTTTTTGTATGGAGATAGGTTAGTCAGGTAGGGAACATTGTTGCTCAAGATAAGTATAAAAAAATCAGAAGTTATTAATTATAATGACAATATATTCGATTCCTCAATACAAAGTAATTAATTTTGGAGTACAATGTCTGCGGTTGAGAATTGAAATTAATAAGAATATATTCTTGATAACAATACGTTGATTATTAATTTTGAATAGTATAAATCAAAACCTAAGTAATATTTTCCTGTGTCATCATATTAGCCGAGTATTTCAATAGTTGGAGGATCAATAGTGGTTGGATAAATTGTGTGTAAAAGTGATTCTGAAGGCGTGTGTATCTCGCGTTAAAAAGAATATATACAATAAATAATATTAGTAGAACTTTGATTACATGTGTCAAATTTAAATATTTTGAATGTAAATAACTGCGTAATAGTTGTCTTTCGTTGCTTACGTTTTTTTAAAATATTTTTTTTTTCGTATTTTTGTAAAAACCTTGTTATCATTGGTTTCTAGAATTGAATTTGATGGAGAAACAAAATCCTGTTTTACTCACGTTTCAAACCATTGTTTGTTTCTTCTTCTTCCTCTTTTTTTTTTTTTTTTTTTTTTTATTGAGACAAATTTTATTTTATTTAATCAAAATATTAACTTTGTGTTGCCTAACTAGATCTTCTACATTTTGTAGCGGTCCTAGCTAGTATATGAAGTATAACTACAAGTTTGGCTGATAATGGAGCTATTGACCTCCAATTGTGAGCTTGTTGGAGTATTTTATTAGGAGCTTTAAAACTATACATTACTATTTTTTTTATCATTTTAAAAAGGAAGAAAACGAAGCACAAAGATGTTTCAATCCGTTAAATCAAGTTAATTTATACTACGATTATATATATTACAAATTAATTATTTTATTGTAACAAAAGCATCGATCAAGCCCCATCGTTTAGGTTCTGCATTTTGTCCTCATAAATGAGCAAATAACTAGTAACATACTGTTCTCATTCTTTGAGGCTAATTTAACAACCGAAATATTGACATATGTACTCACTGAACCACGAAATTTGACATTACCGAAGTTCAATTCACGAAATTTGACATTACTGAAGTTCACACATTTTTTCAAAGGTTGAGGAGGTTAAGTTCTCTTTGTTTAGATGCAAACCACAAAACCGTCTGAATATTCGAGAGTTTGATGCCTTATCACTATACAACTAATACATTTGGATTGCGCATTAATTGGTAAACACCGTTGAGCTGAAGCGACTATATGCAAATCACCATGTGATGGGTGTAATTTAGGATTGACCCAATATAACACTATTGGGCCGGCCCATAAGCGCATCGAATGGGGACAATTCGATGCGCGCATCGAATCAGCAATATAGGCCTACTTTATTGGGCCAGCCCAACAGCGCATCGAATACACATTGGGCCGGCCCATAAGCGCATCGAATGGGGACAATTCGAGGCGCCTTTCTATATTGGAATGTGGGTTCCACGGGACGGGTTCTATAAATAGCCCGTCCCCTTGTGTTCAGAGAGGGCTTTTGGAGATTTGAACCAACTGAGCACAGTCAGCATCGAATCGCCTACATTCGACACGAAGCATATCGAATTGACCTCCATTCGATACGTTCAGAACATCATATTTCCATTCGATACGTTCAGAACGTCATATTTCCATTCGATACGCCATTACCGCATCGAATTCGATATCTGCAGGGCACTTCGAATTCGATACCTCCAAAGTGACTTTACCTTTTGAAGGCTATACCGTATCGAATTTCCCCTCATTCGACACGACAGCATCGAATACAGCAAATTCGACACGTTGTATTTATTCTGTAATTTAGTTATTTCTATCTTGAAAGCTTGTATTAAGTGTTCCGGACCAAGCTAGTCCGTTAATAATATTGGATAGCATTGTTTAATCTCATTTTGTACTATATTACTGTGTTCTTTTACCGTGACGAAATAAGACCAAAACACCATGATTAAGTAACACAAGGCAAATCCTATCACTACAAGATTTGGGGGGCATCCGCAACCGCCCCCCCCAACCGCTCGGGCGGTCGCCATTAACGGCGACCGCAGAGCGACCGCCAGGCGGTCGCCACTGAGACGTGGCGACCGTTGGGCGGTTGCGAAGGTTCCTCGCAACCGCTGGGCGGTTGCGAGGGCTTCTTGCAACCGCTCGGCGGTTGCGAGATCACATAGCAACCGCCTGGCGGTTGCTGATACTGGATATCTGCAACCGCCTGGCGGTTGCAGATAATAGTCATACATGAATTTTTATTATTTTGGTTGATACGTTGTGGTACGTTGTTTCATCAGTTGATAATTATCCTAATGATAGTTAAAACAAACGAATTATAAGTTTTATTGGAAAATCAAGCTTAAGGACAACATTAAAAACTAAGTGTGATGGTTAGTTGTTGAATATAATATATAGATGTATCGTTGATAACTCGCCTAATCACATAATCTATTATTTTACTAACTTAATTACTAGTTTTGTAGTTATTTACTACTACTATTCATATGTAATAATGATATTTGAGTTCAATAAACACAAACACATCATGATACTTCCGAAAAATCATTAATTTCGAATATTCAGTTCTTGCAACCGCCAGGCGGTTGCAAGAGCTTCTCGCAACCGCTGGGCGGTTGCAAAGGCTTCTCGCAACCGCTGGGCGGTTGCGAGATCACATAGCAACCGCCTGGCGGTTGCTGATACTACCATTGGCAACCGCCTGGCGGTTGCTAATACTTCCATTGGCAACCGCCTGGCGGTTGCAGATAATAGTCATACATGAATTTTTATTATTTTGGATGATACGTTGTGGTACGTTGTTTCATGAGTTGATAATTACCTTGATGATAGTTAAAACAAGCGAAATTATAAGGTTTTATTGGAAAATCAAGCTTAAGGACAACATTAAAAACTAAGTGTGATGGTTAGTTGTTGAATATAATATATAGATGTATCGTTGATAACTCGCCTAATCACATAATCTATTATTTTACTAACTTAATTACTAGTTTTGTAGTTATTTACTACTACTATTCATATGTAATAATGATATTTGAGTTCAATAAACACAAACACATCATGATACTTCCGAAAAATCATTAATTTCGAATATTCAGTTCTTGCAACCGCCAGGCGGTTGCAAGAGCTTCTCGCAACCGCTGGGCGGTTGCAAAGGCTTCTCGCAACCGCTGGGCGGTTGCGAGATCACATAGCAACCGCCTGGCGGTTGCTGATACTACCATTGGCAACCGCCTGGCGGTTGCTGATACTTCCATTGGCAACCGCCTGGCGGTTGCAGATAATAGTCATACATGAATTTTTATTATTTTGGATGATACGTTGTGGTACGTTGTTTCATGAGTTGATAATTACCTTGATGATAGTTAAAACAAGCGAAATTATAAGGTTTTATTGGAAAATCAAGCTTAAGGACAACATTAAAAACTAAGTGTGATGGTTAGTTGTTGAATATAATATATAGATGTATCGTTGATAACTCGCCTAATCACATAATCTATTATTTTACTAACTTAATTACTAGTTTTGTAGTTATTTACTACTACTATTCATATGTAATAATGATATTTGAGTTCAATAAACACAAACACATCATGATACTTCCGAAAAATCATTAATTTCGAATATTCAGTTCTTGCAACCGCCAGGCGGTTGCAAGAGCTTCTCGCAACCGCTGGGCGGTTGCAAAGGCTTCTCGCAACCGCTGGGCGGTTGCGAGATCACATAGCAACCGCCTGGCGGTTGCTGATACTACCATTGGCAACCGCCTGGCGGTTGCTGATACTTCCATTGGCAACCGCCTGGCGGTTGCAGATAATAGTCATACATGAATTTTTATTATTTTGGATGATACGTTGTGGTACGTTGTTTCATGAGTTGATAATTACCTTGATGATAGTTAAAACAAGCGAAATTATAAGGTTTTATTGGAAAATCAAGCTTAAGGACAACATTAAAAACTAAGTGTGATGGTTAGTTGTTGAATATAATATATAGATGTATCGTTGATAACTCGCCTAATCACATAATCTATTATTTTACTAACTTAATTACTAGTTTTGTAGTTATTTACTACTACTATTCATATGTAATAATGATATTTGAGTTCAATAAACACAAACACATCATGATACTTCCGAAAAATCATTAATTTCGAATATTCAGTTCTTGCAACCGCCAGGCGGTTGCAAGAGCTTCTCGCAACCGCTGGGCGGTTGCAAAGGCTTCTCGCAACCGCTGGGCGGTTGCGAGATCACATAGCAACCGCCTGGCGGTTGCTGATACTACCATTGGCAACCGCCTGGCGGTTGCTGATACTTCCATTGGCAACCGCCTGGCGGTTGCAGATAATAGTCATACATGAATTTTTATTATTTTGGATGATACGTTGTGGTACGTTGTTTCATGAGTTGATAATTACCTTGATGATAGTTAAAACAAGCGAAATTATAAGGTTTTATTGGAAAATCAAGCTTAAGGACAACATTAAAAACTAAGTGTGATGGTTAGTTGTTGAATATAATATATAGATGTATCGTTGATAACTCGCCTAATCACATAATCTATTATTTTACTAACTTAATTACTAGTTTTGTAGTTATTTACTACTACTATTCATATGTAATAATGATATTTGAGTTCAATAAACACAAACACATCATGATACTTCCGAAAAATCACTAATTTCGAATATTCAGTTCTTGCAACCGCCAGGCGGTTGCAAGAGCTTCTCGCAACCGCTGGGCGGTTGCAAAGGCGTCTCGCAACCGCTGGGCGGTTGCGAGATCACATAGCAACCGCCTGGCGGTTGCTGATACTACCATTGGCAACCGCCTGGCGGTTGCTGATACTGGCATTGGCAACCGCCTGGCGGTTGCAGATAATAGTCATACATGAATTTTTATTATTTTGGATGATACGTTGTGGTACGTTGTTTCATCAGTTGATAATTACCTTAATCATAGTTAAAACAAGCCAAATTATAAGGTTTCATTGGAAAATTAAGCTTAGGGACGACATTAAGAACTAAGTGTGATGATTAGTTGTTCAACATAATATATAGGTATATCGTTGATAACTCGCCTAATCACATAATCTACTATTTTACTAACTTAATTACAAGTTTTGTAGTTATTTACTACTACTATTCACATTTAATAATGATATTTGAGTTCAATAAACACAAACACATCAAGATACTTCTCAAAAATCACTAATTTCAAAATGGATTTTTTGGCAACCGCTAGGCGGTTGCGAGATAGCATGGCAACCGCCTGGCGGTTGCAAGATTACATGGCAACCGCCTGGCGGTTGCTATGTCACATGGCAACCGCCTGGCGGTTGCCAATACTCGATATCTGCAACCGCCAGGCGGTTGCAAGGGCTTCTCGCAACCGCTTGGCGGTTGCAAATTTTGCTGAAATTGGGCGGGATTGGGGGGGAAATTCAAATTTTCTCGAAAATTCAAAATTTTCAATACATTGCAACCGCCGAGCGGTTGCAAATTCTGTTGAAATTTGGGGGGAATTCAAATTTTTACGAAAATTCAAAATTTTCACCCAAATCTTATATATACCCACCATTGTTCCCCTAATTTTTCATTCACAACTCTTACACTCTCAAAGAAAAATCCAAGACTTCATTTTATCTTCAAATCAAAACACAAACACTCTTCTATTCCAATCCAAAAAAAAAACCCAAAAACTTCTTTTTACCTACAAAACAAATAATCAAACACTCTTTTTTCTTTTATATCTTCAACAAAACACTCAACACATTCTTTTCTTTTATATCTTCAACAAATACCAAACACTTTCTTATATCTTCATAACAAAATACCTAACACTCTTCTTTTTCAATTCACAAAAACTCAAAAACTTTTTATCTCCAAAACATAACCCTTTTTTCTAATCTTTTCTTTTTGTTTCACATCTTTTCTTTTTTGTTTCTCTTATTTTCTTTTTTGTTTCTCTTCTTTTCGTTTTGTTTCTCTTCTTTACTTTTTGTTTCTCTTCTTTTCTTTTTTGTTTCTCATCTTTTATTTTGTGTTTCTCTTCTTTTTTTTGTTTCTCTTTTTCTCATTTTGTTTCTCTTCTTTTCGTTTTGTTTCCCTTCTTTTCGTTTTGTTTCACCATTTTAATTTCAACAAAAAAACAATAATTTTCTGGAAAATTTCCAGAATATTATTGTTTTTTTTTGTTTTGATGAATATTATCTGCAACCGCCGGGGCGGTCGCCCCCTTATATTAATTTCGAAAGTTCTAAATCTAGCAACCGCTAAGCGGTCGCCCCCTTATATGGCGACCGCCTAGCGGTCGCCCCTATATGGCCCTTATATGGCGACCGCCTAGCGGTCGCCCCCTTATATGGCGACCGCCTAGCGGTCGCCCCTATATGGCCCTTATATGGCGACCGCCTAGCGGTCGCCCCCTTATATGGCGACCGCCTAGCGGTCGCCCCATTATATGGCGACTGCTAGGCGGTCGCCCCTTAGTATGGCGACCGCCTAGCGGTCGCCCCCTTATATGGCGACCGCTAGGCGGTCGCCCCTTAGTATGGCGACCGCCTAGCGGTCGCCTTGGTGTAAGGGCGACCGCTCGGCGGTCGCAAGCCGCCCACGACGAGGGGTATCCGCGACCGACGCGGCAACCGCCCCGACGGTCGCGGATACCCTTCGCGCGACCGCCCATGGGCCTTCTGCAACCGCCCGGGCGGTTGCAGATGGCCCTCAAGTCTTGTAGTGTATATTAATGTTTAGTGATATATTACAAAACAAATTCTAATATATTTACAACACAATGGTTCATTTTCATAAATTATAAACCGCAATTTAAGTATCAAACTATCAATAGTGAAAGAAAGTGGAAGAACTTTAATGAATATATAGACGCATGAGGGAGTGCGCGTAAGAAAGGGACATGTGAAAATGCTTTTTATGGTTACCAATTCCTTATTTGCTAAGTTAGTAGGGTACGTGGACGAATCTTCTGACTTCAACAATTTGGCTTTTAAGTTTTTAGTTAACTTTCTTCATAGTCATGGGACATTTGTAGCTTTAGGAAAAGTTGAGGATGAGAATGAGAAGGGTAATGAAGTTTAAGCTCCATAAATATTTTTTTCTCCAAAAAAGATCCAAATGTATGGGGATTACATACATGAACATAATAATTATAATTATTTTATAAACATGTACTTTTAGATGAAAATACATTTTGTTTTTGGACTAAATATATGAGAACATGGTGTAACAAGTGTTCAAGGTGATAATATATTTCTAAATCATACATTTCTTTTAAAGCAAGATGATATGTTGATGGAACTTGAGAGTATAAACATACACCAACATAGATGGTACAAACATGAAACTCAAAACTATGTACAAGTCAACAATCCAAATAAATTATAGGACAAAAAAACCTATCCGAAAAAGAGTAGTTAAACTCATTTCTAGTCGTCTTGATCCATCACCATGACGTTAAACCATCTTCAGAGGATTGTACACATCACGTTATAGGGCATGGAATTAGTCCTGTGTTTGAGGCTTTAGAATTTGTTTGTTAGGAAAAAAATAAATTAATTACTGAAATACCTATTGGAAAAAGATCGCTCAACTGGACATTTGATGATTTAAAATTTTATCTATAACAGTAATGCATTAAAAGTTGTGTTTTTCTCGATAAACTCCAATTTCCTAAAATAATAGACAGGGTGGGGAGAGATTAAAAAGCAAATGCACCTGAGATATTGGAAATTACTTTTGAGATATGGTTCAAAGTGGTGCTTTATTTCTTTTTTGTAGTGGGGTTGATAACAATGACTCTCCTACGGCTTTTAGTGTATTTTGTTTTATTGTTCTCGTGTCATTTTCGTTTGATGCGTCGAAGTTCGAACACCCATTTTAATAAAGTATTGCGACTAATTTAAAACTGACGTAAAATGGAATATCTAAATTTTATTGTAAACTCCGGATATTTCTAATTCAATTGTCTAAACTAAAAATACTTCTTTACTAATGATAGATGAATATGAGAGAATTCTTGCAAATATTTTCATTTCATATCAAAACTAAAATATTGACGTCTTCAATAGTTGTCCACGAATTAGCACCCAATAAGAAAAATGCAATTTTTTTAATTAATGGAAAATATAAGATAACTACTTAAATGGAAAGCTCTAAAAGACCACCGGCCCCTGCAAGAAAATGAGTAGAGATTTGCATTTAGGAGAAATAAGTATTATGAAAATAAAAACAACATAAATAGAAAAGTCTCCCAAACTAAGGTCTAAAGGATGCATGGCTCGTAATTGTTCCCTTGTCATGGAAAAAAAAATGATGAGTTTTGCTCATTGGTCCGTTTTTAATTGAACTATATATAGGCTAATAAGTTATTATAACCGAGCTCTAAAACCATCATTTTGTTTGTAACATTGCACTTAATGATAAGCTCTTAAACTTATATATGAAGCTCACCACAAGAGAATGTGAAACGTATGTAGATTAGATTGATGCATTTAAAGCATATGACAATAATTTGGTTCAAATCTAATCCCAGCTCTTTTGTATTAGATGTGACACATGATATTTGTCAAAATTTGTACTTGTAAATACATACACTTTTATTCTATGATGATAATGAAAATAAATAAAATATTAGCATGAACCCTTTCAAATAACTTTGGACACTTGATGGAACATCTCAATTAATGTGTCCAAGGTTGTTAAATCTGTCCTCCCAAGTCCGCACATCACTTGTACTTAAACTGGACTTGGGCCAATTAGATTGTCTTAAATAAAATAATTGAAGTTGGCCCAGTAAAACCCGAATCAATAGTACTTTTTCTCTCCCCTTCTTCATATTAGGTGATGCAAATGGTTCATACTTCACATATGTTTCCCATCTTTTTATTGAAGGATAGCTGCTTAGTCAAATTAAAAGCTCAATTAATAAGTTACGATGATAACTATTATGATCTTACTTAAGATAAAGCTCATGACTATATGAGTAATTAATTATACCTAATACATTTCATCCTATCTATAACTTAGTTAAACTGTCATCAATTAATAATGAAAAAGAATCATGACATTAACTTCACAATTTACATCACATAAATGAGATAATTTAACATATACATAGAGCATTTGATTAGAGAGCAAATCAAATTTTATAAAATATATAAAAGGCAGGTCAATAGGCAAGTTAAAGGTGAACAAACTTGGCCATTAAAAAATCAAGCAATTATGAAACTTAAGTTGCCTTTCATTCTTTCTTTATTTTTATATAGGATCATTTTGTCTCCTATGCACTTAAGTTACTGTCATTATAAATCTTTTTATTAAAGAAAAAGCAAGCATGTTATATGAGTGCATTGTAATTTTGCACATATCGACCATATATAATTTTTTTTAATATTAAATAATCGCCGTATCCGAACTTGTGATTTTGGAAAAAAAGTTGTATCCTATATTCGTATCTTCTCCGATACGTGTTCTGTATCATTGTCCGTGCAACATAGATTCACTCACAACAAAATGTTTCTTATATTATTAAAGTGTGTAGGGTCAACGATTTATATAAACTTAGTGTATGTAGGACCTATTTTATGTAAATACTAAATACAAACTTAATGTGTATATATGATCACTGTTGTGACTTTAAAATGCAATGATAAATATTTTTTGATATCGACTAGATAAAGCTAGCTCAAAATGTGTGGGTCATACCTGATATTTTCATCCTATCCATTGCTAATTGACGATTTCATTAATTATGGAAAACAATATATAACGTAAACTTCACATAAATAAGAGAAATTAACAGATCACGAGAGCAATTAATTGGAGAGTGAATAAATATGATTAATGAATGTATATAAAGCACGATAGGTAAGTTAAACAAGTAGGAACTTTTTCCCATTCCACCATCCATTCAGAAATCCAAGCAAATATGATGAAACTTAAGTTGGGTTTCATAGTTGCGCTAATCTCATCTTGTTAGTCGAATCCCGATCTGCTACTCTCTCCATTTATCACTTTTACTTTGCTCGAATGTTGTAGTATTACTTCAATTTTTTTTCTTTTCTTTTTTGGGTAAAAGATGGTTACATTTATATGTATATTTCAGGTACGCTATGATCTTAATATAGTTATGAAGTAGTGAGTAGTTTAAAAAAGATAAGAATATAATATACATATTAGCCTCGTATAACCCATGTATAAACGTAATGTTTACACCGAGGGCGGAACACCTTTTGGACATAGGAATTTGGCTTCTCCGTACATGCGAAACTCATTTAACTTGTATGATATGTGTGACACAGAGTAGATATATATCCTTCTAATTAACTAGAGTACCTAAGAATTTAAATTTATATATGTAAGAAAAGATTAATGTGTAAAACTTTATTTTATTGCAGAAGTATAATGTGAACGACGTCCACACGCTAGGACTATAACACAGACATGTTTAATTGATTTTTATTTATTTATTTATTTTGTAACATAAAAGTGCGTGCGATCTCATCTAACTAAATAATGTTCTTAATTGCCATTGCAGTTGTACTACTAATTCTGAGCGTGGACGCACAACCATTAGAAGGTATGAATACTGTCGGGATTATGATATTATTTTGATAAACTTAACCCGATTATTTCATTTGCTTGTCTGTCTCACTATGCACATAGCACAAATGTGCATGAATGAAGCGTCCGCCATTATGCAATATTATGTTTAGATATATTGAATTATTTACTTTACCCTTGAGATTTACCCTGATTACATACTTCTCAGATCAAGGTAAAGTTAAAATAACTACGAAGACAGGCATGACCCTATATATAAAGCTTCTGAAATATATATTTAAATAGAACTAATATAAAGAAAGAAAAATGGAAGGAGTGTGCCTCTATATAATGTTGTTATTGATGATGTGTTTAAGTAATTGCTCAAACGTAACAGTAATATATGTGACTTGTTTTATAGTTAAACCAAAGACTAGTGGAGTTATGCATGTAATTCTAAGTCATATATTTCGTTTTTAATTAAAGCAAATTAATTTTAATTTATTGGTTGCAGGTGAAGCGCCAATTTCACCACCACGATGGGCAAATCCCTGCGCTTGTTGCCTGGATCCTTCATGTGCACCAATGCTTCAATATTTTTGTGACTATTGCAATTTGTGTCCTCAATATCCATGCAATACACCTCATGAATGTTTATTATGGTGCGACGATGCACTATAAAATTAGATTCTCACACGCGTGTCTAACTAATTCATCGAATTAATTATTTATTTATATATAAGTTATCACATGGTGTGTTACACATGAAGCAATAAGAGCGATTAATATTCATTTTTATGTTACAAGTGCATGATATTTAAGGTCGTATATATTCTTCGATCAGTTATGGAGAGACAAGATTGTAGGTCTAACAAAAAAACTGGGGCGAATTTTTTTTTTTTTGCCCGTTAACTATTCTCAACTTCAAATTTTACCCATTTTTGAAACAGATTTTTTTTTGCCCTCTATCTTTTTCTTTTTTCATAAAATATGCTCATTAGGCTCCCGCATGGGCTTGGTCGAAGCCCAGTCGACGTGGCTATCCACGTTAGGGGTGTTATGGGCCGGGATCCCGCCGGGACAGGACCCCGGCCCACCGGGAACTGCCGGGGCGGGAGCTGCTCAGCAGCTCCCGTCCCTCCCGCCGGGAACATTGTTCCCGGCGGCGCGGGACTCCCGCCGGGACGGGAGGGCTCCCGGGCTCCCGGCGGTCCGTCAACAAGGAGAAGGGGCTGGAATTTTCCAGCCCCCTTTTTGAGCTAAAACACACACACACAGTTGAGCTAAAACACACACACACACACAGTTGAGCTAAAACACACACACGGAGTTCATATATAAAGAGAGATACACACACACACACATATATATATATATATATATATATATATATATATATATATAGTTATATATATCCCTACACACACAGCCACACCTATCTACAAAACCAGATCGAGCGCGGCGATGGGTAGGGTAGGCGGCGTCGTGGCTCGTGGCGGTGGCTCGTGGTGAGGCGTCGTGGCTCGTGGCGGTGGGTAGGCGGCGTCGCGTCGGCGTGTGTGTGTGATGTGTGTGTGTGTGTGTAGCGGCTTGTGTGTGTGTGTGTAACTGTGTTTGTGTGTGTTTTGTGTAAAAAAATTAAGAGACATAAGTAGCAGAATAACGAAAAAAAAAAATAAAAAAAATTGAAACTGGTTCCCGGGATCCCGCGGGAGGGAACGGGATCCAGTTTGGATCCCGTTCCCTCCCGGCGGGAGGCAGACCGGGATCAATTTCCCGGTCTGTCCGGGGCGGGAACGAGCCGGGTTTTTCCCGGTTCGGGAAAAACCCGGCGGGTCGGGTCGGACTCCAAACTCCCGACCCGGCCCAAACAACCCTAATCCACGTGGCATATGGATGACGGCCACATGGCGCCACGCCAATTCTTTTTTATAGCTGGACCCAGACGTGAATTTAATGATTTACCCCGTCAACAGCAAAACCTCCTTCTCCCTCCTCCTCCACACTGCCGCCATCACCACCACCCTCCAACCACTCCAAATCCCCACTAACACAAATAAATAAAAAAATAAAAAAACACCACTCCCGTCACCATTTCCACCACCACCAACAATGACTCACCACCACCTCCGCAGATCCACCGCTTTCTCTCTCCTCCTCCTCCTTTTCCTCATTCGAAGATGACGTCAGGTGCCTCCGCAAGGTCAAGAACTCGTTGAACGATCCCGAATCCAAGCTCACCTCATGGACCTTCACCAACACCTCCATCGGCGTCTCCTGCTGGAACGATCGTGGCGGTGGTGGAGGTGGCACCCAAACACCGCATTCGTCGCAATCAACCATCTCTTCACCGTCGTCGAAATTCACGCCGTCCACGACTCGTCCACTCAGTCGTCGTGGCGGGCCTCCGACATCGGAGGCCGATGCGTACGGACGGCTCTTCATTTCGAACAAATTCGCTCCCCGCAAATTTAAATCAACAAACTCTCCACAAATTAAAACTAAGCACGATTTGGAGAAACAAATTGCATACCTCTCTGCTAACAAATTACAGTACCCTAGGGCGGGCGGAAGTGATATTGGGTTTGGGAAGACGATATGAAGTGTTTTTTTTACTTTTATTTTATTTTATCTTATTTTAAGTTTATTATTTTATTAAGAAATTAAGTTGATTAAGAAAAAATATTTATAATTGCAATATATTTATTTTAATATTTACTAGTAAAGATATTTTTTAAAATATTTTTACTAATAAATATATATTTATTAAACATTTTAAGATAAACATTTTTAATAAACTTGAATTTATACAAATATTTTTGATTTAGATCAATATATAACAAAATTAAATATAATTTTGAATATCAATTTATTTTTAATTTTTACTAGTTGAGTAAATATCAATTTATTTACCGAGGAAATTAAGTGATTACACTTTGTCCCCAGTCAAGAAATATATATATATATATATATATATATATATATATATATATGACGTGGTGCCACGTGGCCATCGTCCGTACGCCACGTCAAGAGCCAAGTAGACTGGGTTTCAAGTTGGCTCAAGCCAGAGCCCGTTGGGCATATTTTATTGAAAAAAAGAAGTTAGAGGGCAAAGAAAAAGCCTGTTTAAAAAAGGGGCAAATTTTGAAGTTAGAAAAAAATAACGAGAAAAAAAAAATCGCCCAAAAAACAGTATCACCTAAGTTTAATTTGTCATTTGCAAATCTATTTTACAGCGTAAAGCCTTAATAAACTGTCCCAATTTATTGATGCTTCTTCATATAATTTTAAACATATGTTAATAGAACGAAGTTAGAACTCCAAAATGGTAACCTCGCGCGCTTATAAACTTCTTTCAATAGTATGTTGACGTCATTGATTTTAAATAAACTAGAAACGTTGGCGAGCGGTTCTCGCGTATTTGACCATTTATTTTAAATTTTAAGTATGAATATGGTAAATATTTTAATTTAAATATGGATAAAAAGTCTACGCATCCTAGCCTTTATTTTATGTAAGAGATTAAATAATAATCATTTTCTTTAATGAAAAGATTAATAATAATTAAAGTAAAATAAATTACAGTTATATTCCACTAATAGAAAAAATTAATAGTGTGTCAAGGGTAAAAAAGATGATCAAAAGATTGGTGTCAACATGGCTTCCTTTATATAATAATATAGATAATGCAATACAAATCTTAATTATTTGGTGCAAATTTTAACAAAATTTCATTATTAACTGTAAACTACCTTTTCAATTTTATAAAATAAACAAATTGTCATTGCAATTATGTAATATCGACCGAACTGACTAATTAAAAACTAATTGTATATATAGTTAATAGCAGTGGATAAATGCACCATACCATTTTACAAATTACGAGGGGCATACCCCAAGCTATTCAACGTTTACAATCAATGCTTTATCAAGTAGAGAAAAACGCTAAAGCGTTAGTCTAGGACTATATAACTAGCTCGTGTAATGCCTCAATCCAACAATACAGTCTTAACAGTCACCCACTCACAACTCTGGCTAAAAGCCGTGCCTGTACTCTCCTGATGCTACTTCAGTAGTCTTGTGGACGCTTTCAAATGTGATAGTTGCTATGGCATTGATATGACTCATTTTCAGGGGTGAGAATGAGAATTTATACCTGATGATTCACCATTTCCTAGGGGGTCAGCTGCTCTCTTGGAGATTTGAGAGCTTTCCTTTGCTTTTCCCTGTAACACAGTAATATAGTTCGCAAGAAGTGCATCAGTAGGTCCAATACATTCATTCCACTATAATCCTAAAACTATATATTATGTTCAGTTATTCAAGAGCACTCTTTATGAATTTATTGCTTTTCTTACCCAATTTATGCCTTATGCGTGTTAGTAGTTCACTTGCTATCTCCCTGCAATATTTTCAAGGCTGGTTTTAATTTGTTTTCAAATATTTTTCCATTCCTCCACCTCCATATGCCATCCAGTACAGTCCCCAATGCTGCTGCTCTCACCTAGAAGACCACTTTTTTTTCTGGTAGATTTGCTAAACATCTCACTCCAGCCCAGGAGCTGCACATTATTTGTACATACTCCTACTACCCTCATAATTGTATCAAGCACACATTTAACCTCAGGACATTGAAAAAACAAATGCTCAACAGATTCCTCTGCACCCTCACATAACATACAATAATTTCGAGTTAATATTTTAAATTTTACCAATCTATCCTTAGTAGCAAGCCTCTTATGCATAATGAGACTGTTTTTTTAAATTTTACTCTAGGAGTAGAGATATGGTTCCATACCAGTTCAAACCCAACTATGGGTGGGGCCTCTTTATGAAAAGCCTGGTAGCATTCACCTATTACATGTGTTTGTGTCATTTTCCTCCATTTGTTAGGTTGCATTTGTGGGAGTTTGGCTCTCATAGCATCTCTTATCTTTAAAATGGCTTTCCACCAATGAGAGTCTCCTGATTTTGGGGTTATATTCCATATGTCTCTGTCCTTAAGCTTGTATTCAATAATCCATGTTGTCTAGACATTGGGCTCTCCTCTATAGTTGTCTATCTTTGTAATTTGTGCACACAACAAGGACTTGTTCCAGCTAAGGATTTCCTTTATCTGTAAACCCCCATGTTTGTAATCCTGGCACACTTGTGACCATGCCACCATGTTCTTTCTTCCCTATTCTTTCCCAGACTACATATAACTTCTACACCAAGCCTCTATCTTTCTAGCAACTCCTACAGGTATAGGTAACACATAACACCAAAATCTCTGAATTGACAATAGCACGGTTCTTACCAATTAGGCTTTTTCTGCATAGCTCAGGTGTCATGATGTCCAACTTTGTAGTTTTGCACATATTTTCTGTATGAATGGCTCATACTCCTCTATTCTTAGCCTCATTGGGCTCAATGGTATTCTAAGATATCTTACTGGGAAGCCTCCTTCTCGGAACTCCCATATCTTCATCAACTCAGCTTCTCTTCTCCATGAGTGCCTGCCAAAAAAATTGAGCTCTTAGTGTTGTTTATATTTAAACCTGAGGCTGCAGAGAACTTATCCAGAGCATGCTTGAGAGTTTGTAGTGATCCTCTATCACCTCTACAAAAGAAAGCAAATCATCAGCAAAACACATATGATTAAGGTTCAATTTAGTAGTTTTAGGATGATATTTGAATAGTTTGCTATCTTGAACTTTATTCTTAATCATTCTAGACACATATTCCATATATATAACAAATAGGTAAGGAGACATTGGGTCTCCTTGTCTAAGACCTTGTTTCCCATGCATATACCCCTCCAGACTCCCATTGATGCAAAATGAGAAGCACCGCGATGACTTTGACAGGAACATTTTGGTCGAAATTCAAAAAGGAAAAGAATATTGCCAATATTTCTGTAGAACACAATCTTTGACTTGGCGGGTCCGCTCCAATGATGGTGACCGACTATATGACAAATTTCAAAGTCGTTTCACAGAAAATTTTATTTAAATTTAAAGAAATTAATATGAAAACACTTTGAAGATATGGTAACTCTTCAAATTGATCCAAATTTCTCTGAGATTTCTTGAATTTAAATTTAGTTTCTCGTGTAATGACTTCGAATTTTTTGATACCATTATCACGATCGGAACCGTCTCGACGAGGGAAAGATAGTACTTGAAGAAATTCTGACCAAAAATTTTCGGCAACCTACCATACTGCTTAAAAACAATATAAAAATAAAAAGAGAAATTTCTAATACAAAAAAAGGGATAAATGCATCAAACCCCCTGAACTATGCACGTTTTTGCGAAATCGTTCTTAAACTAAATAAATAAGCGGTTTGCCCCTTAAACTATACCATTCTGTTCGATTTGCCCCCTGGCCGAGTTTTTGGCTATTTTGGGCGGAATATTCCCCGTTCGAGGTGTTTTTTCACCTACTTTTTGACATAAACAACCAAAATACATCCAGTGCAACACATATGAGTCGTGTAGGGAGAATATTCTTGCAAAAAATGACCGAAAATACACTGAAGAGGAAATCGCATTTTAGCCGGAATATGTCCCGTTCGAGGTGTCTTTTCGCCTATTTTTTGTCATCAACTACCAAAATACAGCTAGTACAACACATATCAGTCGGGTAAGGAAAAACATTCCGGTCAAGAATGGCAAAAAATAGCCGAAAACCCGCTTATTTAATGGGCAAACCGCTTATTTATTTAGTTTAAGGATAATTTCGCAAAAACATGCATAGTTCAGGGGGTTTGATGCATTTATCCAAAAAAAAAATGAATAATTTTAAAATGTTTAACCAAACTATATATGATTTCACAACTTACCAGCAGAATCCATTCTAAAAATAATGTCTTAGTAAAATATTCTTAATAGTGGCAAATTAAAGAATCATGTGTGAGTAATAGTACGAATAATCTGAGTCGATAAACAAACTGAAAAGAACAAACACTTTTACTACTAAGTTTTTTCTTCAACCAAAGTACGCATTTATTTTAACATTGATTCTTCTTATAAATTACTAATCATAATTAAATTATACATATTTCTATGGACAAATATACCTTTTAATTTGAATTGTTGTTGCGAACACTTCAAATTGTATTGCAACGGATTCTTAGTGCCTTTTATTAAAGATTTGCAAACATTTCCAATTTATGGTTAAAAACAATTTTAAGTAATTTAAAGCAAAAAGCAAGAATAGTCTCATTTTATGAACTCGTGCAAACGCCCTTACTTTTTAGATTTTTCCATCAAAATTGTCGTTAAGGTTGAACAAGTCAAACACGTTATTTATTCGCTTATTGTCAATATACTAATGTATAGTAAGACACGTGTTATAAACATTTAAATCAATGGGCTCCTTATAAATTTGTATCTTAAATTTAGATTAAAATCAGATAAAGAAAACTGCATATATATGTATTTTGGTCTTATTTCGTCACGGTAATAGAACACAGTAAAAGAGTACAAAATGAGATATAAATAACCAAAATAATGCTATCCAACTTTATTAACGGACTAGCTTGGTCCGAAACACTTATTACAAGCTTAGTAGGTAGAATAAACTAATTACAAGATTTATGTAGCGTATCGAATCTTCGGTATTCGATGCTGACGTGTCGAATGCTTTTGTTCGATGCGGAACAATTAACACTGATTCAAAGTTGTCCTGGATGGTGTCGAATTCGATGCGTACATTAGGTGTCGAATTCGATGCGTACTTTGTTGTGTCGAACGGAGGAACACTGTTCAATCACGTATCGAATGAGGGTTGTTTGATCCGATGCGTATCGAATGAATAGTGGTTCGATGCTGACTGTGCTGAAGTGGTTCTCTTCCCAAAAATGTGCACAGAATACAAGGGGACAGACTATTTATAGCAGCCGTCCCATGGAGCCCACAGACCAATATAGAAAGGCGCATCGAATCATCTCGGTTCGATGCGCGCGTCGAATCAAGGTTATTCGATGCGCTAATGGGCTGGCCCAATAACGAAGTGTTAGGCTGTAGATTCGATGCACACATCGAATTCCCTCAATTCGATGCACTTATGGGCCGGCCCAATAACAATGTATTGGGCCAATCTTAAATTACACCCATCATATAGTCCCCCCCCCCCCCCCAGTTTGGAAGACAATATCAACGTGGAGATCGTTTTCCAAACTTTAAAGAATATATTTGGAATTGCTCTGAACGGTCTTCGCCGTACACCTTTAAATATTTTAGATACATTATCAAATATTTGTACTAATTTGGGATATGCCTACTCATATGATAGTTCAGAGCGGGTCACAATAGTCTATGAACATTAATTAAACGCATCGAACAGCATCAATTCGATGCGTGAAATGAACGGCATCAAATTATGTTCGTTCGATGCGGCTATTCGATGCGGCCGCTGAATTGGGCGTGGTGGGCCTCGCGCTCCCTATATAAGGGGAGTTATGCCGTGAGGAGCTCATTTCGCTGCCCACGCACTCTGCTCCTCAGGTGAGACGCATCGAATTGGCGTCATTCGATGCGATCCGCATCGAACGATCATCAATTCGATGCGATCAGCATCGAATTGTGATGGTTCGATGTGTTACTTATACTAACTAAATCTGTTGCTCTTCCTTTTTTAAACGTTTGCACGGGCTTTTCTAATTTGTTTCTCTTTTGCTTAGGATATATTAACCAAGCAAAAGCTATTTTTACCAGAAAATTCAATCAAGGTAAAAAAATTTGCTTATATGTTGCCGGATTATTTCTTTAATAAATTCCTCTTTTCGTATGTTTGAGTGATATGCGAGAGTGTAGAGTGACGTGTTCGTCCTTAGTCAGCCTTCGTTTTTAATTTATTTAAGTTCATTCTCGTTAAAGATGATGAGCAGTGAATCCACTTCTGGGAGTGAGTCGAGTACTGGCTCTAGCTCTAGTTCCATTAATAAGGGTGTTAACGGGTTGGATATTATTCCCTATTTAACGAGTTATTATTTTTGGGTTGAAACGCCAATCCTGACCCGAAGGGATCGATGGTTTTTATGGATTTGGGACTGGACCCGGATATTTCCGAGGTGCCTACGTATCCCCCGATTGGGAATCAAGCCACTCGTAGTTCTTGTTTTTAGCGTTGATTATTTTGGAGTATGTCGATTTTATTGATTGTGTTGATTTTATCTGTATAAAGAGTAGACCTTTGTGAAGCCTTCAGGAAGAAAAAAGTTCTCTCATTTGTAGAAGTTTTCTCCCCTCCCGGGAGTGCGCCCTCCTTTCTCTCCTCATGGGAGCGTGCTTTCTGATTTCCCACTTCTACCTTTTATAGAAGTTCTTTAGGGACAAGTGTCACTGTGCATGTGCTCACATGTGTCATTATGCATGTGCGAAGAGATAGGTTCTATCTGTTTGGTATATCCGCTGACGGGGCACTGACTAGGATGAATTATCCTCTCCGATAGCTTCAATTTGCTCTGATGAATTGGCTCCTTAGTTTTCTTCTCTCCGATGGGCGGTACCTATCGGAAGCGCTGGATAGGTGAGTGGGAATGCTTGTCCGATGCTGTTTGTGGTTCCGATAGTTGGTCCATTGCTAGGTTGCCTTCTTCTGAAGTGTACTACGATAGATGTTCCTGCCTTGGTCGTCAGTTGGGCATGTTTTCCGAGGGGCCGGATTTGATTTCCGAGAGCTTTGTTTTGTCTCCGAGGGCTTATCTTGGCCTTCGTGAAGTAGTGTTTGGTGATACAGGTTCTCGGGATGAGCTCTCCGATAGGGAGTGATCTCGTATCCCGGGGGACTCGGGGTCCTCACTGTACGATACGGGTATTTTGCGATTGCGAGTACAAATCACATAATAATATATCCGGCAATTTAGTAATCGAATTATAGTATCTTTTAAGCACGTGGATTTTTACCCTGTTAACAAACCCCCCAGTTTCTAGGGCAGTTGACTGCACTAGAAACTCAAAAGGTCGAAAGTCACGATGGTCCCGACATCGTTGCCTTCAGTCATTGGGGTCGTCGAAAGCATTGGTTTCGGGCTTTTTAGAGTATCGTATGTAGTATCAGAACATCTTAGGGTTCTTATAAGTATCGTAGGAGATGCCTGACCCTCTTTAAAGTACCGCATAGTTATCAGGAATGTTCCATAACGCGTCGTATACCCTTGAGAGGAATTCGAATCGCATCCAGGATTCGAAAAACCTCGGGATGGTATCGTAGAACTCTTCTGGGGTGTCGTAGACATTTGTCATTGACGTTTATGTCTATTTAACACGTCTCCCAACTTCTTGGCCTTACTCTTGAAGGGGATGAATGGAGTATCGTGGCTAATTTCTCTGAGGGGAGATGTTTTCGATGTCTTCGAAATGTGCCCTTTAGGGTGAATGTCGGGGCATTAATTATAATTAGTGTTGTTGCATTTAATTAACTGCGGTTTAAATGAAGTTAATGGTGATTTAATGCCACGTTAAGACATGGTGCGCGTGCCGAAGTATTCAGACCGTTACGTTTTTCACAACCGAGGAGACGTGGCGGTTTATAACCCACTAGGCACGATTTCCAATCGTGGGGTGTAATGGGGTTAATGGGTAGTGAATGCATTTATTGGGCCTAGGGTTTATAAACACTTCTCTTCTAATCTCTACTCTCACTTGCAATCTTAAGCAAAAAATTCTCTCGCAATCTTAACCTTTCTCTCTGCGAAAAAAGCTTTCTAATCTTACCAAGATTTCTTTAATGGCGTCTCAATCTATAACAAACATGGTGTCTGCCGCTTCTGGCACTGGCGGGGCGACAGGGACTGTTTCCCCGTTCTCTCGAAAGGGAAGCGCGGCGATGGTGACGGGGGCCGGCGGTAGTGGCGGTACTAGGAAAACAAAAAAATCAAAGAAACATACTGACAAGGGTGGCGTTCCTCGAGCTACCCAGAAAGTTGAAGTGACGGTTAGCACGGCGGAGGAGGACGAAATTCGAAAATTGTTCATCGAGTACGGTGCTTCTGGCCAGAACGTGGAGGTGACGGTTCCGTTAGCCGATCAACGGGGTAACTCTCCTCCACCGAATCACCTAACAGTGTACTATTCCCAGGTAAAGGCGGGACTACGTTCCTTTTTCCCGCCTTTCTACTGCGAGATTTTTAAGTATTGTAATGTGTGCCCGAGTCAACTCACCCCAAATTCCTTCACGGCCCTAGCTCTATTCGTTTTCTGGTGTCTGGTGAGGGAAATCGAGTGTACGAGGGATAGATTCTTTGCAATTTTCGAGTTGAAGGTATCCCTGGGGGGGCACCTTTATACTGTTTTAGTCATCGGGACAAAGATGACCGCATCTCCGAGGGCGACGTCAGCTCTCACAGCACGTGGAAGAACAAGTTCTTCTACATCAACCCCACCGAGGGGAAATGGGACATGCCACTTACCTGGAGGGTGCCCAAGTTTCCAGAGAGGGTGATGGACGATACACTGGTGTTTTCACCGGTGTTTTCTGTGAAGCCGTTGGTGGAGTCAAAGGATTTTGCTCGCCTCTATCGGACCGCGGGCTTGCGACATATCGCCCCGATAGACAAAATCAAGACTCCACTAGCCATCCCCGAGAAATACTTCAACACTTTAGGTAAGTTACTACACTTATATGTCCAGTTTTATAGGTATCTCCTGGTTTATCTAACCTTTTGTCGTTTCTGCAGTGGACTTCTTACGACCGTACATGGTGGAAGGAGCCAGCGGCTCGGGTGGTAACGAAGAGATGGAGGTTCAGGAAGGGAAGTTGGCGGGGGGAGAGAGCGAAGTCTCCGGGGCCGCGGAAGGGGATACTGAGCCAGCGAAGACTCGTTTACCAACTTCGACAGCCATATCCCGATCATATAGTGGTGCGTCTGATACCCCAGAAGAAACGGAGTTAGGCGTAACTTCCGCGGGTGCGGTCCCCGTGGGGGTTTTCTCATTAGGAGAAGGGGACGAGGTGGTAAGGATAGGTGGGTTGCCCTTACCCCCCCCCCCCCCCCCAAGGCGTTGTCAACCCATCTTCCCCCTCAGAGGCATCGGGGGATTCAGTGGAGATGCTGCTGGCAACCCCTCCCAAAGGTACCTATCTCTTCTAGTTCAAGTAATATCGAGGACACCAACATATTTACCTATATGAAACTCTGTTTTTGACAGACAAAGGACCCGTCCTCTCTGCCGAGAACGAGGGAGTTTCTCAGGAGGATGCTCCAGATTTGGGTAAGCTTCTCAAGATTAATCCTTTCCTCCTTTAGTTTTTCTTCAAGGAGTAGTTTGCTTACTTAGGAAGTTTTTGACTCGCAGGGGGGAACACTTTATTCAATCTGGAAGGAGGATCCTTTCCTTCGGATCTGTCCCTTCCCTCAACTTCTGACGATCCGATGGCCTTATTGGAGGAGCTGATGGCTGTAGTTCCTTCTTTCACGGGTCATCCGGTTCCGAGTTCGATCGCTGCCATTCAATCGGACAGTCCCGTGGTTACTCAAGTACCCATATCGGGGGGAGTACCTGTAGGAGGACCTTCATCCTCGAGTGTTCCAGCCTCGGGACAAGAGCCTAGCTCAGAAGAGGCTAAGGTGGCCCTCGATACAGTCACCTGATACTTAACGGCTGCCAACTCTCTGCCATCGGGGGGATGGCAATTTGTCCAGACTTGCACGAATTGGATGGCTATGCTGGTAAGATCCAGCTTCTACTTATCTAATTCCTTCAGGACCCACTGTTGGGATCTTTATCCATCTATTTTGCTTTCTAGGCGCCTAAAATGCTTCCTCTTCTATTACTCGAGGTTGAGAAGTTGCAAAAGCTGGCGGCCAAAGATGAAGAAAGGTCTCCGAAGATGGAGGAAGAGAATAAAGACCTCCGAGAGAAGATGGGGAAATACCGCGAGGCGTGGGCTAAAATCACGCAGCAGAATCAATAGCTGAGGGAGAAAAACAAACGGCTCCAATCTTACGCATCGGAGATGGAAGCCTCGGGAATGGTTTTGAAAGAAAAGGTTACTTCCCTCGAGGAAGGGAAGATTGCCTGGGAGGCAAGACAGAAGGAATTGGAGCGCAGCTTGTACCAAGCGCTTGGTCAGGTGGACGCTCTTAATGAGGAACTGTCTAAAGCTCCGGTTTCGGGGAACACCACCTCCGAGGAGATGCAACAGAGGATGGCTGCCGCAGTGAAGCAAGCCCAGGAGGAGGCCACTACCTGAGTCAAGGAACTGTATGTCCGCAAAAATCAAGGGTACATGGTCGGACACGTAATGTGGGGGTTCCTCCAATGCTTCGGGCAAGTGCGCAGGAAGATATCTCCCAGCGTAGATCCGCGTCTGATAAACATAGTGGAGATGGAGAAACCTACGCTGGAGCAAGCTTATGATCTCTTTATCAAGAGCAGTTCTCAGCTTCCTCCTTCCTCGACTGCCCCGAGTCGGGTGCCCTTATTTGTCGTGGTCCCCTTGCCTACCTTTCGTGCCTCTCCTAATACGGGGGCCTGTACTGGTCCTTCCGGTGCTCCCCCTCCTACAAGCGTCCCGATACTCGCTCCTGCAACTGGGCCAACCCCCACCTCTACGAGTTCTCTACCCCCCCCCCCCCCCGGTCCTAGAGGCTCTTTATTGTTAAGCACAATTGTACTTTATCTTTTTATTGGAATGAAATTTATTTTTCCGTGTTAATATTCATCGCAACTTTTCAGCACGTTATGAATACTTGGGTCCTTTCCTTTAACTGTAGAACTTAATATTGAGTTTAAAGAGACGAGATAGTATCTCATCCTTACTGGCCAAACAAATTACTTAGCATAACGTGCCCGTTCGCAGTGCAAACTTTGGAGATACATTTTCTCTAAATAGAGGTATCCCCCGACACGTAATCGTAGTTATAACATAGCTTGGGCAGCTCAAACTTAATTCGGTCATCCGAGGAAGATTCCTAAGTATATATAGGTGCTTGGAGTTCTAGTGAATATTCTCACGTTCTTTTAAAGAATCATTCCATTAGGATTATCCATATCCTGATTACTTTACTTATATAGACTTCTTTCCAAAAAGCCTTCGAGAATAGGGTACGAATAAAGGTTCTCCAGGTAAGCGCCCCCGGAAAACCTCTACGAGGCCACCAGACCATTTCTTCTCTTTCCTTTACAAGTCTTCTATAGACTTCGCAAGCATACTTATATAGCAATCAGAAAATCCTAAGATTTTCAAGAAAATATCCAAGATTGGAATCGAATCACGCGAGTTTGGAGAAAACTTACCTTCAGAGCGTATCGCCCCGTGGCAGGAGCACTTGCTCTCCGCTTTGATCTTGGCTGCGATTTCTTCGGGCTTGCTCAAGGATTCGATGACGTTCCCACAGACGGCGCCACTTTGTTAACGGGTTGGATATTATTCCTTATTTAACGAGTTATTATTTTTGGGTTGGAACACCAATCCTGACCCGAAGGAATCGATGGTTTTTATGGATTTGGGGCTGGACTCGGATATTTTCCGAGGTGCATACGTATCCCCAGATTGGGAATCAAGCCACTCGTAGTTCTTGTTTTTGGCGTTGATTATTTTGGAGTATGTCGATTTTATTGATTGTGTTGATTTTATCTGTTGAAAGAGTAGACCTTTGTGAAGCCTTCAGGAAGAAAAAAGTTCTCTCCTCTGAAGCCTTTTTTAGTTTTATAGAGAACACGAGTTCCCTTGGGAGCGCCTCCCTTTTCTCCCCTCCCGGGAGTGCGCCCTCCTTTCTCCTCTGAAGCCTTTTTTAGTTTTATAGAGAACACGAGTTCCCTTGGGAGCGCCTCCCTTTTCTCCCCTCCCGGGAGTGCGCCCTCCTTTCTCCCCTCCTGGGAGTGTGCTTTCTGATTCCCTACTTCTACCTTTAATAGAAGTTCTTTAGGGACAAGTGTCACTGTGCATGTGCTCACATGTGTCATTATGCATGTGCGAAGAGATAGGTTCTATATGTTTGGTATATCCGTTGACGGGGCGCTGACTAGGATGAATTATCCTCTTCGATAGCTTCAATGTGCTCTGATGAATTGGCTCCTTGGTTTTCTTCTCTTCGATGGGCGGTACCTATCGGAAGCGCTGGATAGGTGAGTGGGAATGCTTGTCCGATGCTGTTTGTGGTTCCAATAGTTGGTCCATTGCTAGGTTGCCTTCTTCTGAAGTGTACTCCGATAGGCGTTCCTGCCTTGGTCGTCAGTTGGGCATGTTTTTCGAGGGGCCGGATTTGATTTCCGAGAGCTTTGTTTTGTGTCTGGAGGCTTATCTTGGCCTTCGTGAAGTAGTGTTTGGTGATACAGGCTCTCGGGATGAGCTCTCCGATAGGGGGTGATCTCGTATCCCGGGGGACTCGGGGTCCTCACTGTACGATACGAGTATTTTACGATTGCGAGTACAAATCACATAATAATATATCCGGCAATTTAGTAATCGAATTATAGTATCTTTTAAGCACGTGAATTTTTACCCTGTTAACAAAGGGGAACCCTTCGAATGCTCCCGCGAGCCTGAGCACAGTTGAAGTAAATGAGTACGAATTAATAGATATAGAAACGATTGATTCACCCACGGGTAACAACCCCGTTGCAAATATCGAAGAACCAGCGCCCGAATTGGACATTGATGAATCGCCCGCGTCATCCTATCAGGATAACCGCGCTCCAAGCGAGGGTGACGAGGACGTAGATTATATTAATAGGGAGTTCGATGATCATGTCGAGGTCCCAGGAATGGCCTACGATCAATATATCTCCCGTCTCCAACATAGTCGTAAGGGGTTCATAAAAAATTCGATATACCTGATAAGTATAAGATTGTCCTATCTCTTTTCTATCAGAAATATTATAAAAAATTCTCTCTCTTTTCTTCAATTCTTCTTGGAGAAAGTCCTATCTCGAATTTGGACGAATTGGTTGTACTTTAATTTTACTATAGTGCATCAATTGGTGCTTTCATTGTTCATGGCTCAAAAAATCGGTTAGAAACATCATCTGGCAATGACGCTTAGTTGGCAGATTCACTGCTGCATTTTTAACAGGAACTGGCAGAAGTACGTGCAAACAATGCTCAACAACGTGCAGATTCGGCCTTACATCAGGCTGAATCATTGGAGTAGTTTGCCAGAATGCGTGAACAAATGGATGAGTTGCGTGTTTACATGGCCCCATTGTTGAACAAACCTACAGATGTCGAACCCGCCTCATTACGATATTAGTTGATTCTGGCAGCACACACAATATTATCCAATCAAGTGTAGCTGATGAGTTGAAGCTTCCGATTTTGGCTTAATATGTGGTACATGTTATGGTTGGTAATGGAGAGACCCTGCAATGTAAGGGGTTGTGTCAATCCAATGTTTCAGTGCAAGGTACACAATTTCCACTCTATATGCATGTCTTACCAATTAAAGGTGTCAATGTTGTATTTGGGGTGTAGTGGTTATACATGCTTTGGGATTATCCTGCCAATTATAACATCCCTAGATTGGGTTTTTACGTTGGTGACAAGGAGATCACATTGATAGGCGAATCTAGTTACTCCAATGCAACTGCTAATCAGCTAAAACGAATGATACACAATGGTTCTATCAAATCTATGCATGTTGTTTCGGTTTTATTTGTGCCCAATATGTTCTCTATGACGATGGATCAGGTTAAACACACCAATCCTATGGTGGCGAAGCTCATTCAGGAATATCATTCAATTTTTGACGAACCTAAACAGCTTCCACCCCATCGTCTTCATGATCATCACATGCATTTGGACCCAAACAGCAAACCATCAACATCAAACCATACATATACCCACATTACCAAAAACCCATTATGACACAAATGATAAATGAGATGATGCATACCGGACCGATCCGCCCAAGCACAAGCTCATTCTCATCCCTAGATTTATTGGTTAAAAAGAAGGATGGAACCATGCGATTTTGTGTCGATTAAAGGGCGTTAAATGCAATAACTGTAAAAGACAAATCTCCCATCCCGATTGTTGATGAATTATTGGATCAGTTGCACAGGACATCTGTATTTACGAAGCTGGATTTGAGGTCTGGCTACCATCAAATTTGAGTGGCAGAAAAAGATATTCATATGACTGCATTTCGTACTTGTGATGGTCATTGTAAGTTTGTCGTCATGCCTTTTGGTCTGACAAACGCACCATCTACGTTCCAGGTAGTCAGAAATGAATAGTTTCATATTCATTTACTCCACTGTCATCCAGGCCCAAACGTGGGATATGCAAGCCCATTCGCCTTAATGATTATTATATGTAGATTATGTTATAATGTAATTAAATAATTAGTATTATTTCTTATATTTTTTGTAATTTTCAGCATTTTCGTAATAGTAGTGGGTGGTTATATAATTAGGAAGTTATGTTATTTAAGTCCTAAGGGTGTAAACATTCTGAACTATCAGAAACATTATCAAAAAATCTCTATCTTTTCTTCAATTTTTCTAGGAGAAAATCATATCTTGAATTTGAACGAATTTGTTGTACTTTAATTTTATTAGAGAAAGTCATATCTTGAATTTGAACGAATTTGTTGTACTTTAATTTTATTAGAGTGCATCATATATATGTACATATGTACATGTACAAACTAACCTAATGAATCTCACAGTATCATTGAAATTATATGGATAACTGATACGACGATAACTTTTGGAAATGTACTATTAATATCGATCGATCTGATACAATCCATCTTATCGATGGTCAATTTAACCTCCATCAATTAATAACGTGGACTTATAACGTAAGCTTCACCCCACCTAAATGAGAGATAACATGTCATTAAAACAGCAATTAATTGGAGAAATAATCAAATCACATTTTTATATATATAGTATATCAGTCGGTGAGTTAAACATATCTGTAGAAACTATTAGCCCCTTCGTCTATTCAAAAATTCGAGCAAAGATGAATCTTAAGCTGGCTTTCCTAATTGCACTAATTGCATCTGGTTAGTGGAATCTCCGACCTATTTTTTCATCTTCCCATCTGTTCAAATTTTTTGTTAGAATTAAACGTACATAGTACACCGTCTTAATATACATGGTATTAGAAAGAAGAATATATATACCTCTTAACTCATGTTACCACAGTTCGTAATCCCAATGCTTAATGGTGATAACACACCATTTGAGAATAAAATTGAGTCTTCGTCTAATTAAGTCACTTGCATAATATTCATGATGCAAATTAGATTTTTCGTAACTATAGTATTCTAGGGAATTATAGATGTGACAAAAAATGGGACATTATATTATACGTCACCAAAAAAATGCTTCCGAGCTCCATACACGCATGCACAAACTATGCACACATGTTTTAATTTGACTAATTATCTCCACCACTAAGGTTCTATTTACTAATTGATCTTTCAATAATGCAGTTGTAACTCTGAATATGAATGTGGAAGCACAACCAGAAGGTATGCATAAGTACTGTTGTAATCATAATATTATGGTGTTGTTTGCAAACTCTTAAAAAAAGCTATAATCAGTGTTTTATTTGAACAAGTGATTTTGAGGTGTTTGCAAATCTAGCTTTTTCGGTTACAAAACTTTTTTAAGCTAAAAAAGCTCACAATCTTCAAGCTGGTGTGGGGGTGCTTTTGGCTTAACTAAAAATTGTGAACTTCTACTTTTCCACTAAAGTTTGCAAACACCACCCTATATATCTTGAATCTTGATTCATTAACTCTACAATATATATGGAATACATTAACTTTTCTTATTTAAGTCTAATAATGTGGATAGTGAAGTAATAATGTATATTTAATTAATTAACTGCAGCTAAAGCGCCGAGATGGGCCAATGCGTGTGCTTGTTGCGCTGATCCATCATGTTCGTGGTATATTCAGAATTTTTGTGACAACTGCCAAGCTTGTGGTCCACGTCCATGCAATACACCTTTCGAGTGCTTTAAAAATTGTGATTAATTTCATACGTACTACATTGTAATAACACACACACACATATATATGTGTGTGTGTAGTTACTCATCGAATAATTAAGCGTCATAAAATTAACTAACATGAGCTAGCAGCCACACAAAAGCAATAATTAATGAACATTCATTCAGCTTTTATTTGTTGAGTTGTGCATATTTCAGAGAGAGAGAGAGAGAGAGAGAGAGTTTTCACCAAATTAGCCCAAATCAGCCGTTTCTTCCTCAAATTAAAGCAAGGTTTGTAATCTCCATTCCATAACCTTCAATTTGATAGTGAAATTTTCAATTTTCGTTGGGTTTTTTTTTTCTGGATGGTATGATCCAGTCGTAAAGACGTTTCAATTCATGAATTGAGCATAAAAGAGTGAAATGAAAAAAAAAATCCAAAAGAAGAAGTTTCAAGTACGTAATATTGCAAATGAGGAAGAAGGTATAATTAAGACTATCTGTATGAACTCACTGATTGCCGTTTTCGTCTCCATTAGCAATGGGAACCACATTTTTGGTTCCCATTGCTTCAGATTGGAACAGATTCCTCGCTTCAGATTGGAACAAATTTGTGTGGGTCACCTTTAGGATAAGATTAACTATTCTAATGGTAGAATTATGGTTATGTTTCTTTTTTTAAATCTTTAGGAAATGTAATTACACTAACACTCCAAATCAACTCCAATTTTTTTTTTTTAAAAATACCATTACTTTGAAAACAATAACTAGAAAAATCCCATCCAAATCGGAGTAACGAAATACGGTTTTTTCACCGGTGCATTCAAAACGCTAAGTAGGTGTGTCGTTTAAAATTCCGTCCAAATCGGAGTAACAAAATACGGTAAATAAAATTTGGGAAAGAAAATATAAATATGAAAAAGTTAAAAAACATCTTCGATTTTCAAATTTTTTTTCACGGGTGCATTCAAAACGCTAAGTAGTTGTGTCATTTCAAATCTCGTCAAAATCGGAGTAACGAAATACGGTAAATAAAATTTGGGGAAGAAAATATAAATATGGAAAAGTTAAAAAACAGCTCTGAATTCCAATTTTTTTTCACCGGCGCATTCAAAACGCTAAGTAGGTGTATCATTTCAAATCTCGTCCAAATAGCCGTAACGAAATACGGTAAATAAAATTTGTGGAAGAAAATATAAATATGGAAAAGTTAAACAACATCTCCGCGAATTCCAATTTTTTTTCACCGGTGCATTCAAAACGCTAAGTAGGTGTGTCATTTCAAATTCCGTCCAAATCGGAGTAGCGAAATACGATAAATAAAATTTGGGGAAGAAAATATAAATATGGAAAAGTTAAAAAACAGCTCCAAATTCCAATTTTTTTTCACCGGTGCATTCGAAACGCTAAGTAGGTGTGTCGTTCAAATCTCGTCAAAATCGGAGTAACGAAATACGGTCAATAAAATTTGGGGAAGAAAATATAAATATGAAAAAGTTAAAAAACAGCTCTGAAAACGTTAATTATTACAATTGAAACTCTTGTATATTCTATTTCACAAATCAATCACTTATTTAAAATACGATAAATACGATAAACAAATAAACGGGGGGTTTATGTAATTATAGAAAAGTTAAAGAAATATCTGAATTAAGTTTTTTCTTTTACCAATCCTTTGAAAACGCTAATTAAGCGTGTCATTCCAAATCTCGTCCAAAACGAAGTAACGAAATAAAATAAACAAATAAACGGGAGGAATATGTAATTATAGAAAAGTTAAAGAAATATCCGAACAAAGTTTTTTCGTTTACCAATCCTTTGAAAACAATAATTAAGCGTGTCATTCCAAATCTCGTTCAAAACGAAGTAACGATATTCAATAAACAAATAAACAGGGGTTTATGTAATTATAGAAAAGTTAAAAAAATATCCGAATTAAGTTTTTTCTTTTACCAATCCTTTTAAAACGCAAATTAAGCCTGTCATTCCAAATCTCGTCCAAAACGAAGTAACGAAATAAGATAAACAAATAAACAGGAGGAATATGTAATTATAGAAAAGTTAAAGAAATATTCGAACAAAGTTTTTTCGTTTACCAATCCTTTAAAAATACTAATTAAGGTTATCATTCCAAATCTCGTCCAAAACGAAGTAACGAAATACGATAAACAAATAAACGGGGGATTTATGTAATTATAGAAAAGTTAAGAAAATATCCGAATTAAGTTTTTTCTTTTACCAATCCTTTTAAAACGCGTGTCATTCCAAATCTCGTCCAAAACGAAGTAACGAAATAAGATAAACAAATAAACGGGAGGAATATGTAATTATAGAAAAGTTAAAGAAATATCCGAACAAAGTTTTTTCGTTTACCAATCTTTTGAAAACACTAATTAAGCGTTTCAATCCAAATCTCGTCCAAAACGAAGTAACGAAATACGATAAACAAATAAACGGGAGGTTTATATAATTATAGAAAAGTTAAAAAAATATCCAAATTAAGTTTTTTCTTTTACCAATCCTTTGAAAATGCTAATTAAGCGTGCCAATCCAAATCTCGTCCAAAACGAAGTAACTAAATACGATAAACAAATAAACGAGGGGTTTATGTAATTATAAAAAAGTTAAAGAAATATCCGAATTAAGTTTTTTCTTTTACCAATCATTTGGAAACACTAATTAAGCGTGTCATTGCAAATCTCGTCCAAAACGAAGTAACGAAATACGATAAACAAACATTATAATATAAAATATTATACCTCTCTTCAACCCTAAACCATAAACCTTAAACCCTAAACCATATAAACCCTAAACCCTATCCTTAAAACCTATAGATAACATAGTTCTAGCTTGTATTTTCATACATAAGGGTTGTAAAACACCTTCAATACTTAATTTTCTTTAACCATACACTAAGATATGTAAAATATGAGTGTTCCTCCAAATTTCGTACAAAACGGAAAGTGGGAAGATGTTTAAAAAAAATTTGGGGAAGAAAACGCAATTATACAAAAGATGCAAAATAACTTCAAATTCAGTTTTTTCTTGAACAACTATTTTTCCAACACTGATGATGCATGTAAATTCGAATTGTATCGACAAATGGAGAAACGAAACACGTTTAAAATATATTTGTGGTCAAAATGTAATTAATTTTTTTATAAGTATGGGTTCTAATGGAAACCAATTAATGAGAACTAAATAGTTAGTTCCCATTAGCACCAATAATTGAGGAAGTCGTACAAAAACAGATGGCCAGTAATTGAGGAAGCTCTGCAATTTTTTTTTTTGCTTCTTCTTTGTTTCTCGTCAAGGAGAAAGAAAGAAGAAGAAGAATAATTTGTGTTGTATCCTAAATTTTCTTAACAACAAATTTGTGTTGTATAGTGGTATTGTTTAATTTATAATATTACACATTTTACCTATTACAATATAAGTGATATTCAAAAAATACAATAATTTGAATATTATACAACAATGTTATAACATAAAACGAAATTAAGCATATTACCATGAAAATGATAATTTCGGATTATACAACAACAACAATAATCAAAAATGAAATTTCTGAAAATTTTCAAAATCAAAATGGCGCCAATATGAAAAATTCGAAAATGGTACTGTTTTGAAAACAATTCAAATTTTCTCCCTTATTTTTTAACAAAATTCAAAATTTATGCCATTTTTTTAAAATTTTGAATTAAGCAATAGGGACGAAGTTTTCGTTCCCGTAATTTGGACAAGTTGATTCCCGTTGGCAGAATAATGTGTTTCTCATGTCAGAATTGGGGTCCCAGTCCTAAAGCAATGGGAACTAAACGGAAACCAATGGCGTTCGTTTCTATTAGCAAGTGGAACCATTTATTTCGTTCTCAAGGCAATCGCTACGGGGATAACGGAAACGAAGCCTCTAGTGCCCATGCCTGGTTCCCATTTGGTCTACGGGAACCAAAAAAAAAGGGCAATTGGAACCTAATTAATGGTTCCAATTATGAAGTTTTCTTGTAGTGAGCTACTCTACGTCATGTGAAAATAATGGATCACACTATCACCGTATATTTTACAAGAATATTGAATATAGATTTTCATGCATACATCTTAATTATCTCATATTCGTTTATAAGATGTTAGGAAATAAATGTTGCGACAACTTTGATTTCATTAATGAATATTATTACGTTAAAAAAATTATTTTAATTTACTTGGTTAATTTATTATATATAATCAAATGAAAGCACAAAGAAGCCAATTGAGAGTACGTATACTACAAGAATACACCCATTTAGATTGTTTGAATTGGCTCTCTAAAAAGGGAAAACTGGTCTATAATATTAATTCAGGGATTGAATTATTGGTATCTCCATTCCGAATCAATAACCTCTGTAGCTGACTGATTTAGAGACTAAAAAAATTCACTCCAGCTAGACACTAATAAACTTGTAATTTTGACATTGTTGATGCCTACTCTTAAGGTGTATATAGCCCATCTTCACCAAAATCCTAAAGTTAGGCTAACTTTGTATTCACGTCTTATGTAGGGCTCTTTTGGAAAGAAGTGAAGTATGAAAGAACTGTCATTTCTTTCTTTTTTTGTTATAATGTCACTGCCATGAGGTTTGTTGGTGGTGGTACTAGTTTCCAAGACATATAAATCATGTCTAGGATGTATTATCATGATTCATAGTATTCTTGTTGAATGGCCAACATGTTTATTAGTTCGATTGGAATTAGCAAGCAGGTGTTTGTCGCTGTTTTTGGTTGCAAATTAAGTCGCAACATTTTGTTTTTTCGGTCGAAGTATGTTGGTTCATTGGCAACACATTTTGAGCAGAATACTATGTAAATTGGCTATATTATTGAAATTAATCACAAATGTGTGGTGATAGTGTATGGATGGTTAATCATGCTTTAATTTGTGTTTTTGTTATATGAGTATTTTAGGCAGAATACTATATGAATTGGTAGTATTAAAGTTAATCACAGTTGTGGTGACAATGTATGGATGGTTAGTATTGTATTTGTGTTGTGTGTGTGTGTGTGTGTGTTGTATGCATCATAGATTTAAAGTTTGGTATGAACTCTTTGAAACATGCGAAAAGTCTTGGTTTTTGAACGAACTGCTATGAGCTGGTGATAAAGTTTTGAAATTAGATTTGTTTAGGATTTGTGTAAAAAGATACTTATTCAAATGAAATTAGTGTATTTCATAGTTCTGCCTTTAGTGATGAATGATGATACTGCCTTTAGTATTTTTTGTTTTGTTTATCATTCCACTCTATTATAAATGATCATGATTTTATACATATTTGTTTATGAAGTGATACATAAAAATATCAAATTTTGGAAGAAAAAATTGTTTCATGTTTTCACTAGTTTATTAACAGAACTTAGTTGTTTAAAAGGTAATTATTGAGCCTTTTGTTAACTTTTCATTGAGTTTGTACTTGCACATGTGTTCTTTCTGAAATGTGAATCCTTTAAATGTTATTTGGCTTATATATATATATATATATATATATATATATATATATATCAACCAGATACCGATAAAATGCATGTTGTTATAATACTTAGAGACAAGAAGTCGGTCTCTGAATAAAGAGAGTCCAATTTTTGCTCTCTAACACTCACAAACCAGCCTCCACACCATTAGATACAGAATATTTCCCTTCCATCTTAGACAACAAGTTTTTAGTCTCCACCTCTTACTATCTATATGAGTGTTTTCTTGTAGTGGTAATTTGTTTTAAGAAGTTGTACAAAGCATATACGTATATAAATACACTTTGTAAATAATATATAAACTGAAAGTTTAAATTACTTAGTCTACATTTCAAAGAACAGACTTCTATTTTATTTATTAAAATTTAAAAAGTTGTTGTGAGAGTTCAATACACCTATTGTATATCACAACAAGAAAATACCCTCATTCCCAACCGGACAATATCGACCGGAATCTGGTCGATAACTTTTCCGACCCTTGCCGATCGAAATCCAGTCGGTAAACTCATTACCGACAGGAATCCAGTCGGCAGCCTTTGGCAGGACAAATTCCAGCCAAAGGTTGTTGCCCTAAACTCGGCCTAGCTGAGTCGCGCAGCTGGGCCGAGATTATCGACCGGACTGCGGTCAGTAATGAGGGCATTATCGACCGCAGTCTGGTCGGTAATGAGGGAGTTATTTTCTATTAGTAGCTCCCTCCTCCTCATTTATCACACCCCACTCTCTCTCGCCACCCTCATTTTTGACCGCCCCAACCCCTTTTCCCACCAGATTTTGGTGGGAAATCCGGATCATGTAAGTTTTTTTTCGTCTTTTCTCATTTTTTATGTTATATTTATTGTTTTAGTATTTATTTTATATGTTAAATTGTTAGATGTTGCAGAAATTATTAGGCTTTAAAAGGAAATGCCTTTAAGACTTGTTAGGCTTTAGGAAATGTTAGATTACTTTAGAAATTGTTAGGCCTTAGGAAATGTTATACTTTAGTTATTATATATGCCTTTAGGAATTGCTAGGTTTTAGGAAATATTAGACTTTAGTTATTATTTATGCCTTTAGGAAATGTTATGCAATTAGACTTTAAATATTATGTATTTTCTTTATGAAATGTTAGGCTTTAAACCTTATTTATGTTTGCAGGGATTATTTGATATTGTATTCTTGTTAAACTTTCAACTTTGTTTATGCTTTTTAGAAAATTGATTTATAAATTAGAATTCATGATGTTTTTAGGGAACTTCTATAAAGTAGAAATGATTATACTTTTAGAAATATCTACAGTTTATGCCCTTTTTAGGTAATATTATTTATCTTAGCATTCTTTTATTTTATATTATTTTTATATATGTTAATTTAGTTATTATGGCGTTACCTTTATGAATTGCTGTTAGATATCTTAGAATTAATAGTTTTTATAACATAGTGCATGCCTTTAGGAAAACTATATAACTTAGTAATGATTAAATTTAGGCCATCTCTATAATTAGAATTATTCTAACTTAGATGTTTTTACTTAGTACGTAGTACTTAGTCGATGACATGTCGGGCTATCCTCCACGCTCGTCTCGTGATATCGGCGATAGCCAGCCCTCGAAGAGAGGGCATAGTGGTCCACTGAGTGCTGGTCCTCGCCTCCGTATAGTTCATTCTGGCACTACACCACCCGCTCCTACCGAGGCCCCTATTATCGATCCTGTCGAGGAATCTTCTACTTCCCATCCACCTAGGCGTACTACTGGATCGAGCGGCAATACTCTACCAGATCGAGTAGTACCACATCGACTAGATGATGATCACGCAGCATCAACACCGCCTACATCTATTGAGTCTACAAGAGCGGGTCTAAGTACTTCCCCGACAGACGCCGCCGGTGCAGGACCCTCTACAGAAACGCAACAGCGACCGGGCTGAGGCCTGTCTAGAGGCGTCGTAGCGTTGTTTTGGATGGTCATGACATTTTTTTGGAGGGGCGCGGGATGTCGACAACGATTACCGAGATTGTTAGGACATTTATGATGAAGTGTGTTCCTTCATACAATGCGCTCGACCAGACTGTTAGAGATCAGATGTGGATTAAGTTTAGGGTGAGATTTCAGAACATATATATATATATATATATATATATATATATACATATGTAATGACAAATTCTTGATCTTTGTAATTAAAAGACAAGAAAATATTACAAAGTAAATTTGAATAAGGTACAATTGTGGTTCAATCTCTATTTAATCCTCTGATTCTTTTCTACAAGTACAATGTTGAAACTTGGTTGACTAGAAAGTGGATTTGATTTCGATCTCTTCCACGTATATTTGAGTTGAACGTTAATCCAAGGGCTTTGAGCTTGATCTTGAATTGATGATCTACTTGACTTGATATTTGCGACGAACAATTTGATCTGTGTTTTGAACTTGTTGAATGTCAATCTTCTTTAGAGGAGTCTTGATCTTTAAAAGGATATTTGACAAACGTTGATGGCTTGATCACTGATTGAATGAAAATTTGATTTGGAACTTGTTTTGAAGGTTGATGAAGATTGGTATGATCTTCGTCTTCAGTTCTTTGGATTTTTTGGGGTTTGATCTTCTTGAATGGACTTCAATCTTCAAAAATAGTTTTTCGAGGGTCTTGGGACTTGATCTCGGATTAAACGGACGTTTGACTTGAAGACGAATGAAGAACGGTATGAACTTGGTTTTGAATTTTTTGAACTTCTTGGAGTTTGATCTTCCTCGGCAGAAGTGCAATCGTCAAAAACGGTTTTTGGATGGAATTGAGACTTGACGTCGGATTGAAAGGAGTTCTTTACGAAGAACACCTTGAAGATTGTTGAAGAATGCCTTGAATGTCGCGAAGAACGCCTTGATGGCAAACATGTTAATGTGTCTACAAATTTTCCCCTCGAGACTTATTCACAATTTGTGTTGAAAAGCACCAATGAGTGGATCTCGATATCTTTCTTCTTCTTGTTCTCGTGCTTCAATTCAACCACCATAAATCCACTTCATGAGTTTAGAACATTTGTGAGCTTTATCATTGGATCTATTAACTTGAATGTTGCATGAGCATTTTTTTTTTGGATATGACTGGGCTAAGAATGAACTTCTAGCTGTCTACGTATCCAATGAAGGAATCAAGTCATGACGTAGTTCAAAAGAAATCAAGATTGATTTAAAGAGGGTGTCGTACACAGTTTCTACTCATGCAGGCTAGAAGTAATGTGCAGTTTAAGCTCGCGTGTCATGGAGCAATTGACTTGGACATTTCTAGACAGTTTTATCTCTTATCAAGGAGGCTTTGGCTTGAAGGATTTGTAGACCTTTTGGCTCGTGTATAGGAGACTTGGAAATTTGAAGAATTTATAGACCTTTTAGCTCGTGTCTAAGAGACTTGCACATTTGCTTTGAAGACTTGAAGGATTTGTAGACCTTTTGGCTTGTGTCTAGGAGACTTGAACATTTGCTTTGAGGACTTGAAGAATTTGTAGACCTTTTGCCTCGTGTCTAGGAGACTTGAAAATTTGCTTTTAGGACTTGAAGGATTTATAGACCAATTCTTCAAAAAGTTTTTGGCTTGATTCCTTGGAGTATGTAAGAAAGGTTCCAGTTCATCCCTCTAATGCAAATCTTCATGGCTCAAGTTTCAGACAGTTCTCTTTGCAACTTAAGGATAGATTTCTCCATCTATTGATGTACTCAATCACTGGTCCGTCTTCTTGTTGATGAGAGTTGGCAAGTTCAATCATGCCCACAGTACGTCGAGTGCTATAATAGGCAAGTTCATTTCTTTTTTCAAACACTTTTTCTAACATATTTTCCATTAATTCAACAATATTTTGACGAACCGAAATCTTTCAAAAAAAAAACTAAATAACAATATTCTGATAATTATTACCAGAATATTATTTTTTTTATTCTGTTAAATATTATTTCCGACCGCATTCCGGTCAGAAATATCTTGAATATTATTTTCGACCGCTTTCCGGTCAAAATACCTTGAATATTATATCCGACCGAAATCCGGTCGAAAATACCTTGAATATTATTTTCGACCGGACTACGATGGTTAAAGATGGAAAGCGTATAATCGACAGAAATGCGGTCGAAAATAGCAATACCGACCGGACTCCGATAGCAAAAAGTTGCTATCGGAATTCAGTCGGTAAAAGTGTGTTCTGACCGGACTCTGGTCGGTAAAACTTTACCGACCGAAGCAATTCGACCGGAGTTTTTCGACCGGATTCCGGTCGATAAAAGGTCATTACTGACCGGAGAGGGTTCATTACCGAACGGATTTCCGGTCAGTAATTGGGGTCAAACCTTGTAGTGTATACCATAAATTCTGACCAATTAGTACGTAATATTATAATACTTTTTTAAGGAAAAAACGCAATAAAAATAAATAGAACAAGATATATCCATAATCAAAAGAACAAAATGTATAGTGTATAGAGTTACAAAATATGATACAACCAATCTCTCCAATGTATACGGCAATATATAATCAGGTACAATTGAAGTACAATAACAAAAGAAAAGATCTCTATATTAGGAGACATGGTTCATTGAATATTTCTTGATTTGTGTATGTTATTCTCGCGCATGTACCATGCTAATTATTTGTATATCGTTTCGATTTTACGGATGTCCTCGAAAGGATCGTCATCAACCAACCATAGCTTGTATTCCTAGATTAATGCTACAATAGTTGAAAGAAATGGCCAACTGGTGTGGTCATCATGTTTCATTTTGTTGGTTTGATCATTTGATGTGACATCGATTTTGAGGGATTTTTAGATCGGCGAACGCACTGGTAATTAATTGATCGAATCGATTGAGCCAATTACTTTGACCTGTATTGGATTAGCAGTAATTCCCAAAAAAAATAAAATTGTAATTGTTATATGTGATTCATTTAAACTTTAAGGAATCTTGTAATTGTTCAAAAAACTAAGTTATCCGCACAAGGATTTGTCTGATGTGCAGCATGCTGCACAACAGCCCCTCTCACAGAGGGGTAGGTCCCAACTGAGCCCATGTTTGTGGGGCTCACCCCTCTGTGAGAAGAGGCTGTTGTGCAGCATGTTGCACACCAGACGCTCCCATCCACACAACACCTCAGTGAACAAGTACATTATTTACTGCGAAATAAGAATGACGTCTTTATATATAATTAATGGAATATATAAAAATAATAAATTACGGCATCGTGTGTTATTAGTTATTATACATTTTTAATGAGTGATAAATAAAGAAAAGATACCAGTGGTATTTTATTACCAAAGTATATACTACATATTCTTCTCCATTGTCTTTTATATAAGTTTAAAAAGTTGTAGGTTCATTTCAATGTGCTTGAATTCTCAAGTCTTAAGAGTTGAGGGATGTAAATGACTAATTATGTTTTAAATGACCCTAATTGTCAAATGTAGTTATATTTGGACCAATTTCCACTTTTGCCTAATTTTTAGCATAGAAATAAGAGCAGATAATTTTGTAAGGATGAGATCACTTGATATACCAAAAATATAGTGATGAATTTAAAGTTTTGCCATAAAATATAAATATCACTGAATCTTTGTGAAACAGATATTGGGCATTTTAGAAAAATATTTCGCAATTGATTTACCAAAAAGAAGTTATTTTTCCTTGAATTACATGATATATATATATATATATATATATTATAATAAACATTGTTTTCCTTGGTTATAAATCAAAATTGAATTACAAATATAATGATTTCTGAAAATGTTGAGTTTCAATAATTAGATGGCTATATGATCTCTCTCTATATATATATATATTAATAATATAAACAAAGCCATCACATGGTAGTCTTGTTGGAGAAATTCCTAATTTTGTATTGAGACAAAATGGAATTAAAATTTAGAATTGAGTCCAAATAATTTAAGAGTGTGAATTACATTAGCTTATTGAGAAGCTAAAAGAAAGCTACATTTCTACATGTATATTTTAATATATGTTGTAAGAAAATGTAGTGAATTTATTTATTGAGTAAATAAATTCAAGATAAATATTTAAACTTTGATTTAAATATTTAAAATTAAAATCACACTCAATGGCTATTAATTCATTTGACTGGATTAATTCCACCCCTTAATGGTGTAGTGGTTGTTACATGGGGTTTCTCCTATAAAAGGTGGCCTTCTGCAGAAGGAAAAAAACGTATTTCATCAACATATTTTTTTTGCATATAAAATACATAGCATTTTCGATTGTAAGAGTTCTGCAAAATACTTTTCTTGTCCGATTTGAGAAGGTAGCGTTGTCCTTCACTTACTACCTTATTGTGTGAGGATGTTGTACCTTGGGAGGTCGTTTTCCACCGAGGGCTTGAAGAATAGCCGAAAAAATTGATCTTTAGGGGAGGAGGTTAAACTTCCAACTCGTCCAATGCTTCGACGGAATATTCATGTTTGTGCACACACAAAGTACCAACAAGTTTGTGACACCAAGTCTAAAACTACTCGCTCCCCCAAAAATTCCTTAACTTACGGTAATTTAAAAAAAGAAGAAGAAGAAGAAGAAGAAGAGATAAACCACCCCACATATTTCCTAATCAGATTAAATTTTACATGATTTTTAAAAGCATTTTTTCAATTATTATCAAGAAAAACACGGTGACTCACCCTCTCTTTCTCTCCCCGCAAAAAGGATTCACCCAATCTTTTTCCTATATTTTTGCAAATGGTAGTTATCTAAGGACAAATTTGAAAATGAAGACTCAAATTCAAGCGGTTTGTGACACCATTAAGAATTTTTTTTTCTTTTCAAATTTGAATTACGAGCAACTACCCCACTACTCCAATTCTATTTGTTGATCTCCTAAAAAAAGGAGAGATAATTTGTGTGCAATATCTATTTAGGGCAGAACAAATAAAATGGCACCGAGTACAATCCAAGGTAGGGATAAAGTTATGAATTTGGTTTTACACATTTCTTTTCTTTCTTTTTGGTTGAATTGGGGATGGGAATTGCATGGCTTTGGAGGAGGACGTCTGGGCATGAGAATTCAGCTTCATGAAAATATGGTAATAAAAAGGTTAGCATTTCGATATCTTAAAAAAGTTGGAATTTTTTTTTCAATACGATTAATTTTCGTCCTTTCCTTTTTTTTGGGGGAAAAATGGTTAGGTCGCAGGGTGGTCCTACTTCAAAAATTGTTTAGAGTTAGCGCTATGACTCAAAATAATTCCAAGAGATACATTGAAACTGTCGCGCTCCCATCAGGTATGTGAAATTCGTTTGGTTTAATGATATATGTTTCCCATTCTTTTCGACTCTGGAACAATCTGGTACATGAAAATTAGTGGTCGCAAGAGTTGAGTGAAAATGGATTCTCTTATTATTCATTCCATCTGTACTTCTACATTTTCTTCTTTTTTGGGTTTGTTTGTTTGAAAATTTGTCATTATTGTTTCAAATTAAGTAGTTATATTTGCTATTCATCTTGGTGTAAATTTTGAATTGTCTGGGGCGGATCAACAAATTTCAATATTCTTATTCTTATTAGATTTGTTTTACATAGAATATTTACGTCAGCAGTGTTTTAGACGAGAAAAATAAAATAACAACAACCAAGCATGTAATCCCAATTAAATTGGGGTAGGCTATATGAACCATGAATGAATCACGTCGAGTCGTGAACATGAATCTTCTACCTCCATATATTTCGGTTGACGAGCATGTCTTCATTTAGATCTTTTAGCTTCATGTCGTTCCGTATGACCTACATCCACGTCTTTTTCGGTCTTCCACGAGCTCTAGCCACCTGTCCTAAGTCGAGATCTTCAACTCGTCGTACCGGTGCATCTATGGGTCTGCGTTTAACATGTCCAAACCATCTTAAACGGTTTTCTCGCATTTTTTCGTCGATGGCCGCCACACCCAATTTATGCCGAATATCTTCATTGCGCACCTTATCTCTCCTGGTGTTACCGCACATCCACCGAAGCATGCGCATCTCTATAACGTTCATTTTCTGTGCATGATTTTGCTTAATAACCCAGCACTCGGAGCCATAAAGCAAAGCAGGTCTAATAGTCGTACGATAGAACTTTCTTTTAAGCTTTAAAGGAAAGTTACGATAGCACAGGATCCCTGTTGCACTCTTTCACTTTGTCCATCCCGCTTGGATGCGGTGGTTGACATCTTCGTCTAACTCTCCATTCATCTGTAGTATGGTGCCTAAATACCAAAATGCGTACTTATCGGTATCTCTTGGCCATCCAACTTAACCCTTCCATCGTTGTTTCTTCGTTGTTTGCTAAACTTGCATTCAAAGTACTCTGTTTTTGTTCGACTTAGTCGAAATCCTCGTGCTTTGAATGTTTGTCTTCATCGTTCTAATTTAGCGTTAACTCCCATTCTTGTCTCATCGATTAGGACAATATCGTCTGCAAACAGCATACACCATGGGACTCGGTCTTGGATGGTTCTGGTGATTTCATCAATTATAATGGCAAACAAAAATGGGCTCAAAGCTGACCCCTGATGTAAGCCAATTGTAATTGGGAAGACGTCTGTTAAACCGCCACAAATTTGGACACTTGTCACCACATTCTCATACATATCTTTTATGATGTTGATATATTTAATGGGTACCCCCTTCTTCACCAAGGTCCAGCATAATACCTCTCAAGGCACTTTGTCATATGCCTTTTCTAAGTCGATAAAGACCATATGCAAATCTTTACTCTTTTCTCGAAAGCGGTCAATGAGCTGACGAATCAAATGGATGGCCTCTATGGTCGACCTTCCGGGCATAAATCCAAATTGGTTCTCAGATATGGGAACAATTTGTCTCAATCGTTGTTCGATCACCCTCTCCCATAGCTTCATGGTATGAGACATAAGCTTTATCCAACGATAGTTAGAACAGTTTTGGACATCGCCATTATTCTTATATAGAGGTATTAGCGTACTCTTCCTCCACTCTTCTGGTATTTTATTCGTTCGCCATATTTTGTTAAAGAGGTTCGTCAACCAGGTCACCCCTATCTCTCTCATGCTTCTCCAAGCCTCGATAGGGATACCATCTGGGCCAGCAGCTTTTCGAGTCTTCATCCTCTTCAAAGCATCTTTGACTTCCGACCTTCTAATACGGTGCATAAAATTGCGGTTCAGATCCTGAAGGGACTGCCATATGTCACACTGCTTGGGTGGGCCCTCTATTGAACAGACCCTCGAAGTACTCCCTCCACCGTGCTTTGACCTGGTCCTCACGCACCAAGACAGACTGACCTTCATCTTTGATGCATTTCACTGCACCTAGGTCTCTAGTCTTCTTCTCTCTAATCCGAGCAATTTTGTATATATCTTTATCGGCCTCCTTGCTATCCTTCTTCTCATAAATTTCCTTGTACATAGCCTCTTGCGCTAGTCGAACGACTTTCTTTGCTTCTTTCCTGGCTGGCTTATACTTTTCAAAGCTTGCTCCATCATAGTTCTTCTTCAAATCCTTGTAGCAATCCCGTTTGGCCTTGATTGCCGCCTTCACTTCTTCATTCCACCATGACGTGTCTTTACATGTCAGGCTACTACCTCGGGATTCACCTAAGAGGTCTTTAGCTACCTTCTTGATACAACAAGCCATTTTGGTCCAAGTTGCATTTGCATCGTCGTCTATCTTCCAGTCTACCTCTTGAACCACTCGCTCCACAAAGGCCTTTTGGGTAGACTCCTTAAGCCGCCAACACTTAATTCTAGGTTCCACCCGGTGCCTACTCCTCTTCAATACTTGCCGCAGTCTAATATCCAACACCAAAAGCCTATGTTTCGTAACCATACTTTCTCCGGGAATGACCTTGCAATCTAAGCAACGACTTCTATACGCCCTCCTAGCTAAGAAGAAATCTATCTAGCTCTTATTTGACCCACTCCTATAAGTGACCAAATGAGATTCTCTCTTCTTAAACCAAGTATTTGCTACAAGCAAATCATAGGAGAGGGCGAAGTCTAAGATAGCATTGTCCGGCTCATTGCGATCCCCAAAGCTATACCCGCTGTGGATGTCCTCGAACCCATCACGGCTAGATCCTACATGATCATTAAAGTCACCTCCAATGAAGAGTTTCTCGCTACTAGGGATCCTTTGTACCATCTCGTCCAAATCTTCCCAAAACTTACGTTTCACAGCTTCGTCTAGTCCTATTTGTGGTGCATAGGCACTATGACATTCAAGATATCCTCGCCTATGACCAACTGGACCAGTAAGATCCTGTCGCCCTTTCTTTTTGACCTCCACCATGTCCTGGAGCCAAAGCTTATCTATGATAGTCCCAACACCATTTCGGTTCTTCTCTGTCCCGGTATACAAAAGCTTACAACCCCAAGGGTCTACTACTTTGGCCTTCTCACCAACCCACTTAGTCTCATGCACGCATAAGATGTTGATCCTCCTCCTGGACATTGCCTCAGCTAACTCGGCCAATCTTCCTGTGAGTGACCCCACATTCCACGATGCAAGAGGAACTCGTCGTTCCTGGACTAACTTCTTTACCCTAACCCGTTCTGGAAGGTGAGGGAACCCTTGCTCATTTGACACCCACGCGGGCGACGATGTGGCGCGTCACTTCCGGGCGACAATCTAGCAACCCTTGCCCATTTATCACTACACATGGGGTCCGATGTAGCGCGCCGCTGAGTAGGGAACGCCCCAACAAAATTTATAGTATGATTCATATAATAGGATGTGACGGGGTTTTTACGTTGGCTGTCACAAGCCTACCACAACCCTCCTCCTTTATCCTTTAGACGAGAAAAATGACTGATAATATTTATAATCAACAACATGTGTAAAAAATTATTTTGAACTTTAGTTTATTTCATTTCTGTGGGTGTGTCAATTTGTAATCACGTTGTCGTGTTTCTTTTCTAAAATTTCAAAGTTTTGATTGTGTTGTGAATGTTTCAAAATTTTTGAACATATTGTTTTGCTACTAAGTTATCAATGCTATTGGATGTGTCTTTATTCTACATTAATTCTCTTTTCACTCTAACCTTTCTTATCTATTTTTTACAGGTAAATTTCCCAAGAGTCGACATGGTGAATGCAACTAAAACGTCATTAATGCATTGTTTTTGAGTTCATCATGTTTAGTCATAATGGTTATTTCTTGAGCATGGGAATTAACGTTTTTTTTTTGTTTTTTTGTATTTTATACTTACTTAATGCTCTAATTATGCACTATTTGATTTTGCATTGAATATTTGTTTTGTCCAAATAATGAATGTGCGTAATTCTAATTAGTTTATTATTTACTTTTGTGGTGATTCATATAAATTATTATTAGGTTAGTGTCAGAATTGATAATTATGATTTCACAGTTATTCTGATTCCTTTTTCTTTCTTTGGAAGAATAATTAAATTTGTCCCTTAACTTTTTTAAAGAAGTTAATATGCTCTTTTTTTGGCCTTATTTTTATGCCCATATATTTTAAAAAGTTTACTAAAAATGTCATCGGCCCTTATTCGGGCCAAAATTGCCTACGTGGCGGTACGAAATTGCACTTTGCACTCCAAGATAAATTGCATTTTGCACTCCAAAATATTTTAGGGTGCAAAGTACAATTTTGTACTGCCACGTAGGCAATTTTGGCTCGAATAAGGGCCGAAGGCATTTTTGAAAGTTTTTTTTAAACATACGAAGCATTTTTGCAAGGCCCAAAAAAAATGGGTATTTTAACTTTAAAAAAAAGTTAGCGGGCATTTTTAATATTTCGTCCTCTTTCTTTGTTGAGAAACCATACTTTTTGAATGTTCATTTGTTACTTGTTCATTTGTTACTATAATTGCCTATGCATCTGCGACCTCAACCAAATAAAAACAAACATGTCCAGTTGATAACATTTCTAATTGAACTGAACTACCTTTGGTTATAACTAAAATTTTTGATACATTATTTTCTAATGTTAATTAATTATGTTTATTACTTATTTATAGATTTGGCTAACTACAACACTTTGTACATAGTAAGAACAAATAAAATGTCTTTCATCAAAAATGATAAAGACAAGATACTCTCCTGGATTTTATAATTTAATCTTCTCCTCTATATATAAATGCCATGTAAAATAGAAAAATGCTCTTACAGGGAGGCGAAAAATCCCCCACAAATTTTATTATCTTTTAGCTATTATAATAAACTTAAAAGTTTCATATGGAATGAACCAGCATAGTAACACATCACTCACGGAAAAGAAAATTATTTGTTGTCGGTCTCAATTTCTGTAATCTTTTCTTTTAGAACAAGAAAAAAAAATTAGTTTCTATTTCTTCATACAAGAAGACTAAAATAATCTTGACGAAATCACGGTCAATTAAACGGGGGTGGAGTTCACCGAACTGAAAGTGGTGTGCATCAAGCGGCGATCCTTGGCTTTCTCTTCGTCGGTGTCAAAGGTGGTAACCCAATTAATCCTTCCCTATTCTTGTGTAAATTAGAAGCTTTTATCCAATGAACAGTAATTCACACACTTGCTATTATTGTTGGTTGATTGGACTTGGATAAACACTTTCTTCTTTTAGGTGTTCGTTCTTTCACACTATAAAAAAAGATTCAGTGGAGAGGAAGGTGACTGTTTCAGGCAATATTCTTTGACCCAGCTACACTTTATCAAATGGCTCACCATGCAGAGGTAGGGGGTGAAGAAATCACAGATTATATATACCATTGTTTTTCTTTGGAGGTTATGACGATGTTCGTTAAAAGTTTACTTGCATTGCATATATGTAGTGATTAAGCACGAGCCCCTTTACTGAATTTTTATGTTAGAACAGAATAGTACATGCTATTTTTTCCCAGATTTGTCTTGCTTTCGACAAGCACTGTCATCTTTAGATGAATGTTTCAGATTATAATTAGTCCCACCCATTTCTTCTTTTTTTGTTGTCATTATTAAGCTTCTGAAAGGTCCTTTTAATCACACCAATTTCTTCTTTTTACTCTACATAGTCGTTTTGTTGTGGCAATAGGTTTGTATTCTTCATTTACACTGCAACACTTTTGGCATCAGTTTCTTGTATATGTACATTCTGTTGAAATCTGTAAACATATTGTCGTTTGTAAGCATTTAGTAACTTCATTGATACAGAATTAGCCAGTTTCTTTTTATGCTAAACCAATCATTGACGTGGAGTGATACACCTTAATTAAAAGATGAATCATAATTTGTCGTAATTCGAGATTGGACTTTCTCCTCACACACAAGATAAATAAAATTCTGGATTATATTTGCATAACTGCTACAGTACGAATACAACATATTTATAGTGCCAAATCTAACTGCTCACTAGAAACTACCCACCATTTAATAATATTAATAATAGAATTTACTTAATAATCTACTACATCATCATATACTAATATCTGTTACATATGATAATCCTTGTGCCAAATAGGCCTGATAATTGAGCGTGTGGGCTTAGACTTGTTGTTGGGCTGAAATAAAGGCAGGCCCGTATCATGGAGCTTGTAGGTTGCAGAATCAAGGGCTGTCACATGTGTTTGAGGAATGCTTTTTCTCTACAAGTTCTTCTTCTTGCACAGGTTAGCTTCACAACTTGTTTATTTTGAGGGATATTAAGCTTTAGGTTCATTGTTGTAGAACTGTCTTTCTAATTCATGAGCCGGGAAACCAATGCCATTTAATCATCTTCGATAAATTGAAAATCTTTTACACAGAAACATAATTGAACTTTATAGAACATCTTTAATGAACTAATACAAAAATAAAAACGAACCAATCGTAATGAGGTAATGCTGAGAGATTAATTTTCAAGCATATACTAATGATATTTAATCTCAAAACATTAATATATCTGCACGAACAAAACAATCATCATAATCTAATGAAAGTACTTTGTCTACCATGTTCGTATTCAAAAAAAAAGCTTAAGATGAAAAATTCATCAGATATTTTTGGACAATATGTTAAAGCTCTAGTGTCAGAATCTTCACTTTGGGAGCGCATCACTATTCCCATCATTTTCATTTGGTTGTTGAGCTTCAGCTGTGGAACCACGTAACGTAAAAGAGTTTAAATCTCATTGGTGGAGCATTCGTGTCTGTAGATCAATATCACGTTGCTGGAGCATTTGAGTCTGTACATCAAACACAGAATTACCATTTAATGTAAATAAAAAATATTTCATGAGGTCTTTCATACTTTATTAACTGCTATTCAAATGGTTGGGATAAAGGGTCGTGATAATACTTGTAGTAACTTTGTCAAGCTCATATTGTCAATATGTGCATGATCGACCTGTTGAGTGCAATAACTGAGTTGGTGCATATTTGGACTCGTTATCTGTAATGGAATATACATTATTTTATATGATAGCATATAAAATATTCAAAGAATTCACGATATACTTGTTTAAGACGGTAAAGAAACTTAATATAATTACCTCATTCAACTGGAAGTGTGGCACATAGGGAAGGGCATTAGAATGATTCATGCTCAAGTGAGGATAGTGTGAATTCCAATCACACAAGCTACTTTGAAAATTCTATTTATCCAACAAAAAGTAAATGATACAGATAAGTTAAATCCTAAAATTCCCTAGTACAAAGCTGAACTTAATAATATCTAAAGACATTATATATGGTATCGTATTTACAACAAGAATTCATGATAACCTAGGGAAGCTTAGGCATAGATTGACATGATCCACTTTGAGAAAAATCAATTCCGGTTGCCCTTTGACTATTTGCAAATAAATCCTGCATGTATATGTGAATTACTCACATATGTGAATTACTCACAGTGAATGCGAAATAAATAAGCATGCAATTTTATCGTTCTCGATTCTAAACATGATTTTTTATACAACTCATACTCATATGAATTTTCTAGATAATAATTCGTATCAATATTAATTAATTATAATCTTCTTGTCATAAATTTCAGGGAGGAAAACGACTATTATTCTCAAAGTCAAATTCAGAAATGTTTCTGGCATTTCATTTGACAAAGTTGGCAGGTAAGATTCAAATAGGTAAATGGAACTTGACATTTGTAGATTGCCCAGAACTTACTTAGACCATCATGTTTAGATATGTTGACATAGGACGCCATATTTGAAGATAGCTTCTTCTTTGATTTTCCTTTACGCGTAGCTTGCTCCAAGTCCACTTTTTAGCCTTTTTCCAGATTTTCTCTTGGAGTCTGGTTTTATTTTCCATCCTCGTATCATGATCTCTTGGGAGTCATTCTCGACATTTTCCAAAGAGTTTTCCTGATTGTGGGGGAGTTCGAAAGTTGGTCCAAGTAATGTCCTAGAAGTAGGATCTTGCATTTCTCGGACTTTAGTTACAAGAGTGTTTTTCACACCACAATTTTGATCACGAGCTAGCATTGAAGAATTTGCCAATGGAGTAATATCTAAATCTTCAATAGCCTTACAAAGAACATTTCTTGTGTTTACATGTTTTTCATATGTCACTGAGGCCTTTGTTGCAAGTTGCATCGCTAGTCGACATATGTCTTTGTAACGCTCCCCAGTTTTTATTTTCTCATTCTCTTCTTTCATATTTTCTGGAGTTCTCATTGATGATGTACACTGTTGAGAAAAGGCTTCATATAATCCTTTCTTTGCCTCTTTTGTCCATCTTTTCTTAACATACAGCTCTGGAGTTTTAACAATATTTTGTATAATAAATACTTTTAGAGCATGAGAACACAAAATTCATCCAAAGTCAAATTTCCTGCAACTGCATGAAACTCTTTCTTCTAAAGCATCAAGATAACCTTATGTTGAAACTTCTTTTTGAGAGGTGTTACTTTATATGTGAATATAACACCTACCTCGCTAACAATTTCCAGCTTGGAGTCAATCGCATTGCTTAGCTCTGTTTGAAATAATTTAAATACTTCATGTGTATAGACACTTCGAGCATGCTTCAAAATTTCAGTTGATAAGAAAGCAACCGGGGTACCTTGGCTCGTCCTTAAGTCAGCTTTCATCTCTTCATATCAACGAGTCTCTACCAATCTTTCAAAGTGTTGAAGAAACTGTACGAGATTATTCACTCCTTTGGGTTGTTATCATATCTGCACAGAATATTTGCCGCCCATATACCAGTGCCTATTTTTCCTTCTTTCTAAAAAGCCTTGTTAACCAATCATCGTTTTGAAGGGCATACATTTCCAACATTTCCTGCCAAGCACTTAGGAACTCTTCTTCCTCTTCGTAATCGTAGATACAAGAGCTAAAATCTGTTAAAAAGTCCGAAAAGCTTGAAAATACTTCATGCAAATGTTTGGCCGCATTTTTATATATATGACATATACATAGTCTATGAAACGTCTCCGGCCATTTATTTTCTAGAGATTTTGCCATAGCTGCGTCTTCATCTGTAAGAATAGTTTGTGGCTTTTTACAGTTCATGAGTTTTGCAAACGAATCAAACAGCCACATGAAGGTCTCGGCTGTCTCATCAAACAATAACGCTGCCCCAAAAACTATTGTCTGCTTATGATGACTCACCCCTACGAAAAGTGCAAATGGCCTACCCTCTTTCAATTTCTTATACGTAGTATCAGAGCAAACCACGTCTCCGAAATATGCATAATCAGCCTTCATTTGTCCGTCAATCCAAAATAGATTAGAAATCAAATCATCTGTGTCTACTTGGATTGCATAAAAGAAGTTCGGATCTTCGAATTACTTGAGTTGTAAATATTTAAGTACACCACTAGCACCCTCTCATTTGCATAGTTCTCTTTGAACTGAGGAAATTTCTTAAATATGTAAGAATGTACCCAACCTTTTCTCGTCCGCCTACTTGTTCAACCATATAGTCCAGACCTGCTTTTGGTGGTATCCCGGCCTTGTCAATATTATTTATTTGTAATTCTTGCTCACTAGTGATTTTCCTATGAGATCTCATTAGATGAGATTTTTGAGGACTTGGCCACTATATGTCCATTATGCTCAGCAATTAATTCAAACACTTCATAATTTCTCGAATGACAAGCTCTCATCTTCATTCGAGCTTTACAATCGTACCTTGTTTCAGGACGATGAGATTTAACATTAACATCTTGTTTATCTGGTTTTCGTTTACCTTCACAAGAACAACAAAATGTTCTATTTAATATTCTTCCATGAATATCTTTATGAACTGAACCTCTCCTAATACTGAACCCGACTGCACCTGCATACTCATTGTAAAACTCATATGATGCCTCTTTACTATCAAATTCTTTGCCAACTCGTGGAAGTATGACTTCCAAATTTAAATTATGATCATCCACGATATGTTCTCCATTGTCGAGATTGGTAGGTTCTTTTAATTTTTCTCTGTTTTCATTTTCATATTGAAAATAATTTGATGCATTATTTTCTTGTCCAAAGTTTAACCTTCGGCAAGAGGATATATCTTCAGTGAAATCATCATCGTTGTCCATTACCTGCATTACGCATATAATCTTTGTCACTATGACTGATAAAAATAGAAACTGATTTGCTGATTGATTAAACTCTTAATATTCTAAACATATTGAATGTACTATTTGAATTGTCAGATTGCTTGTTCAATTTTATTGACTCTACTATTTCAGAGTCATTTTTTTCTTTGTATATTTGTTGTACAAGGACAATTTTTTTCTTTCAATGTTCAGTTAGTAAGTTCTGCATTGGTGCATATCCAATCAACCCTCTTCCACACAAAGAATATTTGTTATTTGTATATTTACTTCCATAGGCAAATGCTTCTAAATCTTCTTCATAATTGAACTTTTTCTGGTGAATTCCTATTGGTAGGCATAATGTGGTAGGCATAATGTGGTAAGATAGTAATTAAATACTTAAAATGCCTTGAATTTTTATGATAGGTTGGAAATTTTTGATGCAGTTTTCTTTTGTTTTAATATACTGGTGTTTTATGCATGTAGGTACCAGCATTGGATTTTTCTGTAGTTGTTGGCTAACTGATCATGCCAAAAGATGCTTAACAGAGTTTTAAATGTTGAAGAAGTTGAATATGTGCACCATGCTTAGGAGTACAAATGAAATTTGATTTTAAGATAGTCCTTCAGCTTGAAGGTTGCAATCATATATCTTAAACTTAATATTTCTAATGTAATGTCGTTATACTATCTAAGTTAAATTGGACTAGCAGTATTGTTTGTTAATGATGCAGATATTGATCCTTGCGTTAACACCATTAGGTTTACAATAATCAATGACTGAATTGCAGAGTTTCTAAAATCATGGGAATTTTGTGTCAGATATTGATCCTTGCGTTAACACCATTAGGTTTACAATAATCAATGACTGAATTGCAGAGTTTCTAAAATCATGGGAATTTTGTGTTAATTGTTATGATTCACACAAAAAACATAAATAATTACTAAAATAAATCATGTGAAGAAGAAGAGTTACCTTTAGCTTTGATCAATGCTATGAGACTGAGGTTTTCCACGTAGAGTCCTAGGGTTGAATGAGAATGAGTGGAAAATTGTTGAACAGGCTTTGACTTCTTTTTTTCTTACTGCGGGAAGAGGGTTTTTCCCTTTTTATATTTTTTTAGGAAAAATTGCATAAAAAAGGGAAGAGCAACGCCGTTAGTAAACAAGCCGTGTACTTGTTAAGTCATATGGGACCCATTTTTCACATGTCATTTTTTCATTGACGGAATAGAGGGGATAAAAAAATTTGCTGAGCTTTATGTAGTTAGGCCAAACTCAAAGGATGTAATCATAATATAATTATTATCCCTTTTTAAATTTCTTTTCCCTTTCTTTCTTCGTCTTTTGGCCTCCCAAGTTGCTTGCTGTAACCTTTGCGGATCAATTTAGCATAATTTTTTAGTTTGTTTCCTAAGTAGGGTTTTTCAGCTATTTACACTGTTGTTAATTTGTTGTCATGCAGCTGGTACCGACATTTTTTCTAACTTTCACGATCCTAGTTATCCACGTAATAATTACAATCGTATATATTATTTTTTAAAACAGATGAAATTATTAACAAGCTGAACATGTGAATATGCGATTAAATCGATTATACAGTTAATTATTTAAAAGTTTAAAAATAATAGAAGCTATTACATGTATTAACTACAAATTGACCTCATCATGAATTTTTTTAAACAGATGAAATTATTAACAAACTGAACATGTGAATATGCGATTACATCGATTATACAGTTAATTATTTAAAAGTTTAAAAATAGTTGAACCTATTACATGTATTAACTACAAGTTGACCTCATCATGAACCTCACTAGTATCATTAGAAATTTAGAATCATAACGATAAAAAAAACCAAGATAATTTTATTTTTTTGATAGTTAAACCAAGATAATTAATCTTCAGAACTATACGAGTTCATCCGATCTATAGTCTATGGAACTACCACCAATTAATAGAGAGATCATAACGTAAATTAACTTCACACCACATAAATGTGACAAAGTAACATATCAATAGTGCAATTAATTGGAGAGATAATCAAAGTATAATTATATAAGACGTATTAATAGGTAAGTCAAAGATGTAGAAATTTTTAGCTCCGTCGGCCATTGAAAAATTCACGCAGAGATGAAGATTAAGTTGGCTTTTCTAATTGCACTAATTTCATCTGGTTAGTGGAATCCCCGACCTATATGCTAGCTCATCTTCCATTCTATTCAAATTCTATGTTAGAATCGTACGAACATAGTGTTAGTTCTAATATTTGGTGTCAATATAATTCGTAGATCTCGTCGTTAAATTTACAATATGTGTATTTGAGGTACAACACGGTCTTAACATATATGCATATTGTTACAAAACAATTTACAAGAATATATATATATATACAGTAAAGATATATATATATATATATATATATATATATATATATATTAACCCACATTATCCCAGTCCGTAGATCCAGTGCTTAATGGTGATGAAAAATTGAGTCATCGTCTTAAATTACTTGCATAATATTCGTGATGCAAAGTAGATCTAAACTACAGAATTCTAAAGAATTATGGATGTGACAAAAAATGGGATATTATTATATGTCACCACAAAAATGTGAACGAGCTCCATACACAGACACATAAACTATGCACACATGTTTGATTTAATTATATATTTTCCACTAACACAAAGGTTTCTTACTAATTCATGATCTCTTTCAATAATGCATGCATGCAGTTGTAACTCTAAATATGAATGTTGAAGCACAACCAGAAGGTATGCATATATACTGTTGTAATATTCATAATATTATCTTGAATCGTTAACTCCATGCACAATATATGGAATACATACATTAACTTTTCTTATTCAAGACTAATGTGAATTATGAAGTAATAAATATTAATTAATTAATTGTAGCCGAAGCGCCGAGTAGTATGGGAGGTGAATGGGACAATGCGTGCGCTTGTTGCGCTGATCCTTCATGTTCGTGGGCAATTTCGATGTTTTGTGACTACTGCGATGTTTGTGGTCCATCTCCATGTTATAGAACACCTCTCGATTGCTTGCGCCTTTGCATGTTTTGGGACCACATACATACTACATAGTACGTAATAACATATATGTGTAATTACTCATCGAATAATTAAGTGTCATTCAATTAATTAACATTCGGTTAATTTTATTTGTTGAGTTGTGCATAAGATCAGTCAGAGAGAGAGACGCATATGCTGGATCAAATCCATTTGGACGACCCCATACCACAATAAGCTTATCATACATAACACACGAATAACACGTCAAGACGGATTATATGTCCGACAATAAGGGTGTCGCCGAACACATCTCGTAATTATCTTGCTTTTCACAGCAACGATAAGTCAAGATTGTGTCTCTCTAGCTGAGTTTCAAAAGTTTAATCACCCTAATTTAAGCGGGTCTCCTCGCTGTATCTGTAAATAATGAAAGTCTAAATGAGTATCAGCTCAACGGAATCCAAAAGGCTAAAAGTAAAAAGTATTTTGCTTTCTTTACAGACAAATCTATTAGGTTACAAACATATCAACTTCAATCCATTCATTCACTAGTTAAATACGAGTTTAACGTCTCAGAAATAACTTCATCAACTGTTACAAGCTTGAGCTACATTTTTAAGGCCCTCGATTCTTGCGGAAGCAGAAACAACCTTGAGACTGATCAACCGGGATCATACCACCTCCCTTTGATGTGTCGATGGCTTCTAACATGGAAACCACCTCGTCCATCTCCGGCCTTTTCTCAGAATTGGCATCCCAGCATCGTTTCATTACATTGGCAAGAGAGCTTGGGCAACACCGCGGGATCTCGGGTCTCAGGTTCTGTAATTCGAGAATCGCTGACATTTCATTAGTTCCTTCTTAATTATTTAGATGATTAAGAAATAAGAATAATAATTGTTACAACTGAAATTTGGTCTCATTATCAGAAACTTCTCTTACTTTTTCAATAATTTCCTAGTCAAAGATGAACTCCCTTGATAATTGTATTATTACTGAGTCACTCATAATTTCGAAAGACGGTTGCAGATAGATCACACCGCCTACTTTTTAGTGAGTCTTTCAAGCTTCACTAATTCAAATTTAGAGGAAGTTTTCGTAACTTTTCTAATACACTGAGTGTTTTCTTCATGGGAAATTTATGGGCATGTTACAGAGAGCAGATTCAATTACCTGGCGCACAACAGCTGATGTCACTTCCGAGAAACTGAGGTCGGGATATGGCATGTCACAACAATATATCTCCCATAAGCAAATTCCGAAACTATATACATCACATTTTCTGTTGTATGGGTTACCATTCAGGACCTGTATATAGATATTAGACGTCATTTGTGAGCTTAAGCAAGTATAGATGGCCCGCTCATGAAAATTACTGGTACAAGTAAATCAAATACCTCCGGTGCCATATAGCCGAGGGTTCCGGTCTCCCCCGTCATATCATTAGGATTAGAAGCTTCAACACGTGCAACCCCAAAATCAGCTATTTTTAGAGTTCGATTCTTGTCGAGAAGCATGTTCTCTGTTTTAACATCTCTGTGGACAATTTTCTTCGAATGAAGATAACTTAACCTGCAAAGGTCAATCGAAATAGCTTGTGTAAACTCGAGTGAATACCAATAGCCTAAGTGTAAACAAGACAATCAATATTGAAACATGTGACAGTACAAACAAATCTGAGGTTTACCCTCGTGCAAGATCCAAAGCAAGTTGGATGACAACTTTAAATGCAAGTTTCCTCCTTCGGTTTTTTATGAGGAAATTTTTAAGGGCGCCACCAGGTAGATATTCAACTACAACACAACAAACGTTTTGAGGCACGCCAAAGTTACCATTATCTGTCTGTATGTTTATCTCTGATGCACCTACTGTTGCTCCAATAAACTGCAAATGTAAGGAATGAAAACTCAAGAACATTCCTCAATCCTTATAAGAATGTTTAATGGACAAAAAAATGAGAGAATGCAGGTACTGAAATCGCTTCGGATGGGAATTCCGATCAGTGTTAAACATCTAAAACTAGTTACTTTCTTCATGAATGAAGCTCCTTCAATTTTGTCCCTTAAATTTAGTAAATACAACAAACAATTCATAAAGCACCTGAATTATGACCATATAAACAAAGCGCAGTAAGGATACCGACATTTAACTCTAAGATACAGGAATACAAAACACAATGTACTTTTTCTTTTTAGAGAAAACAAAAAAAACATTACCTTAGTGACATTAGGATGATCAAGCTTGTGCCATACCGCAACTTCTTGCGCAAAAGCCGCTCGAATTGAAGATATTTCAGCCTCGGACCTATGCCCTTCTTCCCCCCAGCTCAGAAGTTTTACTACACAGAAACGAGGAAAGGATCAACAGTTATGGTCAGAAGACAAGCCTTATACACTGAACTCAATACCCTGATTTAAGAAACGACCATTCAACGTGGCAAAATGTACTTCCAGCTTAAAAGCATCACACCATCATCTACTAATTTTAAGTCCTAACACCTTATATAATTAAAACCAAACCACCCGATCCAAAGCATTTTGGACCAAATCAAAACCGAACAAAAATTCCAAAACAAACTAGGTGTATTTTTTACGCTTAACGCTAAATCGTACTTGTGAGGCTCGATGTGTAAAAGTTCGATCCAGGCGTAAATTTCATTTCTAAGGTGAAAAAATTGTATAAAATTCAGTTTAAACCATATTTTCCCCGAGCTAAAACGAGCCGATAGTAAATTTCGGTTTGGTTCGGATCGGATCGGATTGGATTCACCAACAAACAGCGGCTCATCTAAAACTCAAGCTTCCAAAGAGACAGAGATTAAAATTGCAATAATAGCACGAGCAGTAGCAAATCATATATCATACACAAATTGTGAACTAAACAAACAAAATCCGAAAACAAAAAAAGGTTACCAGCTACATCAAGTCCATCGTAGACCCCGCGATGAACGGTCCCAAAGGTGCCACGTGCAATGACGGATTTAATCACGAGCTTATCCGGATCGATCTCCCACTCGTTCCTCACCGGAATCTCCCTGGTCTCGTCATTTTTCTTCTTCTTCTCTATTGTCAAAACCCTGCTCAAATGGCGGTGGAGCTGCTCGTCGAGGCTCTTCAGATCTATTTGGTCAGCCCTCACAAATCCGCCTTCTCCGCCGCTCATCTCCGGCCGATGATCAATACCTGCTGTTATTAGTTAAAATTAATTAATGAAGTGAGAGTTGAGTTGAGTTGAGTTGATAGAGAAATGTCTGGCAGAGGAGAGGAGCACACTCTCTCATTCAATTGAGTTTTGCCATCCCTCGTGAATTGCAGTTTTTAATATAATGGCAGCAATGTTCACGGGAGCTTTGTGCATAGATCTTGCCCATTGCAAGTGGATTCCTTTCATTTTTGCAGTTTGGTCCCTATATTCTTCCTTGTATTTTTTTATACAAAGGTCGGTGGGTGAAATAGTGGGCGTGTCAGCGAAAAAGTAATGTGAGGGTCGTTGGGGACTTGGGATTGTGTAGTTGTAATAATTTTCTACATAGTGCATTTTTGTTCGAGTCACCGGGGTAATAACACATGAAAATATCATGAACCAACAAACGCCCATTCGATCAGGGAGAAAGAACAGACGAGCAAAGTAGAGATACGAGGGATCCAAATAAGAGGTCTTGTGGGTAAAAGTCAAAAGAAGCCTTAATGAAATTTTCCATATAAGATAGATTTGTATTGATTAGGTCTCACACAAGTAAGTCGTTCACTTAGCAGCGCTAATGCAACATTATAGAACACGTGGAGAGCATTTAAGGCCTCAGCCGCGTCGTATTACAAATAAATTGGTAGATCCACCTACCCGACTTTAGCATTAAGGTCAAAACATGCGCTTATTAAATGAAGGATAGATAACCATTTAATGAAGAACTCGATAAATAAATAGGAACATAAAATCATTTGAAGGACGTTAAGATCATCAATGTAAGACTACAATGCGGAATCTTTTTTATCATTTCTATGATATATTCATATATATAAACTACAAGGACAAAAAGCCCTAGAAAGACGACTTTATCCTCTCTCGTAAAGCCATGTTTCTCTAAGACCGTGCAAAAGGTGTACGAGTTCTCTCTATAAATTATTCATTAAGACCTTCAGTTAATTTTGGATATCACTTCGATTTTGGAGTTTTCACATAAAATTCTATATTGTTACTATGGTCAATATTTTATTCGTTTTGTAGTGTATTTTCACTATGTACATATTATAGGGAGCCTATTGATCAGCTCAAATAGCTCACATAATACTAGGGACTTAGGGAGGAAAATTTCAGTTTAATTAGTTGGGATCTTGCGGCAATAGTGGATGTGGACTGTAAGGTGTTTACTTGTTTGTCAGTCTGAGTGAGATTTATTATTTTTCAGTTTAAAGTCGCCGTTAGTAACATGGAGACTTGGATTATTAGATGCCATGTGATTTATAGAAATATTTTATTGTAGCATTAATAGATGCCATGTGATTTATATAAATATTTTATTGTAGCAGTTATAATAGATGCCATGTAACGAATTCAAGAGACTCATCATTTTTGGAAAAATTGCAGTAACACCCCTTGCAGTATAGAGTGATTGCTATGACACCCACTCGTGATAGGATAACTACACAACACTCCAGGTGGTTAACATTGGTTTCAAACTTGTTGACTGTATTATTATTTTTGTTGCCCTTTCATTTACTATGTATCATGATAAATAAAAAATAAACCAAAATTGTTGCCGAAAACATCAAAAAACAAACCATTTTTTGGAATATTGTTAGCCACATCGAACTTTCGCATTTAAGATATAAGCATGGAGGTTAGATAAATACATGACTACAATAGTTTTTGTGTTATAGCGAAATAATATAGAGATGTTTGTGTAGTTCTTCTAACATGAGGTGGTGTTTCTATAATTATCCTATACCTCATGGGGCGTTTGTGTAATTCTCGCATAAATTTATATGCCTTATAATCCTGCCCGAAAGTTCGAGTAATGAATTATGGGGGTGATACAGTCCATGCCTATAAACCTGTGTCTCATTATAAATTTATTTTCCTATATTTGAATAGAAAAATGTCATATAATATTTCTAATGAGATTGCTAACATATATATTCTATATCCCCATTTTCTAGTTTAAAGTCTAATGATGACTCATAATCCATTGGTTTAACTGTTTAAGTAACAATAATTGACGTCGCAATGATTGAAATTCGCTTAGAGTGAATGTTGTGAATTGGACTTGTGATATTCCTTCACCACTCCCGCCTAAAAAAGTAACTAGTTAACTGAATTTCTAACTAAAGAAGAAATTATGGAAAAGTTGAAGTTGTGCCTAGCTACTAGCTAGCATAATTAAAAAATCATTGATCACATGCTAAGACTCAAATGGCCTTGTCCTCTCAAATTCATAGGTTTTTGGATACTTCTTACATGATAAAAAAAAAAAAAAAAAAAAGTTACTCACACAATTTCATTTTTCTTTTTCAAATTTAGGAGAAAATTATATAGATTATTTCAAAAGAAAAACTGACTATACAGAACAAAGCAAGGAAGCACAATAACTACTTCCTTCACAATTATTCCATCCGTACAAAACCAGTATAAGAAGAGTTGTGTAGCACGTATCTTTCTTCGATAATTCACATAAATTATTTTTTACTATAATAATCCCCCTTTAGAATTTTATGATTTTTGTATCTTATATCATACACGATATTACTGAATTGGGCCTGACCATGGAAAACTTCTTACATACAGTTTGGTTAAAATAACATCTAATTTAAGATTGTGGGAACGTTCAAATTTAGGTAATATCCACGCTGGCAACTACTTTTAAACTTCGCAAATGGCACAAATATTTTGGAGATTGTAATTTGATGAGCAGTACTCCTATGTTATATGAAATAGCCACACAATTTCCAGTAAAAATAAACAAAACACGTTTTTCTACCCCCCAAGTGTGCAGGTTAGGTGACCTTTTAACGTCCACAATAGGACATTCGCTTATAGGCGGCAAAAACGAGTTAAACTGTGAATTTACGGTTGACAGTGGATAATGTGTCAATTTCACATAATAGGCGGCACAAAACGCCATTAGGTTACAAATTTAGATCGATGTAGAGGCATTCTCAAGATCATAGTTATAAAGTAGCTGATCAAACCGGGGAGAAATTCCAAACCCGAACTACAAAATACAAATTTTCCAACTAACAATGAAGGAAGTACACACAAGATTCAACAGGAAGATATTCGGTGTGCACATTGCTTATAAGGAAAGTTCATACTTCATAAGTTCATATAACATAATATATCGACCACATGTAAAACATAGACAGTAACAGCAAAGTAAACATTACATGGGATCTGTTTGATTGTACCAACTGCGATGATCCTTTAATAACCAGCAAAAACTCCGCCATAAGATGCTTTAAGTCTCCAGATGCTTCTTCCTAAACCAGAACTTTTTTGTGTAGCAAACACAAGTAGTAGACTTGCAAAACAACAAAAGAACCACCTTGTCAATCAACTTAACAATTTTTCTCTTCTCTATTCGTCGTTTGATTTAGCCCCCATAAAAGCAGCCATGTTATGCCTCCGGAACATTGACCAACTCATACTCAACCAGTGAGAGGTTATTATCTTCTTTGACAGTGAAGCTTGCTGGTTCAGTCACTTCCACACGGCCCCATTTATCCACAGCGAGTCTCATTGTTCCTTTGAACATGTCAATTTTGGCATTACGCAGAATAACAGTAGCACCAGCCTTCATCATTTCAACTGCAAGATAAAAGTATCAGATATAAACCATATATTTCCTATAAAACATAAGAATTAGTCATTCCAGTTTTAAAAAAAGCTCCACAATTCAGTTCCAAGAAAGCAAACGACGTCAGACATATCCAAGAAGTACTAACAATCTTAGCATCTCCTATTCTCTAATGGTTTATGAGTATTTCTCCAGAGTTACTTTTCTAAAACAAATGATGTCGGATATGTCCAGATAGTCATAATGGTGATTTCTCCAACACAAAAAGATAGAGAAAAGGCAACAACCATTACCCCGAACCAAAACACCAGAAACAGTAGACACTCACAGCATTTTACAGAAAGATGAAGTCATTCCAAGTACATAATTTGTGGTAATTAATTCACGAACATAAGCAAATAACAGTAATATGTGTTCAGGTGCAAACAATTGATTCAGGTCCCTAAACCAAAGCAAGAAACAGCTTCCTCTTAATTCAGATTGCAGTGAGCTAGTTTTACTTCACTCGACAAAATGAAAGATTACTTTTAACATATCATGTTTCGTAGACTGCATAGACCAACCAGGAAAGCTACTTCCACGTTTCAAGCAGCATCAGCCATCAGCTAATTGACAACACAACTAAGAGCTTGTGACAGCAAAACAAAAAACCGACAACGAAATACCTTGCTCATTTCTTGCAGTAAAGATGATAGACCCAGTTTCATCTCCCACCAGACATTCAGCTATGCGCATTTGGCGGACTTGAGGCCCATCTGGCCTGCCTTTCTTCAAAACCATCTCGGAGGTGACAACCTTAACAACCAGATTGTGACCACTCGTACCAGGGCCTAGATCAGCAACCTTGACGAAAACTGGCTTTCTCTTAGCTGATTTTGCTTCCGCCATTTAAAAATCACCTACGATACGAAAACAGTTGCGGTTCAACTAAAACATCAAGGCTAATAACGTATACGTGCTAAATTCCTCCTTCAATTCCTTAAGACACGTGAATGATTAACAGAGAGAAATGTTCGTCAAGTGCAACTACATGTGATGCAATTGTAGCTTAGACATGAATCAGGTTTTACCATTAGTGACTCGCGTAATCCGAATTTAAATTCTCCGAGGAACAATACCAATTCAGTTCCATCCATACGGAAATTCTCCGAGTTATACAAACACAGATACGATCACCACGATATCGTACAAGATGATCAGATCCAACAATCAATCACTCCACATTTTCCCAAATTTCAACAAAAATGATAATCCAGCAAACACGATCCACCAAACAGAAAATCACAATCAAATGTACAAACAGAAAAAATCATCTCAACGAAAGAACATAATCACATCAAACTGATAATTGAAAGGTCAACATAAAAATTAACATACAACACCACAAAATCGCCCAAAAAAAACCCTAATTACGAGATCGCTAACATAAGCTCAATCATCAGACTCAAATAAAATAAAATAGAACACAAATCTGAGATTCAACGAAGTGAATTACCTTCTGTATTACTGATGAGTGGATAAATTGCGGGTGAAAAATAAAATAAAATAAAAATTTGTTGTTGTTGAGGGAACAGTCGAAAGCGCTTTATAATGGCAGTTCATTTTATTTGGCTGTGGAGCATTGATTCCTCCACATTTTCTCACGTAATCTGAGTCGTCTGTTGATTGGGCCGTGGAATCTGGACCGTCGGATTTAATAAATTAGAATGAAGTGAAAAGTCGTGGGCAATCGAATGTTACACTTGGAAACGTATAGTTTAGTGACAGGCTGTCGATGTTTTAATGGGTATAATCATTACACGTGCAGTATTATTATAGTTTTAATATTGGATAAGTGGAGACAAATAACATTATATTAATTTGCATTTAATTTCTGTATGTAAAGTAGATCGAAATATTCCCTTTTTTATAAAAGAGTTGATGATAAGATAAAGAACGTAATCCATACTTTTTGTTGTATAAATCGATTCTTCTTGTTTTATAAAACAATGTAGCTGGATTTTCTTGAGAAAAAAGGAGGAAAAACTTTTGATTATAAATAGTGCAACCATGGATTTGCGACGTATGTAGTTCAATAATGCGTGATGAGCTCGTATTCATATTTTTATTAGGTACGCGATGTAAACCTACTAGAGAATAAAAAGGTTTATGGTACATCGAAATAACCAAGCACGAAACATCCACAAGAGATGAAAGCTGCACTCTTTCGTTTATTGTTAAAAGTACACATCGTTCCGACCAACAAGCTACTATTACACGCCAACTTAAAACGATAACTTATCGAAATGGTCCATTTATTTAGCTATTAGCGCTTCATTACATTCCAAGAGACAATGGAACCCAAATTCAGAGAAAAGCAGGAGCACATTAACGATCTATCTGTACTGGCTTGCTAGTTCTCCATCCTTGACAATGTAATTCTGAGGAGGAAAATCCTCACCCTTGAAGTAACTATCCAGCATGGCCTTCGTTCCTGCCGCATAACGCAACTGCAACACCATAATAGTCGAAGTTTTTAATTCATGCCCATTATGTTGTGCATTTTTTTTTCCAATGACAAGGCCGGGAAAAAATTACAAGTGTTAAGGCGAAAAGGAATGTACCTGTGCATCAATTGTGGTGCCAGATATATGAGGAGTCATAGCTTGGTTTGGCATGTATCGCCAGGGATGATCCTTAGGCGCTGGTTGTGGGTACCAAACATCTCCACTGTAACCTAAGTAACAAAGAAAAAGTATTGATGTAAGGGGAAAGGCTCAAAGGCTGGAATCTCATTTATCTATCTGCTTAAGCTCGTCCTGCAATTTGTGACGTCAAATAAGGGGAATGAAGTTGGATTTCGACTAGCAATCAATTCCAAACTGAACAATGTAGGCTTCAAATTTCAAGTTTTTTGGCACAACAGAATGCAGTTGTCCCAAAAGACTATTTTAGCTATGATTCCAACCTATTATAGAAATATTATTGTTCGAACTCCTCCAAAGAAGAAAAAATTACACTAACTGCAAAACGTAGTTGATTTATGCTTGAATCCAATTGATGGCATACCTGCGATATGCCCACTGGAACAGGCATCAGCAACTGCTTGTGTGTCCATGATTGCACCTCGAGCATTGTTCACAATCAGAACTCCCTTCTTTAGCTTAGATATCCTTTCTTTATCAAACATCCCTCTGAAAATGCCAGAATAAAACCCAGTTAAGTTTACGGTCCGTGCCATATGTATCAGTTGAAACATTGCGATGATAGCAGCGAATGCCATTATTATGTATCAACTAGTACGAATGTAAGCTAGTAACCATTTACAGAGATACCAGCTTATGGAGGAACAAATCATATAGCATGGTTATAGGGATCTTTAGTTATGTCCACCTAACACAATTGGGAGACTATGAGCTAGAGCTACCTACTATTTGTCATCAGATGAGCTTGAATGGATTGCCAGTCTCACTTTGTAGCATCAATCGTACCAGAGGAAAACTATAACATGAATAGCTAAAATTTCAGCTCTCACCCCACCCCCTATCTCTCCATTCTTCAAGTGTTAATAATGGTGCTCCCTGTGCAGTTAAATCCTTTAAAGTGCCTTATTGTTCATGCAAGCATTATTGAGGTTACTAATCCAATTTTTTAGTTTCTTCAGTTATAAAAAAGCTCTGTGATGATTATGATAAACTATCATCACACAAATAACTCAAGCTCTTACTTCGTCTTCTCAGTAAGAGGTGTATTGATGACAATTATGTCACATTTTGGAAGCATTGCATCAAGATCTTCCTCAAATGTTGCTCCTATTTGACTCTCCAACTCCGGATCCATCTTAAGGCGGTCATGGTACAGCAGATTGCAGTTGAATGGTTTCAGCCTTTGAAGTAAAAGCCGCCCAATCCTTCCAGCTCCAACTGTTCCAACAGTCTTCCCTTCAAGATCATAAGATCGGTAAGCAATCGCTGCAACATCCCATTCGCCTTTGATAACCTGATGGTGGCCCGGCAAAAAGTTTCTAACAAGAATGAGAATCCTCATGAGTTCATCTTCAGCAACCGACACAGTATTGCTACCAGTGACCTCAGCCACTGTTAGTCCAGCATCAGCTGCAGCCTTGAGATCGATATGATCCGAGCCAATTCCAGCTGTGAGCAAAAGTTGCAAGTTTTTTGCCTTCTTGATCCTCTCAGCCGTCACGTAGGCCGGATGGAATGGGGTCGTAATCAGCACATGGAGATCAGGGATGTGCTTCTCAAGCTCTGCATATATGAATTGAACCAGAGGACTTTAAAAAGAATTCAATGCTCCTGAAATAAGGAGGATAATAACAACCACTTGCTGCAAAAGTAAAACCATCAACCGGATGTTTATACTCACCGCAGTCTGGTCCTTCTTTGTCGGGAGTAACTACGTATTGATGACCTTGTGATTCTAACCATTCGCGTATTCCCAAAGCATTCTCGACACATCCAAGGAAATTAGGATTCATGGAAGCGTATTCATTTGCCTTGTAGAATACACCAACAATCTTCTTGCTACCAGGTGAAGCCTGTCACACATAGTAAGAGTAATTAATAATTATCACCATTTACAAGATTTAACATTGAACATTTTGTATCACGAAGGTTAAAATAAAGTAAGATCAAATTTCCAAGCAACTAATTGGAATTTGCTACACAAACACCTCCAAAAAGTAATATAACTAAACTTCCAATGCCTTTTTAATACATAACATAACATTTGTTACTACCAAAACAGTAGGAATATTTTAAATAAATTGAACACAGTATCATTATAATACTTGAGACAATAAAATTAGTAAAATTATGATTAAAAGTTTAAAACTAGAGTTTCATTCCCGTGGCAAATTGGTAAATAGTTGAAGTAGTAAGGGTTATGTAGCCACGTGATAATACGACAAAAAAAATACGTCCTGCGATCACACATTTGGCAGTAAGTTAGTAACCATGACGAATTTGGCTTTCATCTCTCCTCAATTTCGGTACATGATTCCATCGGTACACTCTATGCATATCTTCATAAAAAAAAAAATTATACTTTCACCCACAGTAAAATAAAAAATTACTCATCTCACTTAAAATCAACGAAAATGACACAACTCGGATTAATTGTTAACTAAATATAAATAGAAGAATTAAAGGAAAGTAAGGGGAAATTTATGATCTATGAAAAAAAATAAAAAATTACATGAAGGTGTCGAGTGTGAACTGGAGAAGGGAGTGAGGAAGTGAGAGCACGAGTTGCAGTAACAGCAGCACGCTTCATCGCCATGGATAAAGATGAGAACAAAATTGAAATTGAGAAGAAGAACCGTTTAGCTTGTATTTCTCTTCTTTTTTCTTTCTCTCTCTTATTTTGGTAAATGGTATTTTTCTCGTGATTTTTTAGTTGTGAGAGAGGTAGGCTTCTTATTTACTTACCTGATACAAGTGTACCTATAAATAATAATTTCTTCTGAGGAAAAGAGCTTCTCAATTACTATAGCAAATAGCCACGTGTCGTTAGTAAAAAAATTTAAGTAATCAGAATTTCGCTATATAGCAAAAAAAAAAATTTATTCGATAAGATATTAAGAGGTAATAAACTAATAATTATAATTTAAAAAATGCTTAGTAACTAAGTGTTACTAATTTACTATATAGTCGATGTTCAAAAAACAAAAAATAATAAAAACTCATGTAGTCCGACGAAATTGACAGATTCTGCAATCGGCCAATCACGAGTGAATTGCCATTAAAATAAGGCGTTAGTTTTAAAATTATCTTTAACCAATGTCCAAAAAAAAAAAAAATTAGTTAACATTATCATCCTAATCTAATTATTAATGGGGTTGTGTTATCTCATATAAATTAAATTCAATCACAACTCACTAGATATATCTTTTAAAGATGATGCGTGAATGTCAAAATTGGGCCCAAATGTCGGAGGCAAATCCCATCTTTTGTTCTGTGCTTTGATGTGAACACGGCGGCTTACGCCACTTTATGTTACTCGTATTTTTATTTTTGTAAAGTTTACAGCTAATTTATCAATTATTGGATATAAAATTATATAATAAAAAAGGGAGTGATAATAAGAACATAATTATGAATCATTGTGCATATATCCAGTTTAAGGCAGATGCTTAATCCACGTTATCATCTCACTGACTATATATATATTATATATAATGTATCAGACTAATTAATCATATTTACTAACAATAAACAATATAATGAAACAAGGTAACATAATAGAGTGAATTATTAGATAATTATTGTCCCATATAAGATTAGACCAAGAAGTGCAAGTCCTTGTCAACACGGGTCTCTGCATGAGCAGGAAACTTTGAACTTGATTATTCCATTATGATTAATTTGTTGTCAAGTTGGTGACTAATGTAGCCACGATTTTATGTTGTAATTCATTATTCATTTGTGATGTCACTCCTCATGTCAGGATTAAGTCAGTGATATTACTGATAACATCTTTATTGAAGTATACAAACGGGAACTTTTAATTCACGTGAACAAAATTATACATACTCTAATAATGTAGAAAAATATATAAATATCCTGAAATCTGATTCACTCTAAATAAATATATTGAATGAACTTGAATCCAAACGCTTCTATAACATACAACTCATCCTAAAAGACTCAACATTCATACCGAAGCCCCAAGGCTAATTAACGGTACTTACTAATACTATTAAGAACAATTTTGTATTCATTGACATTATATTTGACAGTTGACACACATTATGTAAGAGAACATCAACAAATTACATCTAAATTATATCAATATAGAACGTAATTGTACAATAATAAAAGAACAAGATGAATAAAAGAAAAATAAATCTTAAAAAAGGTCAGAATATTTAACTTGACCTATATATGATATAGTGACACGAACACGACACGACACAATACGAACACGTCGATATGAACACAACGACACGAACATGATGGCATTGATCTTTGAAAAAAGTTCTTACTATAGGGATGTTGGACATGGCGAGATGACAAGAACAAGGATGGTTTTCCTATTTTCGATTTGACGTCGATATCAATTTTGAACACATTATTTATCATTTTGCTTGAGAAAACCAATTTTCCTTCAATATACAAATCGCTCTAAAAGCGCATTTTCTAGATCGAACATGAAACACGATTTTACACATCCATGATCCACCACATTCTTTTTCTTCCCCAACAAAAGCTTTTTTTTTCTCTCTCTTTTTCAGTAACCCTGAGCGAGCAAAGCTTCAGTAACCGGCGGCAATGGCGGCGGAGAACACGAGAGCTACAAAAACACAGGAAGAACAGTGGACGGTGCAGAATCAAGTTTTCCGTATATACGATCTCGTCTGCCAACTCCCGCCCCACGCCCAATCCGTCAAGTTAGTTCCCCTACTTTACCCCTACAGTTTAAGTTGATTGCATCTTTCGTTATACTGCTTTGATGTTACTGTACGCGAATTTTGCTTTTGTAGCTTTGAGATTCGGCGTGATAACCACATTGAGTATCTAACTAGAAGTCTTCAACACCTCGGCCCTAATTTCGTCGTTTTGGACGCCAAGTAATCTCGCGATCTCTCGCTATCTTTGTCGTTCGATTCAATGTTTACTCGAATTAAGTAAATTAGTTATAGACAGCTGATCGATCACGACATGCTGACTTTAGATTCTAAAACGTGTTCTATGGCTGTAATCGTTGTTAGTTATGTTGCTTATATGTGAGATGTAGCTTGTTTAATCGTGTGGTTTGCGTATTAACAGTCGGCCCTGGCTCTGTTATCGTAGTTATAGACAACTTGTCAATCATTATATGTTGATTTTAGATTGTAAAACGTGTTCCGTGGCTGTAATTGTTGTTACTTGTGTTGCTTGGATGTGAGGTGTAGTTTGTTTAATCGTGTGGTTTGCGTATTAACAGTCGGCCCTGGCTCTGTTACTGGATTATTCACTCAATTGCTTTGTTGGGAGAGTGTCTTGATGAAAAACTGGAAAATGATGTCGTGGATTTTCTCCAACGGTGCCAGGTTTGTTAACTCACGTTGTATGATGCGTGATTTTGAGAAACGTAATTAAATATGAGTTGAGTTATTATTATGACGGGACGATCCCATCTCTTCCAAGATACACTTGAGATCTTGTTATATATTTTGGTGACTTATATTGGTAACATTTTGTAATTGACAAACAATGCCTTTTGAGGAAAGTTGCTAGTATTGATTTGTGACTAAGTTCATAATGACTGGTTTCTTTATTCTTTATTTCTATGCTGGACGTTTGAGTTTCCTCATGAATCAGTCATAGTAGCGCTCCTGGAAGTAAGATGCTGAAGGAGTTTTCCATTTTGGTTAACCATAGGAATTAGTTCCGAAATATACTATTCGCTAGATAAAATGTGATGAAAGTTATTATGAAAAGAAGTCATGATGCGCTTTACTTGAATGAAGTCCCTGCCTTACTCTTGAATCTGAAGATACTATTTGCAGTACTGCAACTTGCGCTCCTGCTCAAATAGAGTTCCACTAAATGTGTAGATGTCTGCTTGTTTGAAACTTGCTCAATATGTTTAGTATTTACACTGCCATAAGGAACTCTTTATTTATGTTGTGAACTGTGGTTTTATTGGATTTCACTCTCAAGATTATCTTGATAAGTTCAGTTACTAGTGTCTTCTTTTTTCCTGGAATACAAATCAACAATTTCTTCCTCATCGCAGGACCCAAATGGTGGATATGGTGGGGGACCAGGTCAGGTATACTTGTTATCCACGTTTTGGGCATCATTTCTTACATATTCAATGCCGTCAATACAAACCTAACTTAATTTCAGTGGTTATATGTCTATCCTGCCTCTTAACGCGTACATGCATGTGTGTTGTACTTTGTTATTGCGTGTGTTTCACTTTCTCTTGATCCTAGCCATGTCATCTGTTACCACTGCATAAGCGAGTTTCAGTCCAAATTGTTTGCAGAAATGTTTGAAGATTGTGCTTGAAGCAATGATTGATGATATTTGGATGTGACTGAAATTTCATCAAACTGCCGATACGATTTAATTAAATGTAAAGTAGGCTGAGTACAAAGGCATGCTACCTGATAAGTGGTCACGTTTTAGACGTTCATATGAAAGCATGTAGCTTAACATATATATGTGTGAGAGATTACAGAGGAACGGTGGAAGTACGAGCTTCATTTAGATCAAATGAGGCCCTGGTAGAGCTTGTTAAGAGTCATAGCTCACGCATTCTGACAGTTCTTCGTCTTTCTGCCTTTTATAAATGCAAATTGTTCTGAAGAAAATAACAGATGGATTTTTCTAGAAATTTACCCTGTGATTTTTAAACTTTATGTAAACTCAGAGGAGTTTTCTCACTTCAGTTACTTCACGGAAAGCAACCCCAGTAGGATCTCTTCTTGTAACTATGTTGTGGACTTATTTTCGTTGTGAGATAATTTTGCACCCTGCGTGTATATTTGACTAACATATTATTCTGCTTCATCTTGTATGAAGCACATTATTTGTTGTGTTAAAATTTTGTAATTGATTGTTTGCTATTATCAGCTGCCTCATCTTGCCACAACTTATGCTGCAATCAATGTACTTATAACTGTGGGTGGTCAGAAATCTCTGTCGTCAATAAATAGGTGCTACATCATTCGCTGTTTAACATTTGGTTTCTTTAATTAGCATTTTGGATTCTTAATAATTATTGCACTTTTCTCGGTTCCAGGAATTCCATATATGCATTTTTGCTGAGGATGAAAGACAGAAGTGGTGGCTTCAGGTACGAAAAAAATATTCTTCATGTTTAATATGGCTGTTTTTTTTCTCTTAACTGGAGACAAGTATTTGAATATATACACCCCTTGTGCATATGAAATTCATATAATGGAGTGTTTGTGCTCTTCACACCCCCTACCACCTTGTTTTAACTTACAAAGAATAGCAGCTTGCTGAAGACGAATAATTCTCAACAAAAATACATTCATTACATAAGAACCTCAAAGTACTTGTGACCCCTTAATAATAATTGCGCTAAGATACGTTAGTGGTCCCACGAAATTGCATAGAGAAGGTTGTGATAAGTGCATGGAGATCTCACACTTGTATGTTTCCATGTATTGGTATATTTGCTTCATATGGTAAATCTGCTACTATTTCTTAATACTGTACCTATTATATTGCTTACAGGATGCATGATGGTGGAGAAATTGATGTCCGTGCTTGCTACACTGCTATATCTGTAAGTTGCCATTTCTACTTTACCTGTCTTTTGGTCAATATTACTTTTGATTTTTCTGTTTACTACTGATATTACCCCACTGGAATTTTGTCACAATTAAATTAAAACTAGTTGCTGGTAACACTGTTCTTGCGACAGTTAGTTTTTCTTTTCTTTTCTTTTCAAAGTGAAGATAATTTTCAATCTTGTGTTGTGGTTATACCTTAATGAGTTTTTCCACTGCATCTGACTTATGTTTAGCATTCTCATCTTACTATTTTTAATATTTTGCTTCCTTCTAGGTGGCTAGTATTCTTAATATATTGGATGCCCAGCTGATTCAAAATGTTGGAGATTACATCTTAAGGTTCGTTTGAAGCTTAAAATTGCCCTGACCCGAAGCTTATGTAACTTTGTTTATGCTTATGAGTTCTTCATTCTACATTGGTCGCCTATATATATATGCTGGAGATCGTGGAGCATAGACACTCTAACAAAGTGAGTTATGTTTGGAATCTAAGTCTAAATATGTATATCGTTATCTAACTCTCGCTGCAACCGACTTTTTGGTATTTATGTATAAGCTTAGTTCTCAATGAATTTCTGGTTCAGTAAGGTTTTAAGGACAAGATATCAAGGACAAGATATCAACCTTTCCCCAATGCATGTAAATTTATCATGCACTCCACTCCACTTCTGTAGACAATACATAAATATATCAATTAGTCAAACTCCACTTCTATAGACATTAAATATTTAGGCTCTTTATCATCTTCCTATGTTGACATTCCTATTCTTTGAATGTTAGTGATATTTGTCTTGCAAGTGTTTCATCATCTTTTAGCGAATGCGTAGTCATTTGTATGATGGCTTTGGCCGGAGCATTTTACAATATGCTTGCTCAGGTCGAACTTAGTTACCAGGAACGAACATTTCCAGACTTTTGAATGCTTTCTAAAACTTAATCAAGTTATTATACCCATGGATTCTTTCAACGTGAGAGAACATGTTACCCCAACGGATAGACCCATGACATTCACTCATATATGCTTTAACTTCAGCTTCAGTGTTTCTTAGTCTTGCAGACGAAAAGAGATAGTAAGTTAGAAGGTCAGAATAAATGAGTAATAGCAGCCTGTATTCACTTATTTAACATGCATATAAAGAGTCACCGAGGTCCCTATTTCAGCTTCATGAAGTTTTACAAAAAGTGTTAGTGCTGGAGAGCATTGCTTCACTCATTTTGTAGCAAAATCTAGCGTTCAAACTAAAACTAGTAGAGGCGTTCAACTTATTTGGATCAAGATATGAATGTTTCTTCTTATTATTCACTTAGTGAACATGGAAAAGCTGTTTCAATTATGTTAATCATATGCTGAGGTCGTAATGTTACTTCTTGCAGTTGTCAGACCTATGAAGGTGGAATTTCTGGTGAACCGGGTTCAGAAGCACATGGCGGGTAAGTACCGTTGTAAAACTGTTTGTCTCGCCCATTATAGTCTATATAAATACACTAGCTTGCTTTACTGGGTCCCTATTAATTTGATGATGAAGGTTTTCCAGTCTGCTCATGCTTTCTTAGGTATACCTTTTGTGGTTTGGCCGCAATGGTTCTCATTAACGAGGTTAACCGTTTGGATTTGCCTCGATTAGTTGTAAGTATACCTTCTCTTATTAAATGGTGGTTCTTGCTTTTTACATTTTTACGTGACTGATGCTGTTCCTTATTATATATTGATATTCCAGAACTGGGTTATATTCAGGCAAGGAGTAGAGTGTGGGTTTCAAGGAAGAACAAATAAGTTGGTTGATGGGTGCTATTCCTTTTGGCAGGTAATTGCGATCCTCAACTTTTTAAATCTTTTAGCATTTTGATCATATATGTGTACTAATACTTGGTGTCATGACTATTGACCAGGGTGGAGTAGCTGCAATATGTCAACGGCTTCATACAACCCTTAAAGAACAACTGGGCCTACCTGGTGCTTCTGAAGAGGAATATAGTACAGACAGCGAAGATGGTTCTGTAAATTCGGATATGTCTGAAGAAGAACACTGTTCTGAAACAAGTTCCTCTGCTGTAAATGATACATGCCAACCTAGTCAAGTAGGTAAGCAAAACTTTGACTTAGCAGACTATCTGAGGTGGTCTCGACTCTTTTCTGTTCTCTTTTACGAACTTTCTTGGCATTTCCTTGTCGTTTCCATCAGATTTCAGTTAGGTATATTTGGATTCTCATAAACATGTATATCTATTTTACCGCAGGAAAACCTAACAATTCTACTCCTGTAGTGGAGAATAATATTGGTCACAAGTTCATCAGAGGACCTGCTGGGATGAGACCTCTTTTCAACAGCATGGCATTGCAGCAATACATTCTTTTATGTGCACAGGTTTGTTGAACCCAAACAGCATATAAGATGACCTCGAATGGGATGATTCTTACGTACGTCAGGTCTATAAGTCTTGTGATATACACTGGTTTTAATGCAGGAGGAGGCAGGTTTCAGAGACAAACCTGGAAAACGTAGAGACCACTATCATACATGTTATGTTCTAAGCGGACTGTCCGCCTGCCAGCATAGCGGCGTGAAGAATGCAGATTCTCCGCCTTTACCTGGAGATGTAATGGGGCCCTACTCTAATTTATTGGAACCTATTCACCCTCTGTACAATGTTGTCCTAGACAAATATTATGAAGCACACGAGTTCTTCACTAGTTCATAAGCCAGCTCCAATCATTTGTAACATTAGTAGTTTATTACATCAGTTTTCAGGTGTTTAGGATCTTCATTGATGCTCAAAACACGATGGACTTAATAGGTATATTGGCTATGTTAAGTTATTATAATTCCTGAGCTATTTAATGTTGGATGTATATACTTCTTAATCTCTGTTTCGTGTAATTATATGAACTTCTTTTGAGGCTGGAGTAATTGCAAAAACCTAGCAGGCTCCTAAAGATTAAGTAGTTATCTGTAATGCTTTTAAACCTTCAGGTGAATCTAAATTCTTGGAGTTGCTTGTAATGATTTTTTACTCTCAAGAAATTTTCTGGTAATGATTCAGGCGGAGAGTTTTGGTAATTAAACCAAAGTTTGAAGAATATAATTCTAAGTTTATAACAAGTCTCATATTGTGTCTGCTTCGTAGCATTCGTGTAGTTGTGGTCCAAACTTCATGGTACGTTTGATTAATCTAGTGTTTCGAAGCTTGTTTTTTCTTTTGTCTAAGAAATAACTATGTTTAGTTATTATATTAATCTTTTATTGGGGGTAGCTGGGGTAGGGTCAAAAACTAGTAATTGCTTGTGCAGTAATAATATAAGTTAAACCAAGAGGCAAAAATTTGTTACGTCGCGTTGCAAGAGTTTTATACTTTTCTTCAATATCGTTTTCTCGAAAGAAAACTTTTGAGTACTTTCAAAGGAACTGGGGCCGAAACCAGAAGACTTACCACCTGATTCCTGACAGTCTGACAACAGTAAAAGAGTCCAAGTTAGTAAAAATAATTCAACGCATTGGCGCAGGTTATATTTATGGAATGCGATAATTAAATATCAGCTTTTATATGAAATTATGAATAGACAAATTTATTTGATCATAATTTTTTATAATAATGTAGCAGTGTGCACTCTTAAAAAAATAATTCAACTAGTCCCATTCCCACTAACTTTGTACTATTGACCTGTGAAATTCCTGATTCCTGATTCCTAAAAGTATAAACTGCCAAAACGGCAACCATCGCAATCTGCGCCCACCGCCCTGGTGTAAAATAGTAAAAAAGAACCACTCCTTAATCACGAGTATATTGCAAAAGCTACCCTGTGTTTTATCTTTATTAGCAAATAAGATTAGTGACTATTAAAGATAAATAAATGTCCCTTGTACCGAAATTAATAAATTATTTTTTACTGTACTTATGTTTGGTGTTGTCCAAATTGGTGTATTTTATCAGAGACTTTGAACAAAATATACGCGAAAATGAAAAACAAGGTACGAATTATATTTGATAAGACTTAATAAACCAGAATGGTAAGAAGGATTCAAAATATTTTCTATGACAAATCTACTTTCCAAGATATAAGACGCATGCATACTTACAGATTTGATGCACAAATCAAGCCAAAACCTCAACGCAATAGATCACCTACGAAGCAAGAAACAAAGTCATTCGTAAAGAAGTCCAAGACAACCTAAAAAATGCAGCAAGCGTCTCAACCCAATATCATATATTATATTCACAATACTGACGATATCTTGCGATATAAAGACCCGCTCGCTGACTAAGTGGGGGCATTATTAGGTCATAATAGCTTTATCATAAGAAATTTATTTTGCAAATAACCTAAATTTGAGGATATCAACATATTTGCCCACCTCGAAGTATAATTAAATAATACTGCTCACACCTCTCTTTATGAAGGTCAAGTTACACAACACGGCATTGCTAGATAAATTCACCTTTAAACATTATATATACCATTTAGTTTATTTGTAATATACAAATTAACTTAAGCAAGCTCAACACAATTTTCTCTATCTCTAAAACACTTATTGGCAAAAATACTATTATCTCCACATTTACTATATATCAAGTTCCTCTACATTTATTACTTTTTATCCTTTTAATCCCCTCTAATATTTTAATTGAATTCTCTCATAACTTCAGGAGGAGTTTTACAATCTCCCTCTTAATCAAAAAAAAAATTCATTATTAGCCCTAGTACTAACTTAGAGCTATCAATATTGATTATATTTCTTAATGGTTTCCAGGACCATGTAGAGTCTAGTAAGCGTTCAATATAAAATATTTAAAAAGATATAACGGTTGCAGTATATTCTCAAAATTTAATAATTTTACAGAAAATGCATTTAAAATAATTACATAAGGGTTATTACCCAATTAGAAATAAACACAAGGGTAGATTTTGCAATTCTCAAAATTAAATTACAGACAATATCTCCGAAAAGCTGAAAAGCGAAGAATGATTAAAAAAGAACACCAACATTTCTCCATAACTCCCCATTAAAAAAAAAAAAAAACAGAGCTAGCTCAAAAATATGCAACACCACACCTCTTCCACCACCCCACCACCACCACCGCCACCGCCACCACCAAATGACTCCACAGCTCCACCTCACTCCGACCACATCGAACTCTCACCGCCGCGTTCATCCGATTCCTCCATCGCCATATCCTCACCGGAGAACGAAACACCCCAATCAATTCACGACCACGCAACCAAGCCGCCGCTTCCTCCGCCGCCGCAGCCGGTGGTGCAGAAATCAGTCTCCCAGGAGCCGAAATCGGTGGTGAACATGACTGTACTAGATGAGCCAACACACGTGGTGAGTGACACGTCGGACGGCGGTGCACGGCGGAGGTTTAAGCCGTCGCTGTCGATTTTGAAAAGAGGTAAGAGAGAGAGGATGGTGAAGAGAGCTGCTGTAGGGTTCAGGGTTTTGGGATTTGTGTTTTGTTTGGCGTCGTTTGCGGTTATGGCGGCTGATCGAAATCAGGGGTGGGCCGTCGATTCGTTTGAACGGTATCGGGAATTCAGGTATAAGTATTTATGTTAGTCGGAATCGAATTATTGAGTAATTTATTGGATTTTAGATTGTTTGATATGTGAAATGGGGATTTTGCAGGTATTGTATGTCGGTTAATGTGATTGGATTTGTGTACTCGGGAGCTCAGGGGCTCGATTTAGTCTATACGTTGGCGACAGGAAAGAGTACTGTGCAGCGTCAGCAAAAGTTCCGGCATTACTTTGATTTCGCCGTTGATCAGGCAAGTTTCTAGTGTTTTGTAATGTTCCTGGGAAAATAGAATTTGAATGCGAGGGGATCGCGAGTTGATGATTTTACTCCTCGTTTGTTGTTTATCTCGATAGCTAGTGGTCCATTATATTGCAAAATGAAGTGACGGCCTATAGTTTTATTTAGACTATTACGATTGCCTAATATGTTCTTGTAATATTGAGAATGAATTGCTCTCAGTGGTGGATAATTTAGAGTTATGATACTTTTGATTAGTTGTTTCTCGTGGAACAATTTTTAGGCTTGGTTTATGAGATATTCCATAGTTACGTAAAATGGAATTGGGGAGGGACCATCGGATTCTAAGCCTACTTTTGCCCAACATTCTGTTCCTTCATCAACTAGTTTTCCCTCTTTTATGAGTTTGTTCTTCACAGTCCACGGCATCACAGCATTTATGCTTTAAAGAATATTTGGAAACTGCCACCTCTAGCGGTTTAGTGTAAATCATTTCTGTTTTTTTGTAAGCCAACTAAAATGGGGAATTTCATTCCTTGACAAAGGTGAAAATAGAGAATTGAATCACCAGCTATGTTACATATTTGCTTTCATACACAACTTTTGTGGCAGGTGGCTAACTCTTAACTTGCAGTTATTTGTGTTATAGATGAGTTTTTTCGTTATTGGTTGTAATAATCTGCATGTTTGCTTGGTACTGGTGGATGGAAATGATATCATCTACCATAATTATGTAGATACTTGAATTACTTGTACTTTGTTCAGTCTGTTCCTTAACTTATTTACACACCAAAAATGGGATTCATTTAACAGGAGGCGGAAATAAAGTCATGTAAACCTGGTTCCGTATTAACTATTAACCTATACTATGATTCCAGATGAATGGGGAGCCAGTGTAAAAAGCTAATGGTAAAATATGGAGTAAGCAAGCATACATCAAATGAATGATATCCAAGATCTCAAAGTTGTTTTTCATACCTGGAACTTCTATCTATATATATATATATACCATTCAAGTTATTCGTTCTTTGGTTTTGTTTAATAGTGAATGTGATTCTACAATCCGCTGGAAATTCAACATATTTGTTTAAAAAATTGTTTGCTGTGGCAGATGATTGCTTATCTTCTGATATCAGCCTCTTCATCAGCAGCCACTCGGATTGACGACTGGAAATCCAATTGGGGTAAAGATAAGTTCCCAGACATGGCAACTGCTTCAGTATCGACGTCCTTTCTCGCTTTTGTTGCCATAGCCTCTAGCTCTCTCATTTCTGGTTACGCAGTTTACACATCCAAATCTCTCTAGCTTCAAATTCCTCCTGAGACCCATTTGCCTTCGGAGTTACAATACACTTATCTGCATCTGTTCATTTAAGTTGCAACAAATTGTAAATACATATTCAGATCAGCTATATCAAGATTTTGTCCATTGGATTCCGCATATAGTAAGTGGTACATGTACTAATTCTGTGATTGATTGTCAAATCCCAGATATGTACCTTTTTTTTTCTTTGAATTTGGTTACATTTTGAGACTGTAAAGAACTCATGATACATATTCTGGTGTCACGTTGGTTCTGGTTGTCAATATTTGGTTCAATTGTTGTGAGATTGGCATTTTATATTCCCTCCAAACTCATGATGCTCCAAAGTTTTTTTTTTTTTGGTAGAAAAGGAAGAACATAAACAAACTTGCAAACAACCAAGCCTGTAATCCCAATTAAATTGGGGTAAGCTATATGAACCATGAATGAATCACGTTGAGTCGTGAACATGAATCTTTTGCCTCCATATGTTTCGGTTGACGAGCATGTCTTCATTTAGATCTTTTAGCTTCATGTCGTTCCGTATGATCTCCATCCACGTCTTTTTCGGTCTCCCACGAGCTCTAGCCGTCTGTCCTAAGTCGAGATCTTCAACTCGTCGTACCGGTGCATCTATGGGTCTGCGTTTAACATGCCCAAACCATCTTAAACGATTCTCTCGCATTTTCTCGTCAATGGCCGTCACACCCAATTTATGTCGAATATCTTCATTGCGCACTTTATCTCTCCTTGTGTTACCGCACATCCACCGAAGCATGCGCATCTCTGTAACGTTCATTTTCTGTACATGACTTTGCTTAATAGCCCATCACTCAGAGACATAAAGCAAAACAGGTCTAATAGCCATACGATAGAACTTTCCTTTAAGCTTTAAAGGAAAGTTACGATCGCACAAGATCCCTGTCGCACTCTTCCACTTTGTCCATCCAGCTTGGATGCGGTAGTTGACATCTCCGTCTAACTCTCCATCCATCTGCAGTATATAGCCTAAATACCGAAAATGAGCACTTTTCGGTATCTCTTGGCCATCCAACTGAACCGTGCCATCGTTGTTTCTTCGTTGTTTGCTAAACTTGCATTCGAGGTACTCTGTTTTTGTTCGACTTAGTCGAAATCCTCGTGCTTCTAATGTTTGTCTCCATCGTTCTAATTTAGCGTTAACTCCCATTCTCATCTCATCGATGAGGAAAAATATCGTCTGCAAACAACATACACCATGGGACTCGGTCTTGGATGGTTCTGGTGATTTCATCAATTACAATGGCAAACAAAAATGGGCTCAAAGCTGACCCCTGATGTAAGCTAATTGTAATTGGAAAGGCATCTGTTAAACCGCCACAAGTTCGGACACTTGTCACCACATTCTCATACATATCTTTTATGATGTTGATATATTTAATGGGTACCCCCTTCTTCACCAAGGTCCACCATAATACATCTCGAGGTACTTTGTCATATGCCTTTTCTAAGTCGATAAAGACCATATGCAAATCTCTACTCTTTTCTCGAAAGCGTTCAATGAGCTGACGAATCAGATGGATGGCCTCTATGGTCGACCTTCCGGGCTTAAATCCAAATTGGTTCTCAGATATGGGAACAATTTGTCTCAATCGGTGTTCGATCACCCTCTCCCATAGCTTCATGGTATGAGACATAAGCTTTATCCCACGATAGTTAGAACAGTTTTGGACATTGCCCTTGTTCTTATATAGAGGTATTAACGTACTCTTCCTCCACTCTTCTGGTATTTTATTAGTTCGCCATATTTTGTTAAAGAGGTCCGTCAACCAAGTCACCCCTATCTCTCCCATGCTTCTCCAAGCCTCGATAGGGATACCATCTGGGCCAACGTCTTTTCGAGTCTTCATCCTCTTCAAAGCATCTTTGACTTTCGACCTTCTAATACGACGCATAAAATTGCGGTTCAGATCCTGAGGGGACTGCGAGATGTCACCCACTGCTTGGGTGGGGCCTCCATTGAACAGGCCCTCGAAGTACTCCCTCCACCGTGCTTTGACCTGATCCTCACGCACTAAGACATACTGACCTTCATCTTTGATGCATTTCACTGCACCTAGGTCTCTAGTCTTCCTCTCTCTAATGCGAGCAATTTTGTATATATCCTTCTCGGCCTCCTTTCTATCCCTCTTCTCATAAATTTCCTTGTACACAGCCTCTCGCGCTAGTCCAACAGCTTTCTTTGCTTCTTTCCTGGCTAGCTTATACTTTTCAAAGCTTGCTCCATCATGGTTCTTCTTCAAATCCCTGTAGCAATCCCGTTTGGCCTTGATTGCCGCCTTCACGTCTTCATTCCACCATGACGTGTCTTTACCTGTCAGGCTACTACCTCGGGATTCACCTAAGAGGTCTTTAGCTACCTTCTTGATACAACAAGCCATTTTGGTCCAAGTTGCATCTGCATCGTCCTCAGTCTTCCAGTCTACCTCTTGAACCACTCGCTCCACGAAGGCCTTTTGGGTAGACTCCTTAAGCCGCCACCACTTAATTCTAGGTTCCAACCAATGCCTACTCCTCTTCATTCCTTGCCGCAGTCTAATATCCAACACCAAAAGCCTATGTTGCGTAACCACACTTTCCCCGGGGATGACCTTGTAATCTATGCAACGACTTCTATCTGCCCTCCTAGCTAAGAAGAAATCTATCTGGCTCTTATTTGACCCACTCTTATAAGTGACCAAATGAGACTCTCTCTTCTTAAACCAAGTATTTGCTACAAGCAAATCATAGGAGAGGGCGAAGTCTAAGATAGCGTTTCCCGGCTCATTGCGATCCCCGAAGCTATACCCGTCGTGGATGTCCTCGAACCCATCACGGCTAGATCCTACATGACCATTAAAGTCACCTCCAATGAAGAGTTTCTCGCTACTAGGGATCCTTTGTACCATCTCGTCCAAAACTTCCCAAAACTTACGTTTCACAGCTTCGTCTAGTCCTATCTGTGGTGCATAGGCACTAATGACATTCAAGATATCCTCGCCTATGACCAACTTGACAAGTAAGATTCTGTCGCTCTTCCTTCTGACCTCCACCACGTCTTCGAGCCAAAGCTTATCTATGATGATCCCAACACCATTTCGGTTCTTCTCTGTCCCGGTATACCAAAGCTTACAACCCCAAGGGTCTACTACTTTGGCCTTTTCACCAACCCACTTGGTCTCTTGCACACACAAGATGTTGATCCTCCTCCTAGACATTGCCTCAGATATCTCGGCCAATCTTCCTGTGAGTGACCCCACATTCCACGATGCACTTAGGCTAAATCATCTCTCATAAACAAACTTGCATTTAGGCTAAATCATCTCTCATAATTCTAGCTAGACTTGACGGGGGAATTGAAAGTAAGCATATTCTCCCATCATCTTCACTTGACTCCTTTGTGATCGCGTCGGCGAGTCTATTTCCCTCTCTCGCAATCCATATAAACTTGTGGTCCCACGGTTTGTGGAGAAGTGCTCGGCATTCCGCAATGATATCCATCAAATTGTGCACTTGTATTCCCTCATCCGAGATCAACTTATAAGCTTCCTCCGAATCCGTCTCGACTTCAATTCGTGGAATTCTTTTTTCCCACGCTATTTGAAGGCCCTCTTTTATTGCTTGTAACTCGCATTCCAACACGGTCATGTAATCCACCCGCTTCACAAAACCCCATATCCACTCCCCTTTGTCGTCACGAATCACTCCTCCAATTGAGCATTTGTTAGCACTCGTCCCAACACTGCCATCCGTATTCAATTTATACCATTCGGTGCTTGGAATCATCCACTTCTCAACTCGTTTCTGTCTCCTTCTCGAGTTCGCTGTCATAAGGTCCACGCCCAATTCTTTTATGTGGTTAAGGACAGCTACAGTTTTCAGCAATTCACCCCTGAAGATTTTAGCATTCCGCGCTTTCCATATCTCCCAAATACTCGCCACAAATAATAAGTTCCATGGACCCTCCGGGATCAGCCTATTTTTGATCGAGCAGTTTTTTGTATTCTTCTTCATCCAACTCCAAATATCGTCCGTGAAGAACGACTGCTCGGTTGGCTGGGGGATGATTTTGCTCCAAATACGCCTTGCTGCCCAGCAGTCGCGCAGCACATGTGTTGTGCTTTCCTCTCCTCTTTTGGATGTATCGCACGTCGCATCATCCGTTAGTCTTCGTGTTTCCCGGAGCTGATTCGTTGCTATTCTATTTTGGCTCGCAAGCCAAATAAAAAAACGTAATTTGTTACTTCCCGGACTCTTCCACACCCAATCAGCATTAGGATTCGGACTCGGATTACAAGAATAGAAATTATGGAGCAGCCTATAAGCACTTTGGCAAGAGAAGGCTCCATCGGATTTTTCTTTCCAAATCGCCTTGTCCTCGGTCTCACATGGCGTCACCCTCATCTCCAAAATTTTCTTCTTCTCCTCCTCCGGAATATTCGTCCTCACAAGCTCCAGCCTCCAATTTCCTTGCTCATCCATAATATCCTCAATCTTTAAACTTCTTTCGGCTTCATCAATAACCACACCCTTGTCTACTAGACAGCAGTCTCCTAACCAATTATCCAACCAAACGGATATTTTCCTTCCGCCCCTATCTTCCATCGGATCCCCGGTGCCATCAACGCCATGCATTGCGTGATCCCCTTCCATGTCGAGCTATCGGTCGGCTTCATCACGTACTCCAAGAGCCTTTTTTTTAAATACTTCGCCTCCACTAACTCCGACCACACACTTTCTTTTTTCTTCAAAATATTCCAACAGAACTTAGCGAGAAGCGCCTCGTTATTTAATCTTGTTGTTCGAATTCCGAGGCCTCCTTATTTCTTCTGTTTTGTAACCTTTTTCCACCCGACCAAATGTAGTTTCTTAGCCTCCAGATTATTCGACCATAGGAAATTCCTATTTATTTTATCTAATCTATCACAATTTTTTTCTGGAAGCCAACTCGACTGCATGGTGTGGATAGGTACTGCCGTGGACACGGCTTGGACTAAGGTTGCTCTTCCTGCCAACGACAAATTCAAACTCTTCCAATTGGACAGCCGCACATTAAGTTTATCAAATATTTCATTGAAGTCTTCAATTTTAGCGCGTCCGTGGGAAAGTGTTGTACCTAGATATTTCCCAAGCCTCATCGTTCTAGCGAATCCAAGGTTTGCGCATATGCGCCTCTTTATTCTCATCCCTCCTCGGTTTGAAAAGAAAATTTTGGACTTCTCTTTATTTAATCTCAAACCCGATGCGCCACAAAATATATCAAGAACCTTTTTGATGGCTTGTGTGGTTTTTAGACTCGCCTTTCCCATGAGAATCAAGTCATCTGCGAAAAAAATATGAGAGAGTCTTGGCCCCCCGTGACATGGTATCAGTGGTTCCCATTTCCCTCTCTCCACGACTTCCGAGATTAAATATGCCAGCCTCTCCACGCAAAGAACAAACAGGTAAGGGGATAGTGGGTCTCCCTGCCTTAGTCCACATCCGTGCTTAAACCCCTCCAGCGGCTCCCCATTCCATAATATCTTAGTTGTGACATTTTTCACACAATACATAATCAGCCTAATTATGTTAATTGGAAATTGGAACGCCAAAAGAGCATCTTCCAAAAAGTTCCAACTAATTATATCATAGGCTTTTTCCAAGTCGAGCTTAAGCACCATACATCCGACTTTGTTATTTTGCTTAGATTTCAAAGAATGTAGCACTTCTTGAACAACGAAAATATTATCCTGTGTGCTGCGCCCTTTAATGAAGCTCGACTGGGTTGGTGCAATCAGATTTGGCATATAATCTCTTAATCTCAGGGTGATGCACTTTGTAATAAATTTGTATAAAACGTTACAAAGAGAAATCGGCCGAAACTGAGAGATCATAGAAGGGTCCAGTACCTTAGGAATAAGACATAAGTGTGCGGCACAAATCTTCGGGTCAAAGCTCCCCTCGCTGAAAGCTCGTTGCACGACTTCCAAGACTGACTTTCCTGTCCATGACCAATATTTCTGATAAAATATTGCCTGAATCCCATCGGGTCCCGGAGCTTTGGTTGGATGTGTCTTCCATATTGTAGTCTTTAGCTCTCTCTCGGTCACCACCCCTCCTAACCATTCTGCCTCTTCTTTTTCTAGAAACCGTTGGAGTTTTGAAATCGGCAAAACCGCCGTGGCTTGGGATTGTTAGGTGAACAGCTTTCTATAGTACTCGATTGCGTTCTCTTGTAGCAAGTCTTGGTCACTTATCCACACATCGTTTATTTTTAGCGTCAAAATCCGATTCCTCTTCCTTCGGATTAAGGTGGATTTGTGGAAAATGAAGTATTTCTATCCCCTTCCTCGAGCCAATTTATGCGCGATTTTTGCCTCCAAAAAATCTCCTCGTTGCGCAAGATATTATTATACTCCACGGTTAGCTCTTTCTCCAGTTTCTCAAGATCTGGATTCGGCCGAACCACTAAGGCTTTTTGCGCCACTTCTATGCGCCTAAGCATTTTCCTTTTTTGTTGAAAAATATTCCCGAAGCAATTTTTATTCCAAGGCTCAATTGTTTCTGGGATTTTTTCAATTGCTACCAACAGATCCATGTTACTCGCCCAAAGACTTTTCAACAACTCCTCGCAATCTCGTCGGTTCAGCCACATCGCCTCAAAGCGAAACGGTCTAGTTCGGGTCCTTTGCACCGAATAGGCCGTGTGTGTTATGATAGGGTGGTGGTCGCCATGAGTTCTCGGGAGATGGAATACTGCGTTTTCCGGGAAATAATCTAACCACTTATCATTTGCCAAAGCTCGATCAATTCTTTCCATAATAAGCGCCTCTCCCTCGCGCTTATTCACCCACGTAAACTTCGGACCATGGAACCCGAGGTCATGTAGTTTCCATGCTTTATTCTTTTTTGAAAAGCAAGGCATCTCTTCGCTATTGTTCTACTACCACCCATTTTCTCGTGCGTGAAGCAAAACTCGTTGAAATCACATTGAACAAGCCATGGGATATTAACGTGGGCTTCCATTTGTTCCAATTTATCAAAAATTCTCACTTTGTCAACCAACGTCGGCCTTTCGTAGACTCCGGACAGCAGCCAATTCGAATTTTGGAGGGGTCGGATCATCGCGTGTATGATCTGGTCGTCGACATTCAGCACCTCGACTTTTATATTTTCCGAGTTCCATAACAACCAAACACCCTCAGCCATACCTTCCGTGGGCGCGATACAAAAACTGTCATATCCAAGCGTAGGGGCTATCTCGTACGCCCGCTCTTGAGATACCCTTGTCTCCAACAACAATACAACATCCAGACTTTGAGTTCGGACTAAGTCTCTAAAGTTGGAGCGAAAGAAGTCATCTCCCGCACCCCGACAATTCCACGAAATCACACGCATTGACATATTTATCAACTGATATGGCTGGATCAGATTATTAACACTCCGACCCGTCCATGACGATGTCACATGTCTCACTAGCCTGGATGCTATGTCTGCTTGCCTCCTCGCCTCTCGGTGGCTTAATAACATGTGTTGCCAAGCCATCGGCCAATGTTCCACCCTCTCCCATATCTCCGTTAGTATCTCGAACTCCTATACTATCGGTGCTATCTCGACCACTATTATATTCCTCGGGTTTATTCGAAATATCCTCGAGTGGCTGACGAATGTGTGGAAGGACGTTCGATTTTCCCAAATATCTGGTGGGATTGCTGCCACGAGCGCTCCGTTCACCTGCTCTAAAATCAAATTGTTTGGATCCATCCGCACCTTCTAGCTCTTTGTTTTCTGACCGAAGCTGTTCTTGTTCAGCTGTCCGCTTCTGTCGCTTCAGGTCGAGAGAGAATATGGAAAGGGTTAGAGCTGGTGTTCCCTTTCTCAGTCTCTCCTCTCGGTGTTATTTTATTCTTTTGGCTATTTTTTTTCCTTTTGCCGCTGCCCCTCTTAAGGAAATAGGGAGAATCCTTCCCCCATTAGAATTCTCACCTACAACAATTTCCTTCCCCGGATGGTATTTTTTCGGGACATCTTTCGATGTCATTCTTCCTTTATTTCCTTCCTTTATTCCAACTCCTGTTTGGACTCTTTTAATAATTTCCAGTCCTTTTCCCTTTTCTTTTTCGTGAGGCCGTGTGTCCGGCTTCGGAGAGTTGGTGTTTTTCTTTTTCGTCACCACCATCCACTCTCCGAATTCATTTTTCTTGGTTTTCTCAACCAACCATTGAATCGGATCTTTAGCTTTTTCGCGCCTCTCATTCGGTCCCTGGTGTTCATTGAGAGACTCGGTTGTATTCTTGGTTACCTTTTGGCATTGTTCTTTGTTATGGCCTATGTGACCACATGTATAGCAAACCGACGGGAGGTTCTCGTAAACCAACTGAAATGTCTCTCCGTCAATCGACACCCCAGTTTTCAAGGCTCTATTTGTGAGAATTTGAACACAAAATCGTGCGTATCGGCTTCTAGAGGCGGAGAAGGTGTTCCCAATGATCTTGATCGGATGCGTCCAACGCATCTAACTATTCGCTTGATCAGTGATTCTCTAAACATCTCGAGAGGGAGATTGATAACCCGAACCCAAGAGATGGCGTAGTCAATCACGTCCACACTCGCTCGGAGTTTTGGCGTCCATTTGCGAATTGATAGGAAGCAACTTGCCAGCCTCCATGGACCTTGTGTTAGGATAACTTCTCTTTGAGTCGGCGTCATCCCTTTCAAGTAGTAATTTTCGTTTCCCAAATCGATTAGTTCCTTCCATTGCTCGTGCATTGATTGTTTGACTTCATCCGGGATCACAATACAGTCGAATGGGTTCTCATCCGTTGGAGGATGGACTGTCATGCTCTCATATTCATCATCTCTCGTTTCTTCATCGACCCTCACGTCCGGGGACTGTAATTTTCTTGCATATGATGGTCTGTTGATCGGTTTGGAGTAATCCGCATTCCCCTGCCATTGTATCTCAGCGGGTGCCTCTTGTGATTCGTATGTGGTACGCGATCGTTTTCGGCGCCCCCACCTCGTTCAAATCCTCGAACCCTAGGTTCATCAATTCTCCCCCCCCTCCCTTTGATTTCCCTCGATTTCCATATGATTAGTGGTTGAATTCTTCCACCGTGGATTGTGATTCCCCGGTGGAATGTGGGTGTTTTCGCCGGAAAGATCCTATGATGCTCCAAAGTTACCTTGGGTATTCCGATGTTGTGCAACTCTAATATGATTCCTACTTCTTTTGTGGACCTTCGCACAGATAATTATTTCTATGTTTGTAACGACAAGGTTGTAGCTTGTAGCCTGTAGCCGGTAGGTATTTCAAAATATAAAAATATATAACAACAACAACAACAACCAAGCCTGTAATCCCAATTAAATTGGGGTAGGCTATATGAACCATGAATGAATCACGTCGAGTCGTGAACATGAATCTTCTGCCTCCATAGGTTTCGGTTGACGAGCATGTCTTCATTTAGATCTTTTAGCTTCATGTCGTTCCGTATGACCTCCATCCACGTCTTTTTCGATCTCCCACGAGCTCTAGCCGTCTATCCTAAGTTGAGATCTTCAACTCGTCGTACCGGTGCATCTATGGGTCTGCGTTTAACATGCCCAAACCATCTTAAACCATTTTCTCGCATTTTCTCGTCAATGGCCGCCACACCCAATTTATGCCGAATATCTTCATTGCGCACTTTATCTCTCCTAGTGTTACCGCACATCCACTGAAGCATGCGCATCTCTGTAACGTTCATTTTCTGTGCATGACTTTGCTTAATAGCCCAGCACTCGGAGCCATAAAGCAAAGCAGGTCTAATAGCCGTACGATAGAACTTTCCTTTAAGCTTTAAAGGAAAGTTACGATCGCACAGGATCCCTGTCGCACTCTTCCACTTTGTCCATCCAGCTTGGATGCGGTGGTTGACGTCTCCGTCTAACTCTCCATCCATCTGCAGTATGGAGCCTAAATACCGAAAATGCGCACTTCTCGGTATCTCTTGGCCATCCAACTGAACCGTGCCATCGTTGTTTCTTCGTTGTTTGCTAAACTTGCATTCGAGGTACTCTGTTTTTGTTCGACTTAGTCGAAATCCTCGTGCTTCTAATGTTTGTCTCCATCGTTCTAATTTAGCGTTAACTCCCATTCTCGTCTCATCGATGAGGACAATATCATCTGCAAACAACATACACCATGGGACTCGGTCTTGGATGGTTCTGGTGATTTCATCAATTACAATGGCAAACAAAAATGGGCTCAAAGCTGACCCCTGATGTAAGCCAATTGTAATTGGAAAGACGTCTGTTAAACCGACACAAGTTCGGACACTTGTCACCACATTCTGAAACATATCTTTTATGATGTTGATATATTTAATGGGTACCCCCTTCTTCACCAAGGTCCACTATAATACATCTCGAGGTACTTCGTCATATGCCTTTTCTAAGTCGATAAAGACCATATGCAAATCTCTACTCTTTTCTCGAAAGCGCTCCATAAGCTGACGAATCAAATGGATGGCCTCTATGGTCGACCTTCCGGGCATAAATCCAAATTGGTTCTCAGATATGGGAACAATTCGTCTCAATCGGTGTTCGATCACCCTCTCCCATAACTTCATGGTATGAGACATAAGCTTTATCCGACGATAGTTAGAACAGTTTTGGACATCGCCCTTGTTCTTATACAGAGGTATTAGCGTATTCTTCCTCCACTTTTCTGGTATTTTATTTGTTCGCCATATTTTGTTAAAGAGGTCCGTCAACCAGGTCACCCCTATCTCTCCCATGCTTCTCCAAGCCTCGATAGGGATACCATCTGGGCCAACGGCTTTTCGAGTCTTCATCCTCTTCAAAGCATCTTTGACTTCTGACCTTCTAATACGGCGCATAAAATTGCGGTTCAGATGCTGAGGGGGCTGCGAGATGTCACCCACTGCTTGGGTGGGGCCTCCATTGAACAAGCCCTCGAAGTACTCCCTCCACCGTGCTTTGACCTGATCCTCACGCACTAAGACAGACTGACCTTCATCTTTGATGCATTTCACTGCACCTAGGTCTCTAGTCTTCCTCTCTCTAATGCGAGCAATTTTGTATAAATCCTTCTCGGCCTCCTTGCTATCCCTCTTCTCATAAATTTCCTTGTACACAGCCTCTCGCGCTAGTCCAACAGCTTTCTTTGCTTCTTTCCTGGCTAGCTTATACTTTTCAAAGCTTGCTCCATCATGGTTCTTCTTCAAATCCCTGTAGCAATCCCGTTTGGCCTTGATTGCCGCCTTTACTTCTTCATTCCACTATGACGTGTCTTTACTTGTCAGGCTACTACCTCGGGATTCTCCTAAGAGGTCTTTAGCTACCTTCTTGATACAACAAGCCATTTTGGTCCAAGTTGCATCTGCATCGTCCTCAGTCTTCCAGTTTACCTCTTGAACCACTCGCTCCACGAAGGCCTTTTGGGTAGACTCCTTAAGCCGCCACCACTTAATTCTAGGTTCCACCCGGCGCCTACTCCTCTTCACTCCTTGTCGCAGTCTAATATCCAACACCAAAAGCCTATGTTGCGTAACCACACTTTCCCCGGGGATGACCTTGCAATCTATGCAACGACTTCTATCTGCCCTCCTAGCTAAGAAGAAATCTATCTGGCTCTTATTTGACCCACTCCTATAAGTGACCAAATGAGACTCTCTTTTCTTAAACCAAGTATTTGCTACAAGCAAATCATAAGAGAGGGCGAAGTCTAAGATAGCGTTTCCCGGCTCATTGCGATCCCCAAAGCTATACCCGCCGTGGATGTCCTCGAACCCATCACGGCTAGATCCTACATGACCATTAAAGTCACCTCCAATGAAGAGTTTCTCGCTACTAGGGATCCTTTGTACCATCTCGTCCAAATCTTCCCAAAACTTACGTTTCACAGCTTCGTCTAGTCCTATCTGTGGTGCTATAAAAATATATAAAAGTAAAACAAAATAAAACCAATTTATCAAGTATATAGAGTCACTTTATCGCGTGCACTTTGTCTTTTGTGCAACAAAAGATGCTTTCATGGCTTTGTGCAGAAGACATTATTATTTCAGCTGAAAGTCAATAAGCCTGAAGGTTTCTCGTTACAATAATAATCGACTACTTGTAAACATTCTAACTACAACACTTCATATGCTACAGCTACCATTTCTCAATTATATTATAAATTATTATAATTATGTACTCATTATAGAATTAAGGCCAACAAGTCAATAATGTAATCATGTATTATGTTCTTACAACCAATTAATAAAAATGATCTCAAGAGCATGGATCAAAGTTTCATTTTAGTCTTTAGGGTATGTTTTGGTCAGCTAAATAAATCATAAACTATTTGGTACGGTAGATCTTTTCATTACATTTTGAATTGTTCTTAATAAATTATAATAGCATATAACTTAGAAGATACTTGTGTATGTGTTTCGTTATGCGTTTCGTTGCAGCAGAATCTGAAATTAAAAGGTTTCAGTACTTTTTGTGGAAAAGACAAAAACTTTTAATCTCATGCTGAAAAGCCAAATTTCTCCATGAAAATCATACTAAAACATTTCTTATGGACCGGATTGAGTAGTTTTTCTTTTATTTATTTTTTTTCGGGAAAAACAGGTATAAATTCAAAATTCAACTTCAACAAATCACGCGCCACCTTTTTATTTTTTGCTATTTCGATTTTTCGAGCCCTCGATTCGCGACTCATCCTCTCTGATGATCTGAGCGTACAACAAAATTCACAGTAAGTTCAATTGCTGAAATTGTTTTCCTAGTTTGAATTAATTAATGTGTTGCTTCAATTGCTGCTATATATTTAGTATGAGTGGATGGATTGTTGCAGGAATCGTAAGCACTGGCACCGTCATTGAGCGCATTAATGCTATCGAGCTTCACTTTTTAGGTATTTTGTTCTCTAATTTTGCGCAAATCGATACTAATACGAGTAGTTTAGTTCATACTATCTGGATACATATGCAATTCATCTTTGTCCCGTTGCCTCACGAGAATGCTTACTCTCGCGTAATAGCCAGTAAGTGGTATAGACTTATGTTAAGTGTTGGTATTGATTTCTGATTTGAGTCCAGGAGTGATTATGTATTAAGGGGCTAGTAGTTAAGTTGATGAAATGGCCTACTAAGAGTAGAGTTTTAGTTGAAATAGTAGAGACTAACGTTGTCTTTGCATATTTTGTGTAACATATATTACAGGAATTAGGTGTTTTTTTTCCGTTATTTACGTATTTTGTTAGTTAGAAGCTAAAAGAGTTTGATATCATGCAAATTGTATGTGGAATTTTCTTTAGTACTCAATTTCTTAATTAATATTTGGGGGCACAGGGGTTAATGATAATAACTCATGAGAAAGACAACTCGATTAAGATTAATGCTAAAAACATGAGTTCCCTTCAGACCGGCGGAAACTATTGTATGAGTTTAGCTACATTTGTTGTGAGGATGAGCATGAGCATGAGCATCCTTCAGAGTTAGAAGGAAGGTTTTCCTCAACGTTAAGAGTTAAGTATCTGGATCCTATTCTCCTGGTGCAGCTCACTAATTCTAGTATTCCGCCGCATCACATCTCATAAAAAAATTGAAGACCCTTTCATTGTTTGTCTTGTTCTTCAAAATCTGTGAAACAATATGTTTCACAGTTACCTTGTTTTAAATTTCTCTTATCATGCACAATTACAAATAAGAGAACCAGTGCAGAGGCTCTATAAAGGATAAATGTATAAAGTTAGAGCTCTCACAACTTCAAATGTTGTACTTCACTTTGCAGGTAGATATTTAGTATTACAGGTTGTTCTTTGCTTAAACAAACTGATACCTCTCTTAGAGATTCTTTCGCTCACTTCATGGTTCAAATACTAAGGAAAGATCGGAACAATATAGTAACTTCCATCAATGGTATATCCAAATAACGAGGTGTTAAAATTGTTTATTTCAGAGAAAAATGAAGATTAATTAAGCATTATTCTTCTCAATGAGAAACTAATAAAATACACTGCAATCTGCAATGTGTATCTTATGATACTATGCATAAATCCATTAATCTAGATAAATTTGTGAGTTCACAAAACAAATCTGGCTGGGTGGCATAAGTTCATATAGTTCTGTCATGCATGTACTGCAATGGTTGTAGTCTTAAGATTGTTGTGAACCTTCGACGTCTTCCTTAACTGGTTTATTTGTCCAAGCACCAGCAATAATAATCAGATCGTGAGATTTCCAACATCTTTTCTGGAGTCATTCTTTCCAGGTCGCTTTGCCTCCATGATGCAAAACTATTACGATTTTGTGGATCTGAAGCAATGGGATAGTCCTCTGCTTTATGAACTTGTGACCTCATTCTCATATACAGCCTCATTGTCGCGACACAGTCTTCATAGGGATCTTGTACACCAGTTTGAATGTCATACCTATGGGCACAGAATATTGAACCTCTCAGGACATGTCAATCTTAAATGACTAAATCTGCATGGAAGTTACTTACCCAAGGTATGCTTTTGTTAGATATTTCAGTGAGTTGCTGAGCTTGCTCGTTTTCATCAGGGGAGGGTATTTAGCTGTATCCCTGTAGAAAGACACTAGGTTAGTGCTACGTAGAATATTATTTGATCTTGGATTTAATAATTAATTTTTAAAACTACACCTATCTTGAGAACAAATGGTATTAAACCGGAACAACGCAAGTAATCATTGAGCATACAGTTTTATGACATGAAAGACTTAAACCTATCTGGGTAAGCTGAAAGAGCTTGCCTGATTAGTAGTGTTGGGTACTCCAGTTCTAAGCACTTCAAATCATGTTCCAATCCATGGCCTACTAGGATCCTTGCTTTTCCACCTCTAGAACGTATTTGCCATATTGGTTCACCATTACATAAATAGTCTTGAATCTTTCTCTGAACTTGCTTCAGCGGCATCGCATCCCGCAAAAACTCTGGTCGTACACCCGTAGTTTCGTACCTGAAAATAGTTTGAAGAATCCTTGTTATAGTTGGAACTTGTTGATTGGCCTAATACTAGATTGATCCACCAGTTCATTACCTGTAGTTTGTGACCTGAAGGTTTGGCTTGACATATGTTTGAAATATTATCTTCTCATTCTCATCAGTAAGGCAAACCCGTGCACAAAGATCTAGTGAGCCATCACTGCCACCACCAACCATTTTGCATGCAAGTGAGACCACCTTTCCCCTGCTATTATCGATCCTCAGATCATCTTGAATACCCAAGTTAGCCATTCGGTATAGCAACCCCTAGATAAAATAACCATCAATGATTAAGAATTATGGCACCTGGGGAAGTATAATATTATTCATTAAGTTTGAGTGTGTTTACATTATTCCCACGGGAGAATTGACATGTCTCTCGGTGATGCTGCAGTGAATTGCGGGTACTTAGAATAGTTAAACAAATCTCGCATCCTCGTTCCTTGAATATCTTTTCACATTCTGCCTTTGGCAGAGGTCCTGATAAAGGAAACACCATATATCACTTATCTAAATCTTTAAATGATGTGGAATATAATATAATTTTTGGGAGACTGAAGGATACCTATAAGATGCTCCCTAAGAGATTCAAAGGAGCGACAATGCTTTTGACATACTCCGCACTGAGGTTCATGCTTTGAATGATATGATTCCCTCATATGTTCTACCAGATGTTCCATTTTGTTGAACTGCCTGTAGCATGCTGCACATTTGTTCCTGAACATCAAGTCATTAGCATTTCATAGACCAGCACCGATATTTACATATCTTAGAGCATCATTTTAAAAAAAAAAAAATCAAATATACCAAATGCTTATATATAAATGTTAATATGTGATTGTCTACAAGAAATTAGTTATATACCTTGAATTCTCTGAAGACTTGTACCTATTGTCCATGATTAACAAATTGCAATACTGCTGAAGTAGAGCTCACTAAACAACTTGTAGAACTTGAGGAAGAATGCTAAGATGTGAAGGTATTTATATATGCGCGGTATCAAGGATTTTCTTTCTCCATCCTGAGGTTTGAAAGATTCCTCAAGGCCCTCAGTTAGATTACTGTATGGGTGTATTCCTCTCTGAAATTAATCTTCCAGTACCACTCACAACATGCTAATACAATACATTCGTGGCAATCCAAATCTTTGGTCCCACGTTTTGAGAAGCTAGAATATTTTCATGGTACCATGTCGCATCATCTCCACCCTCACACGCATTTGGAGTTTGGCTGTTTGCTCTTATCGTTACGTAAGTAAGTTTGACTGTCTCTATTTCACTTTTTATCTTTGACCATGAGCAAGAACCGATTCAGGCAATACACAGCCATAATGCTGCTCGTTAATTACTTGGAGAAAAGATTTTAGACACACTATTAGGTTAATGGTTTTACAGCAAACAGTTCTTCACTCGTATTATTGGCTGGTAATAAACTGCTCGAAGTAAGCCAAATCTTATGCTCGTTTGGTTATTGACGATATCTTTGGTTTTTATAACAATATCCTACTGTTATTCTGCCGTCCACTTGAAATAAAATCAATTAGTTAAAAAGGTCCCTCCATATTATGCTTTGAAGTTTCGATTCATTTTCCTTTTAATGCACTTGCAGACCCTATGCATTGAACTGACACAAGAAAGGATAAAATCGTGCATGAGGCGAACTGCAGTACGAGATAAAAAGCAAGATCAACCTTCAGAGAGAAGATATTATCTAAAGCCTATTGGCGAAAAAGCAATGGAGGCTGGAGATAAGGTATTCATTCAACCAGTTGATGGCAGGTAATCTTTTCTGTATATCTACTTTTGCATTTGCTCTTTTATTTTTACCGTGTCTATTCTCAATAAAAGAAAAGAGTGAAAACAGTATGAGGAGATTGACTAGGCAAGTATAGGAGGACTATCTTTTGACTGATGTAGCCATGTAGGGCCAATATATTCAGATACCCTCTGATAAAGAATATAATGTCCACACTCCCATTTTATGATTCCTTCCCATATCTTTCTTTGGAAAAAAAAAACAAAATTTATGGTAATTCTTGAGTCCTTTATTACAGTTTTCTTCACAAAAATTAAGGGGTTAAATAGTGTCGAAAATAGTGATTACTTTTGGCCATTTCAAAGTATCAGTTTCAAAGTATACTTCGGTGAGCTATAAGCTAGAATCTTTTCGTAATCTTTTCGACATGTTATGTCAACATCGTTCAAATAGTTACTGCAATGAACTTAGAAAATACGTATACATTTTGTTTGTCAAAAACAAAAAAACGTTTCAGTTTTGTTTTGCTGAGGAAACTTTTAAAAAAATTCCATCCATGGTTTATAATTTATAGTTATGTTTTTACGTGGTGTGGGTATTTTATTACCTGGTGGCTATTATAATTTGGTCTTGTATATATGTAGTATTCTAATTTCGTAAATGTGGTGAGGAGTTCTAAGTCTAGTGGTGACATCGTTTATTAGAATTGCATCAACATTTTCTGGACTGAAATGATACAAACGGAATACAAGGATCCGGGTCACCTATGATAAAGATCTTGAGTTGATTTTAAGATTTACACATCACAAGATCATGGCATGCAATGTTATGTATATACAGAAATTGTAAGTCCTCTTATGGTTTTCGTTAAAAGTAAGGGAGACGAAAATTGTGGTATACCAATGTGGGATAAAATCATAAAATTCAACGCTGTCTTTTATGACACGACCCGGATAACTTGCATTAATTTAGTCGGAACCATCGTATAGGTAGATCACAACTCATTCTCAATCTTCTGCGTTGGTTCTTGATACTGTTGGGTAAGTATTGCACATAAACATGTCAATTCATAAACGTAAGCATAAGCATAAACATGAATATATTTTCAGAATACGTAAACAATTAACATATAACAAGTATTGCAAAACTGAAATTAAAATACGACAATAAGATAAATTCGACCTCTCAGCAACTGTAGAAAAATCCTTGGAGTGGATTAGACTAGTCGGAAAAATCCCGTTGAAGCATAGGACGAGTCGAAGGTTAGCCCTCTCCCCTTAAGATCTATTTTCCCGGCTACCCTTCAAGCCCTCCGTGGAAAACGACATCCCAAGGTACAACGTCTTCACACAATAAGGTAGTAAGTGAAGGACAATACTACCTTCTCATATCGGACTCGAATAGTATTTGCAGAACTCGGAAAAAAAAAATGCTCATGCTATGAGTATGCTGAAAATATTTTTGGTTTTTCGATGCTTGAATTTGGATGATTTTCACAAGACTAGAAGGGCCCCTATTTATAGTTGAAAAAACATGAAACCACCACAATACATTTAAGGGGATAATTTACTCTTGTCATTCAAACCATTTGAATTCATTCAAATGCTTTTGACCACATTAAGTGTGTGACTTAATTCACATATTCAAAATAAATATGAATATTTAACCATGAATTTTATTTATTTGATTAAATAAAATTCTATCACAATTTTGGGATTAATCCCACTTGCTTCTCATTAAGCAAATTTTAATTCACACACAAAATATTTTGGATTCAATTCCAAATATCTCCAACAATCTCTCACATGAATGTAATTGGCTTAATGCACATGAGCCTAACAATGCTAAATGCAATTTCAGAGTTCTGCCGAAACTTATTGCATCAGGATAGGTGGTTTTCGGCCTTGAACCTTCCTTAATGAAATACCATCGGATATACTTGCCAACCAGTGGACGTGATGCCTTGAACTGTTCGGCGTTTTGTGTATACCAAGACAATGGTACTCACACAACTCATTCCAATACCATATTGGTCCTCGTTGTTGTCCGTTTCGGCCCTGGACTGCCTTGGCGATATTCATCGAATGCTCTAGAGATTTAGCCCTTTAACTCATCTCAACGAAGCGGCCCCTTCACATTCGACATAGGTGATCTCTCATTAAGGGTATCCTGCAATACCCCGCTTGTATTTGCAAGACATAAGGATCATTAGAACCTCAAGTTCTCCTTAACCTGTACAGGTCCATCACTCTTTCATCCTAGAAATGGGTTGGGAACTCAATTTCCCGAGTGCTTTGTTCGACTCGCCTCCACAATTCGGTTGTCCCTTTGAACCTGCAAATTGGGGTTTACAATTCAGGTAGGGTTGCCATCATGGGGGTGATGTCTTATTGGTGGGCTCAAATTTCCCATTTCCCTCGATGAATTTGCTACTTAGTCTCTCGCTAGACCTTTCGTCAATCGCCTCCAATATTTTCTTTAACCTCTTAAAGTATTCGAAAATTATTATGATTATTATTCAACTTAAAAGTTTGGAATAATCTTAACCAACACTTTCTTCTTCAAGCCCCCACATTTCTTTCTTTTCCTCAAGAAAAAATGTCTCTAGCCTTAAAGAAATTACTTATTTCAGAATTTATTTTGTTTGCGTACTTCGCGTCTTACTTCAAATAAATCTGAATATTTAATAGTATTAAATCTCACTTGCTTCTCACTAAGCAATTTAATTTACACACTTATATTTGGACTCAATTCCAAATATTTCAAACACACACACACACACATATATATATATATATAATATAATAAAATACAAGTCTCCGCACTTGTTTTTATTTTCTACAAATATATATAACATACAAGTCTCACACTTGTGTTATTCTCAACAAATATAAATATATATATTATACAAGTCTCACACTTGTATTTCCTACAAATATAAATATATATATTATACAAGTCTCACACTTGTATTTCCTACAAATATATATTCATATATATATATATATATATATATATATATATATATATATACACACACACACAATATACAAGTCTCGCACTTGTATTATTTTCCATGTCATAAAGACGTCACAAGTAATCGAAATAATTATAATCTTTGCCTCATATGCAATTTCGATTACATTTATTCGTAAAATTAGCCTCCTCACACGAGACCTTTTTACTACATCAAACTTGAACACTAGCCTCAGTACTAGCTTCGCCCTTAGGTGACATGGTCATAACAGACATCTTAAAAGATTCTTAGACCCATATCCCTTTCCTACAAAGGTTCCACCCTTAAACAGGATAACCTTGTCTGACTCAAAGACAAGTGTGAACCATTTCTAGTTCAACATTGTACCACATATTAGATTCGTGTGAATCTTTGGAACATGAAGCGCCTCGTTTAGGGTCAACTCTTTCCCCGAGGTCCTCTTTAGCACAACCTTTCCCTTGCCTTCAACTTTTGAGATTGCAGAGTTTCCCAAGAAACACTGCTTGTTCTCCACAAGTTGATAGGTCGTGAACATCCACTTGTTCGCGCAGATGTGGTCGAGTAGCCCCAATGTCTACCTACCATTCGTTCGGGTTGTTATTTTAATTTTTCAGCCGCCATAACTAATTAAATAATTCACACAATTTTTATATTAGTATCGCTGAGAATTCTCAACCGAACTATTTATACAGATATTCCCAAGCCAGTGGAGGGACAAAACCTCTTTAAAGTTCACCTTTCTGCGACAGAATATTAGGTTCCCAGGCCAGTGGAGGGACAAGTCCGCTTACACTCCACCTTTCTGCGACAGAACTGTCTGTATAAATATTCTCACTTAGAATATCTTCGAATAATTCACAAGTCTCAATACTTAGAGTTATTTTCATTTTGAATTTCTTTTCAAATAATTCACAAGTCTCAATACTTAGAATTATTCTAATTATGAATTTTCTTCAAATAATTCACAAGTCTCAATACTTAGAATTATTTTCATTTTGAATTTCTTTTCAAATAATTCACAAGTCTCAATACTTAGAATTATTCTAATTATGAATTTTCCTCAAATAATTCACAAGTCTCAATACTTAGAATTATTTTGAGAATATGACATAGTGGTTCTCAAAACCGCGCGCTATTGGGAAGGTATCAATGCTTGCGGCATTGCTCTTAGTGCTATCACCCACCATATCTCTAAATAATTCACAAGTCTCACGCTTATAATTATTTAAAGTTTTCATAGCACACACTTGCAATTTTATATATTCCCACATATCTCAATTGCAATTATTTTCACTAATCACATGCTCAACATATATCACATATTTAAATTGTATCTACTCAAAAAATATGAATTTAAATATATTTATAACATGGATATATTAAGCATATTACTCAAATAATAAACTGCCGCACGTCATTTAATTACACGATAACGCATGCATTTAATAAGAATAATAGCTTGGTCAAACGGTTAGGAGCTGAGTTAAATTCGCATAGGTCCTGGGTTCAAATCCCGGACATAACGTTTTGGGCAATACATGCTCAGCATATAATTTCAGCGAATAAATAACATGATAAATATGTAACCGCCCAGTTTATTCACAAGAATCATAACGGCACATCGGTAAAGATAAAGTCTGGTCATGGAGAGGTCTCGGGTTCGAATATCAGTTATTACGTTTTAATTTATTGCAATTAAATTCGCAGAATAAACCATGCAATAAATATGTAACGGATCACATAATACACAAGAATTAATTTAGTACAATGGTAACACCAAGCATTCATAGCAGAGAGGACCAGTGTTCGAATTTTCTTTAAAACAGCATTGTGTGTCTCTTTTTTTTTTTAATTTAAAAATAAACCTGCTCTTTGAAAACAGAAACAGAGAACAACAAAGGCTACTGAAAAAAAAATTAGAACCTGACACGTTATCCTTTGAAACCACAGATTAGTTTCAACAAAAAAAATCTGGCAGAACAAAATTCAACAAACACATTTTCATGTTAGGAAAAGCTACTGGAATAAAACACTACGACACATACCGTCCAATGTTACTAAACAACAACAGAAAAGCATAATAACATAGGACTTAAACAGCTTTGACAATCACAATTAGCAGAGCAGAGATAATATGACATGCGATTAAAATAATCAACAGAAACATATAATCATGAGCAGCAAAATTATAATAAGATTATTTACATAAATCGCATAAGACATATTCTGGAAATTGAAACACTTAACGTGCAACACATAATACGGAAGAAAATAGATCTTAAGATTGTTGGGTAAGTATTGCACATAAACATGTCAATTCATAAACGTAAGCATAAGCATAAACATGAATATATTTTCAGAATACGTAAACAATTAACATATAACAAGTATTGCAAAACTGAAATTAAAATACGACAATAAGATAAATTCGACCTCTCAGCAACTGTAGAAAAATCCTTGGAGTGGATTAGACGAGTCGGAAAAATCCCGTTGAAGCATAGGACGAGTCGAAGGCTTAGCCCTCTCCCATTAAGATCTATTTTCCCGGCTACCCTTCAAGCCCTCCGTGGAAAACGACATCCCAAGGTACAACGTCTTCACACAATAAGGTAGTAAGTGAAGGACAATACTACCTTCTCATATCGGACTCGAATAGTATTTGCAGAACTCGGAAAAAAAAAATGCTCATGCTATGAGTATGCTGAAAATATTTTTGATTTTTCGATGCTTGAATTTGGATGATTTTCACAAGACTAGAGGGGCCCCTATTTATAGTTGAAAAAACATGAAACCACCACAATACATTTAAGGGGATAATTTACTCTTGTCATTCAAACCATTTGAATTTATTCAAATGTTTTTGACCACATTAAGTGTGTGACTTAATTCACATATTCAAAATAAATATGAATATTTAATCATGAATTTTATTTATTTGATTAAATAAAATTCTATCACAATTTTGGGATTAATCCCACTTGCTTCTCATTAAGCAAATTTTAATTCACACACAAAATATTTTGGACTCAATTCCAAATATCTCCAACAGATACTATGTTGAATCACGCTAAATATTGCTTATGGAATTGATTCTTTCGACGTCAGAATATAATGAAAGTTGTAATATACACTGGTGGTAAGTGGTGAGAAAGGGTAAACAATTTAGAAAAGATGAAAATCAAGAACAGTAACAATGTCAAATACCACATTTTATTTCCTAATACTTTAGAAACATTTGCTAAAGCAACAGATTCCACTGACACGTGCACTCATACTAAAACCTAGTCGTGCTTTGAAGGTGGAGGTGGGAAGTGAGTGTATTTGCATTGAATCATAATGTGAATATGCGACGTACAAAGGTGAGTGATGGGTCACAATTCGCATCTTCTGTTCTCTGTTTTTATTTCTGTCCAATAACGAAAAAGATAGCTGAAAAAAGTAAGCATATGATTCTACAAGCCTTAAAAATGGTCAAAAGGACATCGATGTGCACGTGTGGGTGAACAACTATAGAGATTGGTAAAAGTCTGATTTGTGTTTTGTTTGGTGCGAAGTACATCAAATAATTAACTATATTCACAATATTCAAATACATAAATAAGTTGTGGCATCTATGATAATCCTAGTTTCTGTAAGTATTTTTCCACAATTACTCGTACATTTAAATGTGTAATGGCTGCATTGTTTCACATATTTAAAGCGCTGATTTTGGAATGTGATGCGACAAAACGCGACCGTGAAATCTCGACACTTGATCTCCATAAGTTCTTTTTCTTTCATTTTTGGTGCTTTTATTCATCATTAAAAGGTTTCATTAGGAGAGAAATAGGTTCTTCATATATGGCGTTGCTCAGAAATTAGGATAGATGTAAATTTGAGCGCATTGTATTCAAGTTGGTTTGGGTGGTGTTTGCTAATTCTTCTAAAAAGCAGTTCATAATTTAAATTTAAGATCTAAAATCAGCTTTAAGTAAACTTGTGTTTGAAAAACTAGCTAGAAACTTTTTTTTTATACTATAGTGTTTGCAAAATAAAAAGTAATTTTGCTGATTTCTCAATGAAATGTGCAATACACATACCATATACATTATCAATATCTAAATGTGTTCGCGTAACATCTAATATAAGTAATAAAAATTAATCAGAACATTCTCATAGTTATTAATAAAAAACTCTTTATAGATATGGTTACAAGAACTACACGATAATGTTATTTATTTTAGTAGATTGATATTTTCTAATTTGTAGTAGTATGATGTAATATTTAATTACATAAAAAGCTTTCGCTTCAAATAGTCAAACTTTTATGAACAAACACAAAGAAAAATTTCATGAGAGAAATAATCACGCATATAATAAAAAGAAATATGAATGTGACAGAAAATAAGATCTTGTGTGTAAAAAAGGGAGGTTTAAATTATATTTCTTAATTATTATTAGAAATAGGAATGTTATTGGTTAATAAAAGATAAAGGGTATAATTGTACATATGCATTTAAAATAATTTAATTTTTGCTACCGTAAACTAGAACTAAGTTCATAGCAGCTTGGGGATTTTTAGCTTAAAAAGGTTTCAAACCACAAAAAACACCTTAAACGGCATAATTTAGTTAAAGGATATTTTTGACTTTTTGTTTTAAGAATTTGCAAACACATCTTACTCTCTTTATTTATTTCCTTAAAATGTTTATGTGAGACAGAAGATTCTCTTTATGTAGTATATTATTATGTTTCCTAGAATAGTTTTTAAGTAATTGCTTCAAATTGGAGGGTGTGCAAATTGTGTACGGAAAGGAACTGGGCATTCTTTTATGACGTAATAAGACTATAAGAGTTTAGTAGGTTATCCTTCGATTCTTTTCTTTGATTTAGTAGAGTCCAGATATCACCCAGTGGAAGTTGGCCCTAGAAAAGAACTGGGCATGTCATGGTCACCGGGTCCAGAATATTCACATTATTGAAAAAAATCAATGTGGTCAAAAATTTGACCATGTAAAACAAATGAAGGAGAAGAAAATATTGTCCGTGGGGCTTTAGTATACATATATATCCCATGAATTCTCATTTTTTCAGTAGCCAATAAAAGAGTCAAAAGTATAAAAGTTGTCCTTTTTGTAATTGGATCGGATGCTCTCATGAAAACGATGAAATTAAATTAGGGTACTATTCCATTTCTTTGGGGTTTACATCCGAATGGCTCACTAATTTCGGTTGGAGTATGTTCACATGGTGTGAAATCATTTCAATGTTGGTCCTTTAAAGTACTACCGTATGATTAGGATTTTTAATTTTTGCCCACTGCAAGTTAATTACATCATATTTTGCATGTTGACATGTTAGTGACCATTTAAATCGATTTGAGCAAATTTTGCTCCATGCACCTTGTGAAAACTCAGCTAGGGTTGGTTGATAGAATAGAATTAAAGCTTCCAGATTCTTTAGAGTTTTTTTTTTTTTTGAATGCAAAACTTTCATAACTTCGCAAAAAAAGAAGCTCCAAAGAGCACAGTTATTACATACTATCAGAAAAACCAAAGCAAAAATACTCCAATTAAAATTACGTTACGTCAAAACCATCGGCGTCCTCAACGGCGTTTCTAGCAAGTGCATGCGCGACCGCGTTAGATTCACGTCTCACCCATCTAAAGTAAAACTCCTTATCCCGCATCATCCTCCGCACATCATTCAAGATGTTCACAATCCGACCATCCCCCAAAGTACCATTAATAATGTCATGGATTATACTTAAGCAATCTCCCTCAAACACAACATTATTCCAACCCTTCTCCACCGCCCACCGGACCGCGTTCGCTGCCGCTAACGCCTCAAAACAGCCCGCATCCATGAGTGAGATGTAATGTCGTTGTCTCCATGCAAGCAATTCCCCATGCCTATCATGCGCCACAAGCCCAATCCCCACTTCTCCTTCCTCAATGAATTGCGCGCCATCGAAATTGACTTTAATAAAATCACCCATCGGTTTTTGCCACCCCTCCTCTTCATCACACCTCCTCCGTTGCCTCTTCTTACCATTATGAGTCTCCCACGTCCGCGAGTATACATGTGCAAATGTAGCCATCTCCATCGACTCCCGTTCTTTTTCCCCGGCAAGCACACTGTTTCTATTCCCCCAAATTGTCCAACAAACCGTTCCCGCAAGGCTACACTCCTGCTTCGTTGCTGTTGAGACCACACGCACCATCCAATCACAAACGGTCTCCGACTCCCGAATCCAAAGGTGCGATGGAATATTAGATAGCGCCCAAACTTGTCGCGACAAGGGACACTCAAAAAGTGCATGACGCATCGTCTCCTCCCCCTCATGGCAAACCACGCATGACGTCTCCGTGCAAATCCCTCGCCTCGCCAATTTCCAGCGCGTCGGAAGGATGTCCCTACAACACCGCCACAAAAACAATTTAATCTTTCCCGCACACTCAACTCTCCAGATTTTCGCCCAAGCCGCATGAGGTTCCGAACCCGATGTCATCTCCCTCCCATTACATCCCAGTCCTTGCTCAACAATCATGTGATACGCACTACGCACGGTGAAAATGCCTCTTTTTTCATAATGCCAAACCCGACGGTCCGCGTTGTTGGGATCCCCCAACGGGATAGTCAAAATAAGTTCAACATCCACTTCCCACAAGACCTCGCGCATCCTATCCACATCCCACCAGCCCGTCACAGGGTCGATCAAGTCGCTAACCAAGAGAAAAGGCTCATCCAAACTCGTCGGGGTGATCGGTTTGAAGGAGATCGGTCTAGGGAGCCACGCGTCATGCCAAACTTCAATCAACTCGCCGTTCCCCACGTGCCAACGCACCCCATGCTTCAAGACCGATATCGACTCCCATATACATCGCCACGAGAACGAGGGAGCGTTCCCCAACCGTGCGCCAAATATGTCCGAATTAGGAAAATACTTCGCCTTATAAATTTGACTCACCAAGCTCGTGGGATTCATCATGATTCTCCATGATTGTTTTGTAAGCAACGCTAGATTAAAAGCCTTCAAATTTCGGAACCCAAGTCCCCCATCAACCTTCCTTCGACACATCTTCTCCCACGCTACCCAATGAATCTTATTCTGCGCCCCACTACTCCACCAATAGTTGCTGAAAATTGACTCAATTTCCCGAATCAAAGAGTCCGGAAGGCGAAAACAGCTCATAATAAAAGTGGGAATGGATTGCATAACCGCCTTGACAAGAACCTCCTTTCCCGCCCCTGATAAAGTCTTTCCCTTGTAGCCATGTGCCCGCTTCCAAATACGCTCTCTGATGTAATCAAACAACTCCTTTTTTGATTTCCCCACCACCGACGGCATACCCAAATATTTATCATGCTTATCTGCTATAGCCACACCTAGTACGCCCCCAACTGTGTTCCTCCTCTGATCATCCGTATTTTTGCTAAACACCACTACAGACTTATCAAGATTAATTTTTTGCCCCGACGCTGCCTCATATTTCTCTAGTATACCACGAATACACCCCGCTGTGGCCACATCCGCATCACAAAATAAAAGTGTATCATCAGCAAACAATAAGTGTGACACGGCCGGCGCACTACGACAAACCCGAACCCCTTTCAGCTCTTCTCGTGCCTCTGCCTTAGAAATCATGGCTGAAAAAACTTCCGACACAAATAAGAAAAGGTAGGGGGACAATGGGTCCCCCTGCCTAATGCCCCTTTCGGGGAAAAAAACACTCGATTCCCGCCCATTAATCAATATAGAATAAGAGACTGATCTAACCCCAAGCATGATAAGTGGAACAAAATCAGAAGAAAAACCCAACTTGAGCATTACCTTCTCCAGAAAGGGCCACTCGACTCGGTCATAGGCCTTACTCATGTCCAGCTTCAGCGTCATATGGCACCGTGTCCCTGTTCTTTTATTTTTTAGACAATGGTTAACCTCAAACGCCACCAGGATGTTATCCGTGATAAGGCGCCCTGGAACAAAAGCAGATTGGGATGGAGAAATAATATTTGGCAGAATTAGCTTAAGTCGGTTAGCAACTACTTTCGATGCAATTTTAAAACACACGTTGCTAAGACTAATAGGACGGAATTGAGTCATGATATCAGGATTAGGACACTTAGGGATAAGAACAATATGCGTGAAGTTCACAGACGGATCAAGAATACGATCATTAAGAAAAGAAAGCACAAAACGAGTCACGTCAGTCCCAACAATATGCCAAAATTTTTGATAAAAAACAACAGAGAAACCATCAGGCCCTGGGGATTTAAAAGGATACATCTCTTTGAGTGCTTTTTTTACCTCGTCCGCTGTAAATGGTTGAAGTAATTGTTCGTTCATCTCCGGACTAACTCGCACCTCCACATCCCGTAACACGTCTTCAAGGGCTGCCTCAGAGGGAACAGTGGACCGAAAAATGTGATTAAAATAATCCACAGCAATTTGCTCAATTTCCCCCGGTTGTGTGCGCACCGTACTAGTCCCATCCTGAAGGCCCTTAATTTCATTCTTTTTTCGACGCTCACTAGCCCTTCTGTGGAAATATGTCGTATTCCTATCCCCTTCCCGTAACCATTGAACTTTGGCCCGTTGCTTCCAATATACTTCCTCCGCCCCCAGTAACTCCTCAAGTTCTTTGCTGAGTTTAGTCTCCTCTGCCCTCGACGCCATCGTGATGATCCCTGCTCTCAACCGCCCAATATCCCTGCGTAATTTCTCAATTCGTCGCTTCATATCCGCCCCGTCAACTCTAGTCCACTGCACCAACCCATGATGACACCCCTCCAACTTATCCTGCAACCCACGGTCCCCACCCTCCTGCCAACACCGTGCAACAACCAGTTCGCATTCAGCCTTCATCAGCCACGAGGCCTCAAACCGAAAACGCATGGGAGGACGGCCCCTCTCCTGTTGATCCGTCATTCGCATGAGTACGGCGTGATGATCAGATCTCAAAGTCACCACATGCTCAACCCGAGCAAGAGGGAACCGATCTCGCCACCCCATATCAGCGCATGCTCGGTCTAATCGCTCCCAAACCGTGTGAGGGGACGGTCGCCTATTGCACCATGTGAACCTTGGTCCAAAGAAGTCAATCTCACTAAGACCCGTGTCAACAAGAGTATCCCGGAAATTGCGCATAAGCCAATTCGCACGTCTAGGCCCTCCCTGTTTATCTTTCTGACATGAAATCTCATTAAAGTCTCCCGCGCAAAGCCAAGGTAAGGCGGAAGTACCCCGGAGGAGCCTCAGTAAATTCCATGTGCGAGTTCTGTGAGCTCCATCGGGTTCCCCGTAGAATCCAGTGAAGCGCCAGTCCAATTCGGCCCCATGACCCACCACCACCACATCTATATGATTATCCGACATGCTCAAGAGTTGAACGTCCCATTCTTTATCCCAGATTCTTTAGAGTTGTTAAACCGAATTGCTAAAATCTCCAATTTAACATTGCCGTCTGCTAAAATCAAAAGAAATCTCGTCAATTTCAGTATGTAAGTACAAATTTGCTACATCGTAGGACTTTAAAACGGATCGGCGATACTTAATCAAAATCGAGGGGTAAAAATTTAAATGAACCATGGTTTGTATTTGTGTCTTAAACTCGACTTGGATCAAATTTTAAATTAGCATGGTCGTGAGAGGACTTGATTTAATAAAGAAATTAAAACACTTACTTGTAGTTGCATAAATATAAGACAAGGAGGCAGAATTTGTTTTCTTACGTTAATAATATACTATTTGAATGGCATGGTTAAAAAAAAAAAACAGTTGGAGGAACATTACTTTTAGTCTTGTTAATTAATAAGATTTTAGAAACTTTAGGAACAACGTTCACCTTTTTTTCACTTGAAAAATTATAATCATTTCAAAACTTATTGTGGATTATTAAATCGCTTGACTGTAGCTAGCTACATCTCCACTCAACATCCATGATTCCTCGATCCCTGATTGATCACATATGTTCATATATTTTTTTATGAAGGCACCATCCAATTCCAATCATACATTTAAAATAGACCGAATATTTTATAAAATAAGAGTGCTAGGCTGCTAGCTCCATGGTCACCATCCTTTTGAGAGTTGGGGCTAGCCTATAACTTTGGGTAATTTTCATTTACCTCCCCTGAGGTTTGATGCTATGGCAAATACCCCCATGAGGTTTAAAACATTGACAAGTACCTCCCTCCATCAGTTGACTGTTAGTCAACGGTTAAATGTGATGGCAATTATGTAATTTTATACCCAATATAAAAGTATATTTCAAATTACCAATTTATTTTAATAATTTGTACATAAGTAATTTATTTTCACTATTACCATTAACTAAAATAAATTTAATTTATATATACATTTATATTTAATAATACCAGTTCATGGTAGAAACTTTATATATACATTTCAAATTATATATACAATTAAAATAGCCAAAAAAAGCAATTTAAGCTTGTTAAATGATTTGATAAAATAATAAAAAATACTAAAATCTTGTAGTGAATCAAAATCTCAATTTTGTTGATATGTTATTAACGTATTTAGTGCCACGAGTGTACAAAAATCCGCTCACTTGTCTGATCCGTCCGAAACGTCCGCACTCATACGTACGACTGCACCCGCCATGATATTTTTTTGCACATAAAGGCGGGTTGATTTCTTGATAATCCGCTCATTGTTGTCCTGGTAGTGGCTTTACTTTCTCACCGCCCACCACCGGCTCCACCCGCATATATTTTTTACTAAAAGCATTTTAAGCTATCAAACTCGGTTTTACAAAAGAAGAACGTTTATTTTGGATAATAATATTATTTCTCGTGACTTTTAGATGGATTAGTAAAAACATAATAATAAAATTATCAAATGTGAATTCAAGAGATGCGAATTACTATGAATATATTTAACTAATGTGTAAATGAGAGTGTATTGTTTTATTCCTTTATGTTTAGTATATTCGGTTGCTAATGGAAGTCTTTAAATTTTCGAGTTTGATATTCGTGCATGATTAGTATATTAAATATATATACTTTGGTTTCTCATGTATGTATATATATATATATATATATAAGTGTAGTAAATAAATATATATATTGTTGTGTATAAGTAAGTTATATATTTAAAATGCTACAATTTTGTTTTTGCGTTTTTGTGCTAATGCTTGTTTTTTATAACTTTAAAAGCATATCATTTTTTTTCTTATTACATTCTTTTATTACCTTGAAACCCCCCACCCGCTTGCCACGATCCTCCACTCGCCCAATCTAAAGCCACATAGTTTGAAAAATTGGTCACCCGTTAACCTTGGGCAGGGTGACATTTTTTGAGTGCACCCACAAAATATTGTCGATGTACACCACTATTTAATGTACATTTTGTTATTATAATTTTTTAACATATAGTTTAATATGATTGCTTATTATTGGTTATATCTCATTTTCCTTGTGAATGAAATGGGAAAAAAATTATTTGAACTTTTATAATAATTACTATTAAAATTAGAACAACTTATATACATTTTGTGATATTTTACTTCAATCCTTCTCTGATTTTAAGAAAATAAAAGGGAAAAAAACGAACTATACCCATCGTTTAGCCTCTTTTACGAAACTATAGGTCTATACCCAACCTTTGAACTTTTGCAATACTATACCCAACCTTTGTAAATCGTAACTATGTTATACCTAGACTAATTTTCCGGCCAAAATTGGGAATTTGCAGGGGTAAAATCGGTACTACACTCAAAAATTAAAAAAATTAATAAAAAATAAGAAAATTCACCGCGATTCGCAGCGGTGTTGCTGCAAATCGGCGGGGTGGGGGTGGGGGTGGGGTGGGGGGGGGGGACGGGGAAGGAGGGGGGGTCTTTTTTTTGTTTTTTCTTATTTTTATTAATTTTTTTTTATTATAAATAAATGAAATGACTATTTTGCCCTCGTGCAAATCGGATTGCTGATGTCACAATATCAGAATATGACACTTTTTGGCCGGAAAATTAGTCTAGGTATAACATAGTTACGATTTACAAAGATTGAGTATAGTATTGCAAAAGTTCAAATGTTGGGTATAGTTTCGTAAAAGAGGCTAAACGATAGGTATAGTTCGTACTTTTTCCCAAAATAAAAAATAACTTCTTTTATAATTCTAGTTCTTAACAAAAAATGCACATATATCACATGATATTTATTTAAACTATTTTAATGGTAAATAAATGAATTAAATACAAATTATTAAAATGAATTGGCAACTTCAAATATATTATAATATTGTTGTGCTCTAAAATTACATAATTGTCATCACATTTAACCTTTGACTAATGGTCAACTAATGGAAGGGGGCACTTGCCAAAATTTCAAACCTCGAGTGGATATTTGCGAGAAGGTCAAACCTCAGGGAAGGTGGATGAAAAATACCCCTATAACTTAGTTTGATATATGTATGCACTTGGCAGTTAGTACCAACCTGATTAAAATAACCATGGAATGTAAGCACATAATCTACAGCGTCATTACTATTATTATTATTATTATCAAAGATTAAAATAACCGAAAAGCGCTAATTATTTAATCCGTGAGTGTTGGAATCACCATATTTTATTTAATCTGATTCATATGATATAAATCAGGAAGGCTCCTTGCGACGTACTCTCTCCACTTAATAATACTCACGACAGACTGTCAGACTCCATTGATTTTGTTCAGTTCATTAGTTGATTTTCTTTTCATTTTACTATCAACATGCCATCGACTGTCGCAAACATTATACTGTTTCATTTACCTAATTTCTGATCTTGTCGTCAACAAGCTGTTCTTTTGATTAGAAATCCTTATATCAACTTTGCTAGTTTGGATGGCCTTGGACCCTTGGTAGATAATCACGCGAAAATCCTTGTATTGATTATTCGGCAAAATGACGATTTGGGATGATAAAAGTATAACAAGTCTAATATTAATAATAGTTAATAGTTATTGCTACATATATACAGTAAGGGCCGTCACATTATAAAATATAAGGGTTTATTCCACCAAACCGCCTAAATTATAGGCACTTTATGCAAAGAAGGCCAAATTTTTTATTTTAGACCAAGTGAGATCTAAACTTTGTAGTTTGTGCGAATTGTCATATTTTTCACTTTTCAGTGATTTTTCGACCAAAAATTGTCGAAAAAATTATTTAAAATTTGACTAGAATATTGCCCTCGTCGAGATGGTTTCGAAGGTGGTGATGTTGTTGCAAAATTCAAAATTATAACGTGAGAATTTTAATTTAAGTTCAATACACTTAAATTAAATTTTCTGTGTATTGCCTTTGAATTTTGCGACACCATTACCGCCATCGACATTGTTTCAACGAGAGTAAGATTCTAGTCAAACTTTAAATAATTTTGTTAGACGATTTTTGGTTGGGAAATTGCCAAAAATGGGGTAATATAATTCGCACATATTACCATAGTCATAGTTTAGACATCACTGCGGCTAAAAACAAAAATCTGACCTTCAACCTATAAAGTGGCCATAGTTAGGAGGTTTGATGGTATAATTCCAAAACATAAAGATAATAAACCAATGAGAGATGGAGCGTGGGGTTGTAGAAAGTCGAGGGGAATGATCATTATCTGATGGGCGCTATTATGATTTATATATATATATATATATATATATATTCAGCCATGCAGCATTTATACCAACTTTTATCACTAACATGCCATTTAAATTTAGCAGCACAGAAGCAAAATTTGATGCCTAATTTGTCGTAAATATCCATAACGGCGGGTTGAAATTCGTTTCGATCATGATTCATGAGTCATGACTGCTGTGTTAGGAATATTTTGTCATGTAATGAATCTTTCGTTAAAAATAACATTCTTTTTGCGATTAGGCATAATACAAAAGGCATGGCTTTTGTATATACCTCGAAAGAGTTGGTAATAGTTATTTTATATTTTGGCCCTTTCAATTAACTCAAAATGTACATCTGTCCAAGAATCGAACTATATATTCCTCGCTCAGGGTTCCCCTGCCCCACCACCTAGCTGCTGGTTGCACCCTCGGAATATAATACAGTGGTTATGTCTATTATATACGTATATATATAATTATAATTATACACGAATTGAAGGTACAAGTATTTGACAGCGTATTTTGAAATAATGCAAGCTACAAAAGAGAATAAATATTAATGATAATAAAAAGATGTCGGAAGACTTGCTATTTTTTTCCATGAACATTCATGCTTTTCTGATTATATTGTTAGTACAAAAATCGTTTCTAAGTTTTTGTAGGATCAATGTTGTCGGCAGTTCCATATATATGGTTTTAATTTAGGAACTTTTGTGTGTCCTTTGAACCTTTAAGTTTTAACAATTTATTGGAAGTTTTCATTAAAGTAATCATAGCGCATATAGTGTAATTTCACGCGCTAGAAATTCTTGGTCATATTATAATTTTATTAGATAGTTAATTTTATTTGTGATATGCTGCTAAGCGCTTTTGATTTCCCTTTTCGTTTTTTGAAACAAAATAATAATTCAGTCACGAAAATGGTAAAGTTTCAAATCGAAGTAGTAAGTACATCTTAATGGCTTAATCTTATATCTTATTGCATGTAATCTAATAAAATCAATATAAGATTGATAATTGAGTTTCGATTATTTTCTTTTTGATCTTGTACTTTAGTCAAGCAACTCCGATCCTTGTAATAGCATCTTAATATTAAGAAAGAAAAAATTCGTTCTCAGTTTGTAAATCATCACTTTCTTTTCATCCTATATTAAAGATGGCCTTGGTGTAAAAGTTGTGAAATCCTGAGTAAAAAGAGCAACACCACACACACACACACACACACACACACACACACAATCTTATTATATTACGGGCAAGTCATGGACTCTTTGATTGGACATAAAGAATGATACCCTTTTGATAATCAGATAAAAAATGATACCTAAATTGTCTGATATGATATGAAGTTGTTGATGAGCCAACTTGATTATTTAATATGGCAGGATGATTATTTTAATCAAAAGTAGCGCATAATAGTACATATATACATGCATATTTATTCATAAAAATATTCCATGATTATGGAAATCATAACTGAAAGGTTACCACGAAATATTACTTCGAGTATTTTAGCAAAAAAAAACACTAAAACAGAAAAAGAGTATACATTCTAGTGTGCTCTCTCCGTTGAGAAATAAGAGAAGAATTTTTTATCTTTTTTTTTTTGGTTTTCTTGTATATATTGGAAGAAATAAGAGAAGATAATAAGTCTAATAAAGTAAAGAGGCATAATCTAAATATCTAATAATGCACGGATGGTCCATCAATTCATGGTCGATCGGGACACATTGATATTTACATTTCTTATCAACTGATAAATAAAGATTTGGATCCCTCTATAATTGTGATTTAAGACTCAATTACTAGATTATCCCCTTCCTTCATTTTCTGGAAATAAACATTAATTTCTTCTCAATATTTGAGTATGTTTTAGTCTTTTCCAGTGTATAATTTTGACATATATCTATTCTACACGTCTTATGCAATTATATTATTTTTGTCACTTTTCTTTCTTAACAAGTTATCATCTATCTTGCAATTAGGGGTGTGCATTTGGATCGGATCGGATTGGATCGAATCGAATCGAATTGAGGCTGGAAGTCGATTTCGATCCGATTCGATTCGATTCGATTTCGATCATTTTTTTTCTTATTTAATTTAATATCAATAGGACCAACTACAACATTCAAACAGAGTTACTAAATTGCAAAATTCACTTTTATATGGTTCTCAATCACATTTTTTGACACAAAACACAAATAAATTATAAAATATACACTTTCACAAATTAATTTTCATCACTTTATACTTTTCATTCACCAGACTATGCACTGGCTTATAGAGAAAATTTCGCATAATGTATGCACTGACTTATCAGCAGCTTCATTCAAGGTTACTCCAACACTCCCAATTTTGATCAATGTCAATATCACCAACATCATCAGTTTCATTTGAAGTTATGCCTTTACTCCCAACATCGACCACAATATCACCAACAAGCAACAACAACACCTTCAGCTCCAATCAAAAGAGTTTGCTCTTGACAATTGTATACGTTTCCCAAAGACAGAAACGTGGCCTTCAAATGGACTAAGGAAAAGATGTTAGGTAGGTGTATATATAAAAATATAATATTAGCATTATATATAAAAATATCTTAGTAGCATCTTAATAGGCTTAGCATTATAGATAAAAATATAATATTATATACTATTATATATTTATTTATTTTTAAAAAATAAGATGAGTATTCGATCCGATCCGATTCTCAGCCTCTAAAATCGAGGATCGAATCAAAGGGGGGTTCGATCCTAAGACAAAAATCAAAAGTCGGATCAAACATTCGATCCGATCCTCGGATCGGATCATCATTCGATCGATTTGTAGCCGATTCGATCGATCTGATTCTTTTTGCACATCCATACTTGCAATTAGGATAAAAGACAACTTAAATATTAATTGAAAAAGTTCTAATATCGTAATAAATTTAAAACAAAATTTGGGCCAGAGAAAATTGTGAAATACACATTGCTTAACTTGGATTATCTGGGTAACTAAACTGTCTAGATCATTAGACCCTATATCTTTAAAAGAAAGATAAAAAATGAAAATAATATTGTGATCTGTTGCTTCGGATGCAAAATTAGCAAAATCGTCAGCACCTCTAGAAAATAAGTGGAATTATATTGCTCGCGTTTTAAATCTCAAAGATTGGATTTGATTTCAATTAGTGAAATTTTATCGGTAACACTTGAGAAAATATACGAATATCACATTTTTAGGTTAAAACTCTTTTTTTTTTTTCAGTTTGTGTCATTCTAAAACGTGACTTTTATAAAGATGCTGTGAAATTATCAGTTACCTTTTTCTCAATTAAGATCTTAAAAAAGAATTCATTTACTATGCGTGGTGGACGAAAGCGCATGGAGTTTTTACTGCCTAATATAATAGTTAGCAAGTTATTATCAACCGTAGTATGTCATGTCACCACATTTATTTGATGTTGAATATACTCTCACTTAAATTTAATATCTTTGAAGTAATCTATTTTAAAGAAGAAAAGAGTGAAACGTCAGAACATCAATTAGGTAGGTGCATGTAGCTTAGTTCGAAATTGAAAGAATAATTAGTGATATATTAGAGACACATAAGAACTTCTTAAGTAATATATAGTGATAATAATAAATTTTATTCAGAAATAATATTATGGGAACAATTTAATTCATTCATGTGATGACAATAACTACAAGGTGGGCGAACAACGTAAAAAAGTTTTAACTTTGGATAGCTTGCACTTAAACAAAATACACGGTGAAAGTCAGACGACTACACAACAAAGTTATCTGTTATTTATTTTGCGTTCACTATGTTGTAGACGTCACCTTATTTATTAATGGTGAACGCTTAATGGGACACGTAGACCTCACCTTATTTTTATCAAAATATAAGCAAAATATAATTTGAAATTGATTTTTTATTACAATAGTAAGAATAAGAAAATAAAAATAAAGACAAGAAAACGCCAAAAAAGGTGAAAAAGATCGGCGGTTGCAGAGACGGTGGCCATTGGCGGAAGATGAAAAGTCTCCTTCACATTGCCTGACTGGCCCCACCTTTGCTTTGCATCCCCATTTACGCATTAATAACATTTTCTAATTACACAATTAATTAATCACAAATTCTCCATTAATTCTAATCCACATTTCATTTATTTCTTTTCAGATTTCATGCAACAACAACTGATCTAATTTTATATTATTATTATTATTATTATCCAATTCTGCCCCTACTCTGTTTCTTCAACAACCACCACCCCTCCATTACCATTCACCTTCTCTTCCCATCAACCAACATATTTATATATGTGTTTATATATATATAACGTATTTATATATTTACGTAGACCAGAGAAAAAAACAAAGGGTGGAGTTTGCAAATAAACGTAACTTACCTTATTCACAACTTTTTTGTGTAAGAATTAACAAGGTACGATGTTTTTTTTTTTTCCTTCTGTTTTTGTTTTTTATTGTCATGTGTAAATTTGTGTCATAAACTTTCAGTTATTGTTATGCTTGTAAAACTGCTGGAGGGAAAAATGTTTAATTTGATCAGATTACTGATATAAATTGCATGATATGGACTCGACAGGGGATTTTTTTTTTTTACTATATGCATTACCTCTTTATTCATATTTATGGGGTGTTAGGTTAATTCTTGTTTGTTACATGAATTTCTACTATTGCATGAGAATCTGAGATTGCTTTAATTGATTTTGATGTATGTAGTGAAAAAATAAACAAGTCCTTTCACTTTTTACTTGAATGTATAGTATGTGCTGATATTGTTCATGGCAGTTATCAATATCGTATAAACTAGTTTCTTTATTGTTTGGTGCTTATTTACACTATTGCAAATAGAATCTTAGATATTGCTTTAATTTTCAAGCTAGCAGTGCGTCTTAATGCCTGAATACATCATGAACGGATCAAAAGGCGATAACTTTGCGCAAGAACCAGAGGGACATTACATTCCACGTAAAGCGATTCTAGCTGAGAACTCACCAAGGAGCCCTTTGAGCACACGCAGCCCGCCCTTGAGCACAATGAGTCCCGAGAGTGACTCCCTTGATCTCGCCTTTGCTGGTATTGTCAACACCTCAATTGCTCAGCTTTACCAAAATGTCTACGACATGCAAAGCTCGGATCAATCACCGTCAAGGCGTAGTTTCTTGTCGTACGGTGAAGAGTCGCGCATTGATTCTGAGCTGCGGTTCTTTGCTGGTGGAGATTACGGGATGGTGGAGATGAAAAAAGAGGTGGTGCCAGACCAAAACGGAGAAAAAAGAACTACGGTTGTTGGAAAAGTGTCTACAAATGGAAGTCCTGGGGAGAAAAATAAGATCCAATCTGAGTCCCTTCGAAAGAGCATTTTAAGAAGTAAAACCGTTAACGGTAGACCTCCAAATGGGAGGCAAAGTGTGAAGGGATTCAAAAAGTTTGGGCCAGTGTCTTCAACAAAGAACGAGAAGAGCGTTCCTTTAGTTGGGACCAATGAAGATGGCGTTGAAGTAGGATACTTGGGACCTTATCTACTGAAACAGGCGAGAGATGTGATAGCATCGGGTAATAATTCCCAAAAGGCTCTTGAGTTGGCACTTCGAGCAATGAAGTCTTTTGAGGTTTCTGGAGGAATCAAACCCGATTTGGATTTCGTTATGTGCTTGCATGTAGTGGCAGCGTTATACTGCCGAATGGGGCGTCACACTGAGGCGATTCCTGTTCTTGAAAAATCGATTGATATTCCAGTGATGGACTTAGGCCAAAATCACGCTCTTGCTAAATTTGCCGGTTGCATGCAGTTGGGAGATACTTATGCAATGCTGGGTCAGATTGAAAATTCTATACTTTTATACACCGCAGGTTGGGAGATTCAAAGACAAATTTTGGGAGAAAAAGACGCTCGATTTGGGGAGACTTGTCGGTACTTAGCTGAAGCCCACGTTCAAGCTATGCAATTTGATGAGGCAGAGAAGCTTTGTTTGATGGCTCTTGATATCCATAAAGAAAACGGATCCTCGGCTTCTATTGAAGAATCGGCCGATAGGAGACTCTTGGGACTTATTTGTGATGCCAAAGGAGATTATGAAGGTGCACTTGAGCATTATGTTCTTGCAAGCATGGCCATGGCTGCCAACGGTCAAAACTCAGAAGTCGCTGCCATAGATTGCAATATCGGGGATTCTTACTTATCTTTGGCACGATATGATGAAGCTATATTTGCTTATCAGAAGGCTCTCAATATGTTCAAGTCGAGTAAAGGGGAAAATCATTTGTCAGCCGCTTCTGTTTTCGTTCGTTTGGCTGATTTGTACTACAAGATAGGAAAGTTTAGTGAAGCCAAATCGTACGCTGACAATGCTCTTCGAATTTATGCAAAGCCAATTCCTGGAAGCCGTCCAGAAGAAATTGCAAGTGGTTTGGTGGAAATTTCTGCTATATTCGAGTCTATGAACGAACACCAACAAGCACTAGAGTTACTGCAAAAGGCTGTGAAAGTATATGGTAATGCTCCGGGACAGCAGAGTACGATTGCAGGGATTGAAGCACAGATGGGGGTTTTGTACTATATTTTGGGAAATTATGTTGAGTCTTACGACTATTTGAGGAATGCTACTTCAAAATTTCGTGCGACTGGAGAAAAGAAATCTGCACTCTTTGGAGTTGCTTTGAATCAAATGGGGCTTGCTTGTGTCCAACTCTTCATGATAAATGAGGCTGCTGGTTTGTTTGAAGAAGCTAGGGGTATATTGGAGGTGGAATGCGGACCGTATCATGCTGATACGTTGGGCGTTTACAGCAATCTTGCAGGCACATATGATGCAATGGGCAGGTAACATCAGATTTTCAAAATGTATTATTTATCCACAATATGTTATGATATTATCCTTTTTAGGCTTTAGCTTTGATATTGTTATTGAATATTCACAGATGTGAGAGTAAATAATATGTGTCATTTCAACTGTCTTTTAGTATCTGTTTTTTAATATTTGAACCTGAGGGACCTTATCGATGTTTGCTTAAGCTTTTCTATTATTGAATTTGTGCAGGACTATTGATGCAATCGAGATCTTGGAGTACGTCGTGGAGATGCGCGAGGAGAAGCTTGGAACGGCGAATCCTGAAGTGGAAGATGAGAAATTTAGGTTGGCTGTGTTACTAAAAGAAGCTGGTATTGTCAAAAACAGAAAATCAAGGTCACTGGAAGCTCTACTTGACAAGAAGTCTTACAATGTCATTATGCATGACATTGAGGTATCATAAAAAAAGATCACATGTTACTGTCTTTTTAATTACTTTGTTGTTGGTTCTTTATCAAATGTAATAGTATATTTAGACACTTTTATAGTTCATGTGTCTATTGTATAGTGATAAGATGTCTCTATTGTATAGATGAGAAAAATGAGTATGTTGTGCCTGTTTTTGTAACTTGGTTTGAGTTTTACTCCATTTTATTTGATGGAGTTGATGAGATATCTTTGTCTGGTGTATGTTGCATGTTTTTTGTGGTTTGATAATGTAAAGATGGAATTTCATTTTCACCTTGTTGTTGGTGATTAATGGAAGTTCAACTGCATTCTTTCACAAATTAACACCGTGATTTGGGTGTAATCAATTGCCAATGACTAACTCACAACTCCATTTCTGCCGTTCATTTGCATCTCTAACCAAGCTAACATTATTCCCATATTGTGTCAATAACATCTCTTGCTATGGCATCATTTGTTTTATATTTTATTACACCCTTTTAACAAAAAATATATATATATATACTTTATTACACCCTTGCATAAGTAGAATTGTGGAAGTTTTTTTAATGTTTTTTTGTCAAACTACAAGGGCTAATAAATTTAAGAATCGTGACACTGTAATAACACATCAAAATCATGCATTCTACAAATGTTTTTGTTTGGTTTAAACTTTAAATTGATGTTCTAAACTAATTACTTATGAAAAATATATATAAAAAGGAAAAAAATAAACTCTCCTAATTTCAACCTATGATACACGAACACGACACGACATAAACACGACGATATGAAGTTTCTTTAACAAAATGCGCGTGGAACATCACACAGTAACATGACACGAACACGTGTGATTTTTTGAAGTGTTTGTGCATCGTAAATTCCGACTAATTTGAGGCCCATTTTATCACAAGCCAAAATGGGGTTAGAGGCCCAAATATATATCACGTGACAGATGTCACGTGAGCCTGTTCACTTTCTAATGGCGCCACGTCACTTGATTCAGCTGCAACTCTTCTGTAGAAACGGTCATGGCGAGAGAGATTTTTCCGCTTCAATACCAACAAAACTTCGCACTCTCTTTCCAAACGTCACTTCATCAAAATACTTCACTATCTTTCTTTTTAGAATATATTTAATTCTACAAAAAAAGAAGAAGAAGTTAAATTCGAATTTAATCGGAAATGGGGAATTTGTGGTCCGCCGTTGAACCGCCGCCTCCGCCGCCGATGGTGCTGGTGCCGCCGCTGTTCGATTTTCCGCCTCTCGCCGCACGAACTAGGTTTAAATTGATTTATAATTTAATTTGTAGGTCAAATTTCGTTTATTCAGTTGGTGGTGTGATTAGTGTTGTTACTTACCAATGCAGAATGCTGGAATCGTCGTACAACGTGTTGTTTGGGAACCTGGCGTTGAGATGCCTCTTCGACGATTATTTCGAAGAAGCGAGGCATTTCAGTACGAGGATTATGCTTAAGCCGATTGATGATCCGCATGTCGATTTGATTGCAACTGTATCCTTTTGTCTTGTGTTTGATGTTTGCCTAGTTTGCGATTAGGTTATTTGTTCTGTTATAGAATTGTGTGATTTGTTGCGATATGTTGTTGATCGTTAATTTGGAATGCTTAATAATAGTCCACGGTTAGCATGCGAAAAACGGAATGTGTTTGTGAGGTTCTCAATGTAATAACTAAGTTGCATGAGCGTGTCTTCGTCTTTAATTGTTAGTTTTACGAAGGATATGGAAATGGTGGTGGCGGAAGGATTTAGGATTGTTTTGGAGTAGGAAGTATGGCGTGATGGAAGTAAAGATTAGGCACCTATACGATTTGCGGTAGATAATTGTTGGAAGTAATTTATATACATTTTCAGTGTTCCTTAGCCTGTTCAGGTTTCCGGTCCACTTGATCACAAGCCTGAGGAGAAAATTGTTGGAAATGCACAGTTCCGCTGGCAAAGGTTTAGGCGTTCATTTTTATTGTTAAAAGTTTCATTGTGCATATTGATTGTTCGGATGGTATTCATTTAAAGATCTTATTTTCTGTAGTGATGTTGATGATCCTCATACATTCGTCGATCTTTTTGTATCAAACACCGAACCGTAAGAACCAACTCTTGTATGTACATTCTTTATCCGCAGCAAGTGTAACAGATAGTGACTCCTACGTATTTTCTGTATGTGGTCCCATCCAGTGTCTTACTGATGAGGTCTTGTGCATACTATCCAAAATTTGGCCTTGGAGCATTTGGTAGCTTCCCACTTCTTATGAAGAACAGGTCACTTCCTGCTTCTAACTCAAACAGTGATATTAAGAACCAACGGGGTATTCTTTGCCACTTATGTTTCTGTGATGTTTGATCATACAGAATAACTTCTGAAGATTATGGCGTTATGGGTTTGAGATATGGCACCTCTAATCTCTCTGTTGGAGCTACAGTTCTTCCTTTCTCTTGTATGTACCTTTAAGTTAGATTTAATCTTTAAGGTTGAATGCCTGACGAATTAAATCAGGCGTGCGTGTTTCCTACAATCATCATAAAACATGTGCCAGTTACATGCAAAGGCATGAAATTAATTTTTACCTTTACCTTTGTCTATTCTATACAGCTGGAGATGCTCTCCCCAAAAATGCATGGTTGGTAAGCAAGATGGGAAGATTAACTGCTGGAGCGCAATATGAACCGAAATGTATGTATTTTTGGTAGCAGTGTTTCATTCTTATTTCCCCTGAATTCTCTGAAAAACATTATTCTCCAATAATAACATAGAAAGACCTGATTCCAATTGCTTTGAAAGAAGCAAATCATTTCAAACTTTTCTGATTTATAGGGGGGAAGTATGTTCTTTATGTATATATCTTCGACGAGGGAGGCTTATAACAATTATTCTTGATGAACTTTGTGTAGTTGGGAGCAAAGATGGAGCAAGTTACAAAAACTTAGCAAATTGGAGCTGTGCAATTGGTTACGGGCTAGGATCAGGCAGTCCATTGAGCCCATCATTCAATTTCGGACTTGAACTTTCTAAAAACTCGCAGGTTCTTACCTTGAAGTTAGAGTCCATTCAGCCTTATCATGGTGCAACCTCTCTTTCTCTAAGTCTCCTTCGGATTCGTTTCTTAACATATATCATCAAAACTACTTCTGTGAGGACTGAGACCAGAAATCTAACTATATAAATCTAACTATATTGTATCTACTGTGAAACTATTGGTGGTAAATTTTGAAATTTATGAATATTACCAATCCCCTTTTTTTTTGCGTTCCATTTTACTGGATCCATAATGCCCACATATAAAATTAACGAGTTTTGGGTGTCACCGTAGATGAATAAACGAATTGTAGATGCTACTGTAACTTATATTTCACATATATCAGCTCACTGTGCAATCAGTTGTTTCAAAAGTTTTATCTCCTGGGAGGATCACAGAGGGTTTTAAAGATGTAAATGACTTGTTTTGCGTTTTGGTGATACTTATTCTTCTGGTTACACATAATTGATGCATATGGAGAAAAAAGTACAAATAATTTGACCGCCATCTACATCTAAAAATCCTTCTTTGCCTGCCTCGATGTTTTTCTCTTATAACGTTTCTCATGTTATGAATTGCTAATGTTACCTCAACATCTGACCAGTGTTTAACTTGTTTGCCAAATATCTGCAGTTCATTGCTTCTTTCTATCAACATGTGGTTGTCCAAAGACGGGTATCTCCCTCCTCTCTCTCTCTCTCTCTCTCTCTCTCTCTCTGTGTGTGTGTGTATATATATATAGGTGTTTATGTGTGTTTGTGTATGTGAGCCTGTCTTCATGCATGCGTTTGTGGTTGTGGATTTTTTCCTACTCAAAAGAGAATCATCCTGAACAGCATGTTAAAAAAAGTTAAGAGATTGCTCATTCTTGATGTGTCCGCACGTATACTGTTATACATGCACAATCAACTGCCAGTGGAGTGTAGTTTATTACACCTTATAAAGAATATGACTGACTCATTGCTATCTTTTTTACCTATGAATAGTGAAGAAGAGGTTTCTGGACCATTCATCATCTGAAAACTGAGATTTTGACCCGATATTGTAGATGCATCTGTGATTTCAATTGATAAACATTCTCTTAGTAATTTTCTGGTTTAGGAATTATAAACTCCTGGAATGCACTTGTTCTACATAATATTACTTTGAGAAGATTAAATCCTGGTCAAACTTTCTTTAATCTTTTTCCCAAAATATTTTCACAGTGGTGACTTGCTATAATATGTTTAGGATTGGGCTGGAAGACATTTCTGACAATAATTAATTTCTATAATGGCAGGTGAAAAATCCACTGGAGGAAAACGAAATTGTTAGAATCACTAACTACATCGATTTTGGTTTTGAGCTACAGACAAGGTATTTCCATCTATTATCTGTACGTTAATGCAATACAACCGATCTTATTCAGAGCCTAATGTATTCAATGCTTCTTCTGAAGGGTTGATGATGACAAGTCAAATAATATAAATGATTCCACTTTTCAAGCTGCGGCATCTTGGCAAGCCAATAAAAACTTCTTGCTAAAGGTCACAATTAAAGACAAACACTTAATTCAATTTGTAATCCCTTGACAAATTTTGTTGATAACATGCTGCTTGTCATTTCTTCAGGCAAAGGTGGGGCCACTCAGCTCATCAATTGCTTTAGCTTTCAAATCATGGTGGAAACCTTCTTTTACCTTCAATATTTCAGGTACATCTGATGAACTTTCTCAAATAGGTCTATGGAAAATATCATACTTACAATTGTATTTATGTAATTCCCATCTCATTAAATCTGCATTTCAGGTATGCATATAATGTGGGATTAATTATGTTTACATCTCCTTATGTCAGTTCTATTTACATTCCTCGCCTAAAGTTAAAATATTACCAAAGCATTCTTCGAATTTATAAAATTATCGCAGATAGATCCATATAATTACAGAGCGACTCCACAATGTTGTCGACTCAACTTTTCATGTTTTCTTCCAAGCCAGAGACCAAGGGTCAATGTAGTTTTCAAAATTTAAGCGAAGTTTTTATTATATGACTAAAATGTCAGTGTAAGCTTATTTGGAAGAACAATACAGTTATCCAGTAGACCGTTTGTCTCTGCTTTGTTGTGATCAATACTATTGTAGCGTCTCAAAATATGTTCACCTCCATCCCGGTATTAGTTTGCACATCATATACTGAATACATAACGAGATCAAATCACGCCATTTCTTGGGCACTAACCCACTGTTGGGTTTGCAGCTGTGAGAGACCGCACCAAGAGAGAAACAGCGTATGGATTCGGTATTCGTGTTGACAATATCAGGGAAGCAAGGTTAGAGCTCAGATCCATCTCTGGTTACTTCTTACTTCCGTCTTAATTATAATAAATCTTCATCGGTCTGTCATACATATTGCTCCATTTACCTCCCTACTTACATATGTCGTCCTTCTGCCCTACTACTCTATGCAGTTACCAAAGGGCAGATCCCAACTTTGTAATGTTGACACCAAGCAAAGAGCATCTAGCAGAGGGCATCCACTGGAAAATCGGAACTAGACCAGTGCTGCAGTCCGATGTCAATTCTGGAAATTTTGATGGCGTGCCTAAAGAACTCAGGCCCTTGAATAAAATTTTGTAATCTCCTAGAAAATTTCCACTCCGGATAACTTGCATTAACTTCTTAAAGTTTTGTTTATTTCTCATATATTGGGCTATACTCGAAAATTGTTAATGCATATCAGTTTTGGGATGATTCTCCCTGCTAGATTTAGCCCCTAAAGGGGTGAGGGGGGGGGGGGGGGGGGGGAGTATTCAGCCGTATAATTATGACATGCAGCGGACGTATAATTATGACCCCCAAAACTAGAGTCCGACGCAGCGGACGACGCAATAGGTAAGCTAAACTTTCTACTAAGAAACGAGCCAACTTTTTCGGGTGGATGACCGAGCATGTCATGCCAACAACGAACTCTCGTACATTCTCCAACCAACGTCGAGATTGAATCACGTCCAAAAACGGGTAACGACACATGATACACACCATCCACACACGCCCCACGAAACAGTTTACTCCACGTACGACAATCCTTGACAACAAAGTGAGAAGAGAAAAACTCAATAGATACACCATTAGTCTTAGTAAAACGATGCACAGATAAAAGATTCCTTTGAGAAGACGGAACACACAATATATTGCCAAGGGTAAAAGAATGATCATGAAGAGTAACTTTAGAAGAACATGTGTGAGTTATAGGTAAACTTGTACCACCAGCAGTGGAAACCTCAGGACCATCATACTCAAAGTGAAGAGCAAGATTGTTGAGGTCAAAAGTGAGGTGGTGAGACGCACCAGAATCAGCAAGCCACTTAGTACGTGGCGAATCCGAGGAAGGGGGAGACCCAGCAAAATTAGCACTAGGCATGGGGTAATGACGACACGTCCGTGCCCCATGACCGTTGATACCACATAGTTGACACGCGATAGGGTTTCGGGTGTGTGGTGGCTGATATGGGCCCAGGAGAATGGGCTGAAGGTGCGTAACCCTGAGGCGGACAAGCACGGCCGCGATTCGGTTGACCGTTTGAATTCCTATTGCGCCCCCTATTCTGAGGATTGAACTGTGGTTAGTAGGGTTGAGTGACGACAGGGTTTGCGGTGACAACAACAAATGAGTGCTCATCATCAATGCGACAAAGGTATGATTCTTGACTAACAAGAAGATCATGCAATTCAGCAAATTGAATGGGGTGCTCACGAGCACGGATTGGACCAGCAATGTCGCGGTAGAGCGAGCCGAGGCCATTAAGGACATAAAGGGTGATGTCATCATCCTTAACGGGGCCATCAATGGCAGCAAGTTCATCGGATTTGGACTTGATGGACTGAAGGAACTCAGAGACTGAACGATCACCTAGCTTCATGTTGTTCAGTTCATCCTTCAGTTGCATAACACGGGAGCGAGAATGACTTGCGTAGACACGTTCCAAATCTTCCCAAACCCCTGCAGAGGATTCAGCGAAAGCAACTAACGTGGAGATTTCCACAAAGACAGAGCCAACTAAGGTCGTGACAAGCAATAAGTCTTGACGCGTCCACAAGGAGTACACCGCACGTGACTCCGGTGTCTCACCCAACGGTGGACAAGGGTGAGAACGATCCACAAATCCAAACAACCCATAACCGTAGAGAAGATGACGAATTTGACAACGCCATGAAGGATAGTTGGTGCCAGTGAAACAGATGGGGATTTGGTTGGAATTGATAGGGATCAACGCAACACCACCGGAAGAGGGCCCGTGAAAGGGCAGAACGGGGTGGCGACAGGGTGTCGGCCGAGGCGGCGAGGCCGAAGGTAACGCTGTTGGCAACCTTGACGACGGAGCGTGTAGGTGAGCCCGATCGAGACATTAGTTAGGATCGAAGAGAATCTCGTGAGAGAATTAGGTCTCTTGATACCATATAAGAGAAATATTTGGAGGGAATAATTCTTTCATTTAACACAATGGTGCTTATAGTAACTTACAAGGGTAATAACGTAAATAACTAATTACTAAATACAAGCTACTTAATGATACAACATAATAATAATAAAATCTTCTAATAGCATTGACAAAGAATCTGGCAAATTCTGTGCGGCCGTATAATTATTTTTGATTCATATCTCATAATTTTCAAGCTATTTCCACGTGTGAGTGAGTTTTGCTAAACATTTCAATCTTTGTGCTATATAACATTTTTCATACGAGTTTGTCTCTCTTACACACTAATAACTTTTTTATAAACCCCAAAAAATATAATTTCAGGAATTTATTTTAAAAAGGGAAAGAGAATCTGCAAGTCCATGTCCTACGAAAAAACGAGTCTTTTCCAAAGACCAAAAAGTAAAGCAAAAGAAAGGATTTTTTGGTGCATTTATATAAAAGCTTGTAGTAATCAATAAAGACAAAAACATAAAAGCCTCTTGAGTCTTCAACCAGAAGATCAATTAAAACATCTCTGGTGAATCATTCAGGTGGTATCAAAAAAAAAAAATTCAGGTGACCAGACTCAAATTTAAAGCATAAAGTATGAAACATGCTAATATCACTAGAAACTGATACTTGCTTATTAATGATAAGCTGAGTCTCCATCACCTGGTTATTTTTTGGTGTGTTTTTTTTTTTCTCGAGAAAATCATGAAAAAGGATGAAAATCCCAATCTTTATCGGAATATGTAGAGAGGTGCCCCAAGATTCTGGTATATCTTATAACTCATGATGAAATAAGCAAATGGCATGTACCAATCACACAGTAAGTACCTAAAACGTACTTGGTTACAGCAACACAAGTACCAATCACATTTAGTAAAAATGAGAGATATTAGCAACAAATTCTTTTTTTATTGACTAGTTATAATTAGCCTTTGGTACGAATGTTTATACTCAATACCACTTTCTTTAGTACAACTTGTTTGTACCAATTTGTAAGTAGGACTTTCTTCTCCCGAAGCGTTAGTACAACTTCTCTATACCAAAAACTCTTTTGTTGCATATTTAAGTACTACTTTTGATTCTTCATTCTTGTTACGAGGAACACTAGACCAAAATGTCTTTAGGTACCAATTTTCAACTATTTGGTAGAAATCGTTTCTAAGGAGTTTCGCAATTTTTTGTAGCGTTGGTCCTCTAAAATATTATGGGTGGCAATATAGTTCAAATAGTTGAATCTGGTTGAGATTCAAAAGATTGAGTTTATATTGGATCCACAAATATGGATCATATATTAACTTCAACTCAATCTCAATCAACATCAACTTTTTCTCAATCTAAGAAGAACTTCTTAGGTTGAAATTCTCAACTCAATTTCAACTCAACCTAAACTTTTGAAATTTATCAAATAGTTAAATACCCCTAAAATTTTATAAATACATTATAATTTATAACCCCCAAACTCATAAAAAATGAAAAAATGAAAAAAAAAATCCATAATCTTAAAAAAAAAAGTGGTATCACTTGTCGAAAAGGGGTTCCGTTGACAAAAAAAAAATTCCCGATAAAAATAGAAAAACGACGTTTTCACCATCCAAACATTGGAATTTGGCCAAAATCACGTGGGCATAAGACTTTAGTCTTACGTTATGCTTTGATTACCGTTTTCATTCGAAAAATTAGTATCACTTGTCGAAAACGAGTTTCTAAAAATATACACAAAATATTTTTTGTGAATTTTACGTGTATCGCCTATCTTTTTTGGTAAATTTCGGCAGTAGTATGCATTTTAGGTGTAGTGCGTGTTTTTTCATGAAATTTGGGCGTAGTGTATATTTTTTACATAAATTGAGTTTTTAAAAAATAATAGAGATCTGGTTTGGGTTGATATTTAAGTTGACTTTGTTGAAATAGATTTCAACTCAAGTGGATCTCAACTCAACCTGGTTGAGTTGGGATACATCTCAACCTTATATGGATCCAGTTCTATAAATCTGGATGAGATATAGATGATCCACATAACCAGATCCATATTGTCACCCCTATAAAATACATAAAAACAAATCCACTCGACCTACCTATTGTAGTTAAATTAGGTATCAGAGAATGACAAGTTGATTATATAATTTATATATCCTACGTGCTTTATTTGAGATAAAATATATTATTTCAGTTATTGACGATGTAACCAAGTATAGGCATGCTAAATATAGCAGAGAAAAGGAGAATTCGTCTAAAATTTGAAGAAAAATAAAGGTACAACGTCTAAAGTAACAATGCAACGAATTGTGGAATATTGAAATTCAAATTAATGTATGTTGCTATGTGCAAACAAAATTATAAATTGGCAACTTCAAGTTGTAGCACTAAAGTATAAAACTAATATATTTGGAGTCTTGAACGAAGTCCGACATGTTATGAATCAACAGATTACCAAAGACGGTGATATTTTATTTTATAACTATTTTAAAGCCTACCCTTCCATAGCAGGCCCAAATTCCCGTGGCCCGTTTGATTGGCCCATATTCATGTAAGAAGCCCTAGGGCTTTTGTTTTTTCGTTATAAAACCCTCATTTCCTACATTTGTTTTCTCCCACAATTTCTTTAGCCGTTTTCTATTTTTCTCTTGTACTTTAGAGATATGATGAGGCTTCTCATCTCCTTTCTCTTCTCTCATAATTCTCTGTGATTATTTTTTTATTATTTTACTTAACTTATTTTTTAGACAATACTTTGGAGATATGATGGTTTCTGATCTCCCTTCACTCATTGGTTTTTATTTCTATTTTCTTTTATTTCTTTTATTTTTTGTTCTCTTTTTCTAAATTCGAAATAATATATATCTCGAAAATTATGAAACGAAATTGTCGAATCTATCCCAGAGTCGACCCGACCCACATTTTCGATTCATGGGCTTAACTTTGTATTTATGAAACCCAAAAGGGTAGAACATCATATAAAAATCAGCATGGAGAATATGTTAGGGAATCATACTGTAGAGGAGGGGCTGGCATTCTTGAAGACATTCAAGGGTTGTAGAATCGTTATTATATCGCTGGGTCCTGTAAAGGATTTTGGATTTGAGCGAGGCTAAAGAATGGTTAATGAGTTGATGAAATTGATAGAATCTCGTTCCGTGACTGACCGGAAGAGCCTTCTTATAGTCATAGCAGCTTTAGCTTCTAATGATTTGAAAGAGTTTAAGGTATCTATTGGTGACTATAAGGAAGAAAGTGATTCAGTATATATACAAGGAGCTGAGTTCAATGAATGACCTGATCAATCTAATCTAACGGCCTTAAAGGCTAAATTAAGGTTCTACAATTTTCTTACAACAAAATGAGTTGGCCAATCCTAGCCACGTTCTACAGAAGTCTAACATTATTATATACAAGGAAGAACCTAGAGTTGACTATTTACATGATACAGCCTAAGTATTGAAAAAAATCTGGAGCGGCCCCGATATCTCTAGTTGTTGGATCGGTCAACTAAAGTGTGGGGCACTTGTGCAAGGTATTTCCATCTATTATTTGTATGTTAATGCAATACAACTGATCTTATTCAGAGCCTAATGTGTTCAATGCTTCTTATGAAGGGTTGATCATGACAAGTCAAATAATATCAATGATTCCACTTTTCAAGTTGCGGCATCTTGGCAAGCCAATAAAAACTTCTTTCTTAAGGTCACAATTAAAGACAAACACTGAATTTAGGTTGTAACCCCTTGACAAATTTTATTGATAACATATCAATATGCTGCTTATCATTTTTTTTAGGCAACAGTGGGGCCACTCAGCTCATCAATTGCTTTAGCTTTCAAATCATGGTGGAAACTTTCTTTTACCTTCAATATTTCAGGTATATCTATATAGGTCTATGGAAAATATCATTCTTACGTGATGTATCGATGTAATTCTCATCTCATTAGTGACTCGAGTTCCTTTCGAGTAAGATCACACACCTCTTCCAGAGCTTTGTGTGCATTGAGTAATGTGTCCAGATCAGCAGATATGAGGTCTCTTTCTCCTGTGAGTGAGAGTACTTTTCTCTCCAGTTCCATGATCTTGTTATTCATCTTGATTGGACTGCCAAACGAGGATACAATTTTGAGTTGTGCCTCTAGCTCCGAGTTTCTTTTGAGGATGGTATCCAGATCATTTGTAGGTTCCTCTTCATCACTATCCAGTGAGTCAGAATCGGATTCAACATGAGCTTGAATTGCAACTGCCATGTTTGCTCTAGTGAATGGGATAAAAGATGAGAGTGCACCATCTGCCACTTCTTCTGACTCCTCGTCGCTTTCCTCAGATTCTTCGTCACTCCAAGCAACCAGTGCTCGATTCTTATTCTTTTCAAGGAGGTTTGCACAGTCAGCCCTAATATGTCCAAAACCTAGGCATTCCCTGCATTGAATACCCTTTCCGAACCTTTTGTTGTCAAGTATATTAGTAGCGGAAGGTTTTTTAAAGTTATCAGAGGGACTTGCAACATTACTAGAAGTGTTACCTTTACTCCAGTGTTTGTTCATTTTATTGAACCTCTTTGTAAGGAGAGCCAAAGATTGAACCACTTCTGAGTTGGAACTATTCTGAGGAAGATTTGCTTGTAGCATTACTCTTTTGGAGATATTGACTCCTTCTCTTTTGAGTTTCATTTCCCATGCAGTGAGGGAACCCATGAGATCTGCCAGGGGTAGGGTGTTGATGTCCTTTGCCTCTTCAATGGCTGAGACCTTCATTGCGAATCTTCCTGGAAATGATCCCAGTAGCTTTAGTACAATTCTGGACTCTGGGAAGTCGGCTCCAAGGATGGTGGCTTCACTTGCTAGATGTCCGAGTTTGGAATGGAACTACGCAATGGTGTCTGTTTCTTCCATTCGTATGAAGTTGAACCGATCATTGAGCAGTTGCAATTTGGATGCACACACTTTAGCATTTTCCTGATGCGCGTTCTCAATAGCCTGTCAAGCATCTCTTGCAATTTCACAGTTAGAAATACTTATATATTGATCATAATCTACTACAACTTGGATAATATTTAAAGCTGTAGAGTTACAATTTGCAAGAAGTTCTTCCGCATCGGTCCACTCTAGTTCGGATTTGACCCTTCCCTGTTCATCGGTAGGTGGGGTCCACCCTTTTTAGAATGCTTTTCCATGCTTTTTAGTCCTGCTGGTTGATGAAGTTTCGCATGTGATTCTTCCAGTAGGAGTAGTTTGTTGCTGTCAACATTGAAGGTTTTATAGTCGACAGACCTTCCTTCATTTCCTCCATGAAAATATTTAAACAAAACAAAACTAAAAAGATCTTTGATCCAGAATCTACACTATGCAATATAGTGACCCGCTCTTGATGCCAATTGAAAGATCTTAGATCTGTCCTACTTATTGTTGAATGCAGTTGCACTTGACTGTAGTTGCAATTGCACTCATATGTAGAACAGATTACTGTACTTTTATGTTATAAAACTGGTTTTCTGTTGCAACTAATAGAAGACAGTTAAATATAAAACAGTAAAGAACATATAAAGATTTTAACGTGGTTCGGTCCAAATGGTCCTAGTCCACGGGGCTTGCACCCAAACGTTTGGCTCAAACAATATTCTACTTAAGATTTACAATGTATATTTTACATCAACCCAAAACTTAAACTCCCTCTAATATTTGCGGTTGCAATACCTATCCCTTAACTTATTTTTGGAATACTCGATTGAATCGAAGAACACACTAAGCTACTCCAGAGTTCCTCTGACTTAATGCTCTTCAAAAACCTTTGACTCGATACAATGCTCACTCACTACTATCTTTTTCAAAGTACATTTCAACTGTGTCGAGTCTTCTTCTTATATAGGCATGAGCAGAATCTCTCCAGATCCTTAGTTGCAACCATCGCAGATCTTCTTCCCTTAACGAATAAGATCTTGTATCTCTAACGAATCTTCTTTCCTTATAGATAAGCGCGTCTGATTATTCGGTTGCAACCCAAATATATTTCCTTGCCTTATCCGAGAGATTCCTGCAATATCATACAAGATATCCAATTGTATATGCTACCTAAACATGTCTACATGCATAATATGGAGATATGTGTTAGTTAAATGGTAAGGTGGAATAATATCTTAGCAAGATAACTTCCATCTAGAATTTAATCTTTACCCTAATGATTTAAACAAAACAACATCAATAATGAATGGGCCGATCAGATCTAATCCTTAATCTAAGTGAGGGACGACCCTAACAATATCTTATCGTTTAAAATGTATATTTTTCTTATATATCGAAATTAGGTTTCTAGTTAGTTAAATTTAATCTCCAAGAAACACGTGTCGATATCCTAAAGTAATTCAAACCCTCTTTTCCTCAGTAGAAATTATTATTTGTAGATAATGTATTACATATATTACTATACTAGTAATAAACAAAATTGCAAAACCCCGATTTTTTTTAAAGAAGTACAATTGTTATTATTATTTTTTTTACTTTTTTTTTCTCTTTCTCAAAAGCTTCTTGAAAATTATCGGCAAGCATTATTGTAGTAACCTAAAATCTTATATCTTTGTTTATATTACTTGAATTGAAAAGTAATGATAGTGTATAATTTATTTCATTAATAGTTATTAAGTATCTGGATGATTTATATATGGCGTGATGATAAGTTATTAGTACATAGTTAAATATATATATATATATATATATATATATATATATGTATATATATTATATAAGGGATAAAAGCATCAAACCCCCTAACTTATGGGGTGTTTTGCACTTTGATCCTTAAACATTGTTTATCAGCGCTTTGGTCCCTAACCTTTGGTGTCTGTGCGATTTGCCCCAGTTTTGCATTTTCGGCAATTTTCGGCCATTTTTGGTCGGAATATTCCCCTCTACCCGACTCATATGTGTTGTACTAGATGTATAATAGTAGTTGGTGAAAAAAAAGACAAAAAAACACCTCAAATGGATGAATATTTTGGCAACAAAAAGACCATGAAGGCACTACGGAATTTGCCCATTTCCGGCAATTTTCAGCCATTTTTGGCCGGAATATTCTCCTTTACCCGACTCATATGTGTTGTACTAGATGTATAATGATAGTTGGTGAAAAAAGAAGACAAAAAACACCTCAAAGGGAGGAAAAAAAAAGACAAAAAACACCTCAAAGAGAGGAATATTTTGGCCACAAAAAATCGGAACTGCACCATAGGACCAAATCGCACAGACACCCTAAAGGTTATGGACAAAAGCGCTGATAAACATAGTTTAAGAACCAAAGCGCAAAACACCCCATAGGTTGGGGGTTTGATGCTTTTATCCCTATATATAATTCCCTTATGAGCAGTAGACTAACCTTCTTAAAACACCATTAGATACTTACTTACCTAATTAATTATATGATAGAAGAATATCAAGGATTTCTCAAGCGTCTTCTCTTTTTCCTCAAAAGTTGGCCGTTGCTTCACTTTTCCTATGTTCCAATGAAATCCGTTCATCCTTCCTATATTGTTCTCTCTCTTGCGCGCCACCGTTCTCTTAGTTGTTTCAGCAAATAGGTAATGTGTTTTATTGCAATTTGTTTTTAATTATATGTTAATACCCACCTTGCATGATGAGAATATTGTGTATATACTACATAATGCACCGATTCATGTTTGATCATTAATCCTCTGTGAGGATTGCACTTTAAGGCATGATGCATTACCCCTAAAATTAACATGTAAGGTTTTTGTATGAATGATTCAGTGCATGGGCATGTTTTCTAATAATCAAGTTTTAACCGTCTATATCATCTTTTCTTTTCTTTTAAATAATGTTAGAATGCTTTACAAAATTGTGTTTTCAGTTTAAGAACAAGCTCGTGAACTTTTGTTAGAATCGGCTTTGGTTAAGCATGAAATAATTTAGACTTGGATCAGTGCTTATATAATAAGGTTGACGGAGAGTAACTCATGTACGTTTCTTTTTATTAATATATATTACCCTTTTGTTAAAACTTCGATTTTGATGCCGTATGAACTTGGGTTATAGCATTTTTCTCGGTTTTTGAGTTTTTTCTCAAGGTTGAGATTTATGAGAAGGCCCAAATTCCTGCGGCCCGTTTGATTGGCCCATATTCATGTAAGAAGCCTTAGGGTTTTTGTTTTTTCATTATAAAACCCTCATTTCCTACATTTGTTTTCTCCGACAATTTCTTTTGCCGTTTTCTATTTTTCTCTTGTACTTTGGAGATATGATGAGGCTTCTCATCTCCTTTCTCTTCTCCCATAATTCTCTTTGATTATTTTTTCATTATTTTACTTAAACTTATTTTTTAGACAGTATGATGGGGATATTTTAGGAATGACCCAATACTAATATTGGGCCAGCCCAAGTAAAAAGGCACACTGCAGTAGTACATCGAACAACCACGATTCGATGTTAATTGAGTATCGAACGACCTCGATTCGATCTAAGTGATCGATCGAACGGCTCCTGTTCGATACTCATGTGTAAGTCGCTAGAGGGGCCTACGGGACGGGGTCTATAAATACCCCGTCTCTTCGCCTTCTCAACGATCATTGAACACTGACCACCTACTCTAGTATATCGAACCAACTCTGTTCGATACACTTTACAATTCGATACTCAACTCAGTTCGATACCGCCCATTTTGACTTTGACCAAGATCGAACCGCAACTATTCGAGATTCATAACATCGAATCCATCTCATTCGATGCATTAGAGGTTAAATCAGCAGCAGCATCGTACCACCACCGTTCGATACACATAGATCGAACGCAACCGGTTCGATCTACCCGAATCTTTGTCTAAATAGGATATCAAAAGCAATTCATTGCTTGTAATATACAGTAGGTGTTCCGGACCAAGTTAGTCCATTCATTGTAATAGATTAGCATTATTTTGGCAATTGATTAATCCTTTGTAACGTTTCACAGTGTTTTATTACCCTAACGAAATAAGACCAAAATACAATACTTAGGAGATATGATGGTATTTGATCTCCCTTCACTTGTTGGTTTTTATTTCCATTTTCTTTTATTTCTTTTATTTTTTATTCTCTTAATTTTTAGTTTAAAGACCATTTTCTAGAATATTACCTTTTTGAGTTCAAAATAATGTAAATTCTCACCTTATTAATTTCAAAATAATGTAAATTTCACATTTTTTTTAATTTAATGAGCATTTTGTAGAATATTACATTTTTCAAGATCTAAATAATTAAAAATCATAATTTTTTTAACATAAAGAGCATTTTGTAAGAGTATTACCTTTTTAAATATTTTTTCTAAGTTCAAAATAGTGTAAATCTTACATTTTTTTTAACTTAAAACAACATTTTGTAGAATAGTGCCATTTTGAAGTTCAAAATAATGTAAACCCGCTCTACTATTTTTATTTTTTCAAAATAATGTAAACTCTCCCATTATTTTTCTATATTTTTTTTACATCCCAAAACTATTTTATCGAAATTTTGTAACGAGAAATATTCATATTTCATAAGATCCATGTGGATGCGACCCGACCCGAACCCATTTTTGAGTCTGGGGCTTAACTTTTGTATTTAAAACTATATTTTATGATTACGTTTTTGACCCGACCAGGGATCATTATTTTTCTAATTTTTTTACATTCTAAAACTATTTTATCGAATTATAGTAAAGAGAAGATATACATATCTAATTAGATCGATCCGGACCCTCGATCAAGGGCGAATCGAATTACGCCACGGCATAACAGCGTCAACTGTTTTTCGCACCAAAACTCTTTGATTATTTTTCATTATTTTACTTAACTTATGTTTATGTCAAACGCATATCCGGTTTTAAATAATTTTAATTACAATAGTATTTTTTAAATTTCTTACTCTGTAATGTAAATAGTATTTTTTAGACAATACTTCGGAGATATGATGGTTTCTGATCTCCCTTCACTCTTTGGTTTTTATTTCCATTTTCTTTTATTTCTTTTATTTTTTGTTCTCTTTTTCTAAATTCGAAATAATATAGATCTCGGAAATTATAAAACGATATTGTCGAATCTATCCCAGAGTCGACCCGACCCAGACGTTGTATGTTGTATGTTTTTTTGTGGTTTGATAATGTAAAGATGGAATTTCATTTTCACCTTGTTGTTGGTGATTAATGGAAGTTCAACTGCATTCTTTCACAAATTAAATTTTATGCTCAATTTATTGGAAATATTGTTCAATGCAATTGTTGGTTAACACCGTGATTTAAGGGGTGTAATCAATTGCTAATGACTAACTCAACAACTCCATTTCTGCCGTTCATTTGCATCTCTAACCAAGCCAACATTATTCCCATATTGTGTCAATAACATCTCTTGTTATGGCATCATTTGTTTTAAATTTTATTACACCCTTTTAACAAAAATATATATATATATATATATATATATATGTATGTATACTTTATTACACCCTTGCATAAGTAGAATTGTGGAAGTTTTTTTTAATGTTTTTTTGTCAAATTACAAGGGCTAATTAATTTAGGAATCATGAAACTGTAATAACACATCAAAATCATGCATTCTACAAATATTTTTGTTTGGTTTAAACTTTAAATTGATGTTCTAAACTAATTACTTATGAAAAATATATATAAAAAGGAAAAAAAATAAACTCTCCTAATTTCAACATATAATGCACGAACACGACACGACATAAACACGACGATATGGAATTTCTTTAACAAAATGCTCGTGGAACATCACACACAGTAACATGACACGAACACGTGTGATTTTTTGAAGTGTCTGAACATCGTAAATTCCGACTAATTTGAGGCCCATTTTATCACAAGCCAAAATGGGGTTAGAGGCCCAAATATATATCACGTGACAGATGTCACGTGAGCCTGTTCACTTTCTAATGGCGCCACGTCACTTGATTCAGCTGCAACTCTTCTGTAGAAACGGTCATGGCGAGAGAGATTTTTCCGCTTCAATACCAACAAAAATTCGCACTCTCTTTCCAAACTTCACTTCATCAAAATACTTCACTATTTTTCTTTTTAGAATATATTTAATTCTACAAAAAATAAAGTTAAATTCGAATTTAATCGGAAATGGGGAATTTGTGGTCCGCCGTTGAACCGCCGCCTCCGCCGCCGATGGTGCTGGTGCCGCCGCTGTTCGATTTTCCGCCTCTCGCCGCACGAACTAGGTTTAAATTGATTTATAATTTAATTTGTAGCTCAAATTTCGTTTATTCAGTTGGTGGTGTGATTAGTGTTGTTACTTACCAATGCAGAATGCTGGAATCGTCGTACAACGTGTTGTTTGGGAAGCTGGCATTGAGATGCCTCTTCGACGATTATTTCGAAGAAGCGAGGCATTTCAGTACGAGGATTATGCTTAAGCCGATTGATGATCCGCATGTCGATTTGATTGCAACTGTATCCTTTTGTCTTGTGTTTGATGTTTGCCTAGTTTGCGATTAGGTTATTTGTTCTGTTATAGAATTGTGTGATTTGTTGCGATATGTTGTTGATTGTTAATTTGGAATGCTTAATAGTCCACGGTTAGCATGCGAAAAACGGAATGTGTTTGTGAGGTTCTCAATGTAATAACTAAGTTTCATGAGCGTGTCTTCGTCTTTAAGTGTTAGTTTTACGAAGGATATGGAAACGGTGGTGGCGGAAGGATTTAGGATTGTTTTGGAGTAGGAAGTATGGCGTGATGGAAGTAAAGATTAGGCACCTATACGATTTGCGGTAGATAATTGTTGGAAGTAATTTATATACATTTTCAGTGTTCCTTAGCCTGTTCAGGTTTCCGGTCCATTTGATCACAAGCCTGAGGAGAAAATTGTTGGAAATGCACAGTTCCGCTGGCAAAGGTTTAGGCGTTCATTTTTATTGTTAAAAGTTTCATTGTGCATATTGATTGTTCTGATGGTATTCATTTAAAGATCTTATTTTCTGTAGTGATGTTGATGATCCTCATACATTCGTCGATCTTTTTGTATCAAACACCGAACCGTAAGAACCAACTCTTGTATGTACATTCTTTATCCGCAGCAAGTGTAACAGATAGTGACTCCTACGTATTTTCTGTATGTGGCCCCATCCAGTGTCTTACTGATGAGGTCTTGTGCATACTATCCAAAATTTGGCCTTGGAGCATTTGGTAGCTTCCCACTTCTTATGAAGAACAGGTCACTTCCTGCTTCTAACTCAAACAGTGATATTAAGAACCAACGGGGTATTCTTTGCCACTTATGTTTCTGTGATGTTTGATCATACAGAATAACTTCTGAAGATTATGGCGTTATGGGTTTGAGATATGGCACCTCTAATCTCTCTGTTGGAGCTACAGTTCTTCCTTTCTCTTGTATGTACCTTTAAGTTAGATTTAATCTTTAAGGTTGAATGCCTGACGAATTAAATCGGGCGTGCGTGTTTCCTACAATCATCATAAAACATGTGCCAGTTACATGCAAAGGCATGAAATTAATTTTTACCTTTACCTTTGTCTATTCTATACAGCTGGAGATGCTCTCCCCAAAAATGCATGGTTGGTAAGCAAGATGGGAAGATTAACTGCTGGAGCGCAATATGAACCGAAATGTATGTATTTTTGGTAGCAGTGTTTCATTCTTATTTCCCCTGAATTCTCTGAAAAACATTATTCTCCAATAATAACATAGAAAGACCTGATTCCAATTGCTTTGAAAGAAGCAAATCATTTCAAACTTTTCTGATTTATAGGGGGGAAGTATGTTCTTTATGTATATATCTTCGACGAGGGAGGCTTATAACAATTATTCTTGATGAACTTTGTGTAGTTGGGAGCAAAGATGGAGCAAGTTACAAAAACTTAGCAAATTGGAGCTGTGCAATTGGTTACGGGCTAGGATCAGGCAGTCCATTGAGCCCATCATTCAATTTCGGACTTGAACTTTCTAAAAACTCGCAGGTTCTTACCTTGAAGTTAGAGTCCATTCAGCCTTATCATGGTGCAACCTCTCTTTCTCTAAGTCTCCTTCGGATTCGTTTCTTAACATATATCATCAAAACTACTTCTGTGAGGACTGAGACCAGAAATCTAACTATATAAATCTAACTATATTGTATCTACTGTGAAACTATTGGTGGTAAATTTTGAAATTTATGAATATTACCAATCCCCTTTTTTTTTGCGTTCCATTTTACTGGATCCATAATGCCCACATATAAAATTAACGAGTTTTGGGTGTCACCGTAGATGAATAAACGAATTGTAGATGCTACTGTAACTTATATTTCACATATATCAGCTCACTGTGCAATCAGTTGTTTCAAAAGTTTTATCTCCTGGGAGGATCACAGAGGGTTTTAAAGATGTAAATGACTTGTTTTGCGTTTTGGTGATACTTATTCTTCTGGTTACACATAATTGATGCATATGGAGAAAAAAGTACAAATAATTTGACCGCCATCTACATCTAAAAATCCTTCTTTGCCTGCCTCGATGTTTTTCTCTTATAACGTTTCTCATGTTATGAATTGCTAATGTTACCTCAACATCTGACCAGTGTTTAACTTGTTTGCCAAATATCTGCAGTTCATTGCTTCTTTCTATCAACATGTGGTTGTCCAAAGACGGGTATCTCCCTCCTCTCTCTCTCTCTCTCTCTCTCTCTCTCTCTCTCTCTCTCTCTCTCTCTCTCTCTCCCTCTGTGTGTGTGTGTGTGTGTGTGTATATGTATATAGGTGTTTATGTGTGTTTGTGTATGTGAGCCTGTCTTCATGCATGCGTTTGTGGTTGTGGATTTTTTCCTACTCAAAAGAGAATCATCCTGAACAGCATGTTAAAAGAAGTTAAGAGATTGCTCATTCTTGATGTGTCCGCACGTATACTGTTATACATGCACAATCAACTGCCAGTGGAGTGTAGTTTATTACACCTTATAAAGAATATGACTGACTCATTGCTATCTTTTTTACCTATGAATAGTGAAGAAGAGGTTTCTGGACCATTCATCATCTGAAAACTGAGATTTTGACCCGATATTGTAGATGCATCTGTGATTTCAATTGATAAACATTCTCTTAGTAATTTTCTGGTTTAGGAATTATAAACTCCTGGAATGCACTTGTTCTACATAATATTACTTTGAGAAGATTAAATCCTGGTCAAACTTTCTTTAATCTTTTTCCCAAAATATTTTCACAGTGGTGACTTGCTATAATATGTTTAGGATTGGGCTGGAAGACATTTCTGACAATAATTAATTTCTATAATGGCAGGTGAAAAATCCACTAGAGGAAAACGAAATTGTTGGAATCACTAACTACATCGATTTTGGTTTTGAGCTACAGACAAGGTATTTCCATCTATTATCTGTACGTTAATGCAATACAACCGATCTTATTCAGAGCCTAATGTATTCAATGCTTCTTCTGAAGGGTTGATGATGACAAGTCAAATAATATAAATGATTCCACTTTTCAAGCTGCGGCATCTTGGCAAGCCAATAAAAACTTCTTGCTAAAGGTCACAATTAAAGACAAACACTTAATTCAATTTGTAATCCCTTGACAAATTTTGTTGATAACATGCTGCTTGTCATTTCTTCAGGCAAAGGTGGGGCCACTCAGCTCATCAATTGCTTTAGCTTTCAAATCATGGTGGAAACCTTCTTTTACCTTCAATATTTCAGGTACATCTGATGAACTTTCTCAAATAGGTCTATGGAAAATATCATACTTACAATTGTATTTATGTAATTCCCATCTCATTAAATCTGCAATTCAGGTATGCATATAATGTGGGATTAATTATGTTTACATCTCCTTATGTCAGTTCTAGTTACATTCCTCACCTAAAGTTAAAATATTACCAAAGCATTCTTCGAATTTGTAAAATTATTGCAGATAGATCCATATGATTACAGAGCGACTCCACAATGTTGTCGACTCAACTTTTCATGTTTTCTTCCAAACCAGAGACAAAGGGTCAATGTAGTTTTCAAAATTTAAGCGAAGTTTTTATTATATGACTAAAATGTCTGTGTAAGCTCATTATTTGGAAGAACAATACAGTTATCCAGTAGACCGTTTGTCTCTGGTTTGTTGTGATCAATACTATCGTAGCGTCTCAAAATACGTTCACCCCCATATCGGTATTAGTTTGCACATCATATACTGAATACATAACGAGATCAAATCACGCCATTTCTTGGGCACTAACCCACTGTTGGGTTTGCAGCTGTGAGAGACCGCACCAAGAGAGAGACAGCGTATGGATTCGGTATTCGTGTTGACAATATCAGGGAAGCAAGGTTAGAGCTCAGATCCATCTCTGGTTCCTTCTTACTTCCGTCTTAATTATAATAAATCTTCATCGGTCTGTCATACATATTGCTCCATTTACCTCCCTACTTACATATGTCGTCCTTCTGCCCTATTACTCTATGCAGTTACCAAAGGGCAGATCCCAACTTTGTAATGTTGACACCAAGCAAAGAGCATCTAGCAGAGGGCATCCACTGGAAAATCGGAACTAGACCAGTGCTGCAGTCCGATGTCAATTCTGGAAATTTTGATGGCGTGCCTAAAGAGCTCAGGCCCTTGAATAAAATTTTGTAATCTCCTAGAAAATTTCCACTCCGGATAGACCTGAATATTGCATTAACTTCTTAAAGTTTTGTTTATTTCTCATATATTGGGCTATATACTCGAAAATTGTCAATGCATATCAGTTTTGGGATGATTCTCCCTGCTATATTTAGCCCCTAAAGGGGTGGGGGGGGGGGGGGGGGGTATTCAGCCGTATGTTAAGGAAGAACCTAGAGTTCACTATTTACATGATAGAGCCTAAGTGTTGAATTTTTTTTGGAGCGGCCCGATATCTCTAGTTGTTGGATCGGTCAGCTAAAGTGCGGGGCACTTGTGCAAGGTATTTCCATATGTTAATGCAATACAACCGATCTTATTAGAGCCTAATGTATTCAATGCTTCTTCTGAAGGGTTGATGATGACAAGTCAAATAATATCAATGATTCCACTTTTCAAGATGCGGCATCTTGGCAAGCCAATAAAAACTTCTTGCTTAAGGTCACAATTAAAGACAAACACTTAATTTAGGTTGTAACCCCTTGACAAATTTTGTTGATAACATATCAATATGCTGCTTATCATTTCTTCAGACAAAGGTGGGGCCACTCAGCTCATCATTTGCTTTAGCTTTCAAATCATGGTGGAAACCTTATTTTACCTTCAATATTTCAGGTATAGCTATATAGGTCTATGGAAAATATCATTCTTACGTGATGTATCGATGTAATTCTCATCTCATTAAATCTGCATTTCGTGTATGCATATAATGTGGGATTAGTTATGTTTACATCTCCTTACGTCAGTTCTAGTTACATTCCCCGACTAGTTAAAATATTACCAAAGCATAAAAGGCAACAGATTTCAGAAAAAAAAGTTGAATAATTTGTTATGTCAACCAATAATAATTACGGAAAGGGCATCATCAGCCAAGAATAATTGAAGCAAATATTGGTCAACTATTCCAACAAGAATAATTGAAGCAAATATTGGTCAACTATTCCAACTATTGTTATGTAATCACTCCTAGACTAATGATCTTGTAATTATCACCCTTTCTTTTATTTTATACACTGTTGCTATAAAAGCAGATCCGTATGTATCATTTCTCAACACACAAGAATAATCATGATATAAACATTATATCTCTTTATGGTATCGATTAGCCTTTTTTAGCCGACGCTAAAAAAAAATGATCCTTTCTGTAAATCACATTCACCACAATGGCTACACAACAAATATTCAGTTACATAACAGTCCGTCTCAACTCCGACAACTATCCGGCGTGGAGAGATCAAGTTCTCCTTCAAGCTGCACTATATGATAGTTCCGAGTTGTTAACGGGTGACGACAAACCACCTCCCACACATCTCATTCCTACTGACTCCTCTGAGAACGCTACACCAAATCTTGATTATGCAAAATGGCTAAAGTGTGATCTCCAGTTGCGTGGGTGGATTATGGCCACCTTGACCGATGAATCGATGAGCCTAGTTGTTGGTGTTGAATCTTATCACAAGATGTGGACAACTCTACAAGACAATTATGCTCGCGTTTCGACCGAGCGACGTCTCACACTTCAACAAAAACTTCACAACATGAAGAAGAAAATTGACATGACGATTTTGGATTATCTTCGTGAATTTAAGAAAGTGTTTGATAACCTCTCATCTATTGGGTATCCAGTAGAAGTCAAAGAAAAAGTGTTCTACCTACTTTGTGGTATTGGTCGTGCGTATGAACCTTTTGTCGCTTTTGTTAGATTTAGTTTTCAAATAATAAATCTCGTGAGAGGTATCCCACATTGGTTATGTGTTGATATGATGTGAACGCAAAATACAATAAAACTATTTTTTGAGTTTGTCCCACATTGGTAAAGTATGTTGGGCTCTAACTCATGGCAACTATAAGGACTTTTATGGGCTTCAAGAGCTTTAACTCTTATAGGCCAATTTTACTAAAGTGGCTTAAGTGTCCCGCATAGGAAAAGTAAAAACTTATTTGTGGGTTTATGTATGTTTGCACTATATTACTTGGGTAGTAAAAAGTGCAATACATAGGTGGTGCTCATGTACACACGTGCGCAGAGCCGAGCCCGGGCCCCGCGCGCGCGCGTGCGCGTGGCGCTTGTGGCACTTTTGTTTGGCGCACTTAAAAAGCACTTTGCACTTTGCACGCTTGCATCGATCTAGGACGTAGATTTTATTTAATTAATTAAATAAGATGAACGACTGTGATTTAATTTGAATATTAAATTAATATAGATTAAATTGGATGGCGTGAATTTAATCTTACTTAAGATTTAAATCTGACGGCTCAGATTAATCCGAGAAAATAAGGAGGAAATATTTAAAACTTAGATTTTAAATATTAATAGTCACATATTTTGGGGCAGGAGAGTTGTGACTTTCTGTGAAAGAATACCAGTGGAAAAGTTGTGACTTTTCCGTACAACTATTCAACGTCTATATATTCGTGGGATTATCAGAGACAAAACACATTAAATTTTCGTATCTCTCATATACATACAAAAATAATTACTGCATAAATTATTTTATGTATTAATTGCATTCTTGTTCTTTTTCTGTTTATTAACTTCGTAAGTCCAAAACGCAGTTAATAGTTCTTTTATTTTCTGGGCTTAAATTGTATCCTGGGAGGCGATTCGCTGTAACCCTTTTGGCACACGAGGTGGGGGCAAATTACGCTTTAAGGAAAGCGTCTCTATTTTCGCGACTTTCAAGTTCCAGTGTTCGACATTTTCGATAAACTCATCAATAAACTTAAAGCATAATTCTGCATTTTCGAAAATGTCTGGAGGAGGATCGTTGAAGGAGTTCGCTACCAACATTGTGAAATTGGAGAAGTTAGATGGAGACAACTTCAGGCTCTGGCAGAAAAAGTTGCACTTCCTTTTGGCGCAACTTGGGGGTGGTGTACGTGCTGACAACTCCGAAACCAGAAGCGAAGGACGCTGAGACCGTTGCTGAAACCAGAAGCAGACTGAAGCGAGAACAAGACGACTACTTTTGCAAGGGACACATTTGCAACTCGCTATCCGACACGCTGTTCGACATGTACCATGAAAAATAACCGCGAAAGAAGTATGGGACAATCTGGAGAAAACCAATCTGGTGGAGGACGCTACTAGTAAGAAATTCATCACCAGTAAGTTTTTTTGTTATTTCATGGTGGATGGCAGAAAAGTACTTGAGCAGTTTGACCAGTTAAAACAGATAGTTAATCAGTTTAAACAGCATGCTTTGCATATGGATGAACCTATAATTGTATCTGCTCTTATAGACAAACTTCCTCCTTCATGGAAATTTTTTAGGAAAGAACTTAAGCACGTGAAAGAGGATATTTCTCTTGCAGATCTTGAGAGCCATCTTAAAATCGAAGAAGAAGACAGAAACCGAGATGGTGGAGATGGTTCCAAGGTCATGGTGCTTGAGGGAGGAAGTAGTAGCAAGCAGAACAATAATCAGGGCAAAGAAAATGGTAAAAAGAACTCAAATCAGAATCCCAAGAAGAGAAAAGAGAGTACCAATAATGCTTGTTGGCAATGTGGAAAAGAGGGCCATCAAAAGAAAGATTGTCGTGACAAGGCTAAGAAACAGAAAACAGAAAACAATACAAACAAGCAGAAGTTTGTGGCGATGATTTCTGTGATGTTTGTTGAGATCAGTCTTGTTGGGAATGACCGGTCATGGTGGATCAACTCTGGAGCAACAAGGCATGTCCATGTTTGTGGAGTATACACCAGAAAATGATTGCTCTGTCTACATGGGAAATGGCGCAATGATTGCTCTGTCTACATGGGAAATGGCGCAAGTGTTGCTGTCAAGGGAAAAGGGAAAGTGCTGGTGGAGTTTACTTGAGGGCATGAACTGGAACTCACTGATGTTTACCATGTTCCAGAAATTAAGAAAAATCTTGTATCTGGAAGCCTTCTTAATAAATTTGGCTTCAAACTTGTATTTGAGTAGGATAAATTTATTCTGACTAAGGGAGGATCCTTTGTAGGCAAATGATACCTATGTGAGGGAATGTTCAAACTCAATGTAACTGAGAACGTTATTAATAAAGTATCTTATTCTGCCTATATGCTTGACTCTTGTTCTTTATGGCATGATAGCCTTGGGCATGTTAATTTTAGAAAATTACATCATATATCTAATCTGAATTTAATTCCCAGTATTGATAAAAATGTGAATAAATGTAATACATGCATGCTTACAAAAATAACCAGAATGCCTTTTCCTAAAGTCGAGAGAACATCAGAAATATTAAACCTAATACATAGTGATTTATATGATTTTCAAAGCACTCCTACTAGAGGTGGAAAAAGTTATTATGTGACTTTTATTGATGATTACTCTCGATTTTGTTATGCTTATCCTTTGAATCACAAGCATGAAGCATTAGATAAATTTAAAATATTTAAGGATGAAGTTGAAAATACATGTGGAACCACCATAAAATGTTTAAGAACTGATAGAGGTGGTGAATATTATGATCCTACGTTTTTTGAAAATGTTGGCATTGTTCATGAAGTTACTGCACCCTATACTCCACAACAAAACGGAATTGCTGAAAGAAAAAATAGGACATTAACTGAAATGATTAATGCTATGTTGTCCAAATCTGAACCTAGCAAAGGATTTTGGTGTGAGGCACTTTTAACAGCGTGTCATGTTTTGAATAGAGTGCCTACTAAGAAAAGTTCTACAACTCCATATGAATTATGGAAGAAAAGAAAACCAAACTTGAAGTATTTGCGAGTTTGAGGTTGTAGAGCTATAGTTAGAGTTTTGATCCTGAAAGAAAGAAGTTGGGAGAAAAGGGTGTAGAATGTATTTTTCTTGGTTATGCACTAAACAGTAAATCTCACATATTTATGGTTATTGAGAAACAATTACTCGATTGAAGTAAATACATTAATTGAATCAAGAGATGCCATATTTGATGAAACCAGGTTTTCTTCTATTCCTAGAATTCCAGAAAATAATAATAATGAATCTATAAATATAAGGAATTCTGAAATAGAGAATGAAGAACCTAGGAGAAGTAAAAGACCTAGAGTACAAAAAGACTTTGGACCTGATTTTCACATCTATCTTGTTGAAGGTACACGAGAAAAAGAAACAAATCAAGTGCTGTTATCTTTACATGCTGAATCTGATCCAAAAACCCATGCAGAGGCTATGAAGTCTCAAGATGCTAGTTTTTGGAAAGAGACTATACAAGATGAGATGGATTCCATCATGGGAAATGACACCTGGAAATTGGTGGACTTACATCCCGGTTTTAAAACCGTTGGATGTAAGTGGATTTTCAAAACGAAAATGAAAGTTGATGGAACCGTTAAGAAGTTTAAAGCAAGATTAGTTGCAAAAGGCTTCACTCAAAAAGAAGGACTTGATTATTTCTACACTTATGCGCCAGTGGCTAGAATTGCTACAATTAGGATTTTAATATCCTTGGCCTCCATATATAAATTCGAAATTCACCAAATGGATGTCAAAACTGCATTCTTGAATGGTGAATTACAACAACAACAACCAAGCCTGAAATCCCAATTAAATTGGGGTAGGCTATATGAACCATGAATGAATCACGTCGAGTCGTGAACATGAATCTTCTGCCTCCATAGGTTTCGGTTGACGAGCATGTCTTCATTTAGATCTTTTAGCTTCATGTCGTTCCGTATGACCTCCATCTACGTCTTTTTCGGTCTCCCACGAGCTCTAGCCGTCTGTCCTAAGTCGAGATCTTCAACTCGTCGTACTGGTGCATCTATGGGTCTGCGTTTAACATGCCCAAACCATCTTAAACGATTTTCTCGCATTTTCTCGTCGATGGCCGCCACACCCAGTTTATGTCGAATATCTTCATTGTGCACCTTATCTCTCCTTGTGTTACCGCACATCCAGCGAAGTATGCGCATCTCTGTAACGTTCATTTTTTGTGCATGACTTTACTTAATAGCCCAGCACTCGGAGCCATAAAGCAAAGCAGGTCTAATAGCCGTACGATAGAACTTTCCTTTAAGCTTTAGAGGAAAATTACGATCGCACAAGATCCCAGTTGCACTCTTCCACTTTGTCCAACCATCTTGGATGCGATGGTTGACATCTCTGTCTAACTCTCCATCCATCTGTAGTGTGGAGCCTATGAAAGGTTTGACCAGGTTGTGTTGTCAAACGAATTCAAAATCCATGAATCTGATAAGTGTGTTTATAGTAAATTTAAAAATAATAAAGGTGTTATTATTTGTTTATATGTTGATGACATGTTTATCTTTGGTTCTGATCTAGATCAAATCAATAATACTAAGAAATTTCTATGTGAAACATTTGATATGAAAGATCTAGATCAAGCTGATGTTATATTAGGGATTAAAATAATTAGAAGTAATGAAGGTATCATGTTATCACAGTCTCATTACGTTGAAAAAGTATTGAGAAAACTTAATCATTTTGATTGTACACCAGTTGGTACTCCGTACGAACCTAGTACTAAATTAATGCCAAATGATGGGAGAGCATTTTCCCAAAACCAGTATGCTAGTGGAATAGGAAGCTTAATGTATTGCATGACTTGTACTAGGCCTGATATTGTGTTTGCAGTTGGTAACCTGTGTCGGTATACAAGTAATCCTAGTAGAGAACATTGGAAAGCAATATTTAGAGTCTTCAAGTATCTTAAGAAGACCATTGATTATGGCTTATGCTATAATGGCTATCCAAATGTTTTGGAAGGTTATACTGATGCTAGTTGGATTACTGAGAGTGATGACCACGCATCAACTAGTGGTTGGATATTCACTCTTGGTGGAGCACTAATATCATGTAGTTCTAAGAAACAAACATGCTTGGCTGATTCAACCATGGCATCTGAGTTTATAGCATTGAACTCTGCTAGCAAAGAAGCAGAATAGTTGAGAAACTTGTTATTGGAAATACCAATATGACCTAAACCAATGCCTCCCGTGTTAATACACTGTGACAGTCAGTCGACTTTGTCTAGAGCTTATAGTCATGTCTATAAAGGAAAATCTAGACATATTGGTTTGAGACATAGCTATGTGAGACAGTTAATCGGTGATGGTATTACCACAATTAACTATGTGAGGTCAGCAAGTAACTTGGCTGATCCTCTGACTAAAGGTCTTGCCAGAGATATGGTGCATAAGACTTCTAGAGCGATGGGACTGAAAGCCCATACATAGTGATCACACGTGAGGGAAACTCAACTCAACACTTGAAATATCAAACTTGGGTTCAATGAGTAAAGTACAATTTTTGTGATTGTCAAGCACTTAGTATTTTAAATTAATAATTCAATTATTAATTGGTTCCATCTAAGTATGGTGCTTGGTACCTGTAATGTCAAGGGTAGAAGTTGAGTTTAATACTCTTAATAGACTTGTAACAGTAAATGTTGGGATGTCATAATTACAGGGACATCCCTGACAAGTCTACCTAAGTGAGTAGTAGAAGTGATGCCGCTTCATTAGAGTTTAGGGCTTAACTCTAAAAACTACTCATGATACCAGGATATAGACACAGGGTCGTTAACGTGTCGGCTTATTAGAATAAAGAACAAGTAGAGGAATTGTGTGTGGTACTTATCTGGTTGGTCGATATAGAATTGCTAGTTCAAAGACTAGTCTACTATGCTTTTCTTATTAATTTTGATCGGTGTCCACTAAGTGAAGGTTCAAGTCGAAAGACACCTTTATTTATTCACAGAACTTCTTGAGGTGCAAACTAAGATTTATCTTTCGAAAATGGTGGAGATTGTTAGATTTAGTTTCCAAATAATAAATCTTGTGAGAGGTATCCCACATTGGTTATGTGTTGATATGATGTGAATGCAAAGAAGTACAATAAAACTCTTTTTTCAGTTTGTCCCACATTGGTAAAGTATGTTGGGTTCTTACTCATGGTAACTATAAAGACTTTTATGGGCTTTAAGAGCTTTAGCTCTTATAGGCCAATTTTACTAAAGTGGCTTAAGTGTCCCACATAGGAAAAGTAAAAACTTATTTGTGGGTTTATATATGTTTGCACTATATTACTTGGGTAATAAAAAGTGCAAGACATAGGTAGTGCTCATGCACACATGAGCGCCGAGCTGAGCCCGCGCCCGCGCGCGCGTGCGCGTGGCGCTTAAGTGGCGCTTTTGTTTGGCACACATAAAAAGCACTTAGCACTTTGCACGCTTGCATCGATCTAGGCCGTAGATTTTATTTAATTAATTAAATAAGATGAGCAGCTGTGATTTAATCTGAATATTAAATTAATATAGATTAAATTGGATGGTGTGGATTTAATCTTACTTAAGATTTAAATCCGACTGCTCAGATTAATCCGGGAAAATATGGATGGAATATTTAAAACTCAGATTTTATATATTAACAGTCACATATTTTGGAGCAGGAGAGTTGTGGCTTTCTGTGAAAGAATACCAGTGGAAAAGTTGTGACTTTTCTGTACAACTATTCAACGTCTATATATTCGTGGGATTATCAGAGACAAAACACATCAAATTTTTGTATCTCTCATATACATACAAAAATAATTACTGCATAAATTATTTTATGTATTAATTGCATTCTTGTTCTTTTTTCTGTTTATTAACTTCGTAAGTCCAAAACGCAGTTAATAGTTCTTTTAATTTCTGGGCTTAAATTGTATCCTGGGAGGCGATTCGCTGTAACCCTTTTGGCACACGAGGTGGGGGCGAATTACGCTTTAACGAGAGCGTCTGTATTTTTGCGACTTTTAAGTTCCAGTGTTCGACATTTTCGATAAACTCACCAACAACTTCCATGATGCAACCACACATACCTGCTTATCATGAGGTAATACCGTTATTACAAAGTTTTGATTATCATATGACTGGAGATGATGATGATATAGGGAATGTTCAAGCCTTCTATGGTCAAAAGAACTCAAAGAAACTTTTTTTTGAAAAAAAAAGAAGAAAGGTCCGGCACCTCGTTTGAAATCAGAATCATCTCAAATTGAAAATACGCCACGTCAACATAGCAAGGCTCCTCATAGTCGTCAATCTGCTGGTCCAGTCGTTCGTTGTCAAATCTGCAAGAAATTAGGACATGAAGCCAACGTGTGCTGGTGGCGCTATGATCAATCTGAAGACGATGAAGCTGCTCATAACGTACTCGCTGCTTTCGCAATTGATGATGATAATAACAATAACGAGTGGACAACGGACACACGCGCTTAGGCACACACGACATCCAATAAAGGTATACTATCTAATTTACGTCCCTATCATGGAAACGATAGTGTTATGATAGGAAATGGAACTTTATTACCCATTTCTCATATCGGTCAAACAAATATTTCTAACGGCAAAAAAAATCTACCACTAAAAAATGCTCTCTTTGTTCCCGATCTCGAGCGTAATTTACTCTCTATTGCTCAATTAACTACAAATTATCATTTAAATTGTGATTTTTTTGGAACTGATTTTACTATAAAGGACATGGACACAGAAAAGATCCTCCTTCGAGGAAATAAGAAAGGAATGCTATACACTCTGCACGACGCACCAGAAGTAAATTTTTCTGTTCGATTTCAAGCTATGGATAGCACTTTGTGGCACCATCGTTTGGGACATCCACAACACTCTACAATTCAGCTTTTAAATTCAAGTAGTCTTATAAAAATAAAAGGACACCAACATAATAAAGTTTGTGAAAGTTGTCAAATCGGCAAGATGAGCAATTTGCCGTTTATTTCACAACCAAAAACTTCTTTTAAATTTTTAGATAAGTTACATTGTGATTTTTGGGGACCAGCTCCAACTATTTCTAGATCACATTATCTTTACTACGTTATATTTGTTGATGAATATTCAAGATTTATATGGCTTTTTCCTTTAAGGAAGAAATCTGAATTCTATTTAATATTTAAACGTTTTTTAGCTATGTTGGAACGACAATTTTCTGCCCAAGTGAAAATATTCCAAAGTGACGGCGGTGGTAAATTTTGTAGTACTGTATTTACTAACTTCTTGCAGGATAAAGAGATTGTTCATCAAATGTCATGGCCTTATACGCTAGAGCGAAATGGACTTGCTGAAAGACGACATCGACATATAAGAGAACTAGGACTGACTATGTTACATCATAGAAATTTACCTCGAAAGTATTGGGTTGAAGAGTTTTCTACCGTGGTATTCCTGATTAATCGTCTACCCTCATCGGTAATCTCAAACTCTTCTCCCTTTAATCTGGTTTACAATAGACATCCTGATTATCATTTCTTGCGGGTATTCATATGCAAATGTTATCCTTATATGTGGGATCGAAAAAAAATAAGTTTGATCCAAAATCTCTTCCATGCGTTTTTTTGGGGTAGGGGTATATTTGTTTTCATCCACCCTCGGGTAAAAGTTATGTGTCTCGGCATGTCGTTTTTGATGAACATAATTTTCCTTATAAAGATTTGAAAACAATCAGCCATAGTACATCAAACATGTCCAATAGAGTACTTATAATATGTGGCTTCAAGATTTAATATCTTCCAACTCTAAATCAAACATTAACCATTCACCTACTGTTGTGTCTCATGCTCATTTAAGTGACTCAAATAATTCATTACCTATCAATATGTTACCTCTTAGATCACGTAGTCCCTTAATTAATTACTTACCTAATGTGCCTACTTTTGGAGATACTTCATCTTTTGAACATGATTTACCTACAACTCAAGTAAGAAGTGTAAGTTCTTCCGCTACCCCTACTATTTCCAATGACACTCAAGAAGTCATAACACCTTCAACTCAACATCAAATACAAATGAGAAGTAAAACTAGAATTATCCGACCAAATCCAAAATATGCAAACCTTCATAGCATAGAAACCATACCACGTGAACCTAAGTCAATTAAATTAGCTTTGCAACACTCAGGTTGGTTACAAGCAATGAACGGAGAATTGCAAGTGCTTGATAAAAATAACACTTGGACCTTAGTGCCTAGAGAATCAAGTATGAATGTGATTAGAAGCAAATGGGTTTTTAAATCAAAACCTAAATCTGACAATTCTTTAGAAAGGTTAAAAGCTCGATTAGTACCTACCGGTAATAATCAAATTGATGGAATTGATTATCACAGAACTTTTTTACCAGTCGTCAAACAAGGAACAATCCACAATGTCTTAACCATCGCCCTTGTTAAAAATTGGGATATTAGACAACTTGATGTAAAAAATGTGTTTCTAAATGGGAATTTGACCGAAACTGTTTTTATGACTCAACCACCGGGCTTTTGTGACTCTAAATTTCCAACACATGTGTGCAAGCTTATTAAAGCGCTCTACGGCCTCAAACAAGCCCCTAGAGCTTGGTTCTCATGATCCAGTATGTATATTCAATCACATGGATTTATTTGTAGTACAGCTGATCCATCTTTGTTTATTTGTCACAAAGGTACTAATATTCTTGTTCTTCTCCTTCATGTAGATGATATTATTTTAACAGGTTCTAATTCTGATTTAATTAAAAAATTCATTGAAGTCTTACATCTAGAATTTGAGATGAAGGATCGTGGATTTCTCCATTACTTCTTAGGTGTTCAGGTTAAAAGAAACAAGAGTGGTTTACTTTTATCTCAAGAAAGTTATGCCATGGATATTTTGCACCAAGCTGAAATAGTTGGTTGCAAACCTATGAAAACTCTCATGTCTACTAAAAAGGTTGAAGTAGTTGATGACATTCCTTTTCGGATCCTACTAAATTTAGAAGTCTTGTTGGTGCTCTCCAATATTTAACTTTCACTCGCCCTGATATATCTCATAGTGTAAGTTGTATATCTCAATTCATGCATTGTCCTACTAACTCTCACTTTGAGCTACTTAAACGAATCTTGAGATACATTCAAGGTACCCTCACACTTGGGTTGCAAATGTACTCTCAATCCTCGTTAGATAGTGCTAACATTATTTTGCAAAATACAGGGACTATTTTGAAATAACCTAGTGCTAACATTATTCCCCTTTATAGATAGTAGTAGATAGTAGATAGATAAGTGGTCATTAGATCACCGGTAACGCTCAGATCCTGTCTTTTTTCTTCATTAATCTACACAGAAGGTTCTACCATTTAATAGAAACTGCATACGCTTATAAGGATTGTTTAGAAAAGAATAATAAAAAATTTGTACTAGAAAAGAAAACGCAATTGTTTTCTGATGAAATTTGTCTCTAAATAGATTTCGTCAGAATCATACAACTCCTCAAGTTGCCCATTAAGAGCCCTCTACACACACTTGAGCACTTCTTTGATATTGGCTTCACTCAACTCTTTGCACACTACTTGGTTACTTTATATTGGTGTAATGGTACATATCGGTGGCTCTTCTCCCCTCCCGAGATACACCACCCGAACCCTGGGGAGTACCACAATTTATTTGCCCATTGCATTTTAATCGATCCATTTGATACACATAGCCTATATAAAATCACATTATTTCATGTGATTGCACGTCATTGTTTCGTTAGCGTTTCTTTCACTCAAGTACAATTGACCACGGCTTCACATTTTCCCTCATCTCTTTTCGGTCTATGGTACTTGAAAATCCTTACACACGACGATTCTTGGCTTATTGGTCTTATTACTTCGGTTTGGTGCTTTTTGGACTTCGATTTGGTTGTATTTGATGACTTTATTGTTGTGGGCGTTCTTATGGTTTGGCTATTGGAACCGCGTTCCATTTGTAGTTTTGGGATTGGTCATTCGGTTTACTTGTTGAGATCGATTGTGATTCATGACTATATTATCGTGGACGATCTTGTGGTTTGGCTATTGGAACCGCGTTTCATTTGTAGTTTTGGGATTGGCCATTCAATTTACTTGTTGAGATTGATTGTGATTCATGATATGTATAGTTACTTGTTGAGTTCCTTAGGTGTTGGAGTTGGGGATGAGTGGGATTTATATTTTGTTTTGGTGTTTTTGGCATGGATTTTACGGTCACTCTCACGCAATTTTTCTAGAGAAATATGGCCGAACCATAGGCTCCCGGGTTCCACGACTGCTAGTAGCCTGCGTTGGTTCGTTGGTTGGTCACTTGTGGAATTCCCTGATTTTTCGCCGATCTTTGCCATCCAAAAATCGGCGAGATTGATGCGCGGCCACTCATCTTGTGCAACGGTTATGAGCACTCCCGCCACTGTGTGGTCAAAGATCCATTGGATTGGAGACCTCCACCTTTTGTGCGATCACTTAGCTATCTATTGGTGGTTGTTTACTGGTACCTGCCATGCTTTTGATTGTAATAACTATAAGAATTTTAGGTGTCATTTATGCTCCTTTATTTCCATGTACCTTTTTATTATTTTGAGGTGCCACATTTTTGGTCATGCTCTTTATTTCCATGGATATACACCTTGAAACTCCCAAAAATAGTCTTAATAAATGTTGTGTATGTACTTGCCAGGTTTAAAAAAACAGGTTAGTGATACAAGTTGGTGTAAATGCTGCATGGCTGAATATATATAATAGAACCGGCTAGATAATGATGATCATTCCCCTCGACTTTCTACAACCCCCACGCTTCATTTCTCTTAGTATTTATTTATTTTATATATTATATATCAATGAACTGCGGCATATACGCCAATAATTGTTAACTATTATTACTACTAGAAACGCTAATACGCGGTCCCCGCGTGATTAAAAATTTATTTTAATTAATATTTAAAAAAAAATGAGTATATATTAAATAGGACATATGATTCATATAAAAAGTTCAAAACTTTGGGAAACTAAATCACCAATTACTATAATTATTGAAGTTAAAGATTCTGCTTAAATCATAAGGGTATATTAGGAACTTAATAATAAACTATTGTGCTAACACCAAAATTATAAGGCTAAATCTGGAAATTAAAAGTTTGGTGTCACATATTGCCTTTCTTTATATAATAGTATAGATTAGACTTGTCATGCACCGTTTAGGTGCATCACTAGCTGATTATTTAACCAAGACCACCATACTTATAACTAGGTTCATAAAAGAATTTCTTTTCTTTTTTGGCGTAGAACAACCGGTATCCGAAACCCACTGGGCCGACTAATCCGGCTTCGGAGCGGGTTCCGAGGTTAAGGTTTTAAACTCCTCCCAACGGGCTTGCGGAGGATCGAACCATAGTTCTCCCTACCAAGTCTAGTCCCTGGTACCACTAGACCAAGACATCGTTGGTTAGTTCATAAAAGAATTTCTAATGAAAGGAACAGCTCGTTGACAACCAAATCATAAACTAGATTAAATGAAACAATATGATATTTGCGACCGTTGATGGCATGTTATTAGTACCAAGTCATATCACGGCAATGCTAATTTGAAATTTGATCCAGAAGTTTAAGATCCAAATCTTAATCATGGTTCATTTTATTTTTTGCCCCCGCAATTTTGGGGGGTTTTTTTTTTTAAGTATTGCCTGGCCATTTAATAGTCTTTTTAATGTGGAAATTTTTCACTTGCGATCTGAAATTGACTAGATTTCGCCTGATTTTAGCAGATGATCATGTTAAATTGGAGGATTTTGCAATTCCATCATTGGAAACTCCTAATTCTATCTCGAACCGAGATAGTTGTGTCATTCGGGTGCAAACCCCAAGAAAATAGAATAGTACCCTAATTTAATTTCATCGTTTTTGTTAACCTATGGGAAATATAGGGCCATCAGAAGAACATGGCCATCAGAAAGTAAGAGGAATACAACCATCCCATGAAGAATTCCGCCCAAGCAACTTTTAAAGATTGACTAGGAAAAAGTATGATTATAATATTACCAAATATCCTTCACATAAAGCACAGTAGAAGCTTGGACCAGTTACTAACCTTCCTCCTCATTTTTTCAATAACGCTACAAGGTTGCAGGGTCTTTTGCAACCGCAAATGCGGTTGCAAAAGGCCCATTTTCGGTTGCAAATTGTCATTTCCAACCGCGATGCGGTTGCAGATGACGAGGTCTCGTAAAGCCTCGGTTACCTGTCATCCGCGACCGCATCGCGGTTGCAAATGCTCATCTGCGACCAGGTAATTTGCAACCGCGTTGCGGTTGCAGATTCTGCAACCGCGATGCAGTTGCAGATTTTGCAACCGCATTGCGGTTGCAGATTCTGCAACCGCAATGCGGTTGCAGATTATATTCTAACCATTTGCAACCGCGTTGCGGTTGCAAATGACCTGCGAACGAAAATAAAAAAAACCAATAATATTCCGGTAATTTACCGAAATATTATTGGTTTTTGTTAAAATTACAAATAGATAATGGAAGCAAATCATTATAGTGAATATACAAGAACAAATGTAATTAAATAACGAAAAACAATGAATAAAATGAAATGAAAAATGAAAAAAAGTTGAACAAAAAAACATAAAGAAGAAGAGAAATAAAAAAGCAAAAAATGAAGTGTTAGGAGTTATTTGTTTTGGATTTGAAAAAGAAAAGAAGAAAAGTGTTGGTGTTTTTTAATTTTTTGGATTTGGAAAAGAAAAGAAGAAAAGTGTTGGTTTGTTTTTTATTTTTTGGATTTGGAAAAAAAAGAGAAGTGTTGGTGATTTTTTGGATTTGGAAAAAGAAGAGGAGTGTTGGTGATTTTTTGGATTTGGAAAAAGAAGAGAAGTGTTGGTGATTTTTTGGATTTGGAAAAAGAAGAGAAGTGTTGGTGATTTTTTGGATTTGGAAAAAAAAAGAGAAGTGTTGGTGGGTATATGGATTTGGAAAAAGAAGAGAAGTGTTGGTGGGTATATATAGAAAATGGGGTGAAATTTTGAATTTTCGCGAAAATTCAAATTTCCCCCCGTAGGCCGCCCAAATTTTCAAAAATTTTGAACAATTTGCAACCGCAAAGCGGTTGCAAATGCCCTCCTATAGGAATTTGCAACCGCGATGCGGTTGCAAATGCCCTCCTATAGGAATTTGCAACCGCATTGCGGTTGCAAATACTGGCTTTTGCAACCGCTTTGCGGTCCCAATAGCCCCTTTCTGCAACCGCACTGCGGTTGCAAAAACTATTCATACATGAAAATCGCAATTTTATGGGACTTTCTCAATGCGTTTCTGATTTTTAACAACAAATTTCAATGCTACATGTGATATAAACTAATAAATGGTTACAAAACAAGTAATTAGGAATGAAAGAGTAGATTGAATGTGAAATGATCGAATGAGTTATTAGACCATGCATGAACATATTGTATGTTCTATTTACTACTCATCATCATATTTCTTCTTGTTATTATGATTTGCTTCACTAATAATATGATTAATTGATTGAATTAGTAGATAAGTTTTTCACATTACGTTTATTTCTATATGTATCTAGTGATGATATATATATATATGTGTGTATACGAACGTTATCGTTTGAAATCATAGATATCACGGCTTGTCCCACATATATAATGCTTGAAATTGTTATGATGATTGTAATTATGGTTGTTTTTATCATTATTAGGATAATTATCAACCAAAATAACAATGTGGCACCTCAAATCATAAAAAAAAGGGCATTTTAAAAGTATGAATGTTTTCAGCAACCGCATTGCGGTTGCAAATACTAGCTTTTGCAACCGCAATGCGGTTGCAAAAGACCCTCCTATAGGAATTTGCAACCGCATTGCGGTTGCAAAGTATTTGCAACCGCGATGCGGTTGCAAATGGCCTCCTATAGGAATTTGCAACCGCATCGCGGTTGCAAAGTATTTGCAACCGCGATGCGGTTGCAAATGCCCTCCTATAGGACTTTGCAGCCGCATTGCGGTTGCAAAGTATTTGCAACCGCGATGCGGTTGCAAATGCCCTCCAATAAGAATTTGCAACCGCATTGCGGTTGCAAATTTTGCAACCGCAAATGCGGTTGCAGATTTCCGGTCGCAAAAGACCTGGAAATCTTGTAGTGTAACAGAATTCTCGAAAGCCTTTATTCCAGCACCAACAACAGTGCGCAATTTGGGACCATCAGGTTCACTTCTCTCCGGATTGAAAACTGCACTACAAAAAAAAGCGTTTGTTGTGGCGAAGTTTTTCGCCACAACAAACCCCATTTTCGCCACAACAGACTTTTTGTGGCGAAAACATTCGTCGGACCATTGGTCACAATAGACCCGTCGCAATAGGCTTAATGTGGCGGATACAGTTTCGCCACAATAGATTGCGACGAATAGGTAATGCGTCACAACATGCCGGCATCTGTTGTGACGAAAGTTCCATTCGCCACTACAGCTTATGCAATTGTGACAAATGTTTCGTCACCTAAGCCGAAATTATCGTCATATAACATCTCTTTCGTCACAATACTCAACAATCGCAAATGGCTGTTGTGACGAATTTAAATCGCCACAACAAACAAAAACTTTTTAAATAGCTATGATGACAAATTTGTTTGTCACAACAATATTGTGTCACTACAGCAATTTTATATTATAATTTATCAGCCATTTCTTTTCTTGCACAGTTTTTTCATAATAATTCCATATTAAACTAAATTCAATGAATAATAAATTGAGAACCATTCATTTCATAAATAGCAATACTGATCCATTACAAATTTAAGATAAAATTCTCAATTCATAATTGCAATCCAAAAAAATTCAACATTAATTACATTTGTTGAAATAAAACCTCAAAAACATTCAACATTGATAACATTTGTTGAAATAAAACTTCAAAATCGATGACAAGTTCTCTTCCACGAGTAAACCTGTTAATGAACCAAATAAAAAATTTGTAAGACAACTAATATATATTTGTTCATCATCAACAAACAGCAAATTAACCTTGGGGCTCAAAAAGGCAGGTACAATAACTTAAAAGCATTGCAACAAGCAAACAAAACAAGGAATGCCCATAATAATCAATAACATATCAGTTGATCAACGCAATTACAGTTAATCAAACTTGCAGCTGCTGCTAATAATCAATAATATATATTTGCTGTTGCTGCTGCTAATTTGCAGCAGCAGTATTGCTGCAAATTTGCAGCAGGCAGGCTGATGCTGCAAATTTGCAGCAGCAGTATTGCTGCAAATTTGCAGCAGGCAGGCTCAGCAATACTGAAATATTTGCAGCAATACTGATGCTGCAAATTTGCAGCAACGGTGCTGCAAATTGCTTCATGAATCATCAATAAAATCAAAGATTCAAAATATAATATCAACGCAATTACAGTTAATCAAACTTGCAGCTGCTGCTAATAATCAATAATATATATTTGCTGTTGCTGCTGCTAATTTGCAGCAGCAGTATTGCTGCAAATTTGCAGCAGGCAGGCTGATGCTGCAAATTTGCAGCAGCAGTATTGCTGCAAATTTGCAGCAGGCAGGCTCAGCAATACTGAAATATTTGCAGCAATACTGATGCTGCAAATTTGCAGCAGCGGTGCTGCAAATTGCTTCATGAATCATCAATAAAATCAAAGATTCAAAATATAATATCATATAAGAAACGATAAAACTTTTAAAGAGCTACTAAATGGAAGAAACTTACGTCGTTTACTTATTCATAATCTGAATCGTCATCATCATCGCCATATTCTTCTTCTTCGTCTTGTCAGTTTCCTCATTTTCTTCTTGTTCTTCTTCTTGATCAGTTTCCTCATCTTCTTCCACACCCTCATCGTCTTCTTCCAGCTCTTTCTCCCCAAGAGCATCTTTGTCACAACAGCACTTGTCATTGTGACGAAGCTTACTTTCGTCACTACAACGGGGCTCTATTATGACAATTTTTGAGTCGTCACGAAAACCAAAATAATAATTTAAAAGGAAGCATGAAAGAGAATGAGGGAATATAAAATTAATGGAGGGAAAAACTCCCGCCTTTGTTTACGTACTTGTGACGAAAAATCTTTCGTCACAACACTTATTGGCTTGTGACACAACTCGATTTCGTCACTACAGAGTGAGCACATGTGACAACATTACTTTCGTCACTATACACATGGCACATATATATTTCGTGTAGTTTTAGAAAATTTACAACGTGCACTGTTGTGACGATGATTTGATTTTGGTCACAATAGTTTTGAACTGTTGTGACGAATCCATAGTTCGTCACAAAAGCATTTGTTTTATATGACGAATGTGTCTTTTGTCACAATAATGTCGAACTGTTGTGACGAAACCGTATTTCGCCACAAAAGCATCTACCTTATATGACGAATTTGTATTTTGTCACAAAAGCGTTTACTCATGTGACAAATGTATTATTCGTCACAAGAAATGGTCACAACATGCAATTTTTTTTGTAGTGTGGTGGAGTTGAAACCGGTTGAAGTGGTAAAACCAGAAGAGGATTCGAAAGATTGCCCAACACATTTCCAAGAACACTAGCCTAGCAACACAATCTCGCCATGAGAAACCAATATAAACAGCAAAAGCAAGAGAATCAGGTAAGTCGATGAGAGAACAAACTTACAGCTTCATCCTTGGATGCCATTACAATTTACAACAAGAGCTGACCCTTTCTTCTTGGAAGTCTTAATGACAATATCTTCTACCGTACCAAACTTTTCAAAAATGTCCATAAGTCCCTGTGCAGTATAACCTTCACCAACTTTATCCCAGGAAACTTTAAGCATCTTTGTCTTGTCCAATTCAATACCTCCAGTTCCTATGTTATTTCTTTGATTTGCTTCTGCATCCTTCTCGAAAGGCGTTGAAGGCATTTTTCTTCCATACATGGCACGGATTTTTGCAATTTCTGCGTTCAGTTTTCGGGATATTCTCTCTTCTTCCTCTCGAGCACTTGCGTTGGGGTCAAATGCAAATGCAGCTCGTTCGAAGATCATCAAACAATTTCCTTGTGTTTTCATCCTTGAGAACCTCATAGGAAGTTTGAAGCTTAAGAAAATTTGCGTGTGCATTTGGGTCATCAGGGTTCTTATCTGGGTGCACCTTCATGTCCTTTGCTTTATAAGCTTTTATTAATTTGTTGGTCGGATAGCCTACCACCTTCCGGGCCAGATGGCAGACCCAAAATAGCATAATGGTCAACATCAACATCCATAGTTATCAACTGCAAAAAGAAAACATCAGTACATGGCAAAGAAAATGTAAAAAAAATGATTTATACTTAGTCATCCCCTTTTATTCTCTGGACGCTTTATGATTCATCAAATACTCCCATACTAGACTTGCATACATCAATTAAGTAATCGAATTGCAGTTTTCTTTGTTTGTAAACTAACTAAGAAAGATTGGAGTTTTGTTGAGATTTTGGGAAGGATTAACAAGCTGCTCTCCAATAATGTGATTGAACAGTACATCTCTTATACCAAAGTTCCAATAACTATACATACCAGTTTCAAGTCAGAAAACACAAAGATCAAATATAAACAGTTGATCGCTTACAATCTCTGCAGATAAGTTAGCTTCTCTAATTTCTAATGATGCATTCAATATAAATGATATCCATGTACATACATGTTTACATTCCAAAAAAGATTCGACTTACATGGAAATCAATTCTCAGTAACAACACTATACAATTCATAAAGTATCAAAAGCAATCACTAAAACCCTAAAAAGAATTACAAAATATCAATGTTTACCTGCCAAAGAGCTGAAATTATATGCGATTGGTGAAATTGAAATTAGGGCAAGTTAGATTTGGGGCCTCCTGACTTCCCTTTATCAATTTATTTATATGTCATGTCGGGTCATGTCGGGTCGGGACGGGGCGGGGCGGGGCGGGTATCTGTATCTGGATTAGAATTATGTTATAATCGTGGCTAATTACTAATATTTTTAATGATTTTTGCAGATAAATTCGATAATGAGAGAAGGTGAAACTTGGGGAGGAAGAAGAGATTTGTAGAGAGAGAATAATCAGCAGAAGAGAATATTCATTGACATCCAATTTTCATGTTCTCCAATGGCACAACATGCCTGATTTTGTAACAGAATTGTCAGGCCCGTGCACAGCACGTGGGCTCCTAATTTAATTATTGGAATAAAAAATGCGTAATTAAAAATACAAAAGTGCTAACAAAATTAAAATAGCGAATATCCCAAATGCGCCTTCGTCAGTTCTTTCACATTTGCCTCCCAAAATTCCCAATTCAATTTCAAAACCCTAACGTCAATATTCCTTGTCACAACATTACTCCCCCCTCTTAAACAAGCTTGACCTCAAGCTTGAAACTCAGGGAAGCGACGCCCGACTTCTTCCCAATCGACCCACGTCTCCTCTTCCTCCGCTAACCCCTTCCATTTGATCAGCCATTGGATCTGCGCGGCATTCTTTTTCTTCACGAATCGACGCGCCAACACTTGGTTGTCATCCACGCCCAGATCTGGCAGCGAGGGAACCGTGGAATCTAGTGCCCCAATCCTCTTCTTAAGCACTGATACGTGGAAAACCGGATGCACACGCGCCGCCGCGAGGAGCTGCTAACGGTAAGCCACTTCACCTATTTTCTGTAATCTGAAATGGCCCTGCGTATTTTGGTCCCAATTTCCACATATGAACTTGTCTGAGAGTATGTTGTCGGTATGGCTTGAGTTTCAGATACACCCACTCCCCAACAAGAACTGCCCTTTCTGTTCTGTTTTTGTCTGCATTAGTCTTCATGCGAGTCTGAGCCTTGTTGAGGCAATCTTTGATATGTTGTTGTGTTTGTTGCCTGTTAGTAATAAGCTCTTCCACTCCTTCTGTCATGAATTCTTTGTATGGCCCAATTCCAATCTGTGGGGGTTGGTAACCATACAGAGCTTCAAATGGAGTAAGGCCTAGAGCTGAGTGGTGGGTAGTGTTGTACCACCACTCAGCCATGGGAAGCCACTTAACCCACTCCTTAGGGTTGCTTCCTGTCATGCACCTAAGGTAGGCCTCCAGACATTGGTTGACTCTCTCAGTCTGACCATCTGTCTGGGGGTGATAACCTGTGCTTAGGTTTTGTTGAACCCCTAGGGTAGACCATAGCTCTCTCCAAAATGAGCTGACAAAGATCTTATCTCTGTCAGAAGTGATGCTGCTAGGTAAGCCATGCAATTTATAGATAGAATCCAGAAACAATGTAGCTAGCTGAGAAGCTTTGTAAGGGTGGGCTAGGGGAATGAAATGAGCCACCTTAGTGAACCTGTCAACCACAACCCAGATAGTATTCTTTCCCCCTGACTTAGGTAGTTTCTCAATAAAATCCATGCTTATGTGTTGCCATGCACCTTCTGGCAATGCAAGTGGCACTAGTAACCCAGGGGTTTTAGTGTTCTCATGTTTGCAAAGCTGGCAAACACAACACTGAGCCACAAACTCCTGAATGAACTGCTTCATTCCAGGCCACAAAAACATTGCTTTCACTCTCTGGTAGGTGTCAAGCACCCTAGAATGCCCACCAAGACTTGAGTCATGAAGCATACTCACCACTTGTTTTCTGAGCTCAGTGCTACTCCCCACATATAGCCTTCCCTTGTACCTCAATATCTGATCCTTGTAAGAATAAAAAGACAAATTGAAAGGTAATACCACTTGCTCAACAATGAACTCTTGAGCTATGTTGTCATTTTTATAGCTCATTTTTAGTCCAGTCATCCATTGGGGTAAGACAGTGCTAATACTGTTACACACTACCCCAGTCTCCATTCCCTCAACTTCTGCCCTTCTAGACATGGCATCTGCAGCCCCATTATCCCTCCTCTTTTTATACTCAATCTTGTAGTCATATCCAAGTAGTTTAGTCATATACCTTTGTTGTAGAGGTGTAGTAATTTTCTGACTCAACAAGTACTTGAGACTTTGTTGGTCATATTTAATAGTAAATTGCCCTTGAATCAAGTAAGCCCTCCACTTCTCCACTACCAAAATGATAGCCATAAATTCCTTTTCATAAACTGATAGTCCTAAGTTTTTAGGTCCCAACCCCTTACTTATGAAAGCAATAGGATGACCATCCTGACTTAGCACAACCCCCAAACCTTGATAGCAAGCATCTGTTTCAACACATAAAGGTTTTTGAAAATCAGGTAGTTGCAAAACTGGTGCCTCCACCATTGCCCTCTTCAAATTCTCAAAAGCTTCCCCAGCCTTCAAAGTCCAGCCAAACCCCCCTTCTTAGTCATCTCATTGAGTGGTTTAGCAATTATGCCATAGTGCCTTATGAATTTCCTATAGTACCTAGTGAGCCCTAGGAAACCTCGCAAAGCTTTAACATTCTTAGGCTTGAGCCACTCCACCATACATTGTATCTTAGTAGGGTCTGCCCCCACTTTTCCCCCACCAATGATATGCCCTAAGTACTCAATTGTCTCCTGTCCAAAAGAGCATTTGGACTTCTTAGCTAACAATTGATTATTCCTGAGCTTATCAAACACCATCTTCAAATGTAGCTTATGTTCTTCCATACTGTTGCTGAAAACCAGTATGTCATCAAAGAACACTAAGACTGTCTTTCTCAATTCTTCCTTAAAAACATCATTCATAATTGCCTGAAAAGTGGCAAGGGCATTGGTTAAGCCAAAGGGCATAACCTTAAACTCATAATGCCCAGAAGATGTTACAAAAGCAGTTTTAGGGACATTTTCTTCATTCACCCTGATTTGATGGTATCCAGCCCTCAAATCAATCTTAGAATACACCTTGGCATGTGTCAATTCATCCAGAAGATCCTCTATCAAAGGGATGGGAAAACTATCCTTCACTGTGATATCATTCAGTTGTCTATAATCCACACAAAATCTCCAGCTAGAATCCTTCTTCTTGATCAATAAGACAGGTGAAGAGAAAGGGCTGTTACTGGGCTGAATTTGTCCAGTCTTCAACATCTCTTTTACTAGTTTCTCAATCTCTTCCCTTTGTATGAAGGGGTATCTGTATGGGGGTTGTTTAAAAGGCTTGGCTCCAGGTACCAGAGGAATACTATGATCCTGTTTCCTCTTAGGTGGTAAAGACCCGGGTTCTTCAAATACATCTCTATATATGTCTAAGATCCCCTGTAGTTCCCCATGAACCACCCCTGTCTCCTTTCCTGTTACTGGTGTGACCATAAACAAACAACCCATCATATAATGTGCCCCCTTCTTAACCATGCTAGTAGCCTTTTTACAACTCATCATCCTCATCTCACCATTGGGTTTGTTGCCCTGCAACACATCCCAAACTCCACCCTTAAGGTAATATAACCTCTGGTTTTTAAAATCAAAAGCAGGTAATCCCAGCTTGTCAAGCCAATCCACTCCTAATACCACATCACATCCTCCTATGTTAATCACCTTCACATTAGCTGTGTACTTCTTGTCTCCCCAGCTCCACTGAAAATCTGAGCATTTTGTGTGACTATCCAACTGTCCCCCTCCTGCCACAGTGACCATCATAGGCTTGGTGTGTTCTAATCTGCATTTTAGTTGCTTTATAGCGTTATAATCTAGGAAGCTGTGGGAACTCCCATTAGTGTCTAGTAGGATAGTTATCTCCTGTCCCCTCACTTGGGCTAGTAGCCTAACAGTTTTTGCAGTATCCTGTCCCCTTAGAGCATGCCCAGATATTTTGAACACCTCCACTTCTTCCTCTTCTTCACTGTCCTCGTCATCCCCTCCAGTACCCATGATAACAAACAGCCTCTTGCATTTATGCCCTACATGGTAAGATTCATCACAGTTAAAACACAACTTGTTTCTCCTCCTGATCTCCATCTCCTCAGGGGTCAGTCTTTTCATAGGGGGGTATTTCTCAACTCCTCCACTCACTCTACTGGGGTCAGGGATTCCAAATGGAACCTTCCCTTTAAAACCAGTAGAAATGGGTCTTGGAGCTTGCCTTAGAGGTTTATTCACCTCTAAGTTAGCCTCTTGTTTCCTTGCCATGTAAATGGACTGATTAAGAGTGGTGGGGCCTAGCATCTCTACCATGTGTCTCACTTCTTCTTTGAGCCCACTGATGAAACTCATAATAAAATACTCCTCATCCAACTGCATGTGTCTATTACCCATAAATGCTTTCAGTTCTTCAAATTTCTGCACATACTCATCCACATACCCCACCTGCTTAAGCTTGTTGAATTCCCCCACTAGATTCTCACCTCTAGCATGGGTGAATCTTTCACTTACTAACTCCACAAACCTGGGCCAACCAATAGCCTCTCTCCCCTCTATATTATCCATATACCAGTGGTCAGCAATCCCCTCCATGTGAATCCCTGCAGTCACCACCTTTTCATAATCTGACATGTGATTCAACAAGAAAAAACGTTGGCACTTTCTGGCCCAACCCCTGGAATCAGTCCCATCAAATCTAGGGAAGTCATACTTAGGTCTCACCATCATAGTATTAGTCCTTGGGGGTAAGATTCCTCCACCAGCAGAATTCTTACCCAGTGTCATGGGTGAATGAAATGGTGATGAGGTCGGTTTAGAGGACTCACCAGTGGTTGTTTCTGTGTTTTTGTTGGTTTGTAGCGTTTGTAAAATCTGATTCATCATGTCTGACATGTTAGTAAATCTTTGTGTTAAGCTCATTTACACCATCCTTGAGCTCTTGTTGTCCAACCTCAAGACCCTCGATTCTCTGTGTGTTATTAGGTTTGGCCATTTTTTTTTTGATATTATGTTGATCAGAGTTAGCGCAAAGGATTTTGAAGCTCTGAGGCCAAATGTTATGATCGTGGCTAATTACTAATATTTTTAATGATTTTTGCAGATAAATTCGATAATGAGAGAAGGTGAAACTTGGGGAGGAAGAAGAGATTTGTAGAGAGAGAATAATCAGCAGAAGAGAATATTCATTGACATCCAATTTTCATGTTCTCCAATGGCACAACATGCCTGATTTTGTAACAGAATTGTCAGGCCCGTGCACAGCACGTGGGCTCCTAATTTAATTACTGGAATAAAAAATGCGTAATTAAAAATACAAAAGTGCTAACAAAATTAAAATAGCGAATATCCCAAATGCTCCTTCGTCAGTTCTTTCACAGTTGCCTCCCAAAATTCCCAATTCAATTTCAAAACCCTAACGTCAATATTCCTTGTCACAACAAATTAGTCTATGGCACAGGCCAGTCCTCGGTTTTTTGGTTGGGTGAAAGATGTTGTGAGGTTAATTGATACAGAAAATATACCGAATTCACTACTCTGCCCCTTCAAACACTTTTTTTTTTCGAACACGAACTATTGATTTATTTTTGAATCTTTTATGAGAAGCGTTTGGATATTCAAGTTAATTCAATATATTTATTTAGAGTGAGTTCAGATTTCAGAATAATTTCTTTACATATTATAGAATATGTATAATTTTGTACATGTGACTTAAAGTTCCACGCTATATTACTTGAATGAGGATGGACTTGCCCTTCCTGATCATAGATTTAAATGGACGATAACAAATTAATAATTCATTCTATTATGTACCTTTTTTATATGGTGTTTAATATTATCATTATTGTTTTAGATGATAAATCATGTAAACCTTATCTATTTTCAGTGAGATGATAAAGCGGTGTCAGCATCTGATATAAATTGGATATAAGCACAGTGATTCATAATTGTGTTCTTGTTCTCATTCATTTTTTATTTTTATACAATTTATATATATGATAACTGTAAATTGGCTGTAAACTTTACAAAATATCAGTAAGAGAAAGTGGCGTAAGCCGCCGCATTCATATCCAAGGGCAGAACAAAAGATGAGATTTGTGTTTGCCTCCGACACAGGACCCAAATTTTCACATTCACGCACCTACTTTTAAAAGATATAGATATCATTGAGTTGTGATTAATTTTATATGAAATAACATAATCCAATAATCCATTATTGATTAGATAAGCATGGATAACGTTAACAACTGTTTTTTTAATTGAAAAGTCTTAAAGACACTTGTAAAGTTAACGTCATACAAATTTATTTAGGTGGTGTTTGCAAACTCTTAAAAAAAGCTATAATCAGCTTTTTATTTGAACAAGTGATTTTGGGGTGTTTGCAAATCTAGGTTTTTCGGTTACAAAACTTTTTTTAAGCTAAAAAAGCTCACAATCTTCAAGCTGGTGTGGGGATGCTTTTGGCTTAACTAAAAATTGTGAACTTTTACTTTTCCACTAGAGTTTGCAAACACCACCTAATTAATGTAATTCACTCTGATGGGCAGATTGCAGAATCTTTCAATTTCATCCGACGGGTTGAAGTATCATGCATTTTTCGGACAGCATAAGTGGAAGACTGATACTTGTCCATTATTCATTCTTTTCTAATGATGAAAATATTATATTTAATTATTACATTTTTAATATCCTATCGTTTAAAATGTATCTTTTTCTTATATATCGAAATTAGGTTTCTAGTTAGTTAGATTTAATCTCCAAAAGACACGTGTCGATATCCTAAAGTAATTAAAATGCTATTTTCCTCAGTATAAATTATTTTTTGTAGATAATGTATTACATATTACTATATTAGTAATAATAGAGGTGGCAACTTTTACCCACTAACTCACTAATCCACCCAACCCGCTAAGATTAAATGGGTAATGGGTGACCCATTTAATATATAGGTTATAAATGGGTGACCCATTAGTAATTCATTTATTAAATAGGTAACCCATGGGTTACCCATGAACCCATATATGACCCACCAAATTTTTTTTTTTGTCAAAAAAATAAAATTAACATACAAAATATAAAAAAAGACAAAAAAATTCATGTCACCCCAAAGAATGCACACTTCGTTTAAAAATTACGAGAAAACACTCGCTCAACCTAAAAACACATATTTCGTCGAAAAAATTACAAAAAAATCTCGCTGGAAGTAGAAAAATGCCGTTTTCACCCTCTAAACGTTGGAATTTGCCAAAAATCACGTTGGCGTAAGGACTTTGGTCTTTACGTTATGCTCAGAATGGTTGTTCCCACTTGAAAAAGTTGTGTCACTTGTCAAAAACTGGCTCCATTGACAAAACAATTTCACTGAAAATAAAAAAAACCCTCCAAACGTTGGAATTTGCCGAAAATCACGTTGGCGTAAAGACTCACGTTATGCTCAGAATGGTCGTTTCAATTGAAAAAGTGGTATCACTTGTCAAAAATGGGCTCCATTGACAAACAAATACTGCTCGAAATAGAAAAATGACATTTTCACTCTCTAAACGTTGAAATTTTGGTAAAATCACGTCGGCGATGAAATTTTGTTAAAATCACGTCGACGTATTTTTTGTCCTGATATGTTTACTTTTGATATTTTTTTAATATAAAAATTTTAAATGGGTCATTAGTGGGTTAAATGGTTGACCCAACACATATATGACCCAACCCATATATGACTCACTTAAATGGGTTATTAATGAGTTGGGTCATAAATGGATTGGGTCATAAATGGGTTGACCCATTTATGACCCAACCCACATATTTGCCACCTCTAGTTGGCAGTATTAATTATTTCTAGCTTTCTCGTGCCAAACGTTACCGTTGTCTATTCGTTCTAAGCACAATTTTTTTACCCTTTTCAATTAATTTTTTAATATTTATTATTCTGTAATGCTATTTGTACACCAAAAGCATACATCGCATGGATCGGGTAGACCGTACTGGTACTGGATCCAGATCTGCACAAATCAGACAGGTCCGGATCCGAATGTGTTAATCGGACCCGTTGGCTACCCGATCTAGGCGCAAAGTTTCTCGAGTCCAATAACTTTTTAGTAATTTTTTTTATTATTGTTTGATACAAAATTCAATCACCGCATAGACTGAATCGGAACCAGATCCAGATCTGTACCAGTTATTCAAGTCCGATCCGAACGAGTCCTACCCGACATGTGCAAAATTTTCATTTTAAGTTAGTTTTTAAATATTATTAACACTTGATTTGTTTCTAGGCTCTATGTTTTAACCTCTTTCTTTCTTATTTAACCGAATTATTTTGACTCTTTTGTTGCGACCTGTGGGCCTTATCAAGGCCCAATAACATTTGATTCAATTTATTAAGGCCCAATAACTTTTTTTTTAATTTTTTATTTATTAATTTACATGTAAATTTGGTTGGTTAAGTTGAATCTTGCATAGGAAGCCAATGATTTTTTTCATCAGAATATTTCATAAAAATGATCCGCACCCTCGATTAAGGGCGAATCGCTTTACGCCACGTCATAAAAAAACCACGTCATAAAAAAACTCAACTGATTTTCCCGCCCAAATCGTTGGATAATAAATTTCACATACTAACACAACGCACTCACTCACTTCAAATTCAGTACCTCTCTCTTTCTCTCTCTCTCTATTCAGTTCTCCTTTAAATTCCGGTAAGCTTTCAATCCTCTTATATTGCGATGAATGCTTTCGATTTGAGTTTAGCTTGTATTGTATTTATTGATTCTCTTGTGATTAGGTTATTTCGCGCTTAATCCGCGTCAGTTTTTTAGTTTACTAGTACTACTGCTTTTGTCAATTTTGATTTAGTGTACTTTGGATTCTGATTTAGTTTACTAATACTATCTTTTTGTTAATTATCCTTAAACTTGGTTAATCCGCGTCAGTTTTTACCCTGTTTTCGATAAATGTTGTTGTTCATTTAGATCTGAAGTAGATAACATCATTCACATTGTTTATTTGTTGTATATAATTTAATTTTTGTAGATCTATTTTTCGCTCTCAATTTTGGTGTTATGATTTCTTATTCTACTTTACGTATACGGTTTTCGTTAATCGTCTTTTTATTATGTTGATCAATAAATTGCAGTTTCCGCTCTCAATTCTGGTGTTTATTATGTTGATGAATTCTCTACAATTCTACTAAACTTGTGCAGTTTCCGACAATATCGTTGAATTTTGCAGATTACTCAAATGGCGTATGAACCGCTTAGTGCAACTAAGACTCTTAACTTTCGATTAGCACTGTCGTGTATCTCTGGCAAGTTCTTTTGTGCACAAAATGAAGCTAAGACTGAAGCCCAGACGAAACTGTTGGATGTGTTGAAGGTGATATGTGTTGGAAGTAGTTCTTTCCAAGATCCATGGGCCAACACTTTATATTTTTAGCAGTTCTTTTGTAAATAAATGACTATAAGTCGATAGACATTGTTTACATGATGTTGCTCTTTGTTGTTAAGGTCATGTGCTGCATTTCTTTCCTGGCAAGCTGCCAATAATTGGAGGAATACATTCTATTGATTGTCGGAATGTCAATCCAATATACCTGATTCAACCACTAATTCTTGTGGGATTGTTCACTGAAGATTTGATTAAGTTTGATCTCAGAGGTTCGTTAAAATATTATCTGAATGTTTGTAACATGAAAATGATGTGTGGATAGGCCATGAGTGATGTGAAATAATGCTTTGATGTGTAATGTTGTTTTGATAATTTAAAAGGCGAGCTTGATGTCTAAACAAATACAAGCTAAGGGGTATTTATACAAAAAGATTAGCTCAACGAAAGATCCAGATCAACAAGATCTAACGGTCTTAATGAAAGACTCTACGCTATTCTTACAATAAAATATGTTGGCAAATCCTAATTACATTTAAAGAACTCAAATCATATAATACAAGGAAACTCTACATGTGGCCAATCTACATGACGTAGCCTAACTGTTGCAAAACTGACAAGTGACCCCAAAACTATAGGTATTGACCAGCCTTAGTGCAGGGTACTGGTGCATGCAACGTGCTCTTCGTGGATTTACATACCACTACTCTTTTCTTTACGGATTTGACAGATTTTGAGATTGGAAAGAAGTTAGCAAATGAGTTGTTAACTCTGTGGACTGAAAATTCAGTTACGAATTGGAAAGATCTGCTGATAGCTGTGTGCTCACTTAGGACTGAAGACTTGGATCATTCAGCCGTCTCCATAGGTGACATGGAGGATGTCAAGGAAATCCGAAGGGACGTTGAACATTTTCTCAATTCAGATATAATTACCTTTGGTAAAGGAGTATATATACATGGCAGCCGTCTTCTTGGGAAGAAGGCCGAGGCTGCCAAATGATAGTGTTTGCTACAATTTGATATGTTCGATCTTGCTGATACAATTTCTTAACAGAACAAAGAAGATACTATTAGTATGGTTGTTTGCTTTTCGTTAATATTTGCTTGTGACAGAAGATAATGTTTGCTTTTCGTTAATATTTTGTGACAGAAGATACTATCAGTATGGTTGCAACTTGCAAGTATTCACTGATTTCTTTGAAGTATTGCATAGGATCATTTACTTATGGTTTGTCATCGTGTTTTGACGTGTTTTATTGATAAATTCCAGGAATGGTTTTGGGATAGTCCAGTTTGTTCTATATTGTGTTGTGACGAAGAACTATGAATAGTTATAAATAATTGCTTTGCTGAATGTTGATTAATACTACAAAAAATTTAGAGGTTCCATTCATTGTCAGCAATATTTCTGTGCTAAATCTTGTAGACACTCGCATAGCTCTTGGGGTTTAGAGACCCATAGGCATGTGATCTGCACTGTCGATCCTCGTAACTTCATATGTTGTATTAGTCTCAATCAACCACTCTCGATAGCTCGGTTGCAACAAACTATCATTTTCACATATCACATAAACAAGTCGAACCGAACTGATGGGGGTATTTTAGGATTGGCCCAACATTGCAAACTGGACCGGCCCATTACTGTATCGAATTGGCCCAATTCGATACCCTCAGCGATCGAATTGTCCTCATTCGATGCGCGCATCGAATCCAAGTGATTCTATGCGCTTTATACAGATGTCTATGGGCCCCGCAAGATGCAACTGCTATATATATCTCGATTTTCGGCTTTCAAAAGAGAGATTGAACGATCCCCAACCTAACCACATCGAATCACACTATTCGATACGCTCCTCTGTTCAATACGCTCCTATATTCGATACCCTCCATTGTTCGACACGTACCTAAATTCGACATCAAGTATCTGACCAGAGCCGTATCGAATCAAACCCGTCTCGAATCGAGACTGTTCGAGGCGCGCATCGAACAACAGCAATTCAATGCGTTCAATAGTTCTTGTTGTTTATATATTTAAATCAGTGTAAGATCTGTAATAGATAGTAGGTGTTTCGGACAAAGTTAGTCCGGTTTACTTTATTGGATTAACATTATTTTAGTTAATTATATTCCGATTGTATTATTTTACTGTGTTCTATTACCGTGACGAAATAAGACCAAAATATTGGCGCCGTCTGTGGGAACACCTTTAACACTGTTTTTAGATAGAGCAACTAGGATGACAAACAAACGGCACATGAATGTGGTCGAAAAGCGACAAACTGAGAAAAAGATCAAAATGAAGACAGATCTGAGTCAAGAGAGAATTGAGCCTAAAGAGCAGGGGCAAGATAAAATAGAAAGTCAGTTGTTAAAGCAGTGGCAAGAATGTAAGATGGAGCATTTGGGGGAGTTCAAAATCGTACAGCTTTTCAAAGAAACTTCTGATAAAGTAATAAAGATTGGAGCAGAAATGGACTGGATTATAAAGGCTGCTTTGGTAGACTGTCTCCGACGTAATTCAGATATATTTGCATGGTTCGATTCTGATCTTCTCGGGATAGATTTAAGGATCATAGTACATCGATTGAATGTAGATAAGACTGTGAAACCGATACGGCAAAAGAAGCGGAATTTTAGCAAGGAAAAGAATGAAGCAGCTGAAAAAGAGGTACTAGAACTTTTAGCAGCGCGGCATATTTATGCTATAAGATTCTCAGAATGGTTGAGCAATATTGTGTTGGTCTTGAAAAAAGAAGCTACATGGAGAATGTGTGTGGATTATACTGACTTAAACAAGCATTGCCCGAGAGATCCCTTCCCGTTGCCTCGGATAGATCTACTTGTGGATTCTACAGCAGGATGTGCATTGTTGAGTATGATGGATGCAAAGAGCGGTTTCCATCAAATCTTCATGGCAGTGCAAGATCAGAGCAAGACAGCATTTGTGACAGATATCGGAGTGTATTGTTACAGGGTAATGCCATTCGGATTGAAGAATGCGGGAGCAACTTTTCAGAGGTTGGTGGCTAAAATGTTTTACCATCAAATTGAAAAATCAATGGAAGTTTATATCGACGATATGCTTGTAAAGAGTCTAAAGGCCGATGAGCATGTGCGACATTTGGATGAGGCCTTCACAATAATGAGGACATATGGAATGAAACTAAACCCTAAAAAATGTACTTTCGGAGTTACGGCTGGGAAGTTTGTAGGATATGTGGTGAATGAAAGAGGAATCGAAGCCAACCCTGATAAAATAAAGGCAGTACTGGATTTACCATCGCCAAGATCAGTGAGGGATGTTCAGTGTCTGGTGGGCCGTCTGACAACATTGGGAATATTTATTTCAACGTCTGCGGAAAAAAATCTTCCTTTCTTTAAAGTGATGAAGCGGAATAAAGATTTTATTTGGACGCCGGAATGTGAAGAGGCTTTTAGACAAATGAAGAATTATTTAGTAAGCCCGCCGTTGTTAGCAAAACCGGAGGAAAATGAGATGCTATATCTCTATTTGGCGGTGTCCGCAAATGCAATCAGTACAATTTTACTCAAGCAGAAAGGAGCTCAGAAATTACCCATACATTATGTGAGTAGAGTACTGCAAGGGGCAGAGAGAAACTACTTGGAAATAGAGTTGTTTGCATTAGCGATTGTTGTTACAGCTCTGAAGTTGAAACCATATTTTCAGTCTCACCCAATTACTGTGGTAACAGACAAGCCATTGAAGCAAGTGTTGGCGAAGCCAGAAACCTCAGGTAGATTGGTGAAATGGGCAATCGAACTCAGTGAGTTCGGATTGGAGTTTAAGCCACGAGTTGCAGTCAAAGCGCAAGCTCTAGCAGATTTCATGGCCGAGACCCTGGGAAACAGTGTAATCGAAACGACATGCTGTATCTTTTCTATATCAGACCAAGTGGGAACCAGCAGGGCAACGTCGACATGGATACTACACACTGATGGATCTGCCACGACTCATGGAGGGGGAATTGGGATACATTTTCTGTCCCCAGAGCGAAGGGAATTTGAGTTTGCTATTAGCTTGAATTACATGGTAACAAATACAACAACAACAACAACAACCAAGCCTGTAATCCCAATTAAATTGGGGTAGGCTATATGAACCATGAATGAATCACGTCGAGTCGTGAACATGAATCTTCTGCCTCCATAGGTTTCGGTTGACGAGCATGTCTTCATTTAGATCTTTTAGCTTCATGTCGTTCCGTATGACCTCCATCCACGTCTTTTTCGGTCTCCCACGAGCTCTAGCCGTCTGTCCTAAGTCGAGATCTTCAACTCGTCGTACCGGTGCATCTATGGGTCTGCGTTTAACATGCCCAAACCATCTTAAACGATTTTCTCGCATTTTCTCGTCAATGGCCGCCACACCCAATTTATGCCGAATATCTTCATTGCGCACTCTATCTCTCCTAGTGTTACCGCACATCCACCGAAGCATGCGCATCTCTGTAACGTTCATTTTCTGTGCATGACTTTGCTTAATAGCCCAGCACTCGGAGCCATAAAGCAAAGCAGGTCTAATAGCCGTACGATAGAACTTTCCTTTAAGCTTTAAAGGAAAGTTACGATCGCACAGAATCCCTGTCGCACTCTTCCACTTTGTCCATCCAGCTTGGATGCGGTGGTTGACGTCTCCATCTAACTCTCCATCCATCTGCAGTATGGAGCCTAAATATCGAAAATGCGCACTTCTCGGTATCTCTTGGCCATCCAACTGAACCGTGCCATCGTTGTTTCTTCGTTGTTTGCTAAACTTGCATTCGAGGTACTCTGTTTTTGTTCGACTTAGTCGAAATCCTCGTGCTTCTAATGTTTGTCTCCATCGTTCTAATTTAGCGTTAACTCCCATTCTCGTCTTATCGATGAGGACAATATCGTCTGCAAACAACATACACCATGGGACTCGGTCTTGGATGGCTCTGGTGATTTCATCAATTACAATGGCAAACAAAAATGGGCTCAAAGCTGACCCCTGATGTAAGCCAATTGTAATTGGAAAGGCGTCTGTTAAACCGCCACAAGTTCGAACACTTGTCACCACATTCTCATACATATCTTTTATGATGTTGATATATTTAATGGGTACCCCCTTCTTCACCAAGGTCCACCATAATACATCTCGAGGTACTTTGTCATATGCCTTTTCTAAGTCGATAAAGACCATATGCAAATCTCTACTCTTTTCTCGAAAGCGCTCAATGAGCTGACGAATCAAATGGATGGCCTCTATGGTCGACCTTCCGGGCATAAATCCAAATTGGTTCTCAGATATGGGAACAATTTGTCTCAATCGGTGTTCGATCACCCTCTCCCATAGCTTCATGGTATGAGACATAAGCTTTATCCCATGATAGTTAGAACAGTTTTGGACATCGCCCTTGTTCTTATATAGAGGTATTAGCATACTCTTCCTCTACTCTTCTGGTATTTTATTTGTTCGCCATATTTTGTTAAAGAGGTCCGTCAACCAGGTCACCCCTATCTCTCCCATGCTTCTCCAAGCCTTAATAGGGATACCATCTGGGCCAACGGCTTTTCGAGTCTTCATCCTCTTCAAGGCATCTTTGACTTCCGACCTTCTAATACGGCGCATAAAATTGCGGTTCAGGTCCTGAGGGGACTGCGAGATGTCCCCCACTGCTTGGGCGGGGCCTCCATTGAACAGGCCCTCGAAGTACTCCCTCCACCGTGCTTTGACCTGATCCTCACGCACTAAGACAGGCTGACCTTCATCTTTGATGCATTTCACTGCACCTAGGTCTCTAGTCTTCCTCTCTCTAATGCGAGCAATCTTGTATATATCCTTCTCGACCTCCTTGCTATCCCTCTTCTCATAAATTTCCTTGTACACAGCCTCTCGCGCTAGTCCAACTGCTTTCTTTGCTTCTTTCCTGGCTAGCTTATACTTTTCAAAGCTTGCTCCATCATGGTTCTTCTTCAAATCCCTGTAGCAATCCCGTTTGGCCTTGATTGCCGCCTTTACTTCTTCATTCCACCATGACGTGTCTTTACCTATCAGGCTACTACCTCGGGATTCACCTAAGAGGTCTTTAGCTACCTTCTTGATACAACAAGCCATTTTGGTCCAAGTTGCATCTGCATCGTCCTCAGTCTTCCAGTCTACCTCTTGAACCACTCGCTCTACGAAGGCCTTTTGGGTAGACTCCTTAAGCCGCCACCACTTAATTCTAGGTTCCAACCGGCGCCTACTCCTCTTCACTCCTTACCGCAGTCTAATATCCAACACCAAAAGCCTATGTTGCGTAACCACACTTTCCCCGGGGATGACCTTGCAATCTATGCAACGACTTCTATCTGCCCTCCTAGCTAAGAAGAAATCTATTTGGCTCTTATTTGACCCACTCCTATAAGTGACCAAATGAGACTCTCTCTTCTTAAACCAAGTATTTGCTACAAGCAAATCATAGGAGAGGGCGAAGTCTAAGATAGCGTTTCCCGGCTCATTGCGATCTCCAAAGCTATACCCGCCGTGGATGTCCTCGAACCCATCACGGCTAGATCCTACATGACCATTAAAGTCACCTCCAATGAAGAGTTTCTCGCTACTAGGGATCCTTTGTACCATCTCGTCCAAATCTTCCCAAAACTTACGTTTCACGGCTTCGTCTAGTCCTATCTGTGGTGCATAGGCACTAATGACATTCAAGATATCCTCGCCTATGACCAACTTGACCAGTAAGATCATGTCGCCCTTCCTTCTGACCTCCACCACGTCCTCGAGCCAAAGCTTATCTATGATGATCCCAACACCATTTCGGTTCTTCTCTGTCCCGGTATACCAAAGCTTACAACCCCAAGGGTCTACTACTTTGGCCTTTTCACCAACCCACTTGGTCTCTTGCACGCACAAGATATTGATCCTCCTCCTAGACATTGCCTCAGCTAGCTCGGCCAATCTTCCTGTGAGTGACCCCACATTCCACGATGCAAGGCGAACTCGTCGTTCCTGGACTAACTTCTTTACCCTCACCCGTCCTGGAAGGTGAGGGAACCCTTGCTCATTTGACACCACACCCGGGCGTCGATGTGGCGCGTCGCTTCCGGGCGACGACCTAGCAACCCTTGCCCATTTATCACTACACCCGGGATCCGATGTAGCGCGTCGCTGAGTAGGGAACGCCCCAACGAAATTCATAGTATGGTTCATATCATAGGATGTGACGGGGTTTTTACGTTGGCTGTCATAAGCCTACCACAACCCTCCTCCTTTATCCTGGCTTGGGACAGGCAGTGAAAGCTCACTGGCGGAGTTAATTACATGGTAACAAATAACGAAGCCAAATCCGAAGCAGTAATTTCTGGGGTCAAAATGGCACTCGGACTCAACATTGAACATCTCGACGTATTCACCGATTCACTTTTGGTGGCAAACCATTTCTCTGGAAGATATGAGACGCGTGAGGAAACTATGAAGTTATACGCCGCTAAGGTTAAAGAATTGGCAAAGAACTTCAATTTTTTTGATATAACTCAGATCCCAGGGATGACAATGCAAAAGCGGATGCACTTTCCAAATTCGCGAGTTCTTCAGATATTCTGGCAGAAAAGCGAATCACACTTATGGTCGCTGATAAACCTTCAATTGGGATATCGAAATATATTACCAAAGATTCCCGGGTGGAGTTTATAATGGCAATACAAGAAGATCCATCCTGGAAGGATGAAATCATGACTTATCTTCAGTAGGGTATTCTACCGGCAGATCCGAATGCACAGCGTAGAATGCGTTATAAGGCTTACAGATTTACTATCAGCAATGGAGAGCTATATAAAAGATCTTTCGAAGGACCGTTGTTAAGATGTTTGACCCCTACTCAAGCTGAGTATGTCATGGAAGAAATCGACGCAGGATGTTGTGGGAATCATTCTGGGGGACGAGCTTTAGCTCAACGAATACTGCGTCAGGGATATTATTGGCCAACTCTACTTAAAGACGCAACATCTTACTCGAAGAAATGTGATAGTTGCCAATATCATGCTCATCTCATTCATAGACCAGCGCGTCAGCTACAACCTATCGATGTGGCATGTCCGTTTGATCAGTGGGGAATTGATATTGTGGGTCCATTTCCACCAGCCAAAAAGCAGAAACGATACTTAATAGTAGCCGTTGAGTATTATACTAAGTGGGTTGAAGCGGAAGCTATAACATCGATCACGGAGAATAATATGATCGAGTTTATATGGAAATACATCATATGCCGCTTCGGTATACCGAGGTCCATTGTATGTGATAACGGCACGCAGTTTACTGGAAAGCAGATCAAATCGTGGTTTGGGGAATTGAAGATATCACACAATCTCACTTCAGTATATCATCCACAGTCCAATGGCCAAACAAAATCCACTAACAAAACATTGAAGGATTATCTCGAAAGGAGAGTGAGGTGTACTGGAAAAACTTGGCCAGAAGAGCTTCAAGGAATATTATGGGCATATAGAACGACTCCGAGAACATCCACATGGGAGACTTCATTCGTTCTTGTTTATGGCACTGAAGCAGTATTACCTGCAGAAATAGGTATGCCAACGCGCAGAATTACTGATTATGATCCAGAGCAATCACCACGATTGCGACAAATGGATCTGGATATGATATGTGCTACAAGGGAGGATGCGTATCAACGCACTGTTGCCTTTAAGGCAGCAATGGCCAAAAGTTATGACAAAAGAGTTCAATTCAGAAATTTTGAAGTAGGAGATTTGGTTCTGAGAAGTCTTGCAGCTAAACAGCATATCGGAAAGCTTGAACCAAAATGGGAAGGGCCTTTTAGAGTCACGCGAGCAAGTTCACGAGGATACTATTATTTGGAGACTCTCAGAGGAGTACAACAGAAACGCCCATGGAATGTGCAACATCTCAGGCGTTATTATGCATCAAATTGAATAAATTTCATCAAATATATGTTACGTACACTTTAATTGATATCAATCCCTCAATAATTATTAACTACAAATTTTTATTCATCAAATGGCACAGGTAGAACATGACGGAAGGATAAGAAGGCCCAAAGTGGTCCACCCCTGCATGCCCGAAGAAAGAACATGACGAAGGGATAAAAAGGCCCAAAGTGGTCCCCCCCGCATGCCCGAAGAAAGAACATGACGGAGGGATAAGAATGCCCAAAGTGGTCCACCCCCGCATGCCCGAAGAAAGAACATGACGGAGGGATAAGAAGGCCCAAAGTGGTCCACCCCCGCATGCCCGAAGAAAGAACATGACGGAGGGATAAGAAGGCCCAAAGTGGTCCACCCCCGCATGCCCAAAGAAAGAACACAACGGAGGAATAAGAAGGCCCAAAGTGGTTCACCCGCCATGCAAGAACGGTGAGATAAAGGCTCAAATGATTTGTTATCTCAGGAAAAACATGAATACCCTAACGATAATATTAACAACTCGAAATGCTCATATTTTCGTTACAAGCACAAAATCATAATATTAGATATATATCGTGACATCAAAAACCATTGTCAAACGTCAGGAAAAGGTTGACCTACAGCAAACAAATGAATGACGTAACGTTCAATGGAATAAATTCGAAAGAAACAATGTGCGAATAAATGAAAATCAAAGGTAATAATGTCCAACGGTTGAATCGTTTTCATTAAAAAAGCAACCGCTAAAGAGTTACAAGGCTCAATACAAAACAAAATGCCTAATATTCACAAATAATATAACTCAATATCACTACTCATTTGATGAATGGGGAGAATCCTAACGAAGAACCACCCCCACTGAACGCGCAAAGTTGGCACAATTACCCTGAATTTGGTCCTCTGTGAGAATCAATTCATCAGTTTGTGCCCAATTATCGGGCAACACAACTTCAACTCTTTCAATAGGATCATTGAGTTGATATCTACTAGGAGAAATCAGATTTTGTGCACTAAGTGATGGTTCAGTTACATTACAGGCCAGTGCAGAAACCCTGTCACCTTGAGCAGGACACGTTCCTCCTGGTAAAACTGCTGTTGGACCAGAAATCTTAGATGCACTGACCACCCTTTTTCCTTTATCCGCTGGAGCAAGTTGAACATTTTCAAAATCCGTTGTCTTTGGAGGACTTCGGAGAAAAATTGTAGACCTAGTAGTTCTTGGAGGCAATTCTGAATCGTCATCGCTCGAACCGAAAGCATCACGAAGAGCTCTTTTGATTTTCTCTGTTTCGCCTAGAGAAGCGCTAGGAGCGCTCTTCTCTTTTCTTTCGGGGGCCTGAGGTGAGCTCGGTTTTAAAGAATTTATGCCAGACACATTTGGTTTTTTGCGATCGCGCCACACGGCGTAGAATGGATCACCAGGCCTAGGAGTGTGCAAATCGTCATTATCATCGTAACTGGTAGCCTTTGGAATCTCCATTCTTGCGTTACGACTTGCGTCAAGCATATATTTGTGAAAACCCTCTCCGAGGTACCCAAGATGTTCAGCTTGGCCAACACCAACTTCCATTCCATACTTCATATCGGTAGCACCGCGAAGTAATTCCAAAAATTTATATGCATTGCTTTGCGTAAATTCTCCAACGATTGCACATTTGTAATCTTCAGATTCATAATACTGAATTCGACGGCGCAAATTGGAAATAGCACTTTCCGCCTCTACATTGGAAGCCTCAAGAGAGCAATGCTGCGTTTTAAGGATTCATTATCCTTTTTAAGTGCAATAATTTCAGCACGCAAGGCTTCAGCATCCTCTTCTGCTTTCTTGGCTTTTACTTCGGCATCGTGCTTATCGCGAATGGCTTTAGACGCTTTTGTCTCAGCCTCCCTAGCACGTTTCAACGCGTTTCGGCGACAATGATCCCCGTTATGAATAGTATTACGTAATTTGTCGACGACAGCATTATGTTGGTTTTGCACCTCAGCCAAACCGCTGTAATCCCTGCATAGCCGGTATACTGCAAGAATAACAGCCGCGAAAAATAGGCGCCTGAAGCGAGCCAAACCGTGATATCCTAGATGGTTTATTACCGCCTACCGATTTAGCTGAGGCCATAAACTCTGCATTATTTCTCCAGCTTGCTCCTCTCTTAACCTATAACTGCCCACGGTGGCACTTAATGATTCAGAATTCCCGTCATTAAGAAAATCATAGTTGACAAGACTTCCTGGAGGGGCCGGTCTCGGGTTCCTTGAAGGCCGAAGCCGTCTAGGAGGAGGTGCTGGTATATCCTGAGCATCCCGCGCAGATTCTTCTTCCTCCAATTTCCTTTTAGCGGAAGACAACCAATCCTCACCTACTGGGCGAGAAGAGCTCGCGTCGTCTACTCTCCATTTTTTCCTGAATGAAGGGTTAGCCGCATTAAATCTGGCCAGATTAGCAGCATTTTTCTCATCTTCGGCATCAATGTCTTATACGAATTTGGCGGTTAGTCCCAACTTTTAGGCGTCCACCAGTAGAGGTTGGCGTCAACACCAATCTCCGGGTAGTAGCACCTTCGGGACGTTCAAAATCACTCACTATTGGCACCTGAGTGCCAGCACTTATGCCACCAAGCCTAATGGTAGTATTATCGGCACTAACATCACTCGTATGAGCTGTACCCCGATTATCGGAAAGATTTCTAGGGTCTGTGGTCGCAGGATTTTTCGCTGCAGATGCCTCTGGATTATTTTCCGGAGCAAGGTTGGCAGCAGATGGGCTCGCCTCCGAGGGCTCATTTTGCTTGACTCTTCGCTGAGTATCATAAATATTTTCGGGGGACGTCACAATTTTGCTCCGGTTTTTATATTTTGTGCGAGCCATGAGAGCCTCGATTATCTAAATTATTTCACTCAGACTAAAAATTCAATTTAAATCACATCGAATTTCCGAGATTCGATGCGTCACGTGTCGAACGAGCCCCGTTCGATACGGTCCAGAAGCGAACAAAAAATTTCCCTTGTGAATGAAAACAAAATTTTCAGAGGAGGTGGACCCTTATACATAGGCCCATGGGCCAGCGTCTGCCCAAAGCGCATCGAATTCGATGCACGCATCGAATGGTCACAATTCGATGCCTCACCATAGCACACATCGAATGGTCACAATTCAATGCCTCACCATATCACGCATCGAATAATCGCGATTCGATGCCTTCAACCAGTCAGCACTGAACATGATCAGAAGTTTGGAAACCGTTATCAACTTGAAAACGCCTCCCAAACTGGGGGGACTATGTGATGGGGGTATTTTAGGATTGGCCCAACATTGCAAACTGGACCGGCCCGTTACCGTATCGAATTGGCCCAATTCGATACCCTCAACGCATCGAATTGTCCTCATTCGATGCGCGCATCGAATCCAAGTGATTCGATGCACTTTATACAGCTGTCTATGGGCCCCGCAAGACGCAACCGCTATATATATCCCGATTTCCGGTTTTCAGAAGAGAGATTGAACGATCCCCAACCTAACCACATCGAATCACCCTATTCGATACGCTCCTCTGTTCGATACACTCCTATATTCGATACCCTCCATTGTTCGACACGAACCTAAATTCGACATCAATAGTATTTGACCAGAGCTGTATCGAATCAAACCCGCCTCGAATCGAGACCGTTCGAGGCGCGCATCGAACAACAACAATTCGATGCGTTGAATAGTTCTTGTTGTTTATATATTTAAATCAGTGTAAGATCTGTAATAGATAGTAGGTGTTTCGGACAAAGTTAGTCCAGTTTACTTTATTGGATTAACATTATTTTGGTTAATTATATTCCAATACTGTGTTCTATTACCGTGACGAAATAAGACCAAAATACGAACCATAATTTTGTTTCGATAAATCCTCTTGTTTGAAACACCTCTCCATCTCTCGGGAAGCTTGGAGGCCTCACCAACAAGTTAGCAAGAGTCAAATCCTGTTCAATTATTCGAATAAATAATTACGGTAACATCATAAATAAATCATCATGATTATGTAATATATGAATAATTAAATTGTAAAATATGATGAGTTTAGCTAAACAACCTCTCGAGGTGAGCACTGATACAAGTGAGTGGATAAGAATTCGGGGCCGAAAACGAACAACGCTGGAGGTTTGTCTGGTCCATTGTCGAAGCTAAATTTGCTGTCGAGATAAGAATCCCGCTGACTCTGAAACTGCACACACACACATATATAAACACACACACACACATATATATATATATATATATATATAATATGGATCGGAATACATGTGTACTTAGATCAACTGTGAATATCGATTGAAATAGAAACTCACCAGAATGATTTTTCATTTCTTTATCATCAATTAAATGAAAAAGTACCTCTCCGTTACTATCAAAGAGATTATAGTAGTTTTATTAACTTTTTTGTTCAAACTAAACTTGGTATACAATTCCATCAATATATTAAGAAGGTTTACTTCTCATTATGCAAGGCAAAGTACAGATCTAATTATGTCATTATATACGTTAAAGTAATTTAGCCAAGTCTCCAAAACAGTTATACCAATAAATGGAACTGATAATATTAGTTGAATTAATAAAATCATATTTAGTAATTGATGGTGAATGACGTAGTTATTTAAAATATATTGATGAATCGGTAAATTTCAGTCACGTGATCAATTTGTTAATTAAATTTAAAATTTGCAATTAAAGTATTCTTAAACCTTTTGAAACGTGTTTAGGAAACTGAGCTCGGGCATGAAGGCTGTAACAAAAATGGCAACCGAAATATTGTGTGAAATTTTTTCCATGGCGACTGATATGTCGAGTCTGCCCATGCTATGGCCGACGAGAACTACCTTGTCGTCGGGCGGCAAAGCCGAAAGAAATTCGATTAGCGGCTTGCAGTAGTCGGAGAGATTACTAATCTCTTTCAACTGCTTTGGAATCTGCCGCCACCATGTCAAGGGCGGTGGCACGGTGGCCTTTTGATCAAAGCCACGTCACAACTTTGTACCAGCACTATGCACCCTGGCATGCTCCGTGTACTAGCACAAAATGTTGCGCCGTGTTCTTACCCTCTACTATTACCATCTCTTTCCGCATATGGGTTTATTTTTTTTTTTTGTTTTTCTTTTTCCTTTTGGATTTGTATCGTATAAGTTAGATATATGTGTCGTTTTATAGTAAATGTTGGGGGCTCAATAACATTGCATTCCAGATATATATTTGCATTATTGATAGACGAACACATTGCACTTGGCATATCTAACATCCAACTTTCGTGAGTGGTCCTCGTTCGGTGCAATTTTAGACACAACAGTACATTTGTTTCTCATTATTTCAACGTGCACCATTGGTATTTGTAACTTTTCTTTCCATAAATGTAAAATAGTATCCAATCATTTAAAACAGTTATAAGTATAGTAATTAATCATGTCACATGCAAGCAAATCCAGATTGTATTGGAAGTCACGGTCACGAATGGTGCATAATATACGAGTTCATGGGTCCGCAAAAGCACGAGTCCACGACGAATTATGTAAACGGTTCCTCAATTGGCTGCCTCCAATTAATTTTTCGTTATGACATCCCAAATAAAAAATGCACTCACAAGTAATACGCGCGCGTAACTAATGCCTAAACTAACTTTCAGTTGATTGTTTCCCCTAACTACAAGACAATAAATTGCACCAAATATTTCGAGGGTTTTGACCTATATATACACATTAGACCACGTTATTGGTACCCATTAGTTAGCACTATTTATTTTATTTTTAGCATTTTCAGTTTTATCATATGTTACACGCGATATCCTTTATGTTGAGGACCATAAAAGTGTCGAAGAAACGGTGAAGATCATTAGATATAAAGATTGTTAGTTTTCCTCTTATGATTGGCATAACTTTCTAATGGATTGAATGTAATTTTTTTGAGCATTTCTAATGCTCCTTTCAATAAAATTTTATTTTTCGATTAAAAAAAAACACATATTTATAACCCCATGCGTGTTACCCAAAACATGGAACAAAACATTCTTGTGATATTCTTTTATCGTAGACTTCGTTCTCCAATATCTTTAAAACTCTTGCATCAGATTCACTCGTGTTATTTATGTTGCAAGAAGCCCCCTCGTACATTCAAAATTATGCACAAAATTCTCATGTATTTTTAACAACCTATACCTCGTGCTTTTAAAAATCACGCACCAAAGTAAAATGATGCATGGTTTTGAAAACATGAAGAAGTCTTGTGCAACATAAATAATATAGGAAGAGGTTTCGTGTTATTTTGAAAAATACGAAAGAATTCCGTGCATGGTTTTTTTTTTTTTTTTTTATTTTGTGCATGATTTTTGAAAACACTAGGAATTCGCATTAAATTAGTGAATTTGATGCATGGTTTCGAAGTTCTATGCTGAAAAAATAAAATGAGAAAGCTTGTGTGCATTTTTCTCCTCATTTCTACTACTTTATCTAATTGATGGTGGAGTTGTGTGTGGTTTGTTATAATTTGGTCAGTTTGTTAAAGTGCCTCAAATGAGTTGGTATTTCTACAACTTTATCTAATTGTCCAAGAACACATTTTCTGCAAGTTCTCAACATTCAGCCTAAGAGATTAACTGGAGTTTGGTGGAATTATGTGTGCTTTGTTATAATTTGGTATGCTTGGTTGCTACGGAATAACATTATCTTTTACAACATTTTCGCAGACATTGAAGGATTAACTGATGTTATCAAAGTCCGTGCTTGGATTTGGATCAAGGCATCAAAGATTTTTTTTTTCACTCTCGCATTGGATTAGTAATCCAATTGAATATATTGAGGGTTAATGTCTTCTTGAGTTTCATTGTATTCTGGTTTACTTTGAACTTTAATTTGAAGGAAGTATGCCATATACTTCCTCTTTTAATGTTGTTAACCCTAAATTTTCTTATGATACCCACAAGGCATCAGAAGTATGATGGGACGACCATACCGGCATCGGCGGACTTAGATGTTCCTTACGATATCGGATAAAAGGTGCACCTCATTCTACGACAAGTATGTCACAGAGTACAAATCCCGCGCGAGATATCGGAAACTTTAAATAGCTTCCCGAGTACCTCCTAGGGATACGATACTCTCGCACTTACCCTGTCACTCGGAGCAGGCTCTCCCTACGGAACCTCCCGTATATACCTCGGAAAAATCTCTTCTCAATAGAAAAGCCTCAGAGTAACGTACACCCCGGAGCGATACACACACCATACAGAAAAGAACTCAATCCAAATTGACTCAGTAGCTCCCACGACATTCCGATAACGCTAAAGCTACGACAGCTCCTTCAAAGACACTTGTCCAGCAGCGGCGACACCCCAAAAGCTACGTCAGCTCCTTCAAAGACACTTGTCTAGCCAACCCGATAGCGTCGACACCCTAAAGCTACGTCAGCTCCTTCAGAGACATTCGTGATGCCAAATTCTGTTGGTAAAGCTTCAATTTCCGTTGGTAATAAGATTTACCGACGACCATTTCCGTTGGTTGCTTGGTTGGTGAAAGCTTCGTCACTAAATTTAGCGACGGATGAATGATTCCGTTGGTATACTTTGTAACGGATTTTTCTATTGGTATTGGCGTAAAAATCCGTTGGACAAGCCACCTATCTCTCCGCACTTTTTCGTTGGAAATCTGTCGCAATATTCCAACAAATATTACCAACAAGTATTTGTTAGAATATTCCTACAAAACTGGTACGGTTCTATGGTTGGTATTAACTAAAAATTAATCGAATATTTAGTCATTGCAACAAATTATTTTGTTTGTAATCCGTCGCAATATTCTAACGATTAATAGCAACAAACTATTTGGTGGAATCATCCTACGAAATTGCGACGCTTTTTTGGTTGGTAATAATATAAAAAGTAAGTCAGATATGTAGTTACAACAACAAGAAATTTTGTCGGTAATTCGTTGCAATATTCCAACAAATCATAGCAATAGAAATATGGTTGGAATATTACCTACAAAATGTCAATAGCGCTTGTAGAAGATAATTTCAAATATAGCAACGAAACAACATCTAATTAGTCACATAATAATATATTTTAGCAATCTATTGGAATTTTAATTATTTCAAATGAAAAATTCGTAACAAAACTAGATAAAATGATCAAATAGAAATTTTATTTTAATCATAATTTCAAATGGACACAATAAAGAATTGGTCCAAACCGCATGCAATAATTAAAATATTGTGTCAAATTTAAATTCTACAACCAAATGCATTTAAATAGTTCTACTTATTCATGCCTCCATTTCGCCTCATGTTACCATTGTATCGACCACGCCTGGCCTTTTCACCACCTTGCTTTGCCTTTTTCTTACCTTTTTCATTGCTACGAACACTCTGAATATCCATAGCATTTTCAAAACAATCTTGAGTGCTTTGATTTGCATCGCTAGTAACAACATCTTCATTTAGAACCCTTTGCTGGTGATGACCCGAGCCGCCCGGATATACGTTATTGGACCACCCAACTTCTTGTAACATAGTTCTCAATCTACTAGGAAGATCTCGTTCAAAGTTATCCAATTGCTTAAGTAATGAATCATTTCTTGAGTTAAGTTCGCCCACCATTTTTTCTAACTCCTCGATCTTCTTGTCAGATTCTTGTTGCTGCGAGATCATTGATTGGGTGGATCCTAGTATGTCTACCCCATGCTGAATTGGTCCAAACCCATAAAGCCTTCCTTTAGATATCCCGCCCGATGCCTCACTCCAAAGGTTCGGGTCAAAACTTGGACGTGTCAGGCTCAGGATATGTTTCCTCCATGTTTTGTTCGTAACTCTCCTAACAAAAACATGAGATTTGGCCATTTTTAATTAGTATAATGTATTTTATACAACAACATAATATATTAATCATTCATATGTATGTAATATATATACACCAACATAATATATGAAAGAATGAATAAAAAAATAATTGAATTAGTTTGAAGAATATAATATGAATACTCACACGTACACGTTTTGCTTTAGGACATACATAGTCCCCTTTTCCTTGATTTGTCTTGTGCGTTCTATCGTATAACTCAACTTTGGTTGGAGAACGATCGAGTTGTTTACGCTGCATATAACACGTTAGTTGCTTTAATTAGTATAGGTTTTATACTTAAAAATATGTAATTGATATATTTAATATAACTACCATTTTCTCTTTATGAGCCTGAAATGGAATTGAACCTCCAGTATGAGTTGGGAGAGCACCATCTTTAAGCGTCATTCTATTATTTTTTCCGGAAGTAGATTTTTTCTGCCACTTGTCGGTTGACCACTCCTCATCGACTAATCGATTCCATATTCTTCCAGGAATCCAATCGGGGTTATGACCTTTTCAGTTAACCGGATTCTCAGATTTAGATTCTTTAGCAGCTTTTCTACGAGCTTCACAAAGCACGTCCCTAAATCGATTTGTGTTGGTTTTTTCCCATGCTTTTTGAATTGCATTAGTTCTAGACGGTTCCCATCTCCATTTTTTCTATCCAAAAACAATAAAGTTAAGAACATAGCAATTTGCAAGTATATCTTTAAAAAAATATATATATATATATATATATATATAAAGTAAGAACTATAAAGAAGCATTTGGTGCAATAAAATAAAATAATTTACCTTAAATTCAGACCACAACAATTCTTTTACGTCTTTTGGGACTTTACGCCATGACGGCCAAACTCCTTCAAAATAACCTTTGAAGGTGACAGTGATGTCTGATGTAACTTTTGTATTAGGAAAGTTGTCCAATTAATAAAATTAAAATGAATAAGAATTGGAACAAATTATAATAAAATATCTAAATTACTGATGCAACTAAATACTAACCATTCACCAATGGCATGTATTGCAGGGCGATCATCTTCATTATCAGGAACTTCTACACCGTTGTTAGGTCCTCAGGCCCGGTGTCGTGGTTCATCATCGGTATGAGGAATGTTTTCCAAATTCGTAGTCTCATCATGTTCTAGTTCAACCTCATCAACTTCATCTTCATTTGGTCGAGTAACTTGATTCACAACTTGTCGTGATGTTCCATCTTGTTGTCATTTTCTAGAACTTTGCAAATTAGTCTTTTTCCCCCCTTGTCTCATCCTGGATATGTTTATAAACACCAATACAATAATTAATAATTTTTTCATTCAAAAAATATTGTATTCTAAAAAAAATCAATTGATATAAACCAATTAAATATAGCCACTTATAAAATAATGGAAATTAGGAGAAAAATCATGGTAAGTCGTCTTATGATTGAGAAAAATATTTAAATATTATAAGCCGATTGGTGTAATTAAAAAAAAAAAGCTATCTAATCTCAGGACGAGGATATTAAAAAGAATTGTTTAAATGCTTACATTACATAATATATATCAAGAAAATTGATTGAGAAAAAAAATATTCTATAAGGCAATTGCTGTAAGATCTCCCTATATATATGGGATTGCAATATTAACTGTAACTAAGAATTAAGCACAAAACAATAAGAAACAATCAACATTTTGCAAGTAACATCAGGAAACATGGTTAAGAAAAACAAACGGTAAAAAAACTAGTTACATCCAAAATCATTTATCTTTCATCAGAGAACAAAATATAAGATAATTAATGTGTATATTAGAATACTCACCTTGTACCACACAACAATGTTTTGATACCTTGATTTTGAGATATTGATATATTGAAGAAAAGATAAGATAATGATATAAATAGGGGATCTTTTGGCGGGAAATCAAAGAAAATCACCAAGAATATAACAATGAAAACACAAAGTACATCAGTAAATCGGCGGGACATTTTTGAGCAATTTGAGAAAAAAGAAAAATCTTGGCAGAAGATGTGTAAATGCAGATTTTAGTCCGTTAATTTGTGGTAAAAAGTGGTTTTAACAGCCTAATCTTAGGAAAATATTTATTACTTATCAGACATCTCATATCTTGATTTGGTTTGGTAGCAAAAATCACGTCAAAAAGAATGCTTGAGACAAATTGCATTTCCAGCTAAAATCTTGATTTGATTTAATTGATAGCTCAAATATAGCTAAATATTAAATCTATATAATATTAGTATTTGGAAATGTTCCAGTATGCATTTCGTCTCCAACATAATTCTATATATATATATATATACACGCATACATACATATAATATGATACTAACGATTTGATTAACTTGATTATGATAATTATTTAACACTAGATTAATTATGTAGTAAAATATATGAAAAACTTATAAGACAAATTTTTGAAATTAAATATTGCCAAGTAATCTTAAATAGTCATAAACTTAAACTTGAATTGATTAACTTTAACATGTAGTTTAAAATTAATTAAACAGTTGATAAAATTATGTATAATGTTAATAACTCACGAATAAGATCACAAGCCCGTTGATTTCGTACAATGCCGAGAAATTCAAACAAGATAGAAGAGAATCTTAATAATCATATTCAAAAAACATCTGATTTGCCTTTTTAGAGTTTACAAAGATTATATACCATAAAAATACTAGTAAATAAAGTAAAAATAAATGTTGGTTTTTCAATTAAATGAAAATAAAATGAGATCACCGCAAAAATAGAAGTCCTACTCACTTCGAACACGATTCAACATGTATAATATATTTCAAAGTTTTAAAGGAAGTGAAAACTATAATAAGCATTACAAAAAATGGCAAAAAAGGGTCATGCGATTGTGGTGTGGTTCGCTAAACAGAGACGCAGTAGGTTATGAAATGCAATTATTCATTTGAAATGCCAGAAACCGGAGCAATGAGGCCTTGTCGAGCTATTGGAACGCAATAATGTATTCTAGTGTGGCACTGAAACGATTGCTTTTTGCCCTACCACAACGTAGCACATTATTTCGTTTCAATTACCACACAACTGTAACCTGGTGCAAATTCTTGGGTTACAATACATTGAATTTACAATATCGGGCCTGAAATAAACCAAACTATGCTAACCAAATACAAGAAAATGGACCAGCTTTGTTTGAAACGCCTATTACACGGTATTAAGCCTAAAATGACTAAAGTAGCCCTTAACGGTCGAACTGAAGGCGATTCTATAAAGAACAGTCGAACATAGGATGATTCGACACAGCTATAACTATCGAATTCCTCAACAGTCGAACGGTTGGAGATTCGACCATGAAAACACTCGAACAAAATGGAATGGTTGATATCGATCGAACTGAATGGCAGACCGATCGGACGAAGGAACTCTCAAACAGTCGAATGGCCTAGTTCGATTGTTGTAGGGTGGGTGAACAGTAATTAATGCGTTGCCCGAATCTTGATATCCGGGGTATTTATAGATATCGGGATGCGGGACCTGCTCTACGAAAGGGCAATAACAATCGAACATCTTCGTTCGATTATCCATGAATTGTCGAACCACCTTAGTTCGAAACTTTTCCGTTTTGCGTCGTTAATTGGCCAGGTCGGCCCAGTTCGTTTCCGGACCACCTAAAACACCCTACCACTATAGAGAAATTATGTTGTTAGGGGTTAATTTGTATTTATAAATTGATTCGGGGTAGAAAATGTAGTTAGCTCGGTTTGAAAAAAAGATTAAGATTCGATTTTCAAGATTAAACTTTTTGTTGGGTTGAAATGTGATTTAGGGAACCTTTTTGGTAGGAATATGATATTAAGAAGATTTGGGTCATAGTTAGTAAGAAAGTTAAAAAAACTTATATGCTACAAAATTTAATTGGATCTCTTATTAGGATCTCATTGTCATGATTGCACTTTACGTGGGTTCAAATGTAATTTATTGAAACTTTCTTGTAGTGAGGGAGAAAAATATAATTATTCAAAAGTTGTAAAACAATCACGAATTCACTATTTCTTTTACTGCTATTTTCACAACATTAAATAAGCGTGTTCTTCCAAATTACTTAAAAATGGACTTATGAAAGACATTAAACAAACTTTATAACCTTTACAACACTTTAACGCATATACCAAAAACCCTTTATTTTATATCGTTTACCCTAAATCTCTAACTCTACTAAACCAAAATGGTGTTATCATATGCACAAGTTGCAAAACACCTTTAATCCTCAACTTTTTTTTCACCATACACTATGTTATAAACAATAGGCGTGTTCTTCCTAATTTCGTAAATGATTGACTTACCAAAGATGTTTAGAAAACTATTGAGGAGGAAAATATAAATTACAGAGAAGTTACAAAACAACTCCGAAATAACTTTTCTTTCATGTAAATTTTCACAACATTAAATAGGCGTGTTCTTACAAATTTATTCAAAACAGATTAACGGAAGATGTTAAAAATAATTGGGGAGGACAATGTAATTATACAAATATTGCAAAACAACTCCGATTTTACTTCTTCGTTTTCTGCTATTTTCGCAACATTATCGAATTGAGTTCAACTTGATATAATAAGTATTGTCTAGTAAAAAGTATATTAAAATTTAATCAAGTAATGCATTTTCTCCTCTAGTAAAACTTGGTGAAATCTCGAATCCACAAATAACAAAGTTAAAGGGCATACACTTATAACCTTATTTCGTTGACATAAAATCTAGTCAATAATTTTTTTTTAAAAGTAATTAACTTGTAAAAAAATTCTCATGAAATGATATTTCGTAAAATTCTCTGTTTAAAGTAGCCAACTTTTGCTATTGACTTAAACTTGATAAACTAACAATATGACGTACCTTAATTAGTCAAAAGTAAATTGAAATCAATTGAGTTGTTTACTTCCGCCTCAAATCAGATTAGGTGAAATTTAAGATTCTAAATACCAAAATGCATTCACATAAACTCTTATGTCATGCTTGTAAATTGTAATTCTACCTTAATGGCTAAATCTAGTTGAGTAGGTAATTAGGAAGTCTATGATTGAAGGAAATCTTTAACTTAACTAATATAGAGAATGAAAATCCTAAATATAGGGAAATATTTCTTTGGTATGTATTGTAATTTTCAAATTGATAAGTTAATGCATATGCTTGCCAATAATCGAGGCAGATTCTACAACCTTACAAGAAACTATGCATTATTACCTAGAGATGAAATTATTTTCTTTCCTAAAATATAACTAACTAATCAATGAAAAAATGTATGGCAAAAATTTATACCGATGGCCTTCTAAAAAATTGCATAACAAGAGAAGAAAGTAATCCCGAATAGATCTTAAACATATAAGATTTATCCTATATATAAAACGCTACAAGAACCAAAGAAACATGCACAAGTTCATTTTTCTTTGTCTTTGTACTGAATTTTTCTTTTAGTTTCTCTCTCACGTCGCATCACCTATTTCCAAAAACAGAGCAGACACGAAGCAGAGAGGTAGAGGTAAACAATTTCTTCTTTGTCAAGGTTTTTGTTGTATCGCTGTAAGCCTCTGAATATCTGCTCTTATTTTATGTTGGGTTATGCTAATTTAGTGACTGGAATGTGGTTGTTGTGCAGTCAGATCCAAGAAGTTAAACTTTATCGGACTATTTAACATGCACCGCCGTATATTATATTAAGGTACATTATTATCAATTTATTTCCTGATAATCTGCTTCTTAAATATCGTTAGTTCAAAAAAAAATTATTGGATTTAGTTTGTTTTCGTTTGCGTTTTTTCCTTAATGTTATCCTTTAGTTTCAAGATTTTCGAATCTATTCAGGGATCTTGTCGTTCCAACTTGTTTACAGTTTGAAAATTTAAATAATTCGTCACATTGAGTTTAAGATCAATTCCTTAACCTTATCAGAAATATGTTTTGATTGCATGATGCTTTCCGCGAATTATTGTATTTCGACGCCATCACCATTTTTTCTTCTCCAACATTGCTCTTTTTTGTGATTTTTTGAAATGAGTGAACTGAAGAGAAGAACAGAGTAATGGAAGGTGAGTGAACTGTGTGTGGGTTTAGTACAAGAAAATAAGTGTGAATATAATAATATATATTAAATTTGTTAAACCTTTGGTTTCCCTCATTGTGTGCCCTGCCTATCGAGATTTCGAATTTGAAAAGGTGTCCTACTTTCACCGTTGTTGGTACATGTGAATATATTTATTTTTAAATTTTTATGTTTATAGATTATTGAGAATTTATCCCTTTTAAGTTTTTAATAAAGAAATATGAAAATCTCTTGGGACAACATATATATTTCTATCTATATGTATGTATGTATCAGAATATAAAAGAGTACATATATAAATATATATATCCGTTAATTTACATGATAGAGATTGGGAGGGATTTGTGAGATTACTTTTTGGTGCTATATATGATCTTAACAAAAAAAGATTTGAGTATCTTAATAGTTCACATATATACACTCTTAAGAAGTAATTCACTTTTACAATAATTCTAATTTCTTCATTTAATTTCACTAATCACAACAAACAAAATTATTCACTGATTAAGATTATGGATTTTATTAAAGTCTTTCTTTTATTATTACTTTATTCTAACAATATAGAAATTAGTATTGACATTTGATTTTATTTGTTGTTTTGATGGACAGCTGCGCTAATTCTTGTCTGATTTTAAAGGATACATATCAAATACAAAGGAAAAGGAAAGCCAAAATTGAAAAAGAAACAAACACAAAAACTCAAAGGATCCCCCTACAAGCTGCCACAAGGTAATAAATTGTTCAAATATCCGACTTGTTATCATAAAATCAAAATTGTTCAAATCCATTTTGCTTCTTACTCTCTTCACTATAGGTTGTAGTCATTTTGTTTGAAAAGTTGATTAAAATATTAAAATTAATATAGTTACATATATCTTTATCTTGCTGCAGTGTATTTGGTTAATTTATTATACATATTTTGACGATCACTTACTTCGCATTCTTTGTTCAGTAGTTGGATAGTTATGTTTATATATGTTAGCATGCACTTTTAATCATCACATCGATACAGAAAAATATGTGTATGGACAAAAGTTGGATGCGACGACCCTTGGATAAAAATGGGCGTGTTAGTGGTGAATATAAAGAGGGAGTCATTGGTTTCTTGAATTTTGCATTTGCAAGTGAACATGTTGATGACAATAAAATTAGATGTCCATGTTCAAAATGCAAAAATAGGTACATCCAATTGCGTCAGGAAGTGCAATATCGCCTATATAGAAACGGTATTCTGCGAAGTTATGAAACGTGGGTGCTTCATGGTGAAACATCAAATATCGAAGCAGAAGATGGCACGCCCCCTAGAGAAATGAGCGATGAAAGATGTGAGATGCGGTCGATGGTTATGGATGTTGCGGGGCCCGAATTCAACTGGGATACAAACCCGATGGAGCAACCTCCTAATAAGAACGCGACAAAGTTCTTTGATTTGCTAGATGTCGCAGATGAGCCATTGTATGATGGTTGTGAAACATATACGAAGTTGTCGGCGATTTCTCAGTTGTTCAACTTAAAATCAGAATTTAATATGCCTGAGGCTTGCTACAACCGCATGACAACAATTGTAAAAGGGATGTTACCGGAAGGAAATCGGCTACCACACAACTTATACAAAACGAAGGCGGAATTGGCTAAACTTCGTCTTAGCTATGAGAAGATTGAGGCATGTGAAAACAACTGCATATTGTATTATAAAGAAAATAAGGATCTGCAAGAGTGTAAGGGCTCGTTTGGTTGGACCTTATAGGTCCTATAAGGCCCAACCAATATGGATTGAATAGTGCCTATCGGTCCTTTGGTTGTATCTATTAAAAACCCGGGTCAGTCATGTATAATATGACTGATCCGGGACTCAGCATCAGTTTCATCCAGCGGTGACGAGGTCTTTCTTAAGTCTGGGTTAAACAGTGGATTTAAACTGGGGTCTTCAAATTACCAATTTGACCCCAAAAATAACGGAAAGCTCTCTGCCTTTTTTGCTTCTTCCATCATTTGTTTAATAAACATATGATATGAGTCACTCTCTTCTCTCTCTCCAGCCAACAGTAAACCCTCGCTCCACGAAACGCACGAATTGCTTCTAAATTCGCTAATAATCAGGTAGATGCGACCTTTTCCTTTGATTTACTTGTATAATGTATGTAATTTTGGTTTGAATCTTAACTAATTTCAACCCCTTGTTTTGCAATTGACCCCAAATTCACCCTCCTCTCCAATTCGACCTAAAATTACTCGTCTGTATTCCCGCCCGGTAAGCTTGTTAACGCTGTCACAATTATGAAGTTCATTGTTACATCATTTATCTTCACAAAATCTAATTTCCGTTTCCTTTTTTTTACAGTTTTGCTTTTGGGATTTATTTGCACTGTACATGCCTGTCGGAGCAAGTTACAAAAATTTAGCAAATTGGAGCTGTGCAATTGGTTTTGGGATTTATTTGCACTGTATATACCTTGTTTTGCATTTTGGTGAAACTTATTGTTGCTGGTTACGTATGATTTATGCATATGGAGAAAAAGTACAAATAATTTGACCCTCATCTACATCTCAAAATCCTTCTTTGCCTGCGTCGATGTTTTTCTCTTATAATGTTTTCCCTATTATGAAGTGTTATGTTACCTCAACATCTGCCAGCGTATAACTTGTTTCCAAAAATTCTGCCATTGCTTAATCTTTTAGATTCTCTTCGTTTGGATTCGTATCTTCTTGACGTAATATGATTGCGGCTTTTTCAATTTTGTTTCTCACCTTTGTTTTTCTAATACATCATGTTTTGACATTGATTGTGTATCTTTGCAGTTTCAGATGAGTTTATCCCTCAGCCCATTGCGATTATTCGAAGGGAGTGTCTCAGAGATGCTGGTAATTATACAACCGACTAACGAGCAAATGTGATAATGTACAAACAAGCTGGTCACCATTCAGAGTTATATGCATATTATCAGTATCATTTTTCTTGTATTTTTGATAAATCATATCGTTTACCTTAAAGGCTATGTGCGACATTAGACTGCGTAGCTCTTTTGTGTGAAATGCAAGAAAAAGTGTTGTGTGCGAGCAACTAAAAGACGTTTTAGTTGCCGTGTAACGAAGGGAACAACGATTATTTGGTATGTTTCTGCGGTTTAGTTATGTATTCGGCCTTCCCAATGCCAGAACCATATTTCTTTTTGATTGGTATTGCTGCAAAGCTTATTTTGGTACATGCTATAGGTAACATGTGAAAGTGATTTAATCTTAACACTTTCTGGTATTTTTTATTGTGGCTATGTAAGGCTTATTTAGGTTCCCTGATGCCCTGGACAGGCAGTGGTATTACTAATGCCATGGTGTAATGGCTTAAGTCATGACAATGTGTTTTTTTCATTATATTTGTGATGTTATTTGTTCTGTGTTTTCTTAGTAAACCACTAATTTCATACCCGTGTTTAGATAGAAGGAGGTTACTGTAAAATCTTAGCAGTTGCAATTTATGACATAAATTCCGAAAAAAAAATTCCGGGTCCATTTGATTGCTCCAGCTTTCCCCTAATGGTGAAATAAACTAAATTTTAAGAATAACCTTTATATGACCTAAATATTACTAGTTTTCATCGATGGCCTAATTCTAATATTTTCAGATTTACTTACCGTTTTGAATCAAGAAAGTACAAAATTAAGTTGTAGTAAATGTATCTACCTCCAAACAACACATGCCCAAAAATTGATGCATGTTGACACCCTTGAGTTTATTCATTTAAAATTTTTGGACTTATACATTTTCTCTCTCATTTTGCCCAAATCAACCTCTTAAAACAATATAGATCAGATGCTGGTCTAAAGGGCCATATTATTGGAGCGAGTTTGGTTAATTGTTGTTGGTGTCGTATCTTATATTTTGCAAATGTTTGATCGTTTCCATATTTTAGATGAGCTTATGAATTCGATTTGAGTCTATAAATTAGATAACATGTCAATTACATCACTCAACATCCTCTATTAAATATCATGGTTGAATATTATTCGAATTGGTTTGATATGGTCCGTATAGTACCCTACCCACAATATAGCAAAAATATATTAACACATAACCTTACAATAATTATAATAAAATCAGTAGGCATTACAAAACACGCGCACTAACAATAGTTATGAAACGATATATCACAACTCCTAATTATAGGTAGCATATTGCAAATGAGATGGCGTTGATAAGTAAGGTTTTGTTATGATATTTTAAGGGCATAATAGTCTTTTAAAGCGTATTAAAAGACAAGACTTAATCAAACATGATAACCAAAGGTGGGTATCTGGATTGACAATGTTCATAATATGACTCCATTATTTTACAACCAAAGCTAATACTAACACAAATAATATGGATCTTATTAGATTTCTTGTTGAGTATGACCCAATCCCATCCGAGTAACCAAACGAGCCCTAATATATGCCATCATCCTAGGTATAAGCCATGTAGACAAGGACGTCGAAAGATACCATATAAGATATTGCATTACTTGGCATTGGCACCCAGGTTACAAAGGCTATATATCTCAAGACATACAGCAGAGCACATGACTTGGCATGCTAAACATTGTGAAGATGGAACTATGACACATCCCGCTCATGGTGAAGCATGGAAACATTTCAATCGAACCCACCCTTCTTTTGCACGTGAGATTCACAATACTCGTATTGGGTTGTGTACCGATGGTTTCACCCCTTTCGGTAATTTTGGAGCTTCTTACTCGTGTTGGCCTGTGATCATAGCAGTGCACAATCTACCACCATGGATGTGTATGCAAAGATCAAACTTGATTCTAAACATGGTAATTCCTGGGCCCAAAAGCCCAGGCAAACACTTGGATGTATTCTTGCGTCCACTTATTGATGAGTTGAAGATGTTGTGGACCGAGGGTATTGAAACTTATGATGCAGTCAGAAAGGAGAATTTTCCATTAAGGGCAACTCTTTTATGGACGATTAGTGATTTTCCTGCATATGCTATGCTTTCTGGATGGAGCACTCATGGAAAGTTAGCATGTCCGTATTGTATGGAGAACACAAAGTCATTTTTTCTGCAGAATGGAAGAAAACCATCATGGTTTGACTGTCATCGTCAATTTTTACCGCCAGAGCATCGATTCAGGAGACAAAGGAGACAATTTAAAAAGGGTATAGTAGAGAAAGATTTACCACCTCCTCGATTATCAGGTGAAGACGTTCATAGACGAGTAGAGAAACTTCCTGATATAATCTTTGGGACTCGCAGTGGAAACCAAGATATGCTTGGCTTTAAGGAGTCACATAGCTGGGTGAAGAAAAGCATATTTTGGGAGCTCCCTTACTGGCATACAAATCTCATTCGTCACAATTTGGACGTGATGCACATTGAGAAAAATGTTTTTGATAATATTTTCAACACTGTTATGGACGTCAAAGGAAGGACAAAAGATAATGCCAAAGCTCGCCAAGATTTGGAGCTCTACTGTGATCGACCCGACTTGAATTTGATCTATGATGATAATGAAAAATCTTGGAAACCTAAAGCATCTTATACTCTAAGTAAGGGACAAATAAAAGATGTTTGTGCTTGGGTTGGACAACTAAAGTTTCTTAATGGGTATGCCTCAAATATAGCTCGATGCGTAAGTGCAGATCAATACAAAATTATTGGGATGAAGAGTCATGATTGCCATGTATTCATGCAAAGGTTGTTTCCAATAGCCTTTCGCGATCTTATTCCCAAACCAATATGGGAAACACTCGCAGAGTTGAGCCAATTTGTTAGAGATAATTGTTAAATTGTGCTTCGCGTTCAGGATATGGAGCAACTTGAAGTAAATATCGTCGAGATTTTATGTAACATGGAGAAAATATTTCCTCCAGGATTCTTCGATTCAATGGAGCATTTGCCAATTCACCTAGCATATGAAGCCAAGGTTTGTGGACCTGTACAATATCGTTGGATGTATCCATTTGAGAGGTATTGAAGCAATATATTATGTATGTATTAATTCTCATTTGCCACATGTTTCTTCAAAAAAATCTTGTTTGTTAATTATAAACTCTATCCTAACATATTGAATGTGACTAGGTTCCTACATCATCTTAAAAAGAAAGTAGGTAATTTATCCAAAGTGGAGGCTTCTATTGTTCAAGCATGGTTGAATGAGGAAGTATCGACATTTTGCTCATTGTACATTGAAAAAAGTATTCAAACAAGAATTAATAGTGTATCACGCAATGATGATGGAGGGCAAGCCGGTCTAGAAGGGAGGCTCTCAATTTTCTCATACCCAGGCCGACCTATGTGTCCTCCGCTTCGTCGGATTTTGGGTGAAGATGAAAGAAGGGTCGTACACCGATATGTCCTACTGAATTGTGCAGAACTAAATCCTTTTGTTGAGTAAGTCCTTTTAAACTTATTAATTGTGCGATTTATCCTATATTAATTGATATTACTATTACTTTTATAGAACGTTTTATGCACTTAGGAAGGAGAGATATCCATTAATATTAGCTAAAGAAGTAATCAAGTTACGTGACACAGAATTTCCAGAATGGTTACAAGAATATGTATGTCTACTGGATCTTATACAACTTTTAAATAGTATTACTATAAAATTTCTAGTTGATTCAATTTTTTTTTTACTTCAATAGGTGAATGATGTGGACAATGAAGATGGAATGGAAATCAGACGCATGGTGTACCTTCCACATGGAAAAGCAAAGTGTTACAAAGGGTATATTGTTAATGGATTCAGGTTTCACACCCTAGAACATGGAGATCCCAAGTCAACGATGAATAGTGGTGTTTGTGTTTTGGGAAGCTCGGTCAGTGATGACACCATGGATTACTATGGTATGTTGGAAGAAGTTATAGAGTTAAATTATTTTGGAGAGACTGTGGTTTTATTTAAGTGCCATTGGTATGACACTTCTTCAAACAATGGAGTTAGAGTTCATCCACGATTTAATCTTGTAGAGATAAACAAAAAATCAAGGCTCAAATCCAACGAGCACTTTATACTAGCTCAACAAGCACAACAAGCCTTTTACTTGGATTATCCAAAACGACAAGTGTATAAGGATAGAGGTGAATGGGTGGCAGCTTGCAAAACAAAGGCACGGAGCGTAAGTACTGTTATATTATCAAATGATAATCAAGAGATTGATCCTCGGGCTGAAGGCCCTTTCCAAGAGTTTATCTCGTCTGTTATGGAGGGCGTCTCTACAGGTGTTGATCTCGATGATTCTGATATTCTCTTTGATCATAATGAAAATGCAGAAGAAGTGGATCGGACAGAGCTTCAGCCAAATACTGAACTCGAAGGGCATGTTGAGGATGTAGAAGACGAAGAAGTATTTCTCGATCTATTATCGGAAGATGAACATGCAAATATCCATGAAGATGAAGAACTTGAGTATAGTACTGATGATGATGCAATGGATCATGAGGATTGATATGAATTAGGCCATGTCTTTTTTTGATTTGAAACAAAAATATTTTAATATCTTTATGTTTATATTCTATGCATGCAACCATAATATCTATCACCAGTTTAATAATATTTTGATTGTTGATACTATATAACTTGAATATTGTACTTTACAACAAATGTGTCAAAACGACAAACATTCATTTTTGTAAACTCATTATGCCAATATGAAGAAAATTAGAAAATTATGCAATTTACTAAAACATATATGAAAAACAAAATACTTTAACTATAGTGTACTATGCTATCATATTTCTTTAATAATCGAACAAATAATAATTCACCAAACCAACTTAGCGACTAATTTAAAGGTGTTTTCTTCATTGCAAAATGATCCTTGCTATTGTTATATGTTTTTGAGCTAGTCAAATTATTTTCACAAAATTTGGAATTAATTGCAACAAAATTTATATTGTTGGAAAAATATATTGAAATTAAAACTGCATCTGATTTTGAGTTTTTGTTGGTATATAGTTACAAATTTGTTGCTAATAACAACGAACTTTTTTCTGTTGAAAAAGTGTCGTTGTTGTTGTCATGTTTCTTGACAATTCAAATTATTTCCTACAACTTTACAACGGAATAGCAATGAAGCAGTTATTCTGTAGGAAAACTCGTTGGTAAGTTGTAGTTAATTAGCACAAAAAGACATTATGTTGGTATTCAGTCACTAATCTGTTACTAATAGCAACGACTTTTTTTCTCGGTGGAAAGATGTCGTCGCTGTTGCTCTGTTTTTTTGTAGTGGATAGCACTGGCATCTTGGAGCCATGTCAGCTCCCTTAGAGGCGGTCATCTACATTAGATTATAGATAAAACTTGACAAAACTGCCCCGATACTAGGAGTTATTTAGAAAAAAGACCCCATTTTGTACAAAGATAATCTCCTATAAAAAGAGAAGATAGGAAGAGGAATAAGGATATACTTTTTCCGAGAATTATAGTAAATTAATGATATAATTCTTCAGGCTCAGGCAAGGCGTCTTAACCCGCTACTGAAAATAAAATACCGTTAACAATTTGGTGTCGTCTGCGGGAACGCCATAGAATCTTGCCTTCGAGAACGTCTGAAGAAATTCTCCTTCAAAAAGTCATGAACGATTCTCCTCCCCTCCCAAGTGATCCCCAGGATCCCTCAGAATCGGGGCAGAGAGAACCCTCGGAAGCTCAATCATCACCCCCTACAGAAAGAGGAGACTTCGTGAATATTCCACGATCAGTATTCGAACACTTAGTAGAAGGAGCCACATGGAGGAATAGACCAGAAAATGCCTACCCCCGACAGGGCCCTGCTCCCCGAACCCGAAGAGAACGAAATGGCTCGGGGGAGCACCAATCCCGCCCAAGATCCAATTTCCAGTCAGCTCCTCGACGTCAAGATACCCCCCTTTACCCCCAAGAACGGCGAACCCCCACTGAAGATAATAGGAACGACTAGGATTGATAGAGCACTTGCCAATCAACAGTGGATGGATATGTTCCCTGAAGCTGAAGTTCTTCACCTTCCCATAACTCACTCAGATCATCATCATATCATCACCTTTTGTCATGGAAGAGAATAGACTAAGGTCCACAAGCCTTTCAGGTTTGAATCAATGTGGCTTACCAAGTCTGAATGTTCCAATCTCTTGAGAGATATATGGGACAGAGAAGGATATTGTTGAAGCCATTGATGAATTTCCACAAACACTGAGCACTTGGAATCAAGAGAGGTTTGGTAACATTTTCCAGCGCAAGAAGGTGCTGAAAGCAAGATTAGGTGGTATCCAGAAAGCTTTATGATTCAGACCAAATCCCTTCTTTAGTGACTTGGAGGAAAAACTGATGAAAGAGTACACTGAAGTCCTGATACGGGAAGAGATCTTATAGTTCCAGAAGTCAAGAGTGAAATGGATTAAATATGGGGACCGCAACACTAAGTTTTTCCATAGGTCAACACTGGTTAGGAGAAGAAGAAACAAGATCAGGCGCCTGAAGATTGAGGGAGATTGGATCACAGAGGAAACAATCTTGAAGACTCACACTAGAGAGTATTACATCCAACTCTTCTCATGATCCAGTACATTTGAAAATAACACTGGAGGTAGGAAGGTACAACACTCCAGTCTACAAGTCAAATTGGAGGAAGAGGATCATCAACTGTTAGATAGAATGGTGGATCCAGATGAGATCAAAAACAACATGTTTGCAATGCACCCAACCAAATCTCCAGGCCTGAGGGGATTAATGTTGGGGTTTATCAGGAATACTGGAGTTGGATGGGGGACTCAGTGGTGGACTTTGTGTTAAGAGCTTTCACAAACAGGAGCTTTGACAAGAAAATATGTGAAGCCTTTTTCTGTCTCATCCCTAAGGTTCCCAACCCTGAGACTATTAAGCAGTACATGTCTATATCCCTGTGTAATGTACTTTACAAGATTATCACAAAGTGCATTACAACTAGATTGAGAGGCCCAGTCACGAGACATCAAGTAGCGCGTGCTCACCTACCTCCACAAGCTCTCCGACCGTGACACCCAGAACGCCTCCGCATCGGAGCTCGAATCCATCGCCAAAACCCTAACCTCTGAAACCCCCTCCCATTTCCTCTCTTCCATCTCCGCCATCGACTCCTCCGACAAATCCCCCGTCTGCCGCCACTGCGTTCGCCTCATCTCCATCCTCTCCGAACACCACCACGTTAACCTCCTCTCTCCACACCTCTCCAAGCTCCTCACCTCCCTCACGCGCCGCCTCCGCGACCCGAACTCCTCCGTACGCGCCGCATGTGTCGCTGCATCCGTCGCATTAACATCGAATCTCCAAGCCTTTTATCTAGTCGTTGTTCACCGAGCAGGATGCCAATGCTTAGACTGGCGCTGCATTGTGTCTTGCGGCGGTGATCGAGGGATCGGAGAATCCGGACGTTGCTGTGTTGAAGAGAACTCTGCCGAGGCTGGAGAAATTGGTGAAATGCAAGGGGTTTAAGGCGAAGGCCGCGATGTTGGCGTTGGTGGCCAGTGTGGTGGGAGTGAAGGGGGTGTTGAGTGGTAGGAGTAATATATATTTTTTTGATTATGTGGATATTACAAGTGTTAAAAATATAATTTAGTGGGTCAAACCGGGTCGGGTCTGGTCAACCGGTGGCCACGTAAGCATTTACCAAGCCATTTTAATTTTGGGCCGATTAAGGGACCAAAAAACCAAATTAAGGGACCATTTCGGCGAGGTGACTAGTTAAGGGACCATTTTGGTGATGGTGCCAAATTAAAGGACAAAATGGATTTTTGACCCATGTGGAAGACGTGCTATAATTTCCACAGTTGTGAAAAAGAGTGTGACTATTATTGAAAAATTGGTAAATGAAATGGGTTTGTACAGCTGACTTCGAGTTAGATTTTGAGCAGTTCGCACTTGTCGTTTTGACGAGTTCAAGATGTGGACGTGCTCTCCTATGTGAGAGCTTCGAAACGGTATATTACACGCTCAAAATGGTACACGGGTGAATGAGAAATTGATGTCAAAGTTAGCTACACAAAGCTGAAAATATTAGGAAGAATGAGGAAAAACTTAAAAGGAAAGAGGGTCATCCCACATGGGAAAAAGAGCACTTTCTTTTGGAGTTTATCAATGGGAATGCATTCTTAGCATTGTAAGAATATGTTGGCTAGTGTCTCCTTCCTCTCCTACGCGCGCACAGGGGGTGCAAATCTTGGGCCAAAATCCATCAGATTAGTGTGACTCGAGGTCGCGCACACGACGACGTACGCGTTAAATGTCGATCCTTTTGGCATGTTGGGCTCCTGCTCGCGTGGACCTTGTTTTGCATTTCCAATATTTCTTTTTTCTGTTTTCTTTAACATAATTAATTATTTTCTGATATATACTTTATATATAGAAAATTCGCAGCATCATTTTAATAATTAAAATTACCTTACGAAATAAAGTATTTCGTGATTCAGTTTTAACTGAAAACGTGTCCAAGTTATTCCGAGATCTTTGCAAGATCTGTACTTATCTTAATTACACGATTTGTAATTACCTTAACTATAGATTCATAATTATCTTTTTAACTCGTTTACTTGATGACCAAGTCGTCCAACCCTCTCCCAAACTAGTATATTAAGGGGTCGTTCCCCATATGTTTTAATCATCCCAAAAATACTTTGCATACACGAAAAAAGGCTTTTGCGCAACCAAATATTTTTATCATTGTCTGGTGGTGAGGAAAGTTATTGTGCGAGTTCGCCGGAACTATTTTACGAGTGCTAGTAATCCAGTTCGTAAGTCATTTTATCCTGTGAGGTGGTAGTCCAACATTTCAGCACGGTAGAGAAGGACTAATCTGCTTTAAGGAAATTGAAAGAGACTCGACCATCTTCACATTCGATTCACTACGGTTGAGGTTACAATTTCTAACTTCCTCTTATTATAATATCTGATTGCTTATTTATTCGTCAATATATATTATATTTGTTCGTTTCCGTGCTACTTGTCTAACAATCTTAAAGCAGATTATCTCTTGAGATGCACAGGTTACAATATTGGCGAAAGTTTTTTTTGGAAAATAAGTTTTTATTCAAAACTCGATTTATCAAACCATAGTATTTTTTCTTTACGAAAAATTATATATATTTATTTTTGGAAAAGTTTTCTAAAAGCTTTCTTAAATATAAAAATTATAGTTTTTATTCGTGAAGAATTCTTGGTATCCACACCTACTACAACGAGAATTTCTTTTCGTATTTTTCAACTGTGAAGAATTTTCGTAATTCTTCTATTTTCTGATATCAAATTTTCTCTTTTGAAATGTTTCAGATATGTCTGAAAACAACGAAAACGTACATATGGTCATTAACGATGCCAATCTGACGACGCCTCAAACATCGAAATCACATGCCTCTGGTTCTGTTCTGAAAACTCAGCCTCTGAGTATGGTGAGTTTGGAGACTCCGGCTGTTCCCACGGTTCCTATGAGCCATAATGAGAAATCGACGAAATTCGATGGAGCGAATTTGAAAACATGGCAACAAAAGATGTTATTTTATCTCACCATGCTGAATCTTGCGAGATTCTTGAAGGAGGATCCTCCTTCTATTAGAGAGGATGAAATTGATGCACAATCGTAGACTGCAATTGATGCGTAGAAGCACTCTGAGTTTCTTTGCCGAAATATGATTCTGAACGGTTTGACAAACATGTTGTATCAAGTATATATCGTGAAGAAAATGGCAAAGGAATTGTGGGAATCCTTGGACCATAAGTATAAAACTAAAGATGTTGGTGCCAAGAAATTCCTAGTAGGTCAATTGTTGGACTACAGGATGAAAGACTCGAATAATGTTGTTAGTCAAGTGCACAAGCTTCAATTGATTCTCCGTGGAATTCATGCTGAGGGAATGGTCTTGAGTGAATCTTTCGAGGTAGCTTGTATCATCGAAAAGTTACCACCTCGTTGGAAGGATTTCAAGAACTATCTAAAGCATAAATGAAAATAGATGAGTATTGAAGATTTGATTGTCAGACTTCGTATAGAAGAGGACAACAAGGGTGGAGATAAAAGGTCTTCCAATGCTGTTATTAACACCAATACTACTAGGGCAAACGTGGTGGAGCATGACAAAGGCTAAAAGAACAAGAAGCCTAAACCTTGGTTGAAGATTGGATCGAAGGGTGGAATTTCTAAGATGAAGAAATTCGTGGGGAAGTGCTATAACTGCAACAAAGCGAGGCACAAGTCGTCTGACTGCAGAATGCTGAAGAAAGGGAAAGAGACTAACGAGGCCAATCTGATGGACACTGCTGCTCGGGATGTGTATGATATGGACCTATGTGCTGTGATCTATGAAATGAACCTGATGGATGTTAATCCAAAGGAATGGTGGCTCGATACTGGAGTAACACGTCACATCTGTGTTGAAAAATCGAGCTTCTCCGAGTTTACTCTTGTTGAAACTGGGGAGATGATCTACATGGGCAACTCTGCTACCTCTGACATCAAGGGAAAAGGAACGGTGCGCCTCAAGATGACTTCTGAAAAGGATGTTACGCTGCAGAATGTGTTGTATGTGCCAGACATTCGTAGGAATCTAATTTCTGGATACTTGCTTGACACTCATGGCTTTAAGATGGTGTTTGAATCCAAGAGAGTTGTGATTTCCAAATATGGTGTTCATATTTGAGGGTTATGTGAAAGAAGGGATGTGAAAAATGAATGTAATGGTTGTTAAGCCCACTTCTTTTAATTCTGGCAATAAAAATTCTACTTCCGTTTATTTGCTTGAGTCCTCTAATCTATGGCAAGGTAGATTAGGACATGTTAATTATAATTCTTTATGTAGACTAATTAACATGAATCACATACCAACGTTTAAAATTGATTCCAAACATAAGTGTGAAACTTGTGTAGAGGCAAAACTAACGAGAACATCGTTCCCAACTGTTGAAAGAAATACAGAACCCCTTGATTTAATTCAAAGTGACGTATGTGATTTAAAATTTTCACAAACAAGAGGTGAATATAAGTATTTTATAACTTTCATTGATAATAGTAGAAAATACTGTTATGTATATTTACTGGAAAGTAAAGATGAAGCTATAGACAAATTCGTTCTATGCAAGCAAGAGGTCGAAAACCAACTTAATAAGAAAATTAAGATGGTTAGAAGTGATCGTGGTGGTGAATATGTTGAACCATTTGGTGAATTTTGTTCACAACATGGAATTATTCACGAGGTCACTGCGCCATATTCTCCTCAATCCAATGGGATGGCTGAAAGGAAAAACCGAACCTTAAAATACAAGATGAATGCCATGTTATTAAGTTCTGGATTGCCGCAGAACATGTGGGGTGAAGCCATTTTGTCGGCTAACTATCTTTTAAATAAGATACCCAAAAAGAAAAAAGAAAAGACTCCCTATGAGTTGTGGAAAGGTCGAGAACCTTGCTACAAATACTTAAAAGTGTGGGGTGTCTTGCTAAGGTGACATCACCTTTGCCTAAGAAAAGGAAAATAGGTCCAAAGACGGTGGATTGTATTTTCATTGGCTATGCTCACAATAGCACTGCTTATCGGTTTCTTGTGCATGAATCTAAAAACCCCGAGATTCATAAAAACACGATAATGGAATCAAGGAATGCGACATTCTTTGAACATATATTTCCTTGTAAATTCATTGTGGGTGGACCAAGCTCTTCAAAACGAACTTTCGAGGATATTGACAATAGTTAAGATCAAGAAGAGATTGAAGAAACTAGCGAGGTCCAAGAAGAGCCGAGAAGAAGCAAAAGGGTAAGGACAAAAAAAAAAATTTGAGCCAGATTTTCTAACCTATATGATAGAGGTTGAGCCTCAAACTTATAAGGAAGCTGTAAGGTCAACTGAAGGTCCTTTATGGAAAGAAGCCATAAAAAGTGAGATTGATTCCATCTTACACAATCACACGTGGGAACTGGTAGACCTTCCTTCGGGATGTAAACCATTAGGTTCCAAGTGGGTTTTCAAAGGAAAAATGAAAACGGTTGGAACAATTGAAAATTATAAGGGTAGACTTGTGTCAAAAGGATACAAGCAACAAAAAGTCCATGATTACTTTGATACTTATTCTACTGTAACGAGAATAAATTCAATACGGATGATTTTGGCGATTGCTTCTCTCCGAAATCTTGCAGTACATCAAATGGATGTAAAGACTGCTTTTCTTAATGGAGATCTTGATGAAGAAATCTACATGGAACAACCCGAGGGTTATGTAGCTCCTCAAAAAGAAAAGAAAGTCTGTAAATTGGTGAAGTTTCTGTATGGACTTAAACAAGCACCAAAGAAATGGCACGAGAAATTTAACAACGTCATGTTGACAAATAGCTTTAGAATCAATGAGTGCGAAAAGTGTGTCTATGTTAAAACTACTGAAGAAGGATATCTAATTCTCTATCACTATGTTGACGACATACTCATTATGGGAAGCAACGACCGAATGGTAAACTCCATTAAAAGTTTGCTGAATTCAAGGTTTGATATGAAGGACATGGGGCTGGCCGATGTAATCTTGCTGCGCTTGAAGGTTATACCGACGCAAGCTGGATATCTGATATACAAGACTCCAAAGCAACAAGTGGATACGTATTCACTGTAGGAGGTGCAACCGTGTCATGGAAATCTTCAAGACAAACAGTTATAACTAGACCCACGATGGAATCTGAGTTTTTGGCATTAGACAAATGCAGTGAAGAAGCCAAATGACTTCGTAACTTCTTGGAAGATATTCCTGAGTGGCCCAAACCTGTGCCATCAATATGCATAAATTGCGATAACCAATCTACAATTGGAAGGGCACAAAATGTTTTATACAACGGGAAGTCTAGACATATACGTCGGCGACATAACACCGTTAGACAATTGATCTCGACAGGGGTTATCACCCTTGACTACGTGAAGTCAAAAGATAACATTGCGGATCCGCTAACCAAAGGGTTAAATAGAGATCAAGTTGAAAAGACATTGAGAGGAATGAGACTTAAGCCTATTGAATAATAAGGTTCTTATGAAGGAAAACCCAACCATGCTGACTGGAGATCCCATAATCTTGGTTCAATGGGACAACCTAATTGTAAGAACTTTGCACGGTCACTTTAGGGGTCAACCCTTGTCCATTCCTAGATGAAACGGTGATACCCGTAATGGAAAAGGTTAAGCATTGTGCTTTTAATGATTCTTACGCGTCGGAAATCCGAGCGGAGTAATGCGGGTTACTCTTAGATAAGAAATCACTTATGTGAGAGAGAGGAGGGGCCGCCTTTGAGGAAAATTGTGGGTGCTTAATTTTTTGGAAAACTCTTGCAGGACCATGCGTATGTCCAGGGCCAAAATGGACATAAACCATGAGAACCGCAACGGTAACAGGAATATACCTGTGTTGAGATTTATGGAGCGTTGGCACAAACAACGGATAGTTTAAAGACATCAAGAGCATACTATCGGCTAGCAAAGAAAGTATTTCTCACAAGGGAAGGTTCAAGGGCGTGTCCTACCTTTCCTATGCAGGCATAGACCGTAGAACTCTACCACCACATGATTCTGCATGATCATTCAATTTCATTCATGTGGGGGATTGTTGGAAAATTGGTAAATGAAATGGGTTTGTACAGCTGACTTCGGGTCAGATTTTGAGAGGGTTCCATGTGTCGTTTTGACGAGTTCAAGATGGAGACGTGCTCTCCTATGTGAGAGCTTCAAAACAGTATATTACACGCCCAAAATGGTACACAGGTGAATGAGAAATTGATGATTAAAGTTAGCTACACGAAGCTGAAAATATTGGGAAAAATGAGGAAAAACTTAAAAGGAAAGAGGGTCATCCCGCATGGGAAAAAGAGCACTTTCTTTTGGGGTTTATCAATGGGAATGCATTCTTAGCATTGTAAGAATGTGTTGGCTAGTGTCTCCTCCCTCTCCTACGCGCATGCAGTGAGGGTGCAAATCTTGGGCCAAAATTCATCGGATTAGTGCGACTCGGACTCGCGCAGACGACGACGTACGCGTCGAATGTCGATCCTTTTGGCCTGTTGGGCTCTTGCTCGCGTGGGCCTTGTTTTGCAATTCCAATATTTTTTTCTGTGTTGTTTAACAAGATTATTTATTTTCTAATATATACTTTATATATAGAAAATTCGTAGCATCATTTTGGTAATTAAAATTACCTTACGAAATAAAATATTTTGTGATTCAGTTTTAACTGAAAATGTGTCCAAGTTCATCCGAGATCTTTGCGAGATCTGTACTTATCTTAATTACACAATTCGTAATTACCTTAACTACAGATTCATAATTATCTTTTTAACTCGTTTACTTGATGACCAAGTCGTCCAACCCTCTCTCAAACTAGTATATAAAGGGGTCGCTCCCCATAGGTTTTAATCATCCAAAAAATACTTTGCATACATGAAAAAAGGCTTTTGCGCGGTCAAATATTTTTATCTATGTGTGGTGGTAAGGAAAGTTATTGTGCGAGTTTGTCGGAACTGTTTTACGAGCGCTAGTATAGGTCGTTTTATCCTGGGAGGTGGTAGTCCAATGTTCTCAGCACGGTAGAGAAGGACTAATCTGCTTTAAGGAAATTGAAAGAGACTCGACCATCTTCACATTCGATTCACTATGGTTGAGGATACAATTTCTAATTTCATCTTATTATAATATTTCTGATTGCTTAATTATTCGTCAATATATATTATATTTGTTCGTTTCCCTGCTACTTGTCTAACAACTATAATAATCTTCATCATCATACTGTGCATTTCTTATATTAGAATTCACTATTAATAAATCCGAAGTGGTTATAAGGTTCTTAGTTTGTTCATGTCTATGCGCGCAGAGATATGTATCTTTATTAATTTGTTTGTATTGAATTTCTCCACTTTTAGCACAAAAGGAAAGGAGACCCAAGTTTACCATGTCAGAATTAAATGATCCTGGGCTTCCACCGCTCTATCAGCTTTTGCCCATGTCACTCTTATCAGTAGCTCAGCAGTGTTGATATATTTGAAATGCCGTATTAAGAGTAGAGTTTTAGATGTTGCATCTTAGTAGAGAGTAAAAAATTAAGGTTGACTTTGCATATACTGCGTAGCGTGTATTACTGGAATTAGGTGTGTAAGATCTTTGATCTATATTACTTGTAATTGAATACAGTTGTACTTGGCAGTAGTTGCAACTTCACTCGTAAGTAAGACAGATGACAGTTCTTTAACGTTTAAAAGTTATTTTACTGTTGCAACTAGAAGAAGACAGTTAAACATGAAAATAGTAAAGAACACAAAGAGTTTTAACGTGGTTCGGTCCAAATGGTCCTAGTCCACGGGGTTTGCACCCAAATGTTGACTCAAACAATACCCTACTTAAGAATTACAATGTAGGTTTTACATCAACCCAAATCTTAGACTCCCTCTAATATTTGCAGTTGTAATACCTATCACTTAACTTATTTTCGGTGTACTCGATTGAGTCGAAGAACACATCAAGCTACTTCAAAGTTCCTCTGACTTGATGCTCTTCTCTAAAAGACTTTGACTCGATACAGGACTAAAATCACAAATTATCCTTTTCAAAGTATTCTTCAACTGTGTCGAGTCTTCTCCTTATATAGGCATGAACAGAATCTCTGCAGATCTTCAGTTGCAACCCTCGCAGATCTTCTTTCCTTAACAGATAAGATATGCGTATCTCCAGTTGCAATCCACGCGTATCTTCTTTCTTTATATGATAAGCACCTCGATAATTCTGTTGCAACCCGAATATATCTTCTTGCCTTATCCAATAGATTCTGCATGATGATAAAAGATATCCAACGAATATGCCTATTAAATATGTCTAGATACATAATAAGGAGATAATATTGAACAAAGATAATCTTGGAGGATCTTGAAAATCTATCTTAAAAAGATAAGAATAAAAGATCAGATCAAACAAAGATAATCTTGGAAGATATTGAAAGTCTATCTTTAAAGGATAAGGAAAATATCTAAAATATATTCCATACAAATATTTGACTTTCTATATCTCAACAAAAGATATTTGACGAAAATTCTTCCCTTAACGATCTGATATCAAATTATACTTTTAAAGAAAAACGAAATATTTTCCTTTTAAATATAATTTCCATAATATAGATCGAGAGAATATTCCGTTTCGCCAAAACGCTGATTTACGTTGTTGCAACTGAGCTGTCTCGATGACGTTGCAACTGACAGATCCACTGTCCGAAAATAGCGTAACTTTCCTGCATAAAAGAACATTGAATACTTTCCAACATATAATCAATCAACATGATTTAGGAAAGATATGCAACACAATAAGGAAAGTCAATTACATCACAATCCAAAGGGCAAGTCAAATAAAAGGAAAGTTTCCTTTTTTTAAAATTATCACAATAATAAAAATGGAAACATTTAACCAGAAAAAGGATAATATTCCATAAATTGATTTCTAAAATAAGGCAATCAAATATTTCATTCAATTAATGGAAACTATATCTCACTTAATTTCTTTTATTAAATCAATTGACATTGATTTAAATAATTTCCAAAACGGTGTCAACATAATCTCCAATTTATTTATGGTGAAATAACATTGGTCCTAACAAGGTGTTTATCGTTATTTACGGGATATTGCTAGTGAGAAGCTCAAAGATTACGGTTTAATATCAGGCAAATTAGATGTCGAATTTTCTGTAATACTCAGGTGTTAACATAATGACTAAGTGAGAAAGACAAATCGATAAATATGGTAAAAATACAAGTTTCCTTCGGATCTGAGGAAGTTATTGTATATGAATTTAGCTACATTTGATGTGAGGATAATCCGTCAGATACCATCCTTAAGAATTAAATGGAAGGTTTTCCTCAACGTTAAGAGTTAGTGAACTGCTCATGAATTCTAGTATTGCATCGCACCACACTCATAAAGTTGAAGACCCTTTCATTGTTTGTCAAGTTCTTCAAAATCTGTGAAACAGTATGTTTCAAGGTTACTTTGTTTTAGCTTTCTCTTAATTAGCATGGTCAATTACAAGTAAGAATAGCAGTGCTGAAGCTTTGATTAGCAAGGCAGAACCACTGGATTCGATTCGTGTAGCACCTAACACCATTAGACATCAGCCAAGTGTCTTTAGAGTTTAGCCGTTTTCTTATTATGTCTCCATAAAGAATAAATGTATAAAGTTAGAGCTCTCACATCTTCTAAACGTTATTACAACTACTTCAAAATGTTGTACTTTATGTTGCAGGTTGGTATTTAGTATTACAGGCTCTGCGTAAATAAACTGATACCTCTTTTATAAATTATTTCGCTCACTTCATGGTTCAAATACTAAGGAAAGATCAGAAAGCAAAACAACTTCCATCAATGGTATATCAAATAACGAAGTGTTATAATGTTTATTTCAGAGGAAAAAGAAGTCTAATGAAGCATTATTCTTCTTAAATGCCAAACTAATAAAATACTGCAATGTGCAATGTGTATCTTATGATACTATGGATAAATCCATTAATCTAAAATTTGCAAAATATATTTGGCCGGGTGGCATAAGTTCATATAGTTCCGTAATGCGTCTACTGCAATGGTTATAGTCTTTGAAAGATCTTAGATCTATCCTACTTATGAATGAATGCAGTTGAACTTGACAGTAGTCGCAACTGCACTCATAGGTAGAACAGATTACAGTATTTTTATGTTTTAAAATCAGTTTTCTGTTGCAACTAATAGAAGACAGTTAAACATAAAAACAGTAAAGAACACAAAGAGTTTTTAACGTGGTTCGGTCCAAATGGTCCTAGTCCACGGGGTTTGCACCCAAATGATGACTCAAACAGTATCCTACTTAAGATTTACAATGTAGGTTTTACATCAACCCAAAGCTTAGACTCCCTCTAATATTTGCGGTTGCAACACCTATCCCTTAACTTATTTTCGGAATACTCGATTGAATCGAAGAACACACTAAGCTACTCCAGAGTTCCTCTGACTTAATGCTCTTCAAAAACCTTTGACTCGATACAGTACTCACTCACTAATATCCTTTTCAAAGTGCCTTTCAACTGTGTCGAGTCTTCTCCTTATATAGGCATGAGCAGAATCTCTGCAGATCCGCAGTCGCAACCATCGCAGATCTTCTTCCCTTGTTGAATAAAATTTCTATATCTCTGATGAATCATCTTTCCTTGTGGATAAGCGCGTCTGATTGTCTAGTTGTAACCCGCATATATTTCCTTGCCTTATCCGAGAGATTCCTGCGATATCATGCAAGATTTCCAATTGCATATGCTACCTAATCATGTCTAGATGCATAATAAGGAGATAAATGGTAAGTTGAATAATATCTTTAATATGATAGCATCTAATTTGAATTCAATATTTACCATAATGATTTAAACAAAACAATATCAACAATAATTCAATGGGCCGATTGGATCAAGGTTTGATCCATGAGAGAGACGGCCTTAACAATCTCCCCCTTTGATTTGTTTTGTCAAAATCATTTATCCATCTACACAAGGGGTTAGGATGTCATAGGATATAGTGTCCACAATGCAAGTAACATAGACAGTACCAAAAGTTAGTGGTTGCAACATCGGTGCAACCATCCGACAAAACGACATAAATAATAAACAGATATTGTTCAGATTAAATAGAAAGTACTCCCTCTGACTTGCACCTAACTTAAACTTCTCCCCCTTTTTGAGAAAACGAATCAAGGGGTGCTCGCACCAGTCTGAGCTAACAAACGATCAAGCTTGGAGGCCTGGAGGGCCAGAGAGGTGCCCATCTCCTCATGAGACTTAACGAGCTTCTCAAGCAGGCATGTGAGTCGCGACAGCTCCATGTGAATGCCTTCAAGACTGGCGGAGGCGTCGGGTAGTGAGCCTGAACCCTTCTTGGAGGGTATGCCGGTTGCAACTGGAGATGGTGGTGGCTTGTTGACCACCTTGAGACTGGCCCGCATGGCTTGGACACTTGTGAGCTCCTCCTTTTTGGCTTTGAGGGATGGCACGAGGGTAGTGATGATACGATAGATGAGGGACGGGAAACCAAGAGAGAGATGTGTATCTTGAAAGGCCTCTCGGTAGATTCGTTCAAACAAAAGCTTCCCCAAATCAATTGGTACACTCGTGCCAATACGATATAGGACGCTTGCGATGCCCGCATGCATAGAGGAGACATGGGTACACGGCATCCAATGACACACGAGAATGCGAAAAATTAAATTGTACCTGTTGGTGAGATTGCTAGTGGTGAGAGGGCCTGAGGGCCAAGAACGGATAACCCCGCCAGTGAGCTCGGTTGCAACTTTGTTCATGTTGCGTTCTAGTCGCAACTTAGATTGATCACCAGTGTCCACCTCAGGGACACCCATAGAGGCAGAGATAATGGCTGGGGTAAAGGGGCAGACATTCTTACGCACATAGATCATGTGGCATTGGAGAGAACCCTCGGCGTCCAGCTGTGGAGTGAAGTTTGCATAGAATTCTTGTACCAGAACTTTTGAGTAGCTGCTGGCATTTTGAGTTGCGGCCAGCCAGCCCCTTCCAGTCAGCAACTCCAGAATGCCCGTGTTGGAGTAGGACTTTTCATCTAGTGGGCGTTCCTCCACCAAAGAGCGCTTTAGGTAGGCCTTTGAAGCGAGTCTGGGCTTCACGAGTATAGAAACGTGCAGAGAAGGCTCGTGCAGACTTAAGAGCGAGAGTTGCAGGTGCAACCTCAGGGTAAGCAAGTTGTTCCTCCGCATGGGGATTGACCGTCTTTTTGGAAGCAGGGGCCTGGCGGCACTTCTTGGGAGCTGGTTCATCTTCAGCAGCAGTAGGTTCTGTAGGAGCATCGTCATCAGATTCACCCTCAGATGCAGACTGCTCAGAGATCTTATGCAGTCGTCTTGGGCGGACGGACTTACGAGCAAGGACTTTGGTTCTCTTCCTGGTTGCAACACCAGCATCAGATGAAGGAACAGAAGATTCATCCTCAGCAGCACCAGGTACATCCTGAGACGTGGAGATTTCATCGATTTTAGTCTTGCCCTTGTCAGTGGCAGACTCCTTAACCGGGGATCGAGGCGGAGAAGGCGGCGGCGTTGTGGGCAGAGAGGATTGACCAGGAGAAGGATCTTGGTCATCCACTGCATCAGGATGATCTGCAGATGGTGGTGGTGAAGGAGGGAGAGACTGCAGTGGTTCCATTGTGATGGGTTCATCGGAATCAGAGTGCACAGCGGCTGAACGTTTCATTGAACCACCCATCTGAAAAATGCAAACATAGAGAACTAGAGAGACGGTGAGATTTTTAGGAGAGAGGAGGTAAAGACTAATAAGTAAGACACGTATTCGGTGCAATAAATATAGTCTTAGCCCTAAAGAAAAAGACGGAAACTTTCCCTCCAAAAACGCACGCGTATCATAGAATCGCACAAGTAAGGATATACTCAGTTAGGAAAAGATAGAGACAAATCTTGTAGAGCTAATCATGGGAATAATCCTTATCAAGATAAACAAAATTAAGAAAACTGCCTTATGTAACACGATTATAATTACCTTCTCAAGATAATTAGGGCTCCACAATTAATTAGAATTAACACACAGCGACAGTGTGCTCCAGAGGATACATAATCTGAACTACAATTACGGACCCCATAAAAAAAACTAAGTCTAATGACTTCTGCAGTGCTGGCTCTTCAGTTACAACTGAAGTCAATTGTTGTAGGCAACTGGTAGCTTTCACGCTGACTCGTTTGTGAACAATGTAGCTCTTTTCAATGAGTGGACGCATGGGATAAGAATTGATAGCTTTCACTCTTGATTCTTTTAGGTCATGTAGCTTTTTCCAGTTGCACCCGAGTTGACTAAATGCTTTTGCACAAGCCCATTTTTTTTTGTTGTTCTTGAGCATCAGTTGGGACTGAGGAGACATCCAACAAAAAGACCCAAGAGGACTGTTCATCAATGGGATGCGTAATTGAAACCAGAACTGTCACCCTTAGTTCCAACAGGGTCCATGTTGCAATTCACATAAGGCAGAGGCCTAAAGACTTTCAAAGATGCTCAAACAGTGTAACATCAAGAGCCTTCGTAAAGATGTCTGAAAGTTGAAGATCAGTGCACACATGATATAGCTCAACAGTCTTAGCCTCTACCAGTTCTCTGATATAGTGGTATCTAATATCAATGTGCTTAGTGCGTGAGTGTTGAACATGATTTTTCGAAATGTTAATTGCACTGGTATTATCACAGTAAAGAATAATCTCATTCTGAGTGATACCGTAGTCTTCCAACATTCGCATCATCCAGACTAGCTGGGTGCAACAGCTCCCTGCATCAATGTATTCCGCCTCAACTGTAGACAGGGTAATGGAGTGTTGTTTTTTTCTTAACCACGACACAAGGTTAGTGCCAAGATAAAAACATCCTCATGTGGTACTTTTCCTGTCATGAGCACAGCCGGCCCAGTCGGCATCACAGTAACCTGCAAGTGAGAGGTTATTGTTAAAGTTGTAACTAAGACCGAACTCAGTCGTACCTGCGATATATCGAATGATCCTTTTGACGGCCTTTAGGTGCGACTCCTTAGGACTGGCTTGATATCGCGCACATACTCCAACACTGAAGCAGATGTCTGGTCGGCTAGCCGTGAGGTACAACAGACTGCCTATCATGCTCCGGTAGAGACTGGCATCCACCGAGTTGCAACCGTCATCCTTGCTGAGACGATCAGTTGAACCCATAGGAGTCTTCATCGGTTTGGCATGTTCAAGTCCGAATCGCTTGATGAGATTCTTGGCATACTTTGTCTAGGATATGAATATCCCATCGTTCTGTTGTTTTACCTGTAAACGAAGAAAGTATGTGAGATCGCCAACCATGCTCATTTCAAATTCATTTTTCATAACAGAGACAAACTGTTGCAACTCGCTAGTGGAGGTGGAACGAAACACAATGTCATCGACATAGATTTGTGCAATCAAAATGTGTGTGCCAAACTGTTTATAGAACAAGGTGCGATCAACACTTCCTCTGGTATATCCCTTTTCCAGAAGGTGAACAGTGAGTCTTTCATACCACGCACGTGGTGCCTGTTTGAGACCATAAAGTGCTCTTTTGAGTTTTAGTACATAATTGGGGAAGTGTGGATCGATAAAACCTTTAGGTTGTTCAACAAAAACTTTCTCATTTAGGTACCCATTAAGAAAGGCACTTTTAACATCCATTTGAAATAGTTTGAAGCGTAAGACACATGCAACTGCAAGCAAAAGACGGATGGATTCCAGTCTTGCAACTGGTCCAAAGGTGTCGTCATAATCGACTCCTTCGACTTGTGTGTAGCCTTGTGCAACGAGTCGCGCCTTGTTTCGAATGATGTTTCCTGACTCATCGGTCTTGTTCTTGAATATCCATTTTGTACCAATGATGTTCACGTTATCAGGTCTAGGTACTAGCTCCCACATGTCATTCCTTTCGAACTGATTCAGTTCCTCTTGCATGGCTTCAATCCAGGCTTCTTCCAATAACGTTTCTCCTTGACATTTTTGGGTTCAACTTTGGAGGTGTAACTGACAAACCGCATCATTTGATCATACCATTTGCGTGGAAGATCTCGTGTACGGATGCCTTCACTCATCTCACCAATGACTGCCTCAGGTGGGTGGTTTCTTCTAATGTGAGGTGGTGCCTCTGGAGGTTCAGTTCTTTCACTTGTCTCTGGTGGAGAGTCACCTTCTCTAGTTCTTCATCAGTGGTTGCAACTTGGGGTTCAATAGGCTCAGTTGCAACTGTAATGGAGTTCTAGGACATTTTTGGTAGTTGTTCATCCTCTTCTTCAACCAGCTCCGTGATTTTGACTTCTAAAGAGGTTGAAGCAAAGTCCTTGTAGTCATCAAATTCAACATTAGATGACTCCACAACAGTTTGGGTGCGAACATTGAATATGCGATATGAATGACTGTTGCGAGAGTACCCTACAAAGATTCCCAAATCAGACTTGGGTTGGAACTTACCTCTTGGTTCTCTATCATTGAGTACATAACAAGCACAACCAAATACGTGAGAATGTTGAACATTAGGGCGCTTACCCTTCCACAGCTCAAACGCAGTTTTAGTTGTACCTGGTCGCAGATACACCCGGTTTGAAACATAGCATGCAGTATTTACTGCTTCCGCCCAGAACTTAAGAGCCAGTTTCTTTGAGTTTAGCATAACTCGGTCCATTTCAACCAAGGTTCTGTTCTTTCGTTCCACTACACCATTTTGTTGTGGTGTTATCGGGGATGAGAGTACTCATGAAATATGCCTTTGTCAGAACAGAAGTTATTGAAACTGGAATTTTCAAATTCCTTCCCATGATCGCTATGGATCCTTTTGACTGGTAGATCTTTCTCAGTTGCAACCGTGTTGCACAGGTTCTTAAAAACCATAAAAGATTCATTTTTTTCTTTTAAAAATTCTACCCATGTGAATCATGAGAAATCATCTACACACACAAATATATATCGTTTACCTGAGATGTTTTCCTTCTGAATGGGGCCAACAAGATCCATGTGGAGGAGTTCAAGAATTCTTACAGAGCGGGTGTGTTGCAACACTGCATGGCTTACTTTCTTCTGTTTCCCTTCAAGACATGATCCGCATTTCTCAAGGGGTTTTGGTCCAAGCTTAGGTAGACCTCTCACACTTTGGCTGCTGGAAAGGTGAGACAGAGCCTTGAAGTTGATGTGGCCAAGTCTTTGGTGCCAGATATCTGCAAGATTGTCTGTGCTAAAGTTGCAAGTTAGAGATCTAATAGCAGGGTTACAGTTTACCATAGTATAGCAATTTTCAGCACTCCTTAGTCCCTGTAGAACCCTGTTTTGATTTTGATCCACAACCTCACATTCATCTTTGGTAAAACGAACATACAGATCATTATCACACAATTGACTAATAATGATAAGATTAGCATGCAACCCATCAACATAGAAAACATCTTTGAGTTTAGGAAAACCTTTCACATTCAGTGTTCCCTTTCCAAGGATTTTTCTTCGGTTTCCATCACCAAACACCACATCTCCCTTTCGTTCGTAAACAAGGTTGGCCAGGATGCTCTTATCTCCTGTCATGTGCCTGGAGCAACCACTGTCAAAGAACCAGGAGTTAGACGAAGATGCATGTTGAGATGTGGAATTACATGCTGCAAGGCATGTAAGATTGCTGGGTAATTTTTTAACCCAAACTTGTTTCATTGGTGTGTCTGTTGCAACAGACAATGTTGTTCCAGTCCTCCTGACTTTCTTCTTTCTGCGGCTCCTTCTTCTTTTCTTGGTTTCTACACCCGTCATGATGGGATGAGAAATGTGCTGCGATTCCCATAGCTGGTAGCAGTAGGGCCTTATGTGCCCTTGTACTCCGCAGCGGTGGCAAGTTGGAACAAAGCGTCCTTTTGGAAATCTGTTGACAAGGTTATGATTAGCAAATGGACTAAATGAGTTGCGACTGGGAAGTACCTAAGTCTGAGGAGGTTGGATCTGGTTGTAATTAAGCGGTATTTCCACTCCTTTGGGTACTCGCTTCCTTTTGGACATGGTGATCTTTGTATCTCCTAGGAACTTGGGCTTCATTGGATCAAAGAATCCTAGCCCAGTCTTACCAGTTGCGACCTTCTGGGTGTCCAGTACTTCCTCTAGTTTTTCAGTTCCTGGTGTGAGCAACTTTACATTTTTTGAAAGTGACTCTAGTTCCTTCCGAGTAAGATCACACACCTCTTCCAGTGCTTTGTGTGCATTGAGTGCAGTTTCCAGATCGGCAGATATGAGGTTTCTTTCCCTAGTGAGAGACAGTATTTTTCTCTCCTGTTCCATGATCTTGTTATTCATATTGACTGGACTGCCAAACGTCGAAACAATTTTGAGTTGCGCCTCAAGTTCCGAGTTTCTCTTGAGGATGGTCTCCAGATTGTTTGCCGGATCCTCTTCATCACTATCCAATGCATCGGAATCGAATTCAGCAGAAGTTTGAGTTGCAACTGCCACGTTTGCTCTCATGAATGGGATAAAGGCCGAGAGTGCAATATCTCCCACTTCTTCAGACTCTTCATCACTTTCCTCAGATTCATCATCACTCCAAGCAACCAGAGCTCGATTCTTGTTCTTTTCAAGGAGGTTTGCACAGTCAGCCCTGATGTGTCCAAAGCATAGACATTCCCTGCATTGAATACCCTTTTCGGACCTTTTGTTGTTAAGTCTATTAGTAGCGAAAGGTTTTTTAAAGTTATCAGAGGGACTTGCAACGTTATTGGAAGTGTTACCTTTAACCCAATGTTTATTCATTTTATTGAACCTCTTTGTGAGGAGAGCCAGGGATTGAACCACTTATGTGTTGGAGCTGTTCTGAGGGAGGTTTGCTTGCAGCGCTACTCCTTTGGATATAGTATCTCCTTCCCTTTCGAGTTTCATTTCCCATGCAGTGAGGGAACCCATGAGATCTGCCAAGGGAAGAATATTGATGTCCTTTGCTTCTTCAATGGCTGAGACTTTCATTGCGAATCTTCCTGGTAGTGATCCCAGTAGCTTTAGTACAATTCTAGACTCTGGGAAGTCGGCTCCAAGGATAGTGGCTTCACTTGCAAGATGTCTGAGTTTGGAGTGGAACTGCGCAATGGTCTCTGTTTCTTCCATTCTAATGAAGTTGAACTGTTCATTGAGCAGTTGCAACTTTGATGCACAAACTTTGCCATTTCCCTGGTGCGCGTTCTCAATAGCCTGCCAAGCATCTCTTGCAACTTCACTGTTAGAAATACTTTTATATTGATCATAATCTACTGCAACAAGAATAATGTTTAAAGCTGTAGAGTTCTAATTTGCAAGAAGCTCTTCTGCATCGGTCCACTCCAGCTCATATTTGACCCTTCCCTGTTCATTGGTAGGTGGGGTCCACCCCTTTAGGATGCTTTTCCATGGCTTTTGGTCCTGCTGTTTGATGAAGTTTCGCATACAATTTTTCCAGTAGGAGTAGTTTGTAGCTGTCAGCATTGGGGGCTTTATGGTCGACAGACCTTCCCTCATTTCCTCCATGAAGTTAATTAAACAAAACAAAATAACTAAAAAGATCTTTGATCCAGAATCTACAATATGTAATATAGTGACCTGCTCTTGATGCCAATTGAAAGATCTTAGATCTATCTTACTTATGAATGAATGCAGTTGAACTTGACAGTAGTCGCAACTGCACTCATAGGTAGAACAGATTACAGTATTTTTATGTTTTAAAACCAGTTTTCTGTTGCAACTAATAGAAGACAGTTAAACATAAAAACAGTAAAGAACACAAAGAGTTTTTAATGTGGTTCGGTCCAAATGGTCCTAGTCCACGGGGTTTGCACCCAAATGATGACTCAAACAGTATCCTACTTAAGATTTACAATGTAGGTTTTACATCAACCCAAAGCTTAGACTCCCTCTAATATTTGCGGTTGCAACACCTATCTCTTAACTTATTTTCGGAATACTCGATTGAATCGAAGAATACACTAAGCTACTCCAGAGTTCCTCTGACTTAATGCTCGTCAAAAACCTTTGACTCGATACAGTACTCACTCACTAATATCCTTTTCAAAGTGCCTTTCAACTGTGTCGAGTCTTCTCCTTATATAGGCATGAGCAGAATCTCTGCAGATCCGCAGTCGCAACCATCGCAGATCTTCTTCCCTTGTTGAATAAGATCTCTGTATCTCTGACGGATCATCTTTCCTTGTGGATAATCACGTCTGATTGTCCAGTTGTAACCCGCATATATTTCCAATTGCATATGCTACCTAATCATGTCTAGATGCATAATAAGGAGATAAATGGTAAGTTGAATAATATCTTTAATATGATAGCATCTAATTTGAATTCAATCTTTACCATAATTATTTAAACAAAACAATATCAACAATAATTCAATTGGCCGATTGGATCAAGGTTTGATCCATGAGAGAGACGGCCTTAACAGTCTTCACATTGTTGTGAACCCTTGACTTCTTCCTTAACTGTTTATTTGCAATGGTTTTTATACATTATTCACCTAAGAGAAGATCTAAAATAGCAATACTTACGAACAAATTCAATACATTTTCCCTCCTTTAAAGATAGGTGTATAGTAAATAGGACATTTCTTTATATAACAACAGCACCATATCTTGCGATTTTTTGAATACAAACAGTGCCGAGTAAATAATATAGAATAAATAGGTTCGTCCTCAACAAATCAGGCTTGGGTTCGGGAACTACAGGGATTTTCTCTAGGTGATCACCTCGCAGTACTTCAACTATCACATGTGCAACAAAACAATTCTAATTTAACCAGGTCACTGTTTCATTTAAATGAGAATTCGAGATGGTAGATGATTTGCTTTCTTTAGGCATTTATTCTTTAACAACATAACTCAAGACTTGTAAGACTATTTTACGGAATGCAAGTTAAGCTAGTGTTGCTTAGCAATACGATAAACTGAAAATTATACACAAATGAAAAGCAAGAAAAGACACGTTATTTGTTTACCTAGTTTGTTGCCTACATCTCTGGGCGATACCAAGCCAGGATTTTCAATATGTGTTATGTTGTAGGGTTACAATTACAAGAGGGATTATTTATAATAAGGACACACTCCTAATATTAGGCAACTCCTAATTACAGAATTACTCAAACTCTGCAATTCCCAGGAAACTAGGTCTTTACAACTCTCAGTTAAACTAGGAAACTTGGGTAATTCAGGCTCCACAAAACCTAACAATCTCCCACTTGGAGACTAATGTCATCGTAACCACATCTTCACTCTTGCACATAACAATCCTCTAACAATGTTTGGACTCTTCAAGCACCAAGTCCAGTTGAAGCCATGCAAAGCTTCAACTTCTCTAAGGTCACAACCTTAGTCAACATATCAACAGGGTTCTCACTTCCCGGAATCTTCACAAGTTCCAAAGTCTTCTTTTCCAAGAGATACCGTATGTAATGATACTTCAACTCAATGTGCTTTGTCCTCGAATGAAACGCCGGATTCTTGGCCAAGAAAATAGCACTCTGACTGTCACTGTATAGAATACTATTTGTTTGCCCTTTTCCCAATTCACCCAAGAAATTCTGCAACCATACCATCTCTTTACTAGCTTCCGTCACCGCTACATATTCAGCTTCTGTAGTAGACAAAGCCACAATCTTCTGCAAATTAGATCCCCATGAAATAGTCGTACCCCCCAATGTGAAAACATAACCAGTAGTACTCTTTCTTCCATCAGGATCACCTTCCAAATCAGCATCTACATAACCATTCAAGTCCGTGTATTTTCCCTCAAAACACAATGATCTATCACAAGTACCACGAAAGTACCTAAAGATCCACTTCACTGGTTCCCAGTGTTGCTTTCCCAGACTAGTCATATATCTACTCACAACTCCCACTGCATGCGCAATATTCGGTCTTGTACACACCATAGCATACATAAGACTCCCAACTGCTGAAGCATATAGAGTTTTCTTCATCTGTTCATGCTCCAAATCACTAGTAGGTGACTCCATTTTTGATAATCTAAATTGACTACCTAAAGGAGTGCTTACTAGCTTTGCATCTTGCATACTGAATCTCCTCAACACTTTATCAATGTAATCAGACTGCGAAAGATACAACTTACCCGCCACCTTGTCCCGATTTATCCGCATACCCAAGATTTGTTTTGCCTCGCCAAGATCCTTCATGGCAAAACGTTTAGATAGTTGCTTCTTCAACTTGTTCACTTCTTGAACATAGGAACCAAAGCCAATCTCTAGGAGCTTGTTTCAGACCATACAAGCTCTTTTCCAATTTGCAAACTAGCTCAACGTTACCCTCAAGCACGTTCCCCTCTGGTTGCTGCATGTAAATGTCTTCTTCAAGATCACTGTGAAGAAAAGCTGTCTTCGAATCCATCTGTTCTAACAATAAATTCTCCACTGCAACTATGCTCAAGACCATCCTAATAGTCGTCAACTTCACCACGGGAGAAAATATGTCAGTGTAATCAACCCCTTCTTTCTGTTGAAAACTCTTCACAACCAGCCTAGCTTTGTAACGTTTGCTACCATCTGCTTCCTCTTTGATTCTGTAAACCCACTTGTTATGCAGCGCCTTTTCCCCTTTGGAAGCTCAACAAGATCCCACGTGTTGTTCGACTTCAAGGAATCCATCTCATCATCCATTGCAAGCTCCCACTTGTTCGAATCAACACTTTTCAATGCCTCTGCATAACACTCTGGCTCACCACTATCAGTTAATAACAAATAATGTAAGGCAGGGGAATACCTCTCAGGAGCACGATGTTCCCTACTTGATCTCCTCAAAGTAGGCTCTGGAGTATGTGGTTCTTCCTCATTAGTCACCTCGTTTTCCAGAATCTTTTCTTCACCATAATTGGAGACATCCCATTCCACAATATTCGGGTCTTTAACCCGAGTATCAACACCCACAATGTTTGATGCACCCAATCTTCTTTCCTCTCCAAGCTTCCTCTGGAATGTCGTTTTCCAGTGGAACAGATGGTCCTCGGTTGATCAAGAAAGCCACAGTGTTAACTGCTTCTGCCCAAAACATCTTAGGCAACCCACACTTCAACCTCATGCATCTAGCCCTCTTATTCAAAGTTCTATTCATACGCTCTGCAACCCCATTCTGCTGCGGTGTTCCTCTAACTGTCTTCTCCATGCGAATGCCATTATCTGCACAATACTTCTTAAACTCTGCAAGTTCATACTCACCACCATTGTCAGATCTCAGACACTTCACACGCAGACCAGTTTCAGTTTCAACACGTGCTCTCCACTTCTTGAAAACCTCAAACGCTTTAGATTTCTGTTTCAAGAAGTATACCCATAACTTTCTTGTTGCATCATCAATGAAAGTCATGTAATACGAAGCTCCACCGAGAGACTTGACAGGGGCTGGTCCCCATAAATCACTATGCACCAGCTCTAACTTATGTTCCTTCAGAGTTCTACCACTCTTTGCGAAACTAACCCGTTTCTGTTTCCCAAACACACAGTCCTCACAAAGACCCATATCAATTGTTTTCAAACCCGGTAGCTTACCCTTCGAACACATATGCTTCATTCATTTTTCACTCATGTGGCCTAGTCGACAATTCCATAAATCAGCGTCATTATGTGCTGCAGCAACTCCAATGCTATTATGTTTGATGTCGGTCATATACATAGTGCCCTTTTTCAAACCCTGAGCTACCACCATAGCTCCTTTGACTATTTTCCATGCACCTCCACCAAATTTAACATCATAACCATCATCATCCAACTGCCCTACAGCGACCAAATTTCTCTTAAGACCAGGGATGTGCCTCACATTACGCATCGTCCAAATGGATCCATTAGGAGATTTAACACGAATATCTCCCTTCCCCACAGCATCATAAGGAAAATTGTCGCCCAGATAGACTCTCCCGCAATACCCAGCAACATAATTCATCACCAAACTTTTGTCAGGACAAGCATGAAATGATGCTCCAGAATCCAGAACCCAAGTCTCTATTGGACTGCATGCGGTCAGAATTAGTGCTTCACCATCATCTTTGGTGGTCACGTTTGTTGAGCTGTCATCTTTCTTTGGTGCTTGGCACTTGTTCTGGTAATGATCCTTTTTCCCGCAGTTCCAACATTCAATGGAACTCTTGTCCTTCGTCGACTTTCTGTTCCTCGACTTTGATCTACCCCGATTCGAATTCGACTTTTTCTTATCTAATATGCCTCTGATTTCTGTACTCAAAACTGAGCCTGCAGAATTTCCCGACGAGTTACCTGAACCTCTCCTGCGAATTTCTTCACTAACTATAAGATCTCTAACCTCGTCAAACTGCAGCTTTACCCTTCCCGCGGAGGCACTAACAGCCGTTACTGTCCCGCTTCAGCTCTCCGGTAAAGAAGACAACAAAACTAGGGCTTTAATTTCGTCATCAAACTCGATATTCACAGAACTCGGTTGTTGTGTAATTAAACTGAATTCGTTCAGATGATCAGACGCCGCAATTGTCTCTGTCATCTGAAGATAAAACAGACGACGCATCAGATTTACTTTGTTGGCTGCTGATGGCTTCTCGAACATATCTGTCAGAACCTTCAACACACCCTTCGTAGTAGTTTCTTTTGCAGTGTGAAACGCCACGTTTTGCGACAACGATAACCTCACCGTGTTCATCGTCTTCCTGTCCATAACCTTTCAGACGTCATCTTTCATGTCTACCAATTTATCATTCAGAGGTTTACAGAGATCCTTGCTGTACAAGTAATCCTCAATCTGCATCCTCCAAAACCCGTAATCAGACCCATCAAACTTCTCGATTGATTTCCCTGCTTCCATCGTAACTGCTCCCACTGAACTTGATGCTCTTGATACCACTTGTTGCTCAGCAATACGATAAATAGAAAATTATACACAAACGAAAAGCAAGAAAAGACACTTTATTTGTTTACCCAGTTCGTTCCCTACATTTGAGGGCGATACCAAGCCAGGATTTTCAATATGTGTTATGTTGTAGGGTTACAATTACAAGAGAGACTATTTATAATAAGGACACACTCCTAATATTAGGCAACTCTTAATTATAGAATTACTCAAACTCTGCAATTCCCAAGAAACTAGATCTCTACAACTCTCAGTTAAACTATGAAACTTTGGTAATTCAGGCTCCACAAAACCTAACAGCTAGCATATATCTGTCGCATGAATTTATATATATATATATATATATACATATACATACCTTATTCAATATTTCTATGACTTTTAAGGGGCATGAACACTTTGTAGTGAATGATGGGATGAACCATATATACAGTAATCAGACTTTCCAAAAAACATGATAATTAAATTGGATTTTTGTACAAAAGACCAGTAGATGATTGACCCTAATATAAACGTTAGATATTAAAATAAATAGTTGTGTTAATACCATATTTTATCCACTATTTTTAGTAAATATCTATGTTGCCACGCCCTCAAACTATCGCACACTTATTGTCGTATTCGATCTCTTTGAATGCTTCACACTTCTTTAACCTTCAAAAAAGATGAATTCAATTGTCAAAACGAAATTTAACATTCTAACTGTTAACAGGTTTGGAATTATGATCTAATTAACTGAATTGTTTGTTTGGGTTGGAACGCCCTTACCCGTGGTTCAAAAGCTAAATGCTATTTAAAAGAGGCAAAGTAACAAGAACATTCATTCCTTTATTCACTATGATCCACTCCTTTGTATGATAGTCAGTTTTTTCTTCTCCCCCTTTAATTATGAGATCACCTCCCTTAATATAGAAACTTTTAGGGACAGGTGTCGCTATGCATGTTGCTATGTTCTAGGATGAGTACAAGTGTCACAATGTACACCAATCAATAAGGTAATGTTGATCTTGATCTACTAAGTGCTGACTGTACTATTTTATCTTCTTCCGAGGGCTTTCGCCTTCTTTCCGATAGGTGATAGGCTGCCTTCTTTGCCTCCGAGGGCTTATTGCCCCTAGTACTGACTTGAGGGCCAAGTTTGGGTGTCCTCTTAGTGATAATGGTGCTCCGATAGGGAGGTATCCTGAAGTAAGTGATTATGGGCATTTTCTCCGATGGGGTGTTCACCCGTGAGTTGAACTCCGAGGGGTTTTTAGCCTTCGTGGATAGGTTTTTCTCTTTCCAAGTGCCCGGAAAGTGTTGTTCTTCGGTTCTTGCCTCAATGTGCGGTTTCGTTCTTTGAGTTGGCCGTCTGGGGCATTGCTCCGAGGGCATTTGTGTTGGGAGTGCATAGCAATGAAGTGTTCTTGTCAAGGTTCTGGGACTCGGGAGTCCGTTGGGGCCCTACTCGGCGTCTTGATGGATATCTGAATCAGGCCCATACGGGTTTACTTTTTATCCGATGCCGCCTTGATATCTGGTCTTGATTCATTGTAACTTTCCGAGGGACGCTAGGTGCCCCCGTCGGATGGCCTCTCTTACCGCTTTGGGTTAGTAACCGAGCGGTGTTGGTCACACCCGATGGGCCTCCTCGTTGGGAGTGGGTACAACTCATCGGAAATACATGTGACAATAGTATTGTCCATTTATTAATCCTTCTTATTTAGGACTAATATTTTCTTTAATCTCGTATTTATTTTATACGGTTAACACTAACATTCAAAAATAATTAGCATAGCTCGTCAAGGTGCAACAACACTAATTAAAAACGAGCTATCAGAAATATATATGCTACTCATTTAATTAAAAAAATTATCTATAGAACTAGAAGAAGAAAATTTTAACATACATATAAAAAGAGGTTTAATTATCTTACTTTAAACTTTTAAGCCCCAACAAAATATATAATAAGTCTGGTTTAAATGCAATAGACTATCATCTACGAAAAACTAAGATTTATTATTTTTTTTTTCATGAGTTACTAAAATTTATTATACTCCTTGTATATAATAATATAATTTAGTACAAAATGTTAAATATCTCAAGATTTGATGTTGAACATTTGAGAGAAAGATGGGCGTTTTTTAAAGTGTAAAGTAATTTAAAGATTAACTTTCTTTTTAACATTTGTTGATGGACTGAGATAATTTAGAGATATTGATTTTGTTGGTTATTTCACTACAAAATAACCGCATGGGTGGTTGCGAATGACCCGTTGGCGGTCGTCGATGGTCATTTGTGACCGTCGGGCGGTCCCCGATGACCGAACACTAAAGCCCTCGGTCATGGGTCCTCTGTGACCGCTCAGCGGTCACAGACGACCCTTTCGGCGACCGTCTGGCGGTCACGGATGACCACAAGGTCATCCGTGACCGCTTGACGGTCGCGGAGGTCATCCGTGACCGCTAAGTAGTAACGGCACATCCGTGACCGCCGGGCGGTCACGACCTCCACCGTAACCGCCGGGCAGTCACAGATGACCCGTGACCGCTGAGCGGTCACAAGATTCACCATGACCGCTGAGCGGTCACGGATGACCCCGGGGACATCAGTGACCGCTTGCTTCTTGGGTCATTCGTGACTGCTCGACGGTCACGAATAATATTCAAATTATCCGTGACCACCCCGCAGTCACGGATAACATTCAAACCATCCGTGACCGCCCGGCGGTCACGAATACCACTGAACGAAATAAAAAATAATATTCTGGTAATTTATCGGAATATATTTTCTTTTTGCGAATAGAATGTATGGTTGGTTGATTTTTTGATATAAAACATCATTTAAGAAAAAAAAACTTTCGTTTTTATATTGGCTTATAAGAAAAAAAAAAGAGAATAAGATACTTGGTGTTTCGTTTTTGGAGATATAAGGAAAGGAAAGAGAAGAAAAAAAATGTTGGTGTTTTTGTTTTGGATTTGGGAAATGAAGAAATGAGGAGAAAGTGTTAGGTTTTTTAGAGACGATAATTTGAGTGTGGTGAAAATTAGTGTGTGGAATGTTGGGTATATATAGAATTTGGGTGAAAATTCTGAATTTTCGAAAAATTTGAATTCCCCCCCCCCCCCCCCCCATCCTGCCAAATTCTAAGGTCTTTTGCGACCGTTAGGCGGTCACGAAAGACCCCTCTTTCGTGACCTCTTATTCGTGACCGCTGGGCGGTCACGAATAACCTTCATTCAACGTTTTTTGATTTTTGTTGGTTTATTTAAGGTGCATTGTTTATTAAATTGATAAAATAGTTAATACTAAGTTAATTATAAGGTTTTATCACAAAATCGCATATAACATCTAAAACAACTTAGTATATATGATGATTAGTGGTAGAACATAAACCAGGTTTATTCGTTCATAACTCACCTAATCACATCTAATCTACTATTTTAGTATGTTAATTACTAATGTTGTACTAATTTATTACTTTAAGTCACATGTAGTAATGAAATTTATGGTTGAAAATCATGAACAAAATAAGATCGCTCTATAAAATTTAATTTTTTTATGAATATTATTTGTGACCACCCGGCGGTCACGAAAGACCCTCTTTCGTGGACGAAAGACTTCGCGACCGCTAGGCGGTCACGAACCTGTTTCGTGACCGTCCAGTGGTCAAGAAAGACCCTTATTCGTGACCGCTGGGAGGTCACGAATAACCTTCATTCAACGTTTTTTGATTTTCACTTGTTTATTTAAGGTGCGTTGTTTATTAAATTGCTAAAATGGTTACTACTAAGTAAATTATAAGGTTTTATTACAAAATCGCATATAACAACTAAAAAAACTTGGTAAATATGATTATTAGTTGTAGAACATAAAATAGGTTATTCGTTCATAACTCGCCTAATCACATCTAATCTATTATTTTGATAAGTTAATTACTAGTGTTGTACTAATTTATTAATTCAATTCACATGTAATAATGAGACTTGCTGTTAAAAAGTATAAATACATCAAAATCATTTCATTAATTCCAAAAACTTTATATGAATACTATTAGTGACCGTCCGGTGGTCACGAAAGACCCTCTTTTGTGACTGCCTGGTGGTCACTAAATATTTCGTGACCGCCCAGCGGTCACAAAAGACCCTCTTTCGTGACCGTCGGGCGGTCACGAAATATTTAGTGATCGTCGGGCAGTCACGAAACCCAACGGTAGTTGGCATTCGCGACCGCCAGGCGGTCACGAGCTGCCAGATTTTCAACTATAAATACCCTTTCCCTTACTTTCATAATTCACAACAATTTTCACCATTTCTGAAGGTATTCTCGTTTTTTTCATTTAGATTGTCTAATATATTTTTCAATACTAAATTTTGGTATGATATGTTAACTTGTTTATTCATTTGTTTCTAGATATTGTCGTAAACGCATCGAGGGTACTCGTAGTGGACACAAGATTCTTGAAGATCATTTTTTCACGCTTCAAGAAGTAAGTTGATCAATGTATCACTCTACAACCTTATCGTGCATGATAATTGCTACGTGTTAAATTGTTAATTGCTAATTGGTTGTAATATTAATTGTAATTAATTATTTCCTTTAAAATTTACAACTTAGATAAATAATGGACTATCAAGCAGATAGAAATTGGATGTACGATAGATTTGAGAGCAATGGTTATTTGCGAGATAGTTTTGTGGTCGGGATTCGCACATTCATAGAATTCGCTTCGCGACAATTAGGCCCATTTAGATTTAGGGGGACGTATTAGGTGCATGTGCAAAAAATGTAATGATTCAAAATTTTTTGATCGACTTCAAGTTCGTGATCATCTTCATAAGTCGGGATTTACGTCTGGATATTTTGAGTGGATTTTGCATGGAGAGAAGTTTACCACGACTATTATAACGTTTATCGACGAACCTCCCGGCCCATCACACGCCAATATTCCCGACATCCCTGTTCGTGCTAATGATTCGTTTAGACATATGGTTGTGGATGCATATGGAGGCCGATTTGATGAGGACGATGTGCGTAACGAGGATCCGAATCCCGATGCGAGAGTTTTCTACGACTTGATGCGTCTAGGTCAGGTGAAGATGCACCCTAGGAAGAGCAAAACCGTCCTGCAGTGGGTTGGAGAGTGGTTGAATTACAAAACCATTCACAAGGCGAGTAACATTATGTCTGACATTTTTTTAAAGATGTCTAAAGATGGGTTCGACCCAGAGATTGAGTTGTTACCTCAAGACACGAACGGGATGCATAAGATGCTGGGAACCTTGGGGTTAGGGTACGTGAAGATCGATGCGTGCACAAATCAGTGTTTTCTATTCTACGGGTTTGCGGCGAGTACAGATTCCTAAAATGCCCGATATACAAGGAAGATAGATACGAGTCTGGTAGGAAGTCGAAGGTCGCGAAGAAACATTTGTGGTATTTCCCCCTAAGTCCTTGTCTTCAGAGGTTGTATTATACCGTAGGCACTACAAAGCATATGACATGGCATTTGAAGTGTCGAGAGGCTAAGGATCGAATGATTCACCCAGCTTCAAGTGAGGCATGGCGACACTTTGATCGGACGCATCCGAATTTTGCAGTTGAGCCTAGGAATGTACGATTCGGTTTGTGTACGAATGGATTCACACCATATGGCGCATCTAGGAAGAATTACTCTTGTTGACCAGTGATGGTAACCCCGTATAACCTCCCTCCCGATCTTTGCATGAGGCAGGAGTTCATATTTTTGAGCCTTATCATTTCTGGTCCACATAGTCCCGGGAGGAACTTGGATGCTTATCTTAGACCACTAATCGACGAGCTTAATGATTTATGGAGCACGGGTTTGGAGACATTTGATAGCTCGGGGAAGGAAAACTTTAAGTTACGAGCGGCCCTGATGTGGACAATTAGTGATTTTCCAACGTATGGAATGTTGTCTCAGTAGAGTACGCACGGGAAGTTAGCATGTCCTTATTGCATGGGAGACACGAAATCATTTACATTGCAGAATGGCGGTAAACCGTGTTGGTTCGATTGTCATCGTCGTTTTTTGCCTGAACATCATAGGTGGCGGCATGACAAGAATTCATTCATAAAAGAGCAAAAGTCACTAGAAGCACCTATTCTCAGGAAAATGGGCTACGAAATGAGGGAAATTGTTGAGGGACTTGGGGATGTTGGTTTTGGGGCCAAAGTGAAAAAGCTACCGGGTTTTCATACGAATCATAATTGGTTGAGGAAGAGCATATTTTGGGAACTTCCCTATTGGTCCACAAACTTGATTCGTCACAATCTAGATGTCATGCAATGTGAGAAGAACATTTTTGAAAACATCATCCACACAGTGTTGGATGACTTTAAGACTAAGGACAACATCAAGTCTAGACTTGATTTGAAGATCTTGACTAACCGTGAAGAGCTATTTTTAGAACAATCCCGATGAGGCGCATATGTGAAGCCAAGGGCAACCTACTGTCTCACGCGGGAGAAAAAGATGAAAGTCTTGAAATGGTAGGGCGATCTCAAATTTCCGGACGAATACGCGTCAAACTTGGAACGATGCATACAAAAGCAACAACAAAGGCTATTTGGTATGAAAAGTCATGATTGTCACGTGTTCATGCAAAGATTGATTCCCATTGCTTTTCGTGATTTCCTGCCGACTGACATTTGGGACACATTGGTGGAGATTAGTTTATTCTTCCGGGCAATTTGTGATTCAGAGGTTTCGGCCACCGATATGAGAAGTCTTGATGAATCCATTATTGTCACGATGTGCAAGCTTGAGAGGATATTTCCTCCTTCCTTCTTCGATTCTATGGAGCATTTAGCCATACACCTACCGTACGAGGCCAAAGTAGGCGGCCCGATTCACTACAGATGGATCTATCCATTCGAGAGGTACACAATATTTAATGAGCTTAATTCGCTAATGTTATTCGAAATAGTTTATTCTATATGTTACTCACTTTTTTTATATTTCAAGGCGTATGTTTGATTTTAAGAAGTCTCTGATGAACAAAGCAAGGGTAGAAGGATGCATAACGAATTCCTACCTCTTTTCAGAGCTATCCAATATGTGCGCACAATATTTAGATATATCCGCGAGTACTAGATTTAATCGGCTCAATAGGAACGAGACTTTTGAGAGTGCAGAGTTATAAATATCACTTACATGCCCAATTTCTAAGTTATAAAGATCACTTACATGCACAATTTCTAAGTTATAAAGATTTTCTAAAGGCTTTATTTCTAAGTTTAACATTAATTACACTAAACTAATAATAAAACAATTATAAATATTACTTAAAAATTAAATATAAAAAATAATTAAAAACTAGAGAGAGAAATAATTAAAAGAGAGAGAGAAGACTTACAATTGGTGTGGCATGAGAGAGGAAGTGGAGGGGTTCATATAGAAAAAACAAATCCACCATCCGCGACCGCCCAGCGGTCGCGGATGCCTACTTGGCATCCGCAGGCGGGAGAACTTCGCGCCAGCGGTATCCGCGACCCCTGGGCAGTCGCGGATGCGCACCTGCCATCCGCGACTGCCTGGCGATCATGGATGCACCGCATCCGCGACCGCCAAGCGGTCGCGGATGAGGCGCTGCAGACCGCAGGCGGGAAGTTCTCCCGCCTGCGGTATTCGCGACCGCTGGGCGGTTGCTGATGGTGGTGACCGCCAGGCGGTCACGAGCTGGCGGTCATGGTTGACCGCCAATTCTTGTAGTATTTGGGCTCCTTAAGGAAAAATCTAACAAAAAAAAAATTGCTACCAAGTTTCAAACCATGACATAGAAAATACAATGGTAACGCCATTACCTTTTCACCATGACCAAAATTTGTCAAATCCTTGTCGAGCGAACCATCAAGTGTTAAGGGGTCAAGCCTTGACAGGAGACTTAATCCGATGGAAGGGACAACTAGAGGTAGAGGCGAGCTAGGAGATCGATAACTAGTTATGGCAGTTTCAGAACGAGATTCAATGGTTTCGAAGTTCCCATGCGTCAGGGACGTCGCCTATTTGGCAGGGGAAGATTTCAGGAGCGGTCATACTTCCGCCTGATCCGGGGAGCAGGAGCCTGCATCATCCAGCCAGTAACACACGCCAGACACGCAAGCAGACCGAACGACGTGTGCATAGCACGCACAAGGACTCCGCAATTTAGTTGACCAATCTAACAACTAGAGATATCGGGGGTGCTCCAGAAATTTTTCAACACTTAGGCTCTATCATGTAAATAGTCAACTCTAGGTTCTTCCTTGTATATAATAATATTAGACTTCTCTAGAGCGTCGCTAGGATTAGCCATCTCATTTTGTTGTAAGAAAAGTGTAGAACATTCCTCTAGCCTTTAGGACTGTTAGATTAGATTGATCAGAACTGAGCTCCTTGTACATATACTATTTCACTTTCACTTTTTTAGACATCAATGAAAACTTTTTAGCACTTCCCAATAATCTATAAGAGTTCCAATTAGGAGCACATGACTGCATAATGCATCATATAATAGCAACTTGAGATTGGATTTCAACAATTGAGGCCTCCACCATAGAAGTCTTTGAAGCATACGCTATTACATTATTGCATGATCATGCCTTGTCATTCAGGACACCACAACCACAAACTACAAAGTTCATCTAAAAGATGGAAACAATTATTGTGTTTTGATGCGTTTGTCTAACTAATTTCAATGGTTTTGGATTGTCCAGTCATAATGGTATTATGTTGTCGACGTGAAAATCTGAAATAGTTCTGAATAGAGTTGCTTTTCTGATTCGAATGCTCATGTCTATTCTTTTTTATATTGTCATTTTTTTATATTGTTTGTTTTATTTGCAGAAGGTAGACATGACAGAGTTTGGTAGAGTTGCTAGTGTGAATGCAATTATTTACAACATCACTGGTGGTGACTCGGTTAAGCAAATTAAAGAGGGATTCAAGAGCACCCTTATTCAGTATGGAATCAAAGAGAAAATGATCAAGATCCGCATTGAAACTGCGACTGGGCCTTATACTAGAGATGAGGGCCTGGCCTTTTTTAGAAGTTTTAGTGACAGTAGAATTCTTGCCACGACACTTTTGTTTGAAGATTTGCCACGTTTTCAGATGGGCAAGAAGTTGGCGGATAAATTGTTGACTTTGAAGACTGAAGATTCTGTTACAATTTGGAAAGATCTTTTGATTGCTGTGTGTGCTCTTAGTCATGAAGATTTGGAAAAATCAATAGTGTGCATGGGAAAAAGAAAGATGTTGAGGAAATCTTATCTGACGTTGAACATTTTCTGAGTGCTGATACAATAACCTCTGGTCAGGGAGTATGTTTCATACATGGCAGCTATGTTCTTGCGAAGAAGGCTGAGGCTGCTAAATGATAGGAGTAGAATTGAGCTACATAGTTTCATGCCATTCATGTTTGATAGAATTGAGCTACATACTTTTTGCTTTGGTGCTTGTTTTTAACTGTGATCTCTTTGTTCGTTAACATGTTGCTACAATTTGATTGTCTGTTTGTTAATATTTGCTGCTAGAATTTGATTGTCTGTTCGTTAACATTCCAGTCTGATATATGTATGGAAATAATATACTTCCCATTTCTATGCATAACAAATTCAGCTAATTTGTAGTTTTCGTTCAGTAAAAGAACAACACATTAACAAATCCTTTCCAAAGAAGCGATATCCCTCGAAACTGAACACAGTCAAAAGGAATTACAACAGCCAAAAAGTACAGCAGGAAGAAATCAATCTCCTAGTACCCAAAGGCTTCATTTCGCCACCAACGTGCCCAGTCCCTGGAGCCGGCATCTTTGGAGGACTACCACATCGAATAAGAGCCCAGTTCAAGCTTTGAAAAAACGGTGCAGCTTAATTTCCGTGGCGCCCCTCCTATAGGCAAGCCGGTGCTGAGGCTCTTTCACTAACAAACCTCTGATCATGTCCCGTGCAGCAAAACTAACTATAGGTGTGTCGGGGAACCTCAGTAGTTGCCCCACGACGTTAAACAATGTAACAGGTTTCCCTGCTCCCTTGAATGGTGTTCTACCAAACAAGAACTCGTATATGAAAATCCCAAACGTGCACCAATCCACAGCACTGCCGTGGCCTTCACCTTTGATGATCTCAGGAGCTAGATACTCGTGTGTGCCTACAGAAGACAATAGAACGTGCGTTTGTCGGTTCTGCCATGAGTTCGGGAAGTGGTGACTTGGTTGTATATTTCGGTTCTTTGTTGAGACTTCTTTTTCTTCTTTTTTGGGCTCGCGAGAAAACGGGGTCCAAAACATGTGGGCTGGATGACGCACGATGGCTCGATGCATGAAAGCTGAATGCAGAATCCTGATGATTTCGATTCGAGGTTGGTGTTAGCTGATTTGACGAAGGTTGGGCTCGTGGTGCATCTCAAGGAGAGGTCGAAATCTGAAAGCATTATGTGTCCGTCTTCTCTTACTAAAACATTTTCTGGTTTGAGATCTCTGTAAATGATACCAAGCATGTGGAGATACTCTAAAGCGAGGAGAACTTCAGCCATGTAAAACCTGAATCAGTAGCAGAGGAAAACATGAAGTGTGTAGGTCTAGTCTGAATGAATGTATAGAAATTAAGAGTTGGAATATTTCTTCGTATATTTCATCAGTTAAATCCCAAATAGGACAGCTTGAATTAACCCCAAACATTACAATACTTTGCCAATAATGCATAAATACATTCAGTAAGTTAGATCTATAAAAATTGTATCGAAACTGGAGGCAACAATTTGAACTAACACAGATTGTTAGTTTGTTGATAAATTGGGGTTATTAGCAAAATAAACCAAGTTTGTCAATAACGTCGAACCCCAATACACGCTTAAACGCATGAGGATCAAGAACTTGCAAGATTATAGGTTACTCTCATCAGATTAACCATCTAAGTTCATCATGCTTTGATCTTGAACAGAGTATATATCAGATGAATAAAGATCCACATTACCAGGAATTTCAACTACGTATTAGCAGGTATTTATCAATAATAATAATGCAGAGGCACTGTGAACAGATAGCCACCAACCAGACATGGACGCAACAGCATGCAAGAATTGAAGTTAACGTAAATGTAACAGTGAGCGGCTAAAGTTAACTAGTGGAACACAGATTATGCAGCTCAGTAGCCACTTGAACTCAATTTCAGGAGCTAAGAGGAGATTCTTCTCCGTGCCCACAAAAACTGCATGGCTTATAAAGTGCATATATTCAGGTAGATAGGTACAACAACAGGTCAAATCACATTCATAATACATCTTAAATGCTAAGAGCTAATTCAGAAAATCAGACGTAAAAGCAGAACACAGGTCAACTTTGTACCTGGCAGCATGCTCTGGAAAAAACTTCCCTGGCCGTTTCTTGCCGAAGTGCATGCAAATCTCCCCTGGGGCAAAATCCCATAACCAGAAAAGAGAACTTGTCTGTCTCAAAGTGAGTATACAATGTTGCAAGAAAGGGATGATCCAAACACTGCAGAATCTCTCTATCCGTCTGAGCTCTAAGCAACTTCTTTCTACTCGCTAGAAGTTCCTTATCCATAACTTTCATGGCAAAGCAAGTTCTCGTCCCAATCAACTCAGCCAGATGAACGTTACCAATATCCCCACCCCCTAATCTCTTGAAAATCCTGAAATTCCTCAACTCTAAAGCCCCATTATTACGAGATCTCACAGCTTGAATTGCTTCCCACGTCGTATCATTTGCTTGGTGTGGTTTGTAAATAGTGCTGCTATAACTACTCGAGCTGCTCTCGCCACTTACATCAGTGCCGGTGCTGTCTCTATAGATACTAGTCTTCCGACTCTCTGCTAAATCACAAGAGTTGCTAACTTCCCCACTCTCAGCAGACTTTGCTACGCTGCTTACAGATCCACTCACTTCAGTGTTGGTGAAGCTTTACTTAGCTTACGTATAATGTGTGGCTGAGTAAATTAAAAACTGTTTTGGGGACTTGGGTAGTAACCAGTTTCTTGCTTAGACGGCAAGTGAGCATTTAAAAGGTCCGAGACTCCTTTAGCTGGCAATGAAGTAAAATCTACTGATCCCAGAGGGCCGTTCGGACTTGGATTCTTGGAATGATCGGCCGTTTCCTAGATAATTTCGTCTCTCTGATGTCAAAACTTGCTTCTCCAAATTATCGCCCCCCTTATCTTCATCTGTATCTTCGTTTACTTCCTCAATTATGTCGTTACCGCCTTCATTCTGCATGACTAACTGTGGCTCATTGGATTGTTTTGAAATGACCAACGACGACGCTGGAGTATACGTGGCCTTCATTTGATGATCTGTAGGTATTCCTCGAGATCCAGATGGGCTCTAATTTTGTTATGTTGCTTTACAGACGGATGTTCCAGAGGACGACTAGTACGAGACACAGGCAGAGAATCAAACTCTATACTACTCATGGAATCGGAATTTATCAGCAAGGAACCAACTCCCTCAACAAGCGAATCTTGCACGTTGTACTGTTACGAACCAACTCAAGTACAGAAAAGAAGAAGAAGAAATCGCAGAGAGAAAGAAGAGATAATTGTAAATTGATAATTGTAAATTGATAATGAGAAATGCTGCTCACGCCAATTACATGTAGGCCTCACGTGAATGACATCATCTGACGCAGTAAACGACAAACTTAGCTAACCGAATGCAAAAGATAACAATTGTTTGCTAAAACGTAAATAATGGAAATGCGAGATGCGGATTCTAAAACGATGTCGTCTCGACCCTGGAATTGACCAACTTGCCCCTCTTCAATCTGATTCGCAAACGGCAGCGTTTCACTCTAATTAGACGATCTCCAATTCTAATTCGAAAAACCCTTCTCAAAAATGCGGTCTTTAACACTACTCCCCCCTTTTTAAAAGCTTGTCTTCAAGCTTGTAATTGAGGAAAATTATGCCGGATCTAGTCCCAATCTGCCCACGACGCCTCCTCCTCCGGCAGATGCACCCATTTAATCAACCACTGCGGACACGCCGCGTTCCCACGCTTCACGATTCGCTTCGCCAGTACGTTCTCGGGTTGTCGAATCAACTTCCCATCCTCATCCATCAACGGGAGAGTTGCCGCCACTACTTCTGAGTTTCCCACTCGCTTTTTCAGAACAGAAACATGAAAGACGGGATGAATCCGAGCGCCTGATGGTAGCTGCAGGTGGTACGCCACCGCGCCGACGCGCTCCATCACCTGAAAGGGCCCCGCAAACCGAGGACTAAGTTTCCACACCGGACTCTTGCGCACTGTTAGCTGTCGGTATGGCTTCAGCTTAAGGTATACCCAATCTCCTACTTGAAATTCTCTGCCTTGCCTCCCTTTATCTGCGTTATGCTTCATCCTGTGTTGGGCTGTATGCAAATTTTGTTTAAGCTGCATAAGAATGAGTTGCCTGTTCTTCATTAGTTCTTCCACTCTTCTTCATTAGTTCTTCCACTCCTAGGACTGTGAATTCTTGTACCTGCTCCATTCCCAACTGAGGTGGTTTATAACCATAAACAGCCTCAAAGGGTGTCAATTGCAGGGCTGAGTGGTAACTGGTATTGTACCACCACTCAGCCAACCCAATCCATTTTGACCAGTGCTTGGGTTGGTTGCCCACCATACACCTCAAGTAACCCTCAAGGCATTGGTTTACTCTTTCTGTCTGACCATCAGTTTGGGGGTGGTATGCAGTACTGAGGTGCTGTTGCACCCCCAAAGGCTTAAGTAGCTCCCTCCAGAACCCACTCACAAAAATCTTGTATCTATCTATAGTGATGCTTTGTGGCAGCCCATGCAACTTATACACTGAGTTCAGAAAGATGTTACCTAGGCTAGAGGCATCATAAGGGTGTGAGAGAGGCAAAAAATGTGAGTACTTAGTGAATCTGTCTACTATAACCCATATAGTATCATAACCCCCTGATTTAGGAAGTTGTTCAATGAAGTCCATAGCCAGATGTTGCCAAGCCCTGTCAGGTATAGCTAGAGGTTGCAATAAGCCTGGAGTTCTCCCCAACTCATGCTTACATTGCTGACAAATTGCACATTCAGCCACAAACTTCTTCACTTCCTCTTTTAGTCCTGCCCATAGAAACACCAACTTCACTCTCTGATATGTAGTGAATATCCCAGAATGCCCTCCCACACTGCTGACATGTAACATCTTAATCACTTTTTGTCTCATGTCCCCATCAGTACCAACAAACAGTTTCCCCTTATATCTGAGTAGATTCCCTTCATAAGTGAAATAAGACATGTTGTAAGGGTAGAGTAGGCAATCAGAGATGGCATTAGTGGCTTGTGGATCCCCTTCATAACTACTCTAGATCTCCTCAACCCACCCAGGTAGAACTGCAGTCATAGCTGCACATTCACCACTCTCCTCCTCATTCTTATCTCCTTCTCTTTCATCTCTCCTGGAAAGAGCATCTGCTGCTTTATTATCCACCCCACTCCTATGTTCAATCTTGTAGTTATAGCCTAGCAGCCTGGTCATGTATTTTTGTTGAAGGGGGGTAGATATCTTCTTTTCTAGAAGATATTTGAGACTATGCTGATCTGTCCTGATGACAAACGGTCCTTGGACTAAGTATGGTCTCCATTTCTCTACTGCTAAGAGAATGGCCAGGAACTCCTTCTCATACACAGATAAACCAAGGTTCTTGGGACCTAAAGCCTTGCTAATATAGGCAATTGGATGGTTCCCTTGACTCAACACAGCTCCTAGCCCAAAGTAGCAAGCATCTGTTTCAACAACAAATGGCTTCTCAAAGTTGGGTAACTGCAGCACTGGAGCAGTTACCATAGCTTCTTTTAAGCTCTCAAAAGCTTTCAATGAGTCATCACTCCACTTGAAAGCTCCCTTCCTTGTCATATCTGTCATAGGTTTAGCTATGACACCATAGTGTCTAATAAACTTTCTATAATATCCAGTCAACCCCAAGAAGCCCCTGAGTGCCTTTAAGTTCTGAGGTTGAGGCCAAGTCTTCATGCATTTGATTTTCTCAGGGTCTGCCTCCATTTTTCCCCCTCCAGTGATATGTCCCAAGTATTCTACCCTCTCTTGTCCAAAGGAACACTTAGAAGCCTTTGCAAAAAGTGTTTGCTCCTCCAGTATATCAAACACCTCCCTCAAATGTTTCATATGGTCCTCCATGTTCTTACTATAGACAAGGATGTCATCAAAAAATACTAACACAGTCTTCCTAAGTTGATGCTTGAATATGGAGTTCATAAGAGCTTGAAATGTAGCAGGTGCATCGGTGAGGCCAAAAGGCATCACCCTGAATTCATAGTGTCCAGAAACTGTGACAAAAGCAATTTTTTGGATCTCACTGGGTTCCATTCTAATTTGGTGGTACCCAGCTCTAAGATCAATCTTAGAGTACACCCTAGCCTGCCCCAACTCATCCAACAGATCCTCAATGAGGGGTATAGGGTAGCTGTTCTTCACTGTGATAGCATTTAGTCTTCTGTAGTCAATGCAGAATCTCCAAGAGTTGTCCTTCTTCTTTGCCAATAGTATAGGAGAAGAATAGGGGTTGTCACTCTCTTGTATCAACCCAGAGCTAAGCATTTCTTGTACCAGCCTCTCTATCTCTTCTCTCTGGAGATAAGGGTACCCATAGGGTGCTTGCTTAAAGGGTTGAGCTCCTGGGATTAGAGGAATAGAATGTTCCTGCCCTCTGATAGGGGGTAGCTTAGTAGGTTCCTCAAAAATGCCCTTGTACTCCTGTAGTAGCCCCTTAAGACATTCTGGAAGTGCTTGCTCAATAGTTGTCTCTTCATCTTTCACCATGTGTAAGAATCCAAGGAACAACATCTCTTCTCTCTTAGGGTTCTGCTTCAGTTATGTCCCTTTCATCATTCTTAGGGAGTGATCTGCATCTATCCTATATAGTACATGCAACTTATTGTCTTGATGAAACATGAACCTCTGCTCCTCAAAGTTGAATGTAACATCTCCTAGTTTGCTCATCCAATCAACCCCTAGGACCATGTCATAGCCTCCAATAGTCAGGATTCTTGCATCAGTGGTGAACTCCTTTCCTCCCATCTCCCAACAAAACCCCATGCTCATGGAGTTACACCCCAGTTTCCCTCCACTAGCCACTGTTACTGTCAATGGGTTGGTTTTAACCAGCTCACACCCCAGTTTCCCAGCTACATTAGTGTCTAGGAATGTATGTGTGCTCCCAGAATCCAGTAATATAGAGAAGCTCATGCCTCTGTACTTGCCTAGTATAGTGATGGTATCTGGAGCATTGGTTCCCTTCACAGCATTACCAGAGATTTTGTATAGTCTACCAACTTCCTGTTCCATCATCTCTTCCCCTACATCCTCTGTTCAGTCATCAACTGCATCTCCTTCCTCTGCTCCCCACAAGACAACCAGTTTTTTGCATTTGTGGCCTAGGTGGTAGGTTTCATCACAGTTGAAACATAATTTTTGTTTTCTCCTTTGCTCCATCTCTTCTGGAGTAAGCCTCTTGATAGGTGGGAATTTCTCTTGATGAGTGTGCCCTCTACTGTCACTAGTATTGGGATAACTCACTCTAGGCTTATATGGTGGTGGTGGGTGTTGCTTCACCCCACCCCTCTGCTGTTTACTCAATGTATCCACCATCTTCTTCTGTTTCCTAGATAAGTGGATAGTTTGGCCCAGGGTGACTGGACTAAACATCTCAACCATCACCTTAATCTCTTCCTTGAGACCACTTATAAAACTCTTCACAAAATACTCATCATCTAAATATATATTCCTTTGTAGCATACAGCATTTCAAATCTTCAAACCTTTGAATGTATTCCTCCACAGTACCCATCTGTTTCAATTTATTAAATTTCCCCACCAGATTCTCGGACTCAGTTGGTGCAAACCTCTCAGTAACCAATCCCAAAAAAGTACTCCAACCCAAACTCTCCTTTCCCTCCACCACATCCATATACCAGTTCTCAGCAGCACCTTCCATGTGCACCCCTGCTGTCAGGATCTTATCAAAGTCAGACATGGTACACAACATAAAGTATTTTTGGCATTTTCTCACCCACGCTCTGTGGTTTGTACCATCAAAGTGGGGAAAATCAAACAGTGGTCCCTTAAACCCCTGTTGCTCATTTTTTTGGTTAGGGCTATTAAGTACCCCTGAATCTGCACTATTTCGCGTTACAGAGGGTGAGCCTCGCACATTATGAGCGGTCTCACCGGTCTGATGTCGCAACATCTGGGCCATCATGGCCTTAAGTTCCTGCATCTCAGATTTCAATACATTTGTGTCGTTTTTTAATTCTGTTTGTCCATTAATGAGTTCAATCGAGGTCGATTCTAACTCTTCGATGCGTGTTGTGTTGTTATTAGGTTTTGTCATGGTGTATCAGAGTGAAGTGCGCGTGGATTCGATGGCTCTGAGGCCAATGTTACGAACCAACTCAAGTACAGAAAAGAAGAAGAAGAAATCGCAGAGAGAAAGAAGAGATAATTGTAAATTGATAATGAGAAATGCTGCTCACGCCAATTACATGTAGGCCTCACGTGAATGACGTCATCTGACGCAGTAAACGACAAACTTAACTAACCGAATGCAAAAGATAACAATTGTTTGCTAAAACGTAAATAATGGAAATGCGAGACTAAGGAAATAACGCGGATTCTAAAACGATGCCGTCTCGACCCTCAAATTGACCAACTTGCCCCTCTTCAATCTGATTCGCAAACGGCAGCGTTTCACTCTAATTAGACGATCTCCAATTCTAATTCGAAAAACCCTTCTCAAAAATGCAGTCTTTAACATGTACTTCATCACCACTGAAACAATTCACCATCAAACGGAGCAGAATCAGACCAAATTGAACATTTCACCATCAAATGGAGCCGAACCAGACTACTAAATTCAACACAATTTCCAACGGTGAAGACGGCTGTTTCGCACTTAAATCGCAACCAAATGCCATATATCACATTATCACTAAGAACAGCTAAAATGACTTCATTCATAATGCCATTGCATTCAATAACTTGATTCAAACTACTACTACAAATACCCATCAGTAACAACTCACTCAAAATCAAGAAAATAACCACAAATAATGAAACCCATATCAAATAAGTTCAAAAGAAACCAAGATCTTGAAGGGATTTTATTCTTGATTACCATATTGCACAAAAATCAAATGAAATACCCTACACAAAAATAATAAATTATACAAATAAATACACAGCAAGATTCTTTATACACAGAAAGTGAGTGCAAGGCCGGGCATAAAGGCGGCGACGATTTTGGCGGGAGATCGTTCCATGGCGGCGGAGATGTCGTATCCGCCCATGCTGTGGCCGACGAGGACGACCTTCTCCGGCGGCGGGAGAGCGGACATGAATTCGATTAAAGGATTGCAGTAATCGGAGAGTGTACGGATCTGTTCCACGCGGTTTGGATGAGCCCCGGCGGCCGCCATGTCGAGGGAGGTGACCCGGTGGCCGTCCCATCGGAGGCGCGTGACCACTTTGTACCAGCACCACGCGCCGTGTATTAGCACGAAATGATATGGCTGATTTTTGCCTTGTACCATTTTTTATTTTTTTTTCAGTTTTTTGTTGTCACATTTATTGGATTAAAGGATATTATATAAACATCACAAACTTCTAATTCTATTGTTACGATGTCTCCGCCGTTGCATCTAGAACATGGATCAAAATTTTCGTCCGTTTCCTCGAAAAGTTTCGAAAAGTTTTTGTTTTTGACTTCACCGATACGAAATATACATGTAGTTTTCATGATAGTTATAACTACAATTTTACGAATCTTTCAAAACATGCCGAAAAGTTCTTGAAATATTACGAAACGTTTCTAATTTTTAACTAACCGAAACGTACTCCTGGACCAAAATTTTCATCCATGATCTAGAAGGCTTTCGGGGTCATGGCTGGTGATTTGTTTTGGGCTTTGTTAGGTTAGGATGAGGAATATTATGAATTTTAATTTTAAATATTTTTTTTAGTTTCTCGGCTTGAATATAAAAAGAAGAGAAAATGCATATTTATTCAATTGAAATTAAGTAAATTCCATATGACGATATATATTAAGAAGAATCTACGCTAATCTCACTTCATACTACTTTACATAAGTAAATAGTTATTGTTGTTAATTACTAATTTCACTTTGAAATAAATAAACTGACAGTTCAAACTTCAATTCACGTGGACTACATTTCAGACCGTCGATCGTGATTTGAGGGGAATGTGCGAGTGGTTGCTAAACTACGAGGGATTATTGTGGTTCAGCTACTTCTATTGGGCATAGCGTGTCTTGCTTTTTGTGTTGCAACATGTTGACGCCGATCTAACGAGATTTTGATGTTATTCCCTTGAATCCTTTTGTGATGCCATTCTCCAATGGTACTATCAATTTTAGAACATGTTTATACGTATTTCTATCCCTTAAATGGCAACGGATATCCTAAGGGAAATCAAAAATGTCAAGTGTCGTCATCCGTTGACATATGTTGTTGGGCATATAAATTCAAAGTGTTCAATTTCCTATTAGTTATCTCTTATGATGTGCACTAATATGCAATTGGTTCGCTTGTGCTAATCAGTCGACTTGTAACATTGAATAATAGAGGTTGTTGTGTGCTTAGGTTAAGACAAGTCCGTACTCTTGATGTGCCTTTGCGGGTTTGTTGTGTGCTTAGGTTGGAAAAGTTCATACTCTTGATGTGCCTTTGCGTAGGCAACCTATCGAGTCGTATACATCATAAAATAACATAAATATAAAAGATATATGTGTGTATACAAATTACATGTTAATCTAATTGAAAGAAAAGGGGAAAAGTGCATATTGGTGTTTGCAAACTCTTCCTAAAAATTGAATTTCAAAAATAATTTAATTCATAAGTCAAATCCATGTAAAAAACTTTTTAGAAGCTTAAATTAAACTTATTTTTTAAAAAAGAATCACAACTATAAGTTGTTAACACTTGCCATTTTTCTTCACGATGCCACCAAGGTGTCACGAAGACCTACCCCAACATCGATGTCCTTAGATGTCGCAATCGATGCTTGTAAAATGGTACCCACTCTTTCCCCCAAACCACGATGATAATTTACAGGGTACAGGTCCCCCGTGAGGTATCGTAAATTTTAGATAACTTCACAAATACTCTATAGGGATACGATGCCCTAATAATCGTACTATCCAGGTACGGTACGGATATATTACACTATGGGGCATAGACCCCAGATCCACGATGGGACCTCCCATCCCCTAAAAAACCTAAAGTATCAACTTCCCTACCCGATGGGGTATCGGAGCAGAAGCATCAGGGTAAAAAGGCTTGTCAGCACTCCGAAGATAGATGTTAACACTCCGAAGACATATGTCGAAAGGCAACACGCCGATGACATATGTCGAAAGGCAACACGCCGATGACATATGTCGATAAGCATCAAGTTTTAATTTGATAGTGAATAGAACTGTAAGGGAATGGGGATTGGTGTACCATTACGCTATTTTCATCATTATTTGAAAACCTTTCAGTATATTGCTTAATATATAAGAATGTAGAATCAAACTATAAGAATTTAAAATCTCTTTAAGATCTACTTCAATAGAATGTCAAGAGTGAGGCAATGATTATTAATATACATAACTCAGTATTGATATTCGAACAATGTGATGAATTTGATCTAACACACACTCCCTTATGAATAACTAGCTAGACTAGTGCCTATTGGTTACGAGCAATTTGTGGTTAGGCAAACCATGCATAGACTCGAGTATTACACTAAGATCTAAAAAAATTCAATACTACTACAAAAAAAAATTTGAGATTCCATTCATTGTCAGCAATATTTCTGTGCTAAATCTTGGAGACACTCGCATAGCTCGTGGGGTTTAGAGACCATAGGCATGTGATTTGCATTGTCGATCCTCGTAACTTCATCCGTTGGATTAGTCTCAATCAACCACTCTTGATAGCTCGGTTGCAACAAACTATCATTCTCTCATATCATATAAACACGTCGAACCGAACCATAATTTTGTTTCGATAGATCCTCTTACTTCAAACACCTCTCCATCTCCCGGAAAGCTTGGGGGCCTCACCAACAAGTTAGCAAGAGTCAAATCTTGTTCAATTATTCGAATAAATAATTACGGTAACATCATAAATAAATCATCATGATTATGTAATATATGAATAATTAAATTGTAAAATGTGATGAGTTTAGCTAAACAACCTCTCGAGGTGAGCACTGATACAAGTGAGTGGATAAGAATTTGGGGCCGAAAACAAACAACGCTGGAGGTTTGTCTCTGAAAAATTGAATGAGGTTAACTTCATAACTTGGAGTAAAAGTATACTCATGGCTTTAACTATCAAGAACAAAGTAAGATTCATTGATGGTTCACTTCTGGAACCTACTGATCCTATTGGGAAAGTGTGTTGGATTAGAGTTAATGGCCTTGTCTATTCTTGGATCATTAACTCTATTGTCACTGAGATTGGTAAAAGTCTGATGTATATCACTAATGCCTTGGAATTGTGGACTGAATTACACACTAGATTTGCCATAACTGATGGCTCTAGAGTATACCAATTACAGAAGTCTTTATCTACTATCACACAGGAAACCAATTATGTCACTGAGTATTACAACCAATTTAGAGCCCTTTGGGATGAATACATGTCACAAAGACCTATCACAACATGTACTTGTGGTCTATGTGTGTGCAATGTGAATATATCCATGATGGATTTGCAGCAATCTGATGTTGTTCTCAAATTCTTGGTTGGCCTCAATGAATCATTTTCTGCTTTGAGGAGCCATGTTCTGTTGCTATCTCCTCTACCTGTCTTGTCAAGAGTTTATTCTATGGCTCTCCAAGAAAAGCATCAAAGGGATATCTACAACAATCCCACTCCTTCTGTGGACTCATTAGCCCTATACTCAAGACAAGGATCATACAATACTCAACAGAACATGGCATATTTCAACAACAACAACACTGTCCCATCTGGGAATCAACCTTTCAATAGAGCCTAGAATCAATAGCTCTCCAAACAAGACAAGAAGAATTTGAAATGCACTTACTACGGTTACAATGGTCACACCATTGACAAGTGCTCCATGGATATCCACCTGGATGGAATGGCCCTACTGGCAAAAGAACACTTGGTCCAAGCAATCAACACTCAGCTAACTCTGCAGTCACTCCTCAACAATCAACAATCTCTTGTTGTTGACACTCTAACCTCTTCAACTCGACAACCTGCTCCAGCCTCTCAGAACTTCACAAGTGAAGTCTTTGGACAATTCTTAGCATTCAGGCAGACACAAGAGCAATCTCACACTTCCTCAGCTGGAATAGAGCCTAGTATGCACTATGCTGCAACTGCATCAACTGGTATTTCATTACCCTTTGTCTCTCATATAAATAATTCCACTACTCATATTAATAACTACTGGATTCTAGACACTGGAGCTACAGATCACATGGTCTGTCATCTCCACTGGTTTATATCCACTCCTACTCCCATGAAAACTATCATTCACATGCCAAACAACACCACTACTGTTGCTACTCATATAGGCAACATTCAGTTTTCAAATGGAGTTATTTTACAGAATGTTCTATATGTTCCTTCATTTGCTCATAACTTGTTATCCATCTCTAAGTTGACTAACTACACTAACATTTCTATTTTATTTCTGTCAAAATCTTGTTTTTTACAGGCCACAATCACCAGATAGATGATTGGTTCTACTGAGCTCAAAAATTCTAAAAAATTCTCTATACATACTTCCAAATAAGCATCATGTTAGCTGTAATTCTACTCAAAGTGCTCCTGACATTTGGCACATGAGATTAGGACACCCTTCTGGTGAAAAGTGAGCTGCAATACCTTCTATTGATGCAAATAAATGTAAAGACATTTTATGTGAAACTTGTCATTTAGCTAAGCAAAAGAGATTATCCTTTCTTGTTAGTGTTTCATGTTCTAAAGCTGCTTTTGATTTGGTACACTGTGATGTATGGGGTCCTTTTTCAGTTACTTCTCATGAAGGTTTCAGATATTTTTTAACTGTTGTTGATGATTACTCAAGGTGCACATAGGTTTTTCTAATGAAACTAAAATCTGAAGTTCAAACACACTTAACTGTCTTTCATAAATCTGTGCTTACTCAATTTGGTGTAAATATCAAAACCATTAGATCTGATAATGGTACTGAATTCATCATAAAAGGATTCTATAAATCCTTGGGAATGCACCACCAAACCAGTTGTGTGGAGACCCCACAACAGAATGGTTTGGTGGAGAGAAAACACCAACATCTTTTGCAGGTGGCAAGATCATTAAGATTTCAATCTAATCTTCCATTACACTACTGGAGTAATTGTATTTCTACTGCAAGTTATCTTATTAACATGTTACCTTCTACTACACTCAACAAAAAGACACCATATGAACTCCTATTCAACAAACCAGCAAATTATACTTTGCTGAGAAGTTTTGGATGCTTGTGCTATGCCTCCACACTTCAAGCTCACAGACATAAATTTGATGCAAGAGCCATCCAGTGCATCTTCATAGGATATCCTAAGAGAACAAATGGATACCTCCTCCTCAACATGCTCAATCACAAAGTTCTAAGAATGTGATTTTTCATGAGAAAATATTCCCTTTCAAAAATAAGGCCAGCATATTTCAGCCCACAGAACAAGAATCAGCAGAAAACAACACTAGTACATTATGCATTGATTCCTTCATAAATATACCTGTTTATACTACAGTACATCAACAAATGGCACCACAAGTACAACCTCAAGTCCAAATAACTCTGGTGACTCAGACCTCCCTCAAACTCCTCAGATAGCTCACAGTATTGAACAAGATTCCTCATACAGTGTAGCTTCGCCACAACATTACAATAGTCCATCAACTAATATAGTGCAGCAACCTCTTGTTGCACAAGGTGACTCTAACCCTTCATCTATTATCATTGAACAACAGCCACACACAAGAAAATCTTCTAGACATATCACTCCTCCAGCATACCTTCAAGTTTATGATTACAAATTACCAAATTCCATTCACAAAGCTAATTCCTGCACCATTGAGAAACTCACTGCAAAATACCCTATTCAGAATCATATCAGCATAGTAAGATTATCTGCTACTCATAAAGCATTCACCACTGCTATATCCCACTCTACTGAACCAACTTCATACACTCAAGCCAGCAAATTCCCTGAATGGAAGCAGGCCATGAAAACTGAGCTTGATGCTCTAGAAAGAACTCAAACATGGACTCTCACTTCTCTCCCCTATGGACACAACTGCATTGGATGTAAATGGGTTTACAAAGTTAAACTCATGTCTGATGGATCAATAGAAAGATATAGAGCAAGGCTTGTGGCAAAAGGTTATACACAAGAAGAAGGTCTAGATTATTTTGACACTTTCTCTCATGTTGCTAAACTCACCACTGTAAGAGTTCTACTAGCAGTTGCAGCTTCTCAAAACTGGTACTTAAAGCAACTGGATGTCAATAATGCATTCCTCCATGGAGATTTGGATGAGGAAATTTATATGAAGCCTCCTCCTGGATATTGCAAACAAAGTGATAAAAGGGTCTGCCTTCTGAAGAAAAGTCTCTATGGACTAAAGCAGGCCTCAAGACAGTGGTACACAAAGTTGACACAATGCCTACTAACTTATGGTTTTCAACAAAGTGTGTTTGATTATTCCATGTTTACTAAGAAATGTTGTATTTATGTTGATGACATAATCTTAACTGGTAACAATATCACTGAAATAAACAACATCAAAAAACATCTTGATGACATGTTTACTATCAAAGATCTGGGAGATCTGAAATATATATTAGGTATTAAGATAGCAAGGTCAAAGAAAGGGATATATTTTTGCAAAAGGAAGTATGCACTTGACATACTAACAGAAGCTGGATATTTGGGTTGTAAACCATCCAAGACACCAATGGAAAGCATTCACAAAACACCAGAAGTTGATTCACCTCCACTGACTGATCCTTCTGTCTATAGGAGACTGGTTGGAAGATTACTGTACTTAACCATTACCAGACCAGATCTCTCTTATGCCATTCAATCTCTAACTCAACATATGTCTGCACCCACTGAACACAACCTCTAAGCAGCCCACAGAGTACTGAGATACCTCAAATCAAGCCCAGGTAAAGGTCTCTTATATCCAACATCCTGCAATACTAACTTAATTGCCTTCTGTGAGAGTGACTGGGCTGGATGCTTAACTGCCAGAAGAAGCATCACAAGCAATGCAATATACATAAAGATTCACTGATATCTTGGAAGTCTAAGAAACAATCAACAGTCAGCAGATCATCCACTGAGGCAGAGTACAGGGCAATTTCTACTACAACTTGTGAACTTTTATGGCTTCATCAACTTCTCACTAATCTCACCATCAACCAATCTCAAACTCCAGTCCTTTACACAGACAACAGTAGTGCACAAGCTATTGCTCAAAATCCAGTTCACCATGAAAGAACTAAACATATACAAATAGGTTGTTTTTTTGTCAGGGAACAAGTTCAGAAAGGTTTCCTTAAAGTACTCCACATTTCCAGCTCTCAACAAATAGCAGATATTCTCACAAAGCCCTTGGCCTTTCAACCCTTCAATCAGCTCATGTCCAAGATGTGCATCAATGATATTCACGCACCTCTTGGGGAGGGGGGGGGGGGTCTTAAATCATCTGCCAGAAGCTGTTTTTCATCCTCAACTCAAAACTTTCCTTAAATAGAAATAATTCAAATTACCGTTGTAACGGCCTTCCATAAATGGAAATAACGACCTTAGTTTAATTTAACAGTCTTAGTTATTTTTCAATCCCGTTATATCTTTAAGTATAAATAAGGATCCATCTCAGAATTCATTCGGTAAATTTGCAATTAGATTTTAGATAGAAGAATTTTGTAATCCTTCGGTTCAGACTTCAAAGAGATAAATAAAACTTGTTCTTCTTTTCTTCAAGTTGTGTTCTTCAATGGCGAAAATCAAATCGATCGCCATTACGTAATTTTATATGGATCGGAATACATGTGTACTTAGATCAACTGTCAATATCGGTTGAAATAGAAACTCACCAGAATGATTCTTCATTTCTTTATCATCAATTAAATGAAAATGTACCTCTCCGTTTTTTTTTTTTTTTTTTGAAAAGGTACCTCTCCGTTACTATCAAATAGATTATATAAGTTTTATTAACACACACTTACATAAATTTTAGTAACACACACGTACCTACAAAACATAAATACTTAGCTTAACTTTTTTGTTCAAACTAAACCTGGTATACAATTCCATCAATATATTAAGAAGGCTTACTTCTCATTATGCAAAGCAAAGTACAGATCTAATTATGTCATTATATACGTTAAAGTAATTTAGCTAAGTCTCCAAAACAGTTATACCAATAAATGGAACTTATAATATTAGTTGAATTGAGTTCAAGTAAGTTTTACTTTATTGTTCTTTTATACTGTTTTACTTTTCCTTAGCTTGATGGAAGGCTAAATCTTGGTTATGTGATGGGTTAGATCCTTTGTATGTATATTCTGAAGAAATTGGTGAAGAACCTAATTTATTTAAAGAACTAAAGGAAACTATTCTAATTTATATCTATTAATAAGGAACAATCGTCATTACATGGTTTGAATAAGAGACTGTCAAGTTTAAACTAAAGGCATGTTTTGCAAGACCGTTGCCCCTTTTTGCCGTTTGATTTGGCATTGTTGTGGGGATTTGGTTGTTGCCTTTTGCCTGGTTTGATCTTCGACAGACTCCAATTCTAGAATATCTTCCCATGTATCACTTTTGTAACTTATTAAATAGATATGAATTAGAAATGGAAACCTTAAAGATCTTGGGCAAATATGGTATCAGAGCCAAGAGGGGAAGGATATACATACTTTGGAAATAATCCATTACATAACACCTTCAAATCATGGATTAGATTCGAAAAACTAATACTGTTCAAAACAGTATGAATGTTGAATGCGAAATTCCAGAAAATCTGAAACTTCTTAATAAGTGGACGATTCCAAGAATCGAACCTAAGATTATTTATAAATTGGGAACCTTTGAGAAATTAGGTTTGAAACAAATTGTTAAAACAACAGAGGAATCTATTTCTTTGAATAATGAAGAAATGATAATTAGACTCCTAGGAGAGAAAGATATTTCTTTATATAGGAATACACATAAATTCTTACATATTGGTTTAATACAAATTGCTTTTAAACCCCTTACATTAGAAGGTCTACCTGAAAGTTTTATAGCAGCTTTAAGAGACGGTAGAAATCTAGATTGGAAAAAATCCTTAATGGGAATGATTCAGTCTAGCTTGACACATGGTCCAGTTTACTTTGATGTTTATCCTAATCTGCAATTATCATTATCAGATGTTAATATTCTTGATGACTTAACATTAAATGTTAAAACTCATGGTTACAATTATTTACCAGGTAATGAAGTCATATGTATTTGTTATAGAGTTTATTATAAACCTCTATATACTTTAAATCCTCAATGTAGAAAGGTTGATAAACCTTTAAATGAAACTATTTTGATTGAAACTAATTTCAAAAAATCTAGAATTACTACTAGAAGAACTATTAAATGGGATGAAATCCAGTTTTCAGAAAATTGGATAATTAATAAGGCTGTTCCTATTCAGCAACCAAACGTGCATCTTGATTCGTTTAATGTTTTACAAACATCTGAAGGAACTGTTCAAATACAATTTGAACAGGGAGAAAACAAGTTAACAAAGACTGATTCTTTGAGATCTTATATTTCTCCTTTAGATTATATCGTGGAAACTCCTTCTGGAGCTTCTACCTCTAGAAGAAGGGTTAAAACCCCTGATAATATTCAAAATTTGTTTATTAATAAAGAAGGTGTTGTTAATGGAATGTTTTGTGATGTCCATGGTAATATCCATAATATGAAAGATGCAGATCCAACTGCATCAGATATGAATTTTGATCTTTAATGGATTTGAAGTTCAAAATTGATTTTAGCCCTGGTTCTTCAGCCAGGCGTGAAATAAGTGAAGAATTTAAGCATCCTAGATGGGATGAATTCCGAACATGGTTTTTTGGAAATTTTCTAAAAGAAGAAAAGCATATTATCCAGAATTTTTTTTATAAATTTTGTGAAGAGCAAAACAACAAATATGCTTTTGTTCCTTGGTTTATTCATACTTATGTTGAATATTATATCTCAACTGTTGAAAGAAATTATCATCTTTCAAATGGACAGAGTGTTACTAGTGTCTTTCCTCCACAACAAGCTTGTTATTTTGAAAATACCAACATCCTTGCTTTTGCTAAGTTACTGGAAAATGATACTTTGACCGTAACATTAGAACATATCAATGATCTTATACGACAGAATAATTATACTAATTTATGTATTAATATCATAGGTGAACAAGTAAAAACTTTAATTAATAGACTTGATATGGTTCTTAAAGCCATAAATGATATTAAAATTACCAGATTAGAAGACATTGCTTCTACTTCTCAAGTTGTTAAAATAGTTTCTCCCACTATTCAACCACCCCCTGAAATTGTTGATTTTAAATTAAAATCTATGGGTGAAATAGAAAAATTTCTAAATGAAAAATTTAAAGAGTTAAAATTAACAACTCTAAGCTCAGAAATTGAGAAAATCCAGATTATAAATCCGTGATCAATGATAGAATTGAAAAGCTTAAATGGGCTGATATGCCTACTCAAAGGTTATATTATTATAGAAGACCTTCCCCTATGGATACCCTTCATGAAGAAAGAGAATTTGTCGATAATAATTCTTATAATGGTAAAAGTATTTATGAATGGAATATAGATGGTAATACTGATAAACAAATCTATGATGTTGTTCACAGAATGCTTATGTATTGTACTATCTGTAAAAAAAAAAAAAATACAGATAAAAATATTGCTAATATGATTATTGCTGGTTTTACTGGCCAACTTAAAGGTTGGTGGGATAATTATCTATCCCCAGCGGCCAAGGCTAGTATTCTTAATACTGTAAAAGTTGAGAATAATACTCAATATGAAAATGCAGTTTATACCTTGGTTGTTACTATTATTGAACATTTCACTGGTCGTTATTCTGACAATAGTGAAATGATCCGAACTCTCTTGCAAAATCTCAGATGCAAGACATTAACCGATTTTAGATGGTACAAAGATACTTTCTTAAATCGGGTCATGGAACTTCCTGAGTGTAATAGCTCTCATTGGAAGTCTAAATTTGTTGATGGTCTTCCCAGCTTATTTGCTGAAAGAATTCGTAGAAATCTTAGGAAATATCAAAGTTTTGTTCCTTATGATAGATATACTAATGGTAACCTAATAGGTACATGTATTCAGGAAGGATTGGCTTTATGTAATGATATAAAGCTTAATCAACAAATAAAAAGGCAAAATCTTATTGGAAGAAAACAATTGGGTCAATTTTGTGACCAATTTGGGATTGATACCCCAAGAATTCATAAGCCAAGCTTATCTAAAAGAATAGGGCATAAGAGAGATGGTACTGAGCGTACTTATAGAAAAAGGAAATTCTCTGCTAAAAGAATGGAGAAAAGGACTGAGAGAAAATCTCAACGTGAAAATTTTAGAAAAGATAAGAAAAAACTTATAGTTTGCCATAGATGTGGTAAAGTTGGACACTATGCTAATAGGTGTTGGGTCAAGAAAAAATTAAATAGCCTTGATGTGGATGATAAATTAAAAGAATCTTTATCAAAGCTTTTATTAAATTCTGATAGTGAGGAAACTTCTTATGAAGACTATAGCTCAGAAGAAAATTTTAATGCTGAGTTAAATCTTGAAGATTATACTTCTTCTGAACCTGAGGAATGTGATACATGTCCTCTGGGTCTTCCTTGTGACAAAAAATCCCCGGAAGAGAATGATGAGTATTATAAACTCTTATCTCAATTTCAAAATTCAGACATTAATGTTTTGACAAATGATACTATTTTGGATATTATAAAGAATCTTACAGATAAAGATCTTAAGGTAAAATTGATTGATCATCTGACTCAAAATGAGCCAGAAACTTCTGGTACCAAAGAAGAATCTTTTGGAAATATACCAGAGGAACCAATGGCCCCAAAAGGGCCATATTCGATGTCTGAAGTTCATAAACTTCTCAAAGACAGGAAAGTGAGTAAAACTCCTACTTCTGCTCTTGCTCTTGATTTGCAGAATGAGGTTGATAACCTTAAAGAGGAGATTAAAAATCCCAAAAGAAGCACCAGAACTCTTGACATAAGAGTCTCCAAATTGGAAGATAATACTCCTTCCAAAGAAGAAGCTCCCACTTCTTCATATAATGAAATTAAAAATTTCAAAATTCAGAATGAAGATGAAGATTATTTATCTGTTATGGAAATAATTAAGTCTCAAAAATGGCATACTGAGACAACATTAATGATTGATAATTATTTTACAAAACATTTTGACGTTTTACTTGACAGTGGTGCTGACTTAAATGTCATTCGAGAAGGTTTAATACCAACTCGATATTTTCAAAAAACTACTCATGCATTATCTCATGCAGGAGCAAAACCTTTACAAATTGAATATAAACTTTCTAAAGCTTATATTTGTAATAATAATACATGTATTCCTACAAGCTTTTTGCTTGCAAAAGATATTACAAACCAAATGGTTTTGGGAACCCCGTTCCTTACAAAGTTATTCCCTCTTGGTATTACTCATGAAGGTTTATCAGGCTCTTATGAAGGGCATAAAGTTTTCTTTAAGTTTAAAAACAAACCCTATACGAGGTTTCTTCATGAAATGTTTGATTCTATCTTTTATAAAGAAAAACAATTGAGTTTCCTAAAATATGAAATTGCTTCTCTTAATATTGAGAAGGATCTTCAAAATCCTAAATTACAGGATAAAATAAAAATATTAATAAGCGATTTTTCGATCACTATATGTAATGATCACCCGAATGCCTTTTGGGATAGAAAGAAACATATTGTTTCTTTACCTTATGAAGAAGGTTTTGATGACTCTCAAATTAAAACCAAGGCAAGACCTTGCCAGATGAATAAAGAACATCTGGAGTTATGTAAAAAAGAAATTGATTCTCTTTTACAAAAGCAATTAACTAGCCCCTCACAGTCACTATGGTCGTGTACTGCTTTTTATGTTAATAAATATTCAGAACAAGAAAGAGGTATTCCTCGTCTTGTTATAAATTATAAACCACTTAATAAAGCTTTAAAATGGATTAGGCATCCTATTCCTAACAAAAAGGATTTATTAGATAGATTATATGATTCTATCATATTTTCAAAATTTGATTTAAAATCAGGATATTGGCAGATCCAAATCAGCAAAGAGGATCGATATAAGACTGCCTTTAATGTTCCAATAGGACATTATGAATGGCATGTCATGCCTTTCGGTCTGAAGAATGCACCTTCAGAATTTCAACAAATTATGAATGACATTTTCACTCCTTATAGCGAATTTATAATTGTTTATATTGATGACATTTTAGTCTTTTCTAAATCTATTGAAATGCATTTTAAGCATTTACAAATTTTTAAACAAATTATCATAAAAAATGGGCTCGTCATATCTAAGCCTAAAATGTCCCTATTTCAGTCCAAAGTGAGATTTCTCGGACACTTCATTGAAAAGGGTAGTATAATACCTATTAATAGAAGTATTAATTTCGCAAATAAATTTCCAGATGAAATTCGTGAAAAAACCCAATTGCAAAGGTTTTTAGGAAGTCTAAATTATATTTCCCCTTATTATAAAAATCTGACTCAAGATACTTCTATCCTATATGAAAGACTTAAGAAGAAACCATGTTCGTGGACAGAACAGCATACTAGTGCTGTTAGAAAGATTAAAGAAAGAGTTAAATCTCTGCCGTGCTTTATGCTTACTAATCCTAATTGGAAGAAGATCATTGATACTGATAGTTCAGAAATAGGATATGGAGGTATCCTTAAACAAATTAATCCTGATACTAAACAAGAAATTCTTGTTAGGTTCCATTCTAGAAAATTGAACAATGCCCAGAAGAATTACCCTCCTGTGGCTAAAGAAATTTTAGTTATAGTTAAATGTGTTTTAAAATTTCGAGATGATTTATATAATCAACATTTTATTATTCAGACTGATTGCAAATCTGCAAAGTTTATGTTTAATAAAGATTTCAAACATGATGTGTCCAAACAGATGTTTGCCAGATGGCAAGCGTATCTCGCGCCTTTTGATTTTGAAATTCTTTATAAGAAAGGTGAAGATAATAGTCTTCCAGATTTTTTAACCAGAGAATTTTTATCATGTCTTCCGACTATCATTTGAAATTATTAGCTAGAGATATAAAATTCCTTCAGGATAATATCAAAAGATATCAGGAGAAAACTCTTAGAGAATTGTGGATTCATAATGGAGAAGTTCGCAAGCTAATTATAAATAAGCAAAAACAGATGTTAAAAAGAAGAGAGAAATTAGCAAGTTTATAGCTTGCCTAATGTTTGTTTCCATGATTGCAGGTATGTACAGCCGAGGATCGGCTTCCTCCTCTTATAAAGGAAGGGGAGGCAGAGGAAAGACTTCAGAATTTCTGGGTCGAAATGGCAAACAGAAGCTTATAGATGCTGATCTGTCACACAACAAAGAGTTCCAGGAATGGCTGGAATCTAAAAACAAGGAGAAAATGAGTAATACTCAAGAGTCTGTGGATAGCCCAGAATCAGCATCATATGCTAAGGTAACAACTGATGAGAATCATAACAATGAATTTATTGATAATACAAATCCAGAAGTCATTCTTCTAATAGAAGATTCGGAAATGAAATGGGAAAAAGAGCCTTGGATAATAATCCGAAGGAACCTTGATACAGCCTTTTTTATAGCAGGCACATATAAGTCCAGGAAGTTTTATGAATTAATTATGGAACACACAAAATCTTGTGAAATACAGCATTTACATCAGGAGCACAAACAGAAATTTATAATTTCTCCAAAATTATCATTAAGCAAGTTATACATGCTGATGAATGGGGATCTTCACCATATGCTGAGAGGGAACTAATACATCCCGTATCAAAAACTCCCATCAAATTCAATTATTGGGATTATATTGAAGCTTTTAATAAAACACTTCATTATGAGAATAACAACAATAAACACACATGGTTTATAAAAATGTGTGGCAAAATATTTGAAAAAGATGTACCAAATTGGTTTATTAAGTGGTGGAAATTCCACGGCACTTCGGTAAAAAAATTTCCAGAAATTTTTAAGGAAAAATTTAAAATTTGGGTTGACATCTCTCCAAAAATTCGTGAAAGACAGCAAAATATTGCATGTCCTGAAGGATTATCAGCCTTCTATTTCTTCTTGGAATTCTCAATCCCATGGATTTAGAGATGGTTTCCAGAAGTTGGCAGAGATGAAGACAATATTCCCTGTCTCTACAGAAAAAGTTCTTCAAGGTTTTGGGATAAGATGCTCAAGATTGACCCAAAAACAAATCAGTATGAAGGGCAAGAAACTATTCATCAAATGGATGAAAAAATTGATAACTACAAAAAATTAGCTGATAGCCAAAGGAAGAAGGAGATAAATACTCCTTGGGACTTAATTAAAAGAAAAGTCCAATTGAAGGCAGGAAATCTCGACAAAAAGAGTCTTATGCAGGCTTATATTGAAGAAATGGAAAAAGATCTAATAAGAGAAATGGAAGATTTCAATGAAGACGTTTCCATGGGCTCTAATGAGGAAGAATTTTGTAATCCATTACTCAATAAGGAGTTACAAGATGCACAGGATCCTAATGAAGATCTTGGAATTGGCGATGCTTTTGGAATTCTTAGATCGGTTGTTAACATGCCTAAAAGAGGAAATTCCTCTAAATCAGAGTCAAATAAAACAATGGAGATTTGAGCCTCCAGAAGGTGATGATGTATGTCACGACATCATGGCAAGGATAATTTAGTCAGATGACTTTTGGAACTATGTAATATTTTGGGTACTTAAAAAAAAAACTGAAAAACCCGTCTATGTTGTTTTGTAATGTTTTTGAAGTCCGGCCTTCTATATAAGGCCATTTCCGTCTGTGTTTTAGAGGGGGAGTTTTCAGATTCCAGTTTTTACATTTTCTCTTTAAAGATCTTTCTTGTAAACACTCTCTTGTAAAAATTATCAGTGGGAAATAAGATCCAGCCTTTCGTACAAGATTTTGAGTTCAAGTAAGTTTTACTTTATTGTTCTTTTATACTGTTTTACTTTTCCTTAGCTTGATGGAAGGCTAAATCTTGGTTATGTGATGGGTTAGATCCTTTGTATGTATATTCTGAAGAAATTGGTGAAGAACCTAATTTATTTAAAGAACTAAAGGAAACTATTCTAATTTATATCTATTAATAAGGAACAATTGTCATTACATGGTTTGAATAAGAGACTGTCAAGTTTAAACTAAAGGCATGTTTTGCAAAACCGTTGCCCCTTTTTGCCGTTTGATTTGGCGTTGTTGTGGGGATTTAGTTGTTGCCTTTTGCCTGGTTTGATCTTCGACAAACTCCAATTCTAGAATATCTTCCCATGTATCGCTTTTGTAACTTATTAAATAGATATGAATTAGAAATGGAAACCTTAAAGATCTTGGGTAAATATGGTAATCGATGGTGATTACCATATTTAGTAATCGATGGTGATTGACGTAGTTATTTAAAATATATTGATGAATCGGTAAATTTCAGTCATGTGATCAATATGATAATTAAATTTAAAATTAGCAATTAAAGTATTCTTATACCTTTTGAAACGTGTTTAGGAAACTGAGCTCGGGTCCGGGCATGAAGGCTCTAACAAAAATGGCAACCGAAATTTTTTGTGAAATTTTTTCCATGGCGACTGATATGTCGAGAACTACCTTGTCGTCGGGCGGCAAAGCTGACAGAAATTCAATTAATTAGCGGCTTGTAGTAGTCGGAGATTACTAAACTATTTGAACTGCTTTAGATTTACACCTGCCGCCACCATGTCAAGGGCGGTGACACGGTGGCCTTTTGATCAGAGCCACGTCACAACTTTGTACCAGCACCATGCACCGTGGCATGCTCCGTGTACTAGCACAAAATGTTGCTCCGTGTTCTTACCCTCTACTACTACCATCTCTTTCCACTTATGGTTTTTTTTTCTTTTTCTTTTTCCTTTTGGATTTGTATCGTATAAGTTAGATATATGTGTCGTTTTATAGTAAATGTTGGGGGCTCAATAACATTGCATTCCAGATATTTGCATTATTGATAGACGAACACATTGCACTTGGCATATCTTGTTGGCGGTGGCATGTGATCATTTACATTAAATGTGCATGTGAGAAAGACATGTATTGATACCAATTGTTGGCGGTGGCATATGATGCATCATTTACATTAAATGTGCTTGACAGGAAGACATGCATAATTGAAGAAAACATGCAAATGTGTTGGAAGCTTCATGCATGGTCCGATACCTAGCAAGTGGAATTAAAGAATTCAATTGACGCGGTTTGCACCTCCTATAAATAGTCAGCTTCTTTCTTCATTCTATTTCATCCCAAACATAATTCTTTCTTTCTCTTATATAATTAAGCAATAATTAATATATAAAAGAGTGTTGTTACTGTGAGGCAAAATAGAGAGTTTGTGCGACGTTACTACGTTAAAAGTCTAAGAGTTGTAATTCCTATTTTACACTCATAGCGAAGTTCTTCTACCTTGCCCGTGGTTTTTCACCCTAAAGTAATTTGGGGTTTTTCACGTAAAATTTGTGAGTCGTTTATTTTTTTTCCTCTTTCAATTATTGTCGTGTTTTACGCTCTATTCGAAGGGTCCACTTTACAACAAGTGGTATCAGATCCTCGGTTCATATCCGGGGTCTCGGTGATATTTGTGCGTGTCGTGCTGAAATTATTTTTTAGTGACGGTGGTACGTGATAGAAGCAATGACGGTGAAATTCGAGATCGAGAAATTCAACGGGAGTAATTTCTCGTTGTGGAAACTGAAGATTAAAGCCATCTTGCGAAAAGATGGGTGTCTCGCGGCGATCGGCAACAGGCCGATTGAAATCACAGATGATACGAAGTGGAAGGAGATGGACGGTGACGCTATCGCAAATATTCACCTGGTGTTAGGTGAAGGCGTGTTGTCAAGCGTTGAGGAGAAGAGGACAGCTAAGGAGATATGGGATCATCTCAACAGGTTGTATGAGGCGAAGTCCCTACACAACAAAATTTTCCTTAAACGGAAATTGTACACACTGAGGATGGCGGAATGTACCCCAGTAACTGAGCACCTCAATGTTTTGAATACTCTATTTTCTCAATTGACGTCGTTGAGTCACAAAATAGAAGTGGTTGAACGTGCTGAAACTCTGCCCGATTCATATGACCAGCTTGTCATCAACTTAACAAATAATGTCCTCACGGATTATTTGGTCTTTGACGAAGTTGCAGCCGCTATTCTGGAAGAAGAGAGTCGGCGTAAGAACAGAGAAGACATGGGGGCAAGTTCGCAATAAGCAGGTGCCTTGTCGGTGACAAGAGGGAGAACGGCGGAGCGCGGTGCAAGTGGGAGTAAGAAGCAGGGGAGATCCAAGTCAAGGACCAAGAGCAGTTGTTGGCACTATGGCAATAGAGGTCACTTGAAGAAGGACTGTTGGAATCTTAAGGATTCAAACAAGAAGAGTTGTGATCCTCATGGGAACGTTGCTATCACTTCAGATGATGGTTGTTAACGGGTTCTGAGTTATTTCCTATTAACTGAATTATTTATTTGGGTTGGAACGCCTTTGCCCGTGGTTCAAAATTAAATGCTATGCTAATAGGAGAGAAAAATTGACAAGAACCTTCCTTCCTTTTATTAACTATATTTCAATCTCTTTTCCGAGTCTTTCCTCGTATTCTCCGAGTTTGTAGGTGTTTTTTTTCTCCTCTTCCTCCCCTGCTTATATAGATTTCTTAGGGACAGGTGTCGTTATGCATGTGTTTACAGGTGTCATTATGCATGTGGTGGTGCTTTACACGCGTTACAATGGTCTTTTAACCAATAGGATAACGTATATCTTGCTGACTGTATCTTTTTATCTTCTTCCGAGAGATTTTGTCTTCTTTAGGATAAGGGGTGGATTGTCTTCTTTGCTTCCGAGAGCTCATTGTTTCATATGGTGACTCTAGGGCCGAGTCTTAGTGTTCTCTTAGTGATAGTGCTTTTCCGAGAGGTGTGTATTCTGGAATGTTTGCTTTAGGGTATTTTCCGAGGGGTGTTTGTTTGTGTAGTGATCTCCGAGAGGTTTTGGCTATCGTGGATAGGTGCTCCGAGTGCCAGGAGAGTGTCGTTCTGTAGTTGTTGCGTCATTGTGAAGTTCCGACCTATCGGTTGGTCGACAGGAGTAATGTTCCAAGAGCGTTTGTGTTATGAGTGCGTAGCAGGGAAGTATTGGGGTAGTGCTCCGAGAGCGTTTGTGTTGAGAGTGTATAGCAAGGAAGTGTTTTTGTCATGGTTCTGGGACTCTGTTGGGTTCCGATGGCTCTAGTGGGCTTGGCCGAGTATTCACCCAATACTAAATGAGTTCCGATAGCAGTTAGTATGTGAGACTTCGCCTTGGTCTTGTATTCCTCCTGTTTGCTTCTGCTCCAGTATTTGTTGTGTTGGAGATGTGCTCCGAGGGATATTTTGAGGCGTGATACCTGTATCGTGGAGGCAGGTCGCATAATCATATAATAATATATTTGTTAATTCTAATAATTGATTCATTGTTTATTTCAAGCAGGTGAATTATCATCCTGTTAACAAGCCCCCCCAAGTTTGTAGTGCAGTTAGTTATTATTACTGCACTAGAAACTTAATAGTTTAAAGGGTACGAGAGTTCTAGTATCGTGCATTTTGTCAATTATAAGGGGAAGGTTTCACAAGGCCTCGTAGAACTCTTCAGGGATGTTGTAAACACTCGTCAGTGACATTTATGTTTTGTTCGACGTTTCCCTCGTTCTTGGCATTACCTTTAAAAAGGCGAGGAGTATAGTGATTACTCTCTCCGAGTGATCCCGTCGTATTTCCCAAATGTGCCCTCGTAGGTCATTATTGGGGCATTAATTATAATTTAATTAACTGCGATTTAAATGCAGTTAGTGGCGATTTTAATGCCACGTTTAAGTTGGGTGTGGGAATCGAAGCGTCTTGACCGTTATACTTTCGTTAACCGAGGAGACGTGTCATTAAACACGACTTTCAATCGTGGGGCGTGGGCACGCTTAGTGGTCTTTTAAGACGCTTAGTGGGCGTAGGGTTTTTAAAAACCCTCTTCTTCACCCATCACCATCACTTGCCAATCTTGAGAAAATAATACTCTCTCTCTGCTAAGCGCGTTCTCTTTTTCTCTGCAACAAATTTCTGCTAAAGTACTAAAAATTCTTTCTAATGGCGTCGCAATCTAACACCAATCTGGTTTCGGCTGCTTCTGGTACCGGAGGAGCGGCGGGGTTAGGGTTTCAAGTTTCGCGAAAGAGGAGTGCTGCGGCGGTGGGGGCAAGCGGCAGTGGTGGTGCTGGAAAATCGAAGAGGATGAAGAAAAAGGTTGACAAAGGTGGTGCTCCGCGAGTCACCCAGAAGGTGGGTAACACGGCTAGCACCGCCACCGAGAAAGAAATCAAGAATTTGTTCAAGGAGCACGGTGTTTCTGGCCGTAACATTGAAATAACGGTGCCGGAGGCCCATCACCGGGGTGATGCTCCTCCTAAAGGGTACCTGACGGTGTACTACCCGCAGCTAAAGGCGGGACTGCGCACTTTTTTCCCGCCTTTTTACTGCGATATCTTCAACTATTGCAACCTCTGTCCGAGTCAGCTTGCCCCGAATTCATTTACGGCACTGGCTTTGTTCGTGTTTTGGTGCTTGGTGAGAGGCATCGAATGCACGAGGGACAGATTTTTTGCTGTTTTCGAGTTGAAGCAATCTCCCGGGGGAGGTCCTTTCTATTGCTTTACTCACCGGGATAAGGATGACAGGATCTCCGAGGGTATGGTCACCTCCCATAGCTCGTGGAAGAACAAGTTCTTTTTCATTAATCCAGTTGTAGGGTCGTGGGACATACCCATGACTTGGAGGGTGCCTACCTTCCCGGACAGAGTGATGGATGACACACTGGTGTTTTCACCGGTGTTCTCTGCCAAGCCTCTCGTGGAGTCAAAGGACTTTATTCGTCTCTATCGGACCGCAGGATTGAAGTATATCTCCCCGATAGACAGAATTGCAACTCCTTTGGCTGTCCCTGAGAAGTTGTTTGATACATTTGGTGAGTCTTTTATCCTTATCTCTTATCTTATGGATTTTTCTTTTATTTTATCTGACTCGTGACCTTCTTGGTAGTGAATGTCCTACGACCGTATATGGTGGAGAGTGAGGTCGTAGTGAGCAAGAAGGGGAAGTCTACCCTAGGGGAGGATGGAACTGTTGAGGCTGCAGAAGGAGAGCAAGGGGGAACTCCGTCAAAGGTTGCTGCAGTTACGTCCCGGTCGTCTAGCGGGACTTCCGATACCCCTGAGGAAGTGGGGGTAGGCGTGACTTCTGCCGAGGCAGGTCCTACGGGGGTATTCACTATAGGGGACGGAGAAGACGAGGACGGGATAGAGGGGATGGCTTTACCAGCCCCCGGTGTCATTCACTTACCCTCATCATCAGAGCTATCGGGGGATTCTTATGCTCTATTGGCGACCCCTCCGAAAGGTACGTGCTTCTAGTTTTTAAATAGTATGGAGATAGTATTCCTTTTAGTACTATAGGAGTATGCTTTAGATAGCCAAAAGGATATTTTTACTTAGATAACTTTCTGATTTTGTAGGAGATGATGATTTTTTCGGTTTGGAAGGGGGGTCACTTCCTGCCGACTCTGCTCCAGCATTTGACACTATGAGTTTGCTGGACGAGCTTTTGGCCGCGGGTCCTCCATCCACGAGTGCTCCTTCTTCGCGACCTTTTGTGGCTGTCCAGACCGATAGCCCGGTAGTTACCCAGGTTCCACTGCCGGGGGTTGCACTTTCAGGGAGGCCCTCTTCTTCCAGTGCTCCCGTTCCAAGATGAGAGCCTAGCTCTGAAGATGCCCAGGAGGCACTAGAGACGGTGACTCGATACCTCACCGCTGCCAACACCTTACCAGCAGATGGGTGGGAGTTTACCCGAGCTTGTGTCAATAATGTGGCTATGCTGGTAAGCTTTTTATTTAACTAATTGGTTTAAGATCCTTTATCAGGATCTTTATTCTTTTGTTTTGCTTTCTTAGGCACCTAAAATGCTTCCTCTTCTGTTACTCGAGGTCGAGAAGCTACAAAAGTTAACAAGCAAAGCTGAAGAGAAGTCTCTGACGCTGGAGACCGAGAACAAGAGTCTGCTGGAGAAAATGAGGAAATACGAGGAGGCATTTGCCAAGGTCGCCCAGAGCAACCAAGACCTGAGGGGGGAGAATAAGCGGCTTCATTCTTCCGTGAAGGAGATGGAGGCTTCTGGGATGGTGCTGAAGGATAAGGTATCCTCCTTTGAGGGAGAAAAGGTTGCTTGGGAGGCCAAGCAGAAAGAGTTGGAGCAACATCTATCGGAGGCATTGGGCCAGGTGGATTCTCTCAACGAGAAGCTAGCACAGGCCACGGCTACGGGAGGCATTCTCCCCGAGGAGGTGCAGCAAAGGGTGGATGCTGCTGTTAAGCAGGCCCGAGAGGAAACTTCTCTTCAGGTAAGGGACATGTACCTCAGCAAGCATCCAGGATACTTAGCAGGATCTGCTATGTGGGGATTCCTCCAGTGCTTTGGGCAAGTACGAAACAAGGTGAATCCCCACTTAGACCCGCGGGTGGTTAATATCGCGGAGATGAAGAGGCCAACTCTGGAGGAAGCCTACGACCTCTTTAAAAATAGTACCTCATGACTTCCTCCCTCTTCCTCTTCCCCCACCCGGGTGCCTCTTTCTGCTATCCTCCCGCGGTCTTCAGCACACTCCCCTCTCCAGGCTATTTCCCCTGGTGCTCCTCCTCCTACGGGTGCTCCTACTCCGGCCCCCGAGCCAACCCCTGACTCTTCGAGTGCTCAACTCCCCCAGTCTTAGGAGTTTTTGTTTTTCCATCATTGTACCTTATTTTTTCATGTAATGGTATTTTAATTTTATCTCTTGTAATGGTATCTTATTTGGAATGAAACATTTCTTACTCGGAACAAGTCTTTTTCTTTTCCGTGTTCATAATCACATAACTTTTCAGCATATTATGAGTACTTAGCTTCTTTCCTTCTATTGTAGAATTTTAAGATTGAGTTTACAGAAATAAGAGAGCGTCTCACTCTACTGGCCAAACAACTTTCTTAGCATAGCGTGTTCATTTGCAGTGCAGGTTTGGGGGAATATACTTTCCTAAATAGGAGTATCCCCTGGCACGCCTTCGTAGCCTATTATAGTATACTTTGGGCAGCTCAATCATAATTCCATTATTCGAGGAAAGAATCGTAAGTAGGCATAGATGCTTAAGAGTGTAGTGAGTATTTTCACGTCCTTTCAAAGAATCATTCCTAGTAGACTTGGTTCATACCTTTCTCTTTTACTTATTTAGACTTTCGGAAAGCCTTTGATGAGAGAGTACGAGTGAGGTTTCCTAGAGTAATTGCTCTCGGAAATACTCTCCTGGGTTCCTGGGCTCTGCCCTTTTCTTCTCCCAAGTATTTACATAGTATATTATAGAGTCTTATGATTTCTTTACGAAGATACCATAATCTAATTCGAACTATAACAACTGAAAGAATGATACTTATCTTTGGTGCGTAACTGAGTTATTGCTGTAGCACCGCTTCCCCTTTTGGTTATGGCAACGATCAAACAAAAACCTTCTCAGGGGTTAACGATCGCGAGAGTAATCTTTGAGTTCCCACAGACGGCGCCATTTTGTTAACGGGTTCTGAGTTATTTCCTATTAACTGAATTATTTATTTGGGTTGGAACGCCTTTGCCCGTGGTTCAAAATTAAATGCTATGCTAATAGGAGAGAAAAATTGACAAGAACCTTCCTTCCTTTTATTAACTATATTTCAATCTCTTTTCTGAGTCTTTCCTCGTATTCTCCGAGTTTGTAGGTGTTTTTTTTCTCCTCTTCCTCCCCTGCTTATATAGATTTCTTAGGGACAGGTGTCGTTATGCATGTGTTTACAGGTGTCGTTATGCATGTGGTGGTGCTTTACACGCGTTACAATGGTCTTTTAACCAATAGGATAACGTCTATCTTGCTGACTGTATCTTTTTATCTTCTTCCGAGAGCTTTTGTCTTCTTTAGGATAAGGGGTGGATTGTCTTCTTTGCTTCCGAGAGCTCATTGTTTCATATGGTGACTCTAGGGCCGAGTCTTAGTGTTCTCTTAGTGATAGTGCTTTTCCGAGAGGTGTGTATTCTGGAATGTTTGCTTTAGGGTATTTTTCGAGGGGTGTTTGTTTGTGTAGTGATCTCCGAGAGGTTTTGGCTATCGTGGATAGGTGCTCCGAGTGCCAGGAGAGTGTCGTTCTGTAGTTGTTGCGTCATTGTGAAGTTCCGACCTATCGGTTGGTCGACAGGAGTAATGTTCCAAGAGCGTTTGTGTTATGAGTGCGTAGCAGGGAAGTATTGGGGTAGTGCTCCGAGAGCGTTTGTGTTGAGAGTGTATAGCAAGGAAGTGTTTTTGTCATGGTTCTGGGACTCTGTTGGGTTCCGATGGCTCTAGTGGGCTTGGCCGAGTATTCACCCAATACTAAATGAGTTCCGATAGCAGTTAGTATGTGAGACTTCGCCTTGGTCTTGTATTCCTCCTGTTTGCTTCTGCTCCAGTATTTGTTGTGTTGGAGATGTGCTCCGAGGGATATTTTGAGGCGTGATACCTGTATCGTGGAGGCAGGTCGCATAATCATATAATAATATATTTGTTAATTCCAATAATTGATTCATTGTTTATTTCAAGCAGGTGAATTATCATCCTGTTAACAATGGTGATGTATTATGTTGTGAAGCAGCAACAGCTATTCGAGGTATGCGTGGCTTCGATGATGTATGGCTTATTGATTAAGGAGCCAGTTTTCATATGACTCCCCGGAGGGAGTGGTTTCACGAGTATACACCGATCACTGGAGGGTTTGTGTATAGTTATAAAAACGAACCTTTGAAAGTTGTTGTCATCGATACGATCAAGCTGGAGATGCATAATGGGATTGTTCGGACCATTCGAGATGTCCGACACGTGGAGGGATTATGCAAGAATTTGTTGTCTTATGGACAACTGGATGATCTTGGTTGTGAGACTGGGTCACGGAACAAGATCATGAAAGTTAAAAGGGGTGAGCTTGTACTGATGAAAGCGGACAAGATTGCCGTAAACTTATACATTGTAAAGAGGAGGGCTCTGCAAGTGGGAGAAGCATCAGTGGCTTCATCCGAGTCAATTGAAAAATCATCAATGATTTGGCATCAGAGGCTCAGACATATGTCAGAACAAGGCATGAAGGTTCTTATAGAGAAGAAACTACTTCTGAGAAGTCCCGATCGAATTTTGGTCGGGATTAAGGACATTCCCGACCGAAATTCGGTCGGGAAAGAGGGAGGTATTTCTATAAATACCTCCCTCCTCATTTTTCACTCTAAAATTTCTCTCGCCCCCCTATTTTTCCCGACTGCCGAGCTGCCATTCGCGACCAGAATTCGGTCGGCACTTCCGATCCGGTAAGACAATATTTTGCCTTTGGCTTTATATACTCACTTCCTCTGCCAATGGGTTTCAAGGACAATTCTTTACGGTTGGTCAATAGCTTAAGATCGTGCCTCGACTTAATGTTGTCCTTCGACTTAGCATCGTCTAACACCGTGTTGATAATGTTCTCAAAAAAGTTCTTCTCACAATGCATGACATCTAAATTGTGGCGAATCAAGTTCGTGGACTAATAAGGTAGTTTCCAAAAGATGCTTCGAGGACACCAGTTATGAGTTGTGTTAAATCCCGGAAGCTTTGTGGAGTTTGCCCCAAATCTAACCGACTGTAGCCTATCCACAATTGCCCTCATCTCCGCTCCTGTCTTCCTTCGAATGGGCGCTGCAAGTACCTCTCTATCCTTGTAGAAATCCTTCTTGTTGTACCTCCATTTATGACCCTCTGGTAGAAACCGACGATGACAATCGAACCACGAGGCTTTTCCACCATACTTAAGTGTAAAAGAATCTGTCTCACCCATGCAATAAGGACACGTCAGCTTACCGTGCGTGCTCCACTGGGACAACATTCCATAAGCAGGAAAATCGCTAATAGTCCACATTAGGGTCGCTCGCATTTGGAAGTTTTCCTTTCGTGAGCTATCATATGTCCACAAACCATTACTCCACAAATCATTCAACTCATCAATCAACGATCTCAGCAAAAGATCCAAATTCTTTCTAGGACTCTTTGGACCGGGTATAATAAGGCTCAGAAAAATGAACTCCTGTCACATGCATAAATCCGGCGGGAGGTTATAAAGGGTCACAAACACGGGCCAACTAGAGTAGTTCTTCCTAGATTGCCCAAACGGTGTGAACCCATCAGTACATAGGCCGAGTCGGACATTTCTAGGCTCTGCTGCGAAGTCCGGATATGTACGATCAAAATCTCTCCACGTCTCGCCTGCAGCTGGGTGAATCATTCTATCAGTTGACTGTCGACACTTAAAATGCCAAGTGCCTACAGTATAAAACAACCTCTGTAATCGAGGGCCTAGGGGGAAGTACCACTATTTCTTCCTTGCGACCCTGTACTTTCTACCAGCCTCGTACCTATCGGTCTTGCATATCAGACACGATGTGAGATCCTGGTTGGCATTATCGACGTAGTACAAGAAACAAAAATTCCAACATACGTCGATCTTTTCGTACCCTAAACCCAAACTCACGAGCATCTTATTCATGCCTGGAATCGTATTCGGTAGCATTTCCTCAATCTCTGGGTCCATAATATCTTTAGACAACCTTAAGTACTTTTCACAAGTGACATTAGCTACTTTGTGCATCGTCTTGGTAGTCAAGAACTCGGCAAACCACTGGAGCACAGTCTTCGACTTCTTACTGTTCATTTTTATGTCTCCCATCTACATCAATTTGTAGAACTCCTTTGCCTCGGGACTTGGATCTTCGTTGCGCACCTCTCCCTCAACAAATCGACCCCTATATGCATCCACAACCAATTCTCTAAACGAAGTATCGACATGAACCGGACTATCAACGTGAATACTAGCGGACGGTGATTCAAGTACATACGATGTGGATGCCTCACTCGCTTTTTCTCCATGCAACACCCATATCCAATATTGATACACAAACACCGACTTATGAAGATGATCCCGTACTATGTTTCGATCAAAAAAATTTAAATTGATGCATTTATGGCACGAACGCCTAATACGATTTCTTAGATCTAAGTAATCTATATGTTGTGATGCATATTGTATGAATTCACGAACCCCAACCACGTAATGTTGATTCAAATAATCAGTGTTATTATCTATCCTATCATACATCCAAGATCTATCTGGACGATAATCCATTTCTAATCTAAGAAAATTAAAAAGAAATTGTTACAATTAATTTCACCAATCAATATATTTATCATTTATATAAAAAATTTAAAACACGAGTACATAGAAGCCAAGGCAATTAATAATTACTTGTTGTAGCGTAGAAAATACTTAGATCAAGTATTGTTTGCACACACACACCCCTCGTTGCCGTTACTATTCCGTATTGTTTGCACACACAATTAATAACAGTTGTCGTTACTATTCCCGACCGAAATTCGGTCGGGAATAGTTGTTATTGCCGACCGAAATTCGATCAGCAATATTAGGGTTTAGGGTTTAGGGTTTAGGGTTTATGGGTATTGGCGACCGATTTTCGCAATTTCACAGTTTAGGGTAGGGAATAATATTCATATTCTTAATTTCACAATTTCGTTGTCCATTGTCGATAAATCGTTGATTTAATGATCAAGTACATCAATATTAGTTATATATTACTGAAAATCTCAAAAAAAATTAAATTTAGTTGCACGTTGATGAATCGTTTAAGCGTCGATTTATATTGTCACTTATAAATAGATTGGTATATGTAGCTGCTAATAACGTAATTACTTACGATCATGTTAAACATATGTTAATATATATCACAATTAGCCTCACTATACTAACGTTTGTAACAAATGTTAATCGTCAATTGGGAATACTCTATACTACGTATGATTAATATATGTAAAACTCCAAATTAACTTAACTTATATGTTAATCTATACTAATTTCATAATTAAAAGTACATTAAACTAACTAACTATTAGTGCAATTCATGTATTTAGTGAGATTCTATAGTTATACTTAACAAACACATCAAGATTTTCCAAAAGATCGAAAAAAAGTAAAATTTACTCTTTTTCCCGATCAAAAATCGATCGGAAAAATATTCAAACTCATTCCCGACCGAAAATCAGTACGAAATAATATTCAAACAAATTCTCAACCGATAATCAGTCGGGAATAATATTCAAGGTCAATGCCGACCGGAATGCGGTCAGCATTGACCGCGTACCTGGGCATTGAAGAATTCCCGACCGAAATTCGTTCGGCAAATTTTGAAAATTTGGCGGGTAGGCCAAATTTCAAACTTTTCCGACCAAAATTCGGTCGGGAATACTCGAAAAATTTGGCGAGACTTGGTGGAAAATTCAAATTTGCCGAAAATTCAATTTTTTTCAACTTTTTCTATAAATATATTTCATTATTCTCCTCATTTTTTCATCTACTTTTACATTTTTTCTTCAACTTTCTCTTCATTTCAAAACTTTTTTTCTACAAACACAATTTATTCTTTCATCTTCAAACACTTTTTTCTTTCATCTTCAAAGTTAAATTTTTTACTTCTTTCTTCAACTTTTAACAACCATTTTTTCCCTTTTAAATAAATATTTATTTAACTTTTTGTGTTTTAGATTGCGCAATAAATCCAAAATTTAATTGTCCATCTAAAACACGAAAAAGCTAAACAATGTTTTAGATTGGGTAATAAATCGAAAATAATATTCCGGTAATTATTACCGGAATATTATTTTTTTATTATTCTGACGAGTTTTATTTCCAATCGAAATTCGGTTGGGAATAATATAAATATTATTCCTGACCGAAAGTGCGGTCGAAAATGATATAAATATTATTCTCGACCGAAGTGCGGCCAGGAATAATATAAATATTATTCCCGACCGAATTTCGGTCGGGAATACGTCAAACGTAATTCCTGACCGGGCTTCGGTCGGGTTTAGGGGCACCAGTATTCCCGACCGAGTATCGATCGGAAATGACGCAAAAAATTTCCCGACCGCAATCCGATCGGGAATTACTTTTTCGACCGCAGTCCGGTCGGGACTATTCCAGACCGGACTTCGGTTGGGAATATTTGGCCCAACCGACTTGCGGTCGGAAAACTTCCGATCAATTTTCGGTCGGGATGGCCGGTCGGGAAAAATCCGAGCCGACCGAACTTCGGTCGGAATTTTTTTTTCGACCGAAGCAATGCCGACCGGTCCACTCTGACCGAAAATCGGTCGGGAAAGGGCCATTCCCGACCGCAGAAGGGTCATTCTCGACCGGCTTTGCGGTCGGGAATGACCCGAAAATCCTGTAGTGTTGGGTGTACATGATCAACCTTTCATTTTTACTAATCATTGTAATAGTATCCTTTTACTAAAAAAACAAGAGAAAAAAGACGTTCTCTGTAGTAAATCACCACTCTGTAGAAAAAAGACGATGACCTTTGTACAAAAGTTGTGAAGTACGGATAGCAACAAAAAAAAAACACGTACACACAATCTTATTATATCATGGCTGCTGAAATTGCTGCTATCAGACTTGCTCTTGATCATCTTGAGCCCTTCAACAATTGCAACATCCTCTTCGAAACTGATTCTCTTGAAGCTGCTTTACTGGTGGATAATAGGGATGTTGTTTGGTCTGTTGAGGAGGATATTTGCTTAATTCGAAGGGCTTTTGCTGCTCATCCTTCATGGTCTTTGAAGAATATCGCTCGGCTTGGGAATAAATTAGCGCATAACCTCGCTAGCTGGGCTGCTTCATCTCGATGGAACGGAGTTGTTTTTCCTCATCTTTTCAATTTGTTTAACTTTCCCGGGGAGGACTTTCACTCGCCCGTTTTTTGTAATGACTGTTTGAACCTTTAAGTATCTATCATATTTCTCTTTTTCTCAAAAAAAAAGAAAAAGATTGGACATAAAGCTAAAATGATAATTTTTTTTAATAACAAGATAAAATAAGAATGATACCTAAATTGGCTGATGTTAAATTGTTGATGAGCCTATTAAATGAAAAATATGAAGTTGTTGATGAGTAGTCAACTTGATTATTAATATGACAGGATGACTATTTTAGTCAGAAGTAGCGCATACTATTACCTATATATTACTCATAAAATACACACATACATGTGTATATATATATATATATATATATATATAATATCACATATATTAGATCAGATGTTAAGATATTATGATTGTGGAAATCATAATTGAGGGTTTCAAATTGATGTGGGTAATATTTGTATTGGCTAGTCCACCTAATTACATGGGTCGAGCCCAACAGGAAGTTGCCCCAACACTGGTATATTGGGGATGACACCCGAAATACGTCTCGATATGAAATGTCCATATTCTATATGGTACAACATACGCAAAAATTACGGGTGCGGTCCTCGTATTTCGAGGCCTATATATCCGAGTTTCGCTAATCAAAATAAGCTTCCTTAATTACCATACACTGTTCATCCGTATATCGAATACGCATATTCGATATCGAGCTCTTTACATGTACACATTCGACATACAACATCCAATATATCTGACATGCACATCCGATATACACGACCTTTCAATTTTTGTCAATTTATTAGTCTTCCAGAGAAAACGGAAGCTAAGCATATGTTAAGCATTATTTGGATCTTCTCTATCTAGAAGGCCCGCAACAACTCGATTTTCAATGGAAGTTTTCTACAGGCTCATGAATTGGTAGACTTGATCAAAACTCGTACTTGAATTTGGACTAAAACGAGGCACCCTTTTTCTTCCTCATTTTCGGATTGGGATTATTGAAAATTGGGATTATTCTCCCTTAAATAAATTGCTCATTGTAATTTCTTGTTTTTCAACTTTTGGAGTATTTCTTAGACTCCTCCTTTTTTTTTATTTCAATAATATTTGCTTTTTGCCCATAATCATAAAATTGCAATAACTAACTTGTTATAGCATAACTTATGTAGGGTTGATGCACATGATTTCGCTCCTGTCGTTTTCTTCGATAAACGACACAGATGATTCTAGCAGTTAATAGAAAAAGAAGCTTACTATAACAAATAGTATATATATTAAAAAAAAAGTAAAAACATTTGAATAGTAATTGGATTAACCAAATTAATAAAAAGAAAAAAGAACACACATTTGTATGAGCAGCTCTTCAATGGCTGCTGCTGCTTCCACATTATTATTCTCTCCCACTCCCAGTCTCCCGCGCTCTTCGAAATCAAACGCACTGCACAAATCTTCGCCGTCGAAATCCAATCGCGTCAATCTCATTCGTCCGATCGTCGTTTCTGCTTCTCGTGAGCTGTCAAATGTAGTTTCCTCTTCTTCGTGTTCGGATAAGAGCTTGAAGAAGCTAACCGATTCGTTTTTCGTGATCTGTACTTCGCTCGCATTATCGGTTTCGGTATTTGCGACGGACGTCGATTCGACGTCTGCATTTGTGGTTACGGATAGGAAATTGCAGTCGGATGAGCTGGCAACTGTTCGTCTCTTTCAAGCCAACACTCCATCGGTTGTCTACATTACTAACCTCGCCTCCAGGTGCTCGTCGGTTCTTTCTCCGTTAATGTATTCGAATCGAATCGAATCGAATCGAACTAAATTGATTGTTATAATATTCTTCGAGTATTGTGTTGTGTGATTACTCCAACTTTTATGTGCACATCATGTTGCTGTTTAGTACTTCAATACTTCAATTTTGGAGTACAGTTCATAGTAGCTAGCTAAGGCTATTATTGGAACCTTGAATATTGTGCAACGAGGAAATTAACGAGGAGCTAAAAAGTTGTGGCGTTCAGACTTCAGAGGATGAAGGCTTTCTAATGATTTTTTTACTCTTAAATGTAGCATCTAATTGCTGATTGTTGGAGTCAATAGCATTCGGTTTTTGCGAAACTAGTCATAGAATTCATGATTCAGAAGTTTTTAGTGACCATGTGACATGTGTGTTTTGCTTTAGGCAGGATGCATTTACATTAGATGTGCTGGAGGTGCCTCAAGGGTCAGGATCAGGATTCGTATGGGATACACAGGGTCACATCGTCACTAATTATCATGTCATACGTGGTGCATCTGATCTCAAGTATATATGTCCCCCTTTACTTTTATATTATCACGCACTTTAGTACACGTGTTTCATTATGTGCTAAATTTTTTCTTTTAGTTTTGTTTTTCAGTTTTGACTGTTAAACGTTCCTATGTTGATATACTTTAGTACACGTGTTTTGATAATGTTCTTCAAGTGAACTTGGTGGGGGTACCAGATCTTAAATGGTCTGTACATTATTAGTCTATTAGGATAGATGTTTCCATGTTTAAGATGAACTTTGTAATTTGTGGATGTGGTGTCCTAAATGATAGCACATGTTCATGTAATATTATAATGGCATATGCTTCAAAGACTTCCATGGTGGTGACCTCAAATTTTTGAATCCAATCTCAAGTGGCAATTATATGATGCACTATGCAGTCCTGTGCTCCTAATAAGAATTCTTATAGATTGTTGTGTAGTGCTAAAGAACAGTAGCAGTGAACTAAACTGAATTACAACTTGTTTTGAGTAAACATCATGAAGGGAAAAAGAGGCATCTGTCATGTTTTTGATCTAACTCTTTCTGTTCAGGGTCACTCTTGCAGATCAGAGTACATATGATGCAAAAGTTGTTGGGTTTGATCAGGATAAAGATGTTGCAGTTCTTCGTATTGATGCACCAAGGGACAAGTTGCGACCAATACCTATTGGCATTTCAGCAGACTTACTTGTTGGTCAAAAAGTGTATGCAATTGGAAATCCTGTACGTATATGAGTTTGGTTATTGTCCAGAAGCAAAATGTCCTTTTACATAATATGTATTTGCTTGCTCTCAATTTCTTGATCCATACCAAATCTGCAAATTCTTGCATAGGCTATGCTGGAAAACTTTCATCAATGGTTTATACTTCCGTTTTTAATTGGGCATATTATAGTTGGAACTTTTGCTAATTCGTTCCTGAGTTTGTATTTGCTACATCAAAATGCTGGAAGTAAGCGTTGTGAATATCATCATCTTTATCACTCTCACATTACCCCAGTTTATCATCAACCCGGACATATTTGAATCTTTAGGATTGTACCTATGTTTTTATGTCCAAGTTGCTCCAGATGACTTGCTAAATTATAAAATGTCCATATTCAACTGTTCCATTGTCTCAAGTGCCTCCATTGAGGCCTCCCTAGATGATCTATCTTTACGATGTGATCTGTGACCCGGCAAGTTTGCAAGCTATAAACACCTCCCAACCTTGTACCTATGAATGCAAGGTTTTCTGCCATCCTGCATGTGGATGAATAACCTACCTCATGATTAGTCCGCTTGCTAATTTTCTATTTTAAAGTTTATTCATATTTTTAAAGACGCTAGCAAGCATCTGGTGCCTTTTTCTGCCAGGGCCAGAGAAATGTTATTCTTAGGAATGTGTTTCTAAGAATTCTTACAATTTTCTAGCCACTTGCCTATCTCCTTGAATAAAAAATCCAATCAGAATTTCCAAATCATGCCATATTCATCCTATGCCTAAAAATGATTGGTCACGTATATCGATAACCATCAAATATGTTGTCAATTCCTAGGACAGTCTACTATCTTCCAGTAAAAAGCAACAGATTTGTTTGGGGGATGATAAGTTCTTGAATCTCATTATTCTGTATCTGGAAGATAGGGCTGGCCGGCTGGGGCAATGATACTGCTTTTGATGTGGTCAATTGCAGTTTTTCATGTTGAATATAATGCCACTTTCCTTTTCTGACCTCTTTCTTATGTTTTTAATGCATGTTTATCTACAGTTTGGACTTGACCATACCCTAACAACTGGTGTCATCAGGTATCCATCACCATAGTTCATAATTCGACTGTAGATATTTTAGATGGTAATTTATGGATGGTTATATTGCTGTACATTGTTAATACGATCTAATGAACAAGTGGAGAATAACCATGCAAAAGAGAACCCTGGTATACAAACAATTACACTACAGCATGCTACTTGGTTTCGTAATTGTGCAAAAACAGAGGCAATTGATCTGCTCCTTTTATTTGTAGCTTACGGCATGTGCTAAAATATTCTAGAGATCAATATAGTCACAAAACTTACTGAATCCTCTTGTTTAATATGAAACTTCTCTTCCTTGATTTGCTTAATATTAGATCGTCAGAGGATAAAAGATGAACAATAACTGATCTTTGTCAAAATGTACATGAATCAGTATCTGTGCTCATCAGTGTTCTTTAATCACGAGGGAATTCGTAACTGATTTTTTCCTTTTTCCTTTATAGTGGTCTTAGGAGGGAAATCAGTTCAGCTGCAACTGGCCGTCCAATCCAGGATGTCATCCAGACTGATGCTGCAATTAATCCTGGCAATAGTGGAGGGCCTCTTCTTGATAGTTCAGGAAACCTCATCGGAATAAACACGGCTATATACTCCCCTTCTGGTGCTTCCTCTGGAGTAGGATTTTCGATTCCAGTTGACACCGTTAGTAACTGGACTCATATAGTTGGTATAATAATTATGAGCTGATGATAAAGTTATTTACGGATGTATTATTAGTGCAACTTTATCATATGTCCAGGTAAGTGGCATTGTTGATCAATTGGTTAAGTTTGGGAAAGTCACCAGACCAGTTTTGGGAATTAAATTTGCACCTGATCAATCAGTGGAGCAACTGGGCGTTAGTGGCGTTCTTGTCTTGGATGCTCCTTTGAGTGGGCCAGCAGGCAAAGCAGTATGTTGTCGTGCCCTTTAAATGTTTTTTCCTTACTTCATTTTGACTCAAGCATGTGATAACATCAATGGCTCAAAAGTCCTATAAGGCTGAGATTATCTGGTATTTTCTTGCACCTGCAGGGTCTTCAACCAACCAAACGTGATAACTATGGCAGGCTTATTTTGGGTGATATAATTACATCTGTTAATGGAAAGAAGGTCTCTAATGGTAGTGATTTGTACAGAATTATGGACCAATGCAAAGTTGGTGATAAGGTAAGTTTTATTCTGCTGTTACGTCATATTATTGTGTTATTACTCTAGAATAGGAATTATATTTCTTAGCAAAACCACGTGATTCCCTCACGGAGACGTTATTCTGTGAAAAGAGTCAAAAGTGTTTAACAACAACTATCTAGTTTAATGGAAGTTAGTTATTTGACATGAACTGTTTAAAGGTGTTAACAAGTTTTAAGTTTAAGTGAAACAGTGACCTAGTGACCTGATTGAATAGAAATTTGTTTTGCTGTACAGGTGATAGTCGAAGTACTGCGAGGTGATCACCTAGAGAAAATCCCTGTAGTGCTCGAACCAAAGCCTGATGAAACCTAGACTCTAGTCTTAGACATGTTTATTGTTGATGTCCAACCTATTTTATTCTCTACAGTTTGCTCAGCACGCTGTTTGTACTCTAAAATTGCTAGATATGGTGCTGTTGTATTGTAAAGAAACTTCCTATGTACTGCACATATCTATATTTAAAGGAGGGATAATGTAACTAACTTTCTCATAAGTATTGCTATTTTAGATTTCTCTTAGCTTTGGTATGGGGCAGATTCATTTGCTTCCAGTTTACTGGTTTGTCTACCTCCAATGCATAACTTAGCCTGCTAAACACAATTGATTATTTTCTTTAGTTATGTTGACGAAAAAAAGGTTCGAGATAAGGCCTAAGGGGATCTTCTTGGCCTCAAACTGGTTGAGATCTGAACAGATTTTGTGTGAAGAATAATTTGGAGATTTTCATCTCAAAAGGCTCAGGCTCTCATTATTAATACGGCAGCTAATTCACCAACACCAATCTCAAGTTTGAATTTGAAACTGGAATTCTTATGCTGCTATACCACATTTGATTGGTGAAACTTCAAGCCGTTGTTGATATTTTACGGTTAAAAGTGATTATGTAGGTCAATATTGAAGAAAAATCTTCTATGGGCGGATGAGAGAATTCATTTAAATGTCATGAGCAAGTTACGATTATTACTAGGTGTCAGGTGAGTTGAGTTCATAAAGCCCCCGTGTATGCAGAATGGCTTCTTAAGTCTTTAGCGTTCTCTTGGAAAAACTTAAGTGCAATAGCGTGGCTATATCTTTTACTTATCATAGTAAAGTAAATTCGAAAATGCTATATAATGAATAAAAATGGGAAACGTGAGCTCTTATTTCTGAATAGAAAAAATTGTTTTTATTGTACAGACAACACGAATCAACCTCATTCCTTCCATCAGATTTACTGAGAATCATATACGAAAATACAACATACATTGGATCAGAAAAGCTTCAGATAATACAGAACGTTCTTTCATTTACTCGTTGTGGTTTCAGGTTCATACGGAGAGAGGTGGCGAGAGGCTGAAGTCAAGCCCCCACAGCTCAAAACTCCCATTGACGAAATCATAGTAACCACCCTTTAGTGAAAGTGTTTTGTTCACCAGACCTGCTCTTACGAAGGGGTACGACAACAAGTTGCCGAGTGAAACATTTACTGCCTCCTGTTGCAATTAAGACGTAATAACAATATCTCTTAATAATTTAATTAAACATTGAAGTAGTTTGAGGAATCAGTATATGGTGCACTGGTTTTTAAAAAAACTTATTACCTTTTCGCATAGTGCACACTGGTCACCAAAAGGTTTCTCCCCGGCCTCTGCTAATACCTTGGACTTGGCAGGTAAACAAATCTTCACCCAGTCTTCAATGAAATCACTGTGTACTCAAACACAGTGAATTATCAGTAACCATTTGTCATGAGCACTGGGTAAAGACACACAAGTATGAGATTGGTTTTCTGAATCTGAAAGAAACTTACGTCCCGGAAGTTCCATCGAGTGGGAAAGACATGAGTCCCTTGATTCCTCCACAGGCGCTGTGCCCGATTACTACAATTTCACTGACCTGTAAAAATATTTTTCTACATCATTCAGATATTCAATACTCCATTGTTATTGAACCACGCTGCTGTTATTTTCATCTATGGGCTGTAACTTTGGAAAATTGCTTGAAAAAGAAGCGGAAAAGATACATCAGTTCCTCACCTTGAGGTGCAGAACAGCATACTCAATAGCAGACCCGACTCCAGCATATCTCGTCTGTTGCATTGAAAATGTAAGAAAATAATCAACCCGTTTATGAGCTGGAAGATAAAGGATCTTCAATTTCGTAAATATGTAATTAATATCTTTGCAAGACCTGGTCATATGCAGGGACCATGTTAGCAATGTTTCGGACAACAAAGGCTTCCCCTGGTTGAAAGTCCAACACATGTGACGGGCACACACGCGAGTCTGAGCATGCAAACACCATGTACTGCAGGTATATAATTGTTTAGTCAGTTTTTTTTTTGGTTTTGTTTTTACTTAATTTGATCAGAATTTCAAAAAAATAAATTATTCTGATTATGATTTAAGATAATTAATCAATGAGGTGTACTAAAATCATGTACCTTGGGACTCTGGCCTTTAGCAAGTTCACCGTATAGCTCTGGTTTTTTCCTGAAATAACAAATTCATTTAGACATTTAGACGTTTGATTATGCTGTCTTCATACATTTTTTTTTTTTTTTGGTGTTTGAATATGTATATCTGTTTAAATTCAGAATTTTCATAATGTAACTTACTCGTATTTCTCTTTTTTGAAAAGGGTGAATCCAGTTTTCAGCCTCTCCACTGAAGCTGAACTGGAGGCAGTGCCGTTAGTGCTTTGCAACTCTGCTTTGATTGCATCAATTTTTGCAGCGGCCACAGGTCCTAGTTCTCCCTTCTCACTGCATGCACCAAATTAATGCGCTTAGTCCTTTAACTTTCTCTCCAACAAAAACTATATTACTAAAGCATGGGAGGATATTATGTGTAGAAGTCATATGCACTTGAATAAGGGATAGGCATGTTGATGCATATCTTACTGTGGACTGTTAAAACAGAGGCAAATTTGTATATAATTTGTTTTAGGAATGTTTAGTCAAACCTTAGAAGCTTCTGGAGTGCAGCAATGGCTTCCTCGTATGAGTCCTTTCCCATGTCTTCTTTCTGCAATTTACTTAAAACTTAGAACATGAAACCGCACATGTTCACATATAGCTATTATATGCGTTGTTACACCAACTTAATTAAAGTTGTGTTAGTGGCATGACTCATGAACAAAAATTCGACCGACAAACTGCTACATGTTCGCTAAAATGTTACATTTCGTTTCAACGTAGCAGTACATATCCATTGGAGGTAAGTTATTTGAGTTTTATATGCTTAATTTCATATCAACCTCAGAACTGAAAGCCACATTTTATATGATTGATTAGCTTTTGGTCAGTCGTGTTGCACGCAGCATGTGGAGTGCAATGCGAGTAAAACGTAATTATGTAGCAAAGTTGTTGGATGACTAGAAATCAATGTGTTAAGAGTTAGACTGGGATTGGTACCAAAAGTGGGTGGATAATGGGAGCAGGAGCGGCGAAAACGGGCTCGTTGCGGATGAGACTGGGTGGGGTAGGGGCAGACGAGTTTAGCCTCGCGGTGATGACGGGGCGGTATGCAACTCTAGGTTGAGCGGAGGAAGTGATGAGTTGAGAGGCGAGGTTGATGGTCGACATTGTGCAATAGGCCTATGTTTTACTCCCTTTATATATCAGCAAAACTTAATAGTAAGTAACGTTCGTAAAACTCATGACATGCATGGTATGCAAAAGAATTGGATAATGAAAACTGGTGAACCACAGCTTCTCTAGATCAGGTTTGGACGTTACAGATTCGATTCTAGCTCGACGTGAAATGAAATCCATAAATTGGAAATTTTACCAAAACAATTTCTTGAAATATTAGTTTACTTGTTAATGACGTCAATATTCTTCTAGTAAATGTCCTCTCCTACACCCTCTATTATTTATATTTCATTTTTACATCCTTACGATAGCCATTTCGTATGTTTAATTACTTCTTTAAGATTCAGTTTTTACTTATTTTCTCTCCATTAGAGAGACTCGCACATAGGTAATACGTAATCTCTCATAAAGATAATATGCGGACTAACTATTTTTAGGAAAATTATTAAGGGAAAATTTAAAATCTTGTTAGAGCCAAAAGGGCAACGGTAGGGTGACACGTCTTAAGAATTATATGCGGTGCACCGGCGAGGGAACTATGGGTGAAGCGATTATTTTAAGGATAAGGTCTCATATCCACAACTCACGTCGTGGTCCAAATGTGTCTAACACATATATGTATCTATCTATATTTTAATTTATAAGATGCTAGTGCTTTTAATAGTGGAGAATCTGATCTTCCTTAAATTGTTTGGTTCATTTGTGTTCGCATAGAAATTGAGTGCAAGAGTTTACAATTTGTGTCTTATTTCTTGTGCCATCTCAGTACATTTAACATATGTAATCGATAACTTAATTTAACTCGAACGCGATCTGTAATTACGAACACTTTTGAAGTTATTTCAAACTCTTCTATAAATTATATATAAATAGAACTTCTCTATAAATCGAGACTCGTGAGTACCCTACAAACGAGACTTGTGACTGGAAATAAGTGAATTGAGATAAATATACGATTTGTTATTGGGCTGTCAAAAACTGATGAATAAATAGGCTGAGTCTCATATAGCTCCTCTGCAGATAAGAAAAAAAAAAGAAAAAAAGAAAAAGAGAGTTATAAATGCGAATAATAATAATACTAATACATGTAATCAAATTAAACTAATTTCACCTGCATTTGTCCAAAATAACGTTTCATGTACTCAAAATGGAAGAGTGCATGAAGACGTTCACTGGATACATTATGTGCTTGAAACGAGAAGTCCAATCATTGCAACACTTGTCTTATTGAGCTTCTCCTCGAAATTTAAGACTTTTTGTTCTACATCATTATTGTGGGCTTTCGGAGAGGAGAAACTATTAGGTACGGCCGCCGCACGATGAGGTGGCACAACCAAGTGGTTGTTGCTATCAATACATGAGTGGAACTGATGGTGGTTATTTCCTAAAATTTTAGGAAATATTTTTAATCACAACACTTGATTGCACCACATCATCAATACAGTTGCACCACATCATCAATACAGCGACTGTACATCATAATTTTTCCTCGAAAAAGGGATGGCCATCAAGAATCTCCTTGCATGGTCGCAGAGATACCTTTGCATTGCTGCCAAATTAATTAACCCTCTTAAACCAGAAATGTTGTTAGATGTGCATCATCATAAATCATGTTGGATGGTAATCTTTTAGTTCCTTTCCTGTTTTGTCATATAATGATCTACCTGCGTGGTTAATCTAATCATATGAAATACATAACATAAACAGAAAGTGGACGCATAAGCCTACGTGATGCTAACCGGGACAATTTCGTCGTTGCTTATGAAGACCTTTGATCTCGTGCTAGAACTTAGATGAGAAAACTTCATATGCAAGCGACCACCCAGGAATCGAATAACAAACTTTGACTTTGAGCGGAATCGATTAAGTTTGAACGTTTGAGAGGTTTTGTATTTTGATTATAAATCATTAAGACTGGGCAATGTGCAAAAACATGTTTCATCTTGTAGAATTAACGTGGATCGGAATTTCGAAGAGGGGAGATTAGCTAACTGAATATATATTTGAATACTCAATACTTAATAGTAGTCTTATTTATATAGACCTAGAGCTCTTTCATTATGCCAACATTAGTATGCAATAATGTCGACATTCTCTATCAACCATAATGAGATAAAGTGTCGACATTCTCTCAATGAAAGAAATGGTAACCAACACCCAAGCCACTCATTTTTCATGCGTCCTTACTTATTAGAAATCTTGTGGTAAAGACAACAAATTTCACTTTATGTTGATACTACCAATAATAAAGCGAATGATATTTGACTTATTTGATAACTAGGCGGGAAAGTTCGAAAGAAAAAACAATTTAATAGTTAACCAAAAAGTACAAAAACTAAATAAGTAGGTTCAATTTATAACAGAAAGAAAATCACATTTTTAAAAAGAAACACTCTACGGCTATTTCTAGGAGGAAATATTTTGTGGAGCTGTTAATGACAGCATATAGTTTTATAGCGATGCCCGAATTTACGTAGAATCGGGCATAAGACATGTGACATTCGTGGCCGGGCGGGTCTCTTTGTGCAGCATTACTCATTTCTGCCAAATTATATATTGCACCGCTGCCCATGGAGTTATTATTATTAGTATTATTATTATATACTTTTTTAACAAGAAGCACGCCGTATTTTTAAGTATGTAGCAGAGAAATGTGCAGTGGATTGCAGAGTCGGGGTTGGCGGGAGGGCCGAGAGTATATACAAGACTTATCACACGCAAGACGCTCCAGACCGCAGGGGGCACCAACCCAACTAGTACAAACATGCGCTTGGGATCCAACTAGCGCTAGAGAAGTTTTGACTATGATTAATTATAGAATAAGCTCATCGACACAATCCTTAAGAACATGACATTTACTAGAAAGTTTTTGTCTGGTCAAAAACCGTAAGTGTACTAGTGCAGACTCTTCCAAAATCAAATTGTCACTAACGGTGACAACACTGTCGACCTTCACTAAAAACTTGAATATAAAAACTCAATGCTGAATGGTAGATAGTAGATACACTTGCACCAAACTACAGAAATAGACAATGGGGCACAATTTAATTCATCAGAATTTTGAAATAGGCTAGAGAGTGTTCTTATTATTATATACGAAGTTACAACCATAAAATAAATTAAAGTAGGAATTGTGTTTGTTTATGTTGTTGGCCATAGTTCTCTAAAATTAAAATAACTTATATAAGTAGGGACCAGAGGCTAGTTCAGTTTTCCTAAGCAAGTTTTACACTTACAAATAAAGAGCAAATTCCTAACTACGAAGCAACTTCTCGTGAAATTACATTTCTCTTGATCTTATTATGAAACGGAAAATTATCTCTACTACTAAACAAGCTTCCTTAATCAAAGAAATTAATGCATAATTGTAGACATTATATGGACAGTTCAAGTAATTCTTCTACGCACACCATATGTTGGATGTACAACAGATGTATATAATAATTTCTCCTTAATTAAAATATATTGATGAACGTGACACATCTTCTTCTGTGAAGATAATCTATTCAAGTGGTCTATTGTTATTCTCTTAGATTGATTAGAACAAATCATTGTTTTGTATTAGATAAACTAATCCTCATTTAATATTTTGCAAAAAAAAAGTTCTTTTAAGATTGATTCCATTGATTAGTCTTCAGAACATTATGCTTAATTTGATAATTTAAATTTAAATTATCTAACAAAAAATCAAACTAGTGTATATATATACAACTCTTTTACACAAACAATAATTACGCAAGGAATCTTGTTCAGATTAAAATTGAATATGAAAATAACATATACCTCACCAGACATGAAATGTAAATTCTCAAACTAACTTATTCTTAGACTAGCTTGGCTTCCATGATAATTAACAAATTTTGAAGATTTTGGACCATATCAAGGGTCCTTAAACCATATCGAAGTTCAACAAATCAACAACTTGTGGAGGGGGGTTATCCCAAAAGAAATCTCGCTCCTCATCTCCATGCTCTATCTTTGACAGTCTGTCTGCGACGCGGTTGGCCGTTTGCGGTATCCACTTTATCTTGCAAGACCACGGTAGTCGCGTCATTTCAATGCACTCCATAACAGAACCTTGAATGCGGTCTGTCGTATTTTCATCTCATTCATTTTGTACACCGAGAGTGAGTCGTCTCTATCTCTACGCGCAAGATTCGTCGCTCCCATGCAAGTTGAAGGCCAATTTTGAACGCTTTCAATTCAACTTCATCTACCGTTTGAGTCGTCAATCGTGTATAGAATCCTCAGAGCCACTCTTCTGAATGCGTACGAAGAACACCCGCTGCTGCGCCTTTATTGTTCATGGAATTCAAGCTACCGTCAACGTTAATTTTCACCCAATCTACAGGAGGCCTAATCCACTTCTGGTTTTTCTTGCAAGTTTTTTTCATCCTTTGCGCCTCTTGCAGATCGCGGCTAAGGGCTTTTTTTTAAGCTTGATGGTTGTAGTGCCCTTTGTTGTGCTTCAGAAAATTTTTTCATTCCTCGTTTTCCACAGTAGCCAAATCGTAGCCATAAAGATATACGTCCAGCTTTGGTTTGTGATGCACGAACTACTTCTGGACGTGTGCGTCACGTTTTCCATCTTAGCAGATTGGAAGTGCAGCTGTAGGGTGTAGGATCTAACTGGTATTCCATGTAAGCATGCTGCATGTGCCATATTGTATATTGGAGGACAAATAGCAGATTATGTGTCAGATTTTTATAAACTTGAACAATATCATAAAGTGTATAATTTTGCAATTTATCCTATGCCTGGTTTGGATATTTGGAAGGGTGAGGACTACATTCCTCCACTCCCACCTAACTTTGGTAGACAACCTGGAAGGCCAAAGAAGGCAAGAACGAGAGGTGAAGAAGAACCCAGAAATGGCAAGGTAAAGAAGAAAGAAGGCAAGAGTAATAAGCTAATACAGACCAAATGTTGTAGGATCCAAGGGGCTAGTAAGTGTGGGAAGTGTGGTGATGAGGGGTATAATGCTAGGACATGTGGTAAAAAGAAGGAATCTAAAATCGAGGGGAGCAAAGAAGGTAACCATGACCAAGTTGGAGAGTCATCAAGACAAGGCAGAAGGAGGAACAAAAGAAATAACAATGTGGTGCCAGCTGATGGTGCTGCTAAAAGTGTTAGGAGGAGTATAAGGCAGAGGCATATGCAGGTAAATTTCAATGAACTTTTGAAACTTAAGAATTTTTGTCATGTGAGCAAATATGACAATGTTTTATCACTTGTACAATCTAGAATGTTGAAGATACACCAATAGAGGAAGATACAATCACCTCAAATGTTATTGTTGATTCACCTCATGTAACTGCTGAGACATCAATGAATGTGAGAAGGAGCAAAAGGCATAGAAACATAGAGGTTCCTAAAGTAATTGTGGAACATGCATAATAGAAAAATATGGTGGAGTCATCAATGACTGCTAGCAGTAGAAGAAAGCTAACTTTCTTAGAGGTAAATAATCAAATCAAATTGTCAACTTGCAACGTGGAACACTTAAGTTTAATATTGTTTGATATGCATTGTAGCCCATATAAGAGGAACCTCATTATGATCTAGCTAAGGAAGACCAGGATATACAACATATGGAGTCATCAATAGATGCCATGGATGAAAAAGTTGATAGTGAAACTTTAGCACAATTTGTGGAATCATCAAGAAGTGCCAGGAGGAGGAAAAGCAGAGGAACATGGAGGAACATAATCAATCTCTGAACAATAAGGTCAATCTGAAGAAGACTGATTTCTCAACATCAATCCCTAATGAAACCCAAGATATTGAAACTGGTGATGAAATAAGACATGATGTTGAGGTAACAGTTCCTGACAATGATGTTCAGAATGCAACCCTTAATGAAGTTGTGGAATCCTCAAGGACTGCAAGAAAATACATAGCAAAATATAGGTATTATCATCAAACTGATCTTGAAATTTTTGGAGATGTATTATCCAGTTTTAGTTTTATATTAGTATGGTATTGTCACAGGAGGTACAAAACAAGACCAATATGGTATTGTCACAAGAGGTACAAAACAAGACCAATATGGCTCCACTCCTGCCTATTGAAATACAAGAAGAGGAGCATGATGATGAAATTAAAGATGATGGGTGGATCAGTACTTTGCTCAATAAGAAGCCAACAAGCCCAGCTCCAAAAATAACTGAACAATTGAGTGAATGCTTTGAAATACTAGGCTCACAGAAAGACAGAATAAATCCATATGAAGGGATTAGCAAGAAATATGTGAAGATTTCAAATTTGGTTGTTGTCATTGGTAAGATGAATGATGAAGATGAGATTGGCAGAGACAGGAAGAAGGCAATTGAAGTTAAGAAGAAAGGTGGTAACAAAACAGGAAAAAAATCTACAAGAGGGAAAGACAAGGTGTAGGGACAGTTGAAGTATGATGCACTGTTGTTTAATGATGTTGTCTATTTTGTGAAGTGATGTTTTTTGAGTTCTGGTACATATTTTGGTGGATATTTAGTTGTAAATGTCCAGGAATACCAGTTATATTTTGAGGCTAAAATATTTCCAATGTAAAATGAGAATTATGTGCTCTCTAAACATTTATATTTTGGCTGCAAAATTGTTGTCCAGCTCTAATGAAATTTTTGATCAATTATAGTGAATTTTTTCATTGAACGCATAGGGCAAAAATAGATACAAGTGTATATTTACTGGGCAACTTTTATGTTTTTGAATACTTACTGGGCAACTTTTATATTTTTGAATACTTACTGGGCAATATTTTTATTTTTGAATACTTACTGGTCAATTTTCATATTTTTGAATATTTACTAGGCATATATTATACCTCACCAAAAATTAAAGGGCAGATTTTATAAAAACTTCAAAACTTATTGGGCAGATATTTTATATATGAACAACTTAAAGGGCAATCTATTAGAATGTAGAATAGCTTAAAGGGTGTTCTCTATAATCCATTATGGAAATACGAACAGGCGCGTCACTTGAATGGTCGCCTTCTCGCATTCAAATAGAGCATTCTGCAAAGTGCCCTAACACACATACTTTCACCCAACAACAGAAATTCAACCCTCACCAATCTTCTCTTCAAAAATGGTTGTAATAGCTAATAGGCAGTGGCTCCAGATGCTCTATCTCAACGCAAACTTCTCGCCATTTGCAAAGACATTTTTCATGGAATTGTTGATGGAATACGCAAGAAGGCACCAGATCAGAGACATCAACGCACTAAAGAGAGGTCTGCGATTGATCCAACCACAACTCGAAGCAAAGACATTCACTACGCACTATGTTCATCACATGGAGAGGAAGATCAGACAATGGAGGGTTAAATGGAGAATGTTCCACCGATTTGCTTGCCTTCTTGGTGTCTAAGTTCAACCTCCTAACTAAATGATCAATGTGGGGCTAGCATATGACCAGCACAAGCCTCATATAAGTTTTTATTGAGTTCAAAAGTTGATTGTTTAAATGTCTTTGTTGTTACTAAACACCTTGGTTAAATGTTTTACTTGTTAACTTCTTGATGATTTTTTTTTTTTGTTGGAGACTGAGTTTGACCGATATTTTTGAACATTCGTCTGTCCAAATGGCCGACTGCTGTTCCAGATTTTCAATGTCCATCATTGTGCATACTTCCCACAAGAGGATGGAGTTGGCTGGAATGAACCAGTCATAATCAATGATGAAGAAGAGGAGGTTGTTGTCCCAGAAATCATTGACTTGGTCTCAGACAATGAGGAAGATATGGTTAATGCAGAGGAGCATGAGAACGGTGGTGCAGATGTTGTGGAGGATGAAGTGGTGGTGGATGCAGGTGAAGGTGGTATGGAAGACATTGATTTATTTTCATAATTTTTGAGTAGTATTGATGCTTTGGGGAATGGTAACTGAACAATTTTTTTGTATTTATCTTGTTTAAGTGTTGTGTCTTTATTTGCAAACATTGCAGTTGTATTGGAATCTATGATATTCAATTTTAGTTTTTTTCACTTAGAAACCTAATGCATGTTAGTACCACAAGGGATGGGCAGAACCTTTTTGGCATTTAGGGTAGAAGCTTTATGAGGCTCTTCATTGTAGGACAATAGGTAATTTGTCAAACTTTAGCATACTAATATGACCTCAATTCAGCACTTTAGTATGAATTAGGACTCACTAGAATCTGAAATCAACTCCAATTAGTTCATTAGGCCAATGATAGGTATAAGGTAGAGTAGAATGATAGAAAAAGAGGACAAACAAGGCTTTCTGCCATTTACCATTCATCACATGAACAAAAGCAACAACAAACAAGATTATAGAATAGCACATCCTGGTCAACCATAAACCCAAACAACCTTAATCCTACATCCACAAAATCAAACCCACACAACCTCATACCTCAATTACACAAACAGAAGCTTTTAATCAACTTAGCACACATCCTACTAAGCCAATACCAACTACTTCAATACAACCTTACAACATCCATACACAATATCAAAATGATCATCAAACAAAATCTAATCCTAACTCCCAATTTTTTGTTCTCAATCTGCAAAACCTTAATTTTCTCTTCTTGCTCCTTCGTTGTTTTTTCAAACAACAACTGAATTGTATCAAGTTTTGTTTCTTTCTTCGCCTCAAACTCTTCTTCGAGTCTCTTAACTCTACCATGCACCCTCTCAATTCTTCTTCGCAATATTGGTATTATAGCCTTAGCAAATGCGCAAACGGGTGGATCTTCCCAAATGCAGAGTCGATAACCAAGGAGCCATCGCGCACACCCGTGGAACCTTTGACCAGGGTTGCCATTGGTCATTGACACGTGCACAACGGCGAGTCTTCCACAATGGCATATCAAATGGGAGCTCATAGTCGATTCTGACATTTTTGGAATTGAAATTTGGGTTTTGGGTTTGAAATCAATTTGGGGAAAAGGATTTTTTTTAAGAATTTTGACTAAGTGTTGTGTTTTAAAAGTCCCAAAAACGTTGTTGAAGAGACGAAATTCTGAGGTGGCGTGGCGTTTTTAAAGGGGTGCGTGCCTTTTCTTCTAACTAGGCAGCCACGTAATAATTTTTACACATGTGGCAGACACGGCGCATAAAAATAATGAAAGTGCATATTTACGTTGCATTTTCAATAACTCGGAACTTACTGGACATTGTTTTCAAAAGGGTAACTTACGGGGCATAAATATTAATTTGTCCTATTATCTACTACTAAATAGGCAAATTATATGGAATGTTCAATTTCTCGTAATACTACGCACCTTAATTAAAATACACTTTAAAATGTGACATCTACATCTCTTTTTTAATGGGAAAAAATTGTGACACCTACATCTTTATTTGTGAACAGAATTTATATATTCAAGTGGTCTGTTATTCTTTCAAGTTAATTAGAACCATTCACTGTGTTGTATTACATGAACTATTCCTCATACGTGTTTGTCAATATTTTGCTGGAAAATACTTTGAAGATTGATTCCGTTAATTACTTTCTGTTAAACCGTAGAACACTATGCTTAATTTGAAATTTAGGTTTCAATTATCTAAGAAAATCAATACGAGTCTTATAGATAAAAAGAAAGTAATTAATCAAGGTTTTTTTTTCAGATCAAAATCGATTATGAAAATAAAATATATTGAATTGACATCTCATCTAAAAGCTTAAGTTGTTAGAGAGGGTATACATTTAATATTTATATATTATCTCCAACACGTCCCCTCACGTGCAGACTGTAAATCTTTTTTGTTACGCCTGTCACGTGTCACTTTTTTGATAATCGGGTGGCGGTAGGATTCGAACTCATGACCTCCTCCTTGGCCTGAGCTCTGATACCATGATAGAAATTGAAGCTCATCATTCTCCACTTAAAATGCCTTTTAAGTGGAGAAATATGGGCTTCAAATCTCTATCATGGTATCAGAGCCAACCCAAGACGTATTGTTAGGCTCCGCGACCTACCCACGTGATGGCACCAGGCCACACGTGAGGGGGCGTGTTGAGAATATATTATCACACATTGCTTGGGTATGGTCTTGGATTAATGTTAATAAAGAGAAGTTCCCCCTCCACTTAATAAGGTATTTTAAGTGGAAAATTATGGGCTTCAATTTCTATCATGGTATCAGAGCCAACCCAAGACGTATGTTGCGCTCCGCGACCTACCCACGTGATGGCACCGAAGATAATTATCGGGTCACACGTGAGGGGCGTGTTGAGAAATATTGTCCCACATCGCTTGGGTTTGGTCTTGGATTAATGTTAATAAAGAGAAGTTCTCCTTCCACTTAACAAGGCCTTTTAAGTGGAGTGATATGTGCATCTAATTTCTATAATGGTGTCCGAGCCAATCCAAGACGTATGTTAGGCTCCGCGACCTACCCACGTGATGGCAACGAAGATAATTACCAGGCCACACGTGAGGGGGTGTGTTGAGAATATATTATCCCACATCGCTTGGAGATGGTCATGGATTAATGTTAATAAAGAGAAGTTCTCCCTCCATTTAACAAGGCATTTTAAGTGGAGAATGATGGGCTTCAATTTCTATCAAAATTCAAAATATACATCTCGAAAGATGAAATGTAAATTCCCAAGCTAACTTATTCTTAAACTAGCTCCCTTAGTTAACAAGTTTTGAAGATCCCAGACCACGCAAGTACAATACAAAACGGTATCTTTGTCAATAAAAGGGTGTTAATTCAGGAATCGAATGACAGTTGATTTGATTTCAAAAGAATGAGAAAAGAAAAAAAATAGTTGTATTAATGTGGAAAAAGAAGTTAATTTGTTATGTCAAGATGAATACATGATAATAATTGCTGGAATTTATTGTTGGAAAGTTGCTTTAAATAAATTAACGAGAAAATTTGAGTTACCTATCCAAACTTTGGCCCGATTGAGAGTTACCTATCCAAACTTATACTTGTGACACTTTACTATCCAAACTTTCAATCTTTTGACACTCGACGGTCTGAACTTTCATTTTGACCTATCTCGGCAAAAAAACATCACTTTGCAGCCTTGTGACATCACGCTGGCGCCGTTAGAGGGGACAATTTCGTTATTTTACATATTACTAATATTAGGGAGTGTAGTGTAATATGTGTAATTAATTCATACACCCTAGATTTTATTTGTTTTACACAATGCACTCCAAATGTTATAACATTTTAACAAACATACCATCTTCCCCAAATATTTTCCCTAAACTTCAAATAATTGTAAATATAAGGATATAATATATTAATTAAATTTTAAAAACATAATATATTACTTAAGTTTAAGGGAAAATATTTTAATAATTTATATTTACATTTTTATTTTTGTTACTTCAAAAATATACAAAAACTAAAAAACAAATAAACTCTAACTCATCTAAATATAAAGTAAATTCTTTTTGTTTTTAAATTTAATAGTAAACGTGTCTTCAAATGAATTATATATTTAGAAATTTAACTTTTTAACAAAAATGCCATCTTCCCCAAATATTTTCCCTAAACTTCAAATAATTATAAATATAAGGATATAATATATTAATTAAATTGTAAAAACATATATATTAAGGGAAAATATTTTAATAATTTATATTTTTTTTTTCTTTTGTTACTTCAAAAATATACAAAAAATTAAAAACTAATAAACTCTAACTCATCTAAATATATAGTAATTTCATTTTGTTTTTAAATTAAATAGTAAATGTGTCTTCAAATGGATTATATATTTAGGAATTAAAACTTTTCAACAAACTTAATTAGTAATTTTTTAAGCTTGATTTTTTTAAGTATTTTTTAAAACTGAAAATAAACAAAAAAAACTTCATCTTCTCCAACCCCCCCCCCCCAACAGCCCCCACGCCTCACCCCCTCCACCCCCACCAAATCCACCTCCAATCGACCTAACTCCATCACCCTCGCACTTTCATGAACTCAATTTTTGTTTTTAGAGTTTTAAAAATCGTTACCTTGCAACAAATCGTTTGAAAATCGCCACCAAAAAGCCCATAAAATCGAGATTTGAGGTCATGGAAGTGCGAGGGTGATGAATTTAAGTCGATTTGAGGTAGATTTGGGGTTTGGGGGTGGTGGATTTGGCGGAGGGGGGGGGGGGTGAAAGAAGATGAAGTTTTGTTTTCCTCAGTTTTAAAAAAATCAAGCTTAAGAAACTACCAATTAAGTGTGTTGAAATTTTTTAATTTCAAAATATATAATTCATTTGAAGACACATTTACTATTAAATTTGTAAACAAAAAGAATTTACTTTATATTTAGATGAGTTAGAGTTTATTAGTTTTAAATTTTTTTAATATTTTTGAAGTAACAAAAGAAAATGTAAATTTAAATTATTAAAATATTATCCCTTAAACTTAAATAATATATATACTTTTACAATTTAATTAATATATTATATCCTTATATTAATAATTATTTGAAGTTTAAGGGAAAATATTTGGAGAAGATGGTATTTTTGTTAAAAAGTTAAAACATTTGGAGTGTATTGTGTAAAAAAAATAAAATCTAGGATGTATGAATTAATTATACATATTGCACTACACTGCCTAATATGTAAAATAACGAAATTGTCCCCTCTATTGACGTAAGTGTGATGTCACAAGACTGAAAAGTGACATTTTTTGGCCGAGATACGTCGGAATGAAAGTTCAGACCGTCAAGTGTCAAAAAATTAAAAATTTGGATAGTAAAGTGTCACAAGTGTAAGTTTGAATAGGTAACTGTCAAACGGGTCAAAGTTTGGATAAGTAATTGAAATTCTCCCTAAATTCACGTTGAAATGTCACTTATTTTGTAGAGGGGTTGTGGACGAAAACTTTAATTTGAGTTGTGTGTTTTGCAATGGGGAAGTCGAAGAAGTCAAACAAATTTTCTTTAAATGTTGTGTAACCTATAATATTTGGATAAGTATTTTCTAGTGGTTCGGTATTAGCTCGGTGCTAAATAATGGGGTTGAGAATAATTTTTGGCAATTCTAGAACGCTTATCTGTGAAAAGGAAGGCCATGAAGAATGAAAGGCATATGGTTTTTCACGTACAATATGGTCGATTTGGAATTTGAGGAATAAAACCGTGTTTGGAAGGGAGACGAGTAGTACCGATAAAGTTGTGGAAACCATGAGGGTTAAAGCTTCGTGTGGAATAAAGGAGCTTAGAAAGAATCTTCGTTACTCTTTTCGGATTAGTTTTTAAGGGCGATTTTTTTTTTTTTGCCCAATAACTAATTTCAACTTCAAGTTTTGCCCTTTTTTGAAACAGGCTTTAATTTTGCCCACTATCTTCTTCTTCTTTTTTTTTAATAAAATATGCCCATCGGGCTACCAACTTGGGCTTGGTTGAAGCCCAGTCGATGTGGCTCTCCACGTGGCGTACGGATGACGGCCACGTGGCGCCACGACATTTTTTAATAACTTGACCCGGGGTGAATTTACTTAATTACCCTCGATAAAGAAATTGATATTTAGTTAACAAATAAAAATTAAAAATAAATTGATATTCAAAATATTTAATTTTATGACATATTGATTTAAATCATAAAACAAGTTGTATAAATTTAGGTTTATTAAAAATTTTATCATAAAATGTTTAATAAATTTATATTTACTACTAAATATTAAAAATAACTGATATTAAAAATTATATTTAATTTTACTATATATTGATCTAAATCATACCAAAAATGGTATAAATTCAAGTTTATTAAAAAAACATTATCTTAAAATATTTAATAAATTTATATTTACTAGTAAAATTAAAAAAATACATTAACTAGTAAATATTAAAAATAAATATATTGCAATTAGACATAATTTTTCTTAATAAACTTAATTTCTCAATAAAATAATAAATTTAAAATAAGATAAAATAAAAAAAAAAACAAAAAAAAACATTAATTACACATCGTCTTCTCTCCCCACCCCACCCCTTCCCCGCCGCCGCACCACACCCACCGCCGACACCACCCAACAAACCAAACACCATCAACACCACCACCCTCTCCAAACACAAACCAAACAACACCTTCATTTCCACCCTCACCTCCAAACACCACCACCATTCTCACCAACAACAAAGCGCATTGAAGAAAAAAAGATCCCCAAATTCCATCAATGGCGTCCGCTGCAAAATCCCTAATCCAAACTCTCTGTCGCTACATCAAGAAGCCATGGGAGATCACCGACCCCTCCGTCGGACCAGAATATCTCAACGCCTCTACTGCCCCCCCCCCCCCCCCCACACACACACACACCATTCAGGCGAAAGCAACCGCCTCCTTAATCATCGCACGAAATCTAAAAAATGGAAAAAAAATATCAGCTTCAATCAATGTGCGGCGAATAGTGTTGAATTAACTTCGAAAATTAGGGTTTGCAGATTCGGAATTCGAGAATTGAATTGTGATTGAGTAGAGATGAATGCAATGTGGATTAAAATAGTGATTATTGGTTGGGGGTGGTGGAGAGGGCGACACCGAGTAGCGCGGAGGAGGGTGGTGATGGCGGCAGTGTAGAGAAGGAGGGAGAAGAGGGGAGGTTTTGATGTTGACGGGGGTAAATTAGTAAATTCACCTTGGGCCCCGTTATAAAATTAAAAAAATGACGTGGATGGCCACGTCGATTGGGCTTCGACCAAGCCCAGGCCAGAGCCCGATGGACATATTTTTAAAAAAAAAAAAAAGTTGCGGACAAAATACAAGCACGATTCAAAAAAAGGCATAACTTGAAGTTCAAATAATTTAATGGGCAAACAAAAAAAAAATCGCCCAGTTTAATTCAAAAGTTTGATTGGGTTGTTGGTGAGCTAAAAAACAATATTGATCTGTATATATTCCTATATATTATGTTGAATTTGGCGTAGTAGCATTTAACTTTAGACAAAACACACAGCAAAGTTATTAGTAGTTCAATCAACAAATAGAGTAATATATTTTTAGTATATTTTTTTTCAATAAGCTGTTGTAGAAGAAAGGATAACGTGATTCCTCGAAACTATCGGTAGTTGCTTTGCATTAAAACTTAAACGCCGACTTTTTAGAGAAACATGAAAGAAACAACTATATAATAAACGGTTAATCGTTGTCGCTTTACCATAATTGCACATGATCCCTCAGGCCTCACTCTTCCAATCGTTCCGAATTCATGTTATAAGCTAATTAAAACTTCGAAGCCCCAAAAAAACTAAAAGAAAACAAAAGGCATGACCGGAACTACTCTAAAATTAGAAGCATACGACTACCAAATGTTCTTTTATAAAAGAATAAGGAAATGACAGTAATCGCAAAAGAATCACAATAGCTAAATATTTAGTAATATCATTCATGTAATTAAGCAAGAAAGCAACATCAAGGGTGATTTGCGATAGTAAAATTTAAAGCCAAGGAGCCCAAAAGCAAGTCTATAGTTGTCGAATGTCTAAACATTTCACAGTTGTTTATCAGGTACTCAAAGTCGCATTAACATAGCGTCGTCATATGCGGCGACGGAGGGAGGGGATGCGATGGGGGCAGTTGCACCCCGAACTTCTTCTGATTGCCAAAAACATGTATATGAAAGTATTATGAATTAAGGAAAATTGTCAAATATTAACTTTGGTAGTTTGGTAGTCTACTACGCACTATATATATAACATGTAGATTTTACTACTCTCTCTCAAACTTGCCAATATAATTCACATTTATTGACTTGTGGACAATGGTGGCAACGTAACTGACAACTAAAGACCTCTTCTTTGTACTAAGTATTTAGGTACACAGCAATATGCATCTACAGAAAAAATTCAATCTTGTAGCGAACGTGTAAGAAGAATTAACTTTCATTAAACATTTAAACTACATACATTCATTCATCCTCAGAAAATCAGTATTAAATATTATTAACTTACCGTCCATTTGTATTTTGTACAGTTACTAGAAGAAAAAAAAAAACTCTCAAGCACAAGGTACAACCCATCGTTGCCACACTCTAATAATACGGCATCGTTTTACCCACGCCAGCAAAAAACCCAAACAAATCCTGCCTGTACGGTAAATACGATTTCTTCTTATAACTCTCCTTCGCCGCCCTATTCCGCAAATACAACGCCTCGTGCGCCGACGGCGACGGAGACGGCGGCGCCACCTTCTTCTCCGATCCAATCGATTTCTTCTTATTCGACATTTTCTCTTTCTTCGGCGTCAAAAAGACGAAATCGCCCTTCCCCTCGCTATTACTCCGCCGCATAAATCCACGAATCGTAGTACAAGTCCTCGATCCGGTCGATTTGCTCTTCTTACACGACGGCGTCGTCTCCGAGATTTTCTTCGGTCGCCAAACGCAGTACCGAACCGCCGGAATATTCTCCGATTCGTCGTCCGACGAGGAACACGACGGCGGAGAACTATCATCGCACTCGTGATCGTGAATCAGGAGCTTGCTCATCGCGATCGTGACGCTCGAATCGAACCGCTTGTTTTCTCGATTAGTGATCAGATTGGGATTCTTGTCGAATACCGGCTCCTCCGGTTCGACGTCGTATTGCGATTGAGATAACAGAATCTGTTCGTGTTCACTGTTCACAAAACAGAATTCAAATTCCACGTCATCATCGTCATAGTTGTTGTTGTTGATCTGAGCGGCGATTTTTTGTAATTTATCGGAGGAGTAGTAATTGAAGCTGGGGCTGCTGTACGATTCTTCTTCAGTCATTGTTACGCTTTAGTGTGTGTTTGTGTGTGTTTTCTTTTTTAGTGGAATGGAAGTTTGTTATGGTGAATTGTGTGTGGGGATTTCTAATTTATAGTGTGTAGACTAGGAAGGAATTTATGAGTAACGTGAAAAAAAAAGGAATTAACTTAATATGGAGTTATTGTTACCAAAAATGAAATACAAATATACAATACGTGTGTACTGATGTCAGCTTGTCAATTTTGCTCATATATAATAATATTATTGGATTATTGGATATGTGATGTGATTGTTAAGTCTAAACTAATCTATGGTAAGTTTCTGAGTGAATTATGGAATTGGAATCTTTATGAAAATATTAATTTTCCTTACTCGTCGTAATTGTAAAACTTCATGGAAATTGAACTAACGCGGTAAAGCTCCCACGTGGGCATCTAGAAGTATAGTAGTATTGAGAAGGCTATTTGTATAAGTCATAACGGTTGGCATTTACCATATTGAAGGAAAGGTGGAATGTCTTTAATAATATATGAGCAGCTGGCCGTATTGCATTAATGTTTTTGCCAGTTTCTAATTTTACTCCTGCTTATTAAAGGATATAATAAGATAAAGAATCGTTAAGCTCACGGCATTTTGTGTCTTACGTGCTCTATCGTGTTTATTTTTATTTTTTTTTTTGGTAACAGGGGAAATTTAGATAAAACAGAACAGGAGTTCTACAAATCAGAACTTAAATTCTACATACTATTCGCACTCTTTGCGAACTAAATCAGCTACATGCGTCGAGGGTGTGTCCCAGACCATGTCGTGCGCGTTCCTCTCCAGAACAATCTTTGTTAGGGCGTTGGCCACTCTATTAGCTTCACGTGGAATCCATCTAAGTGTCGCGTTCCAAGGACGCCAAAGTAATTCTCTACATTCCTTTACGATCCCTGAGACCAATCCATTATTATCATTTATCCCGGACACCATCTTACAACAAATTTTCGAGTCCATCTCTACCTTCAGGTTCTCCACGCGCTTATCCCACGCATATTTGAGTCCCCATCGAAGAGCCTTTAGTTCCGCTTCTTCTGTCGTTGGCGCGTCTAGCATCTTCTTGTAGCCCCAACACCATGTGCCCTCATCATTCCGAAGAACGCCACAGGCCGCCCCATTATTTAGGTTCGGTACACAGCTCCCATCTACGTTTAGTTTCACCCAACCCGTCTTCGGCTTTCTCCACTCCTTGTACGTCAACTTCGCCTTGCTAATGGATTGTGCTTCCATCAAATTTCCGCTCAACAATTTTATTTGTTGAATCATACTACTCACGGCTTCATTCTTATGTTGAAAGACCCGCATATTTCGGGCTTTCCAAATGATCCAAAGTGTCGCCGCAATTATGCAGTCCCATCCTACATTCGGCCATGTCTCACAAACGAATTTGGATTTCCTCAAATTAAATTTAATCCACTCCTCGTCCGTCGTTTGATCGAAGGCTACTAAATCTTTCTCCGATAGCAATCCTTCCCATACCTCGCGGGCTGCATCACATGAACGCAGCAGGTGTGTCACTGTCTCATCCTCGTGGTCACAATTCGGACAATGCGCCGTTGAAATAATTTTTCTAACCCTTCTAAGGTGATTTGTAGCTAGTCTCCCCCTTACAGCCAACCAAAGGAAATGTTGAATTTTATTGCTAAGCTTAGTCTTCCATATCCAACCAAATTTCTTTGCCCCTCGCGTCTCCTCCCCGTAAATGCGTTTGAACGCGTGATAGGCCGATTGGCATGTGAAGTCGCCACTGCCCATTTCATTCCATAGAACCACGTCTTCCACCTCCGTGAGTAGCACGCTTTTCTGCCTCATTTTTATTTGTACCGCAACAGGGATAATTGATAGCAAATCAGCAAAATTATGGTGCAGGGTCAGGAATGGCAGGACAACCATTTATATATACAATGCAAATTAGACATGCCAAAACGCTAGACCAGGGGACAAGCCGCACAAAATGGTGGTTGCATGGGGCAGTTCACGCAGACCTAATTGGATCGCATATGCGCTAGTATGTCTGCGAACATATTAGTCTCTAGGCCGTAAGGCCTCGCATCTTGGTCAGTCTACTAAACACAACTTTCGAGTCCATTTCACTGACAAGTACAGTAATCGAAAGGTATAAAGCAAGCAGCACTCCTTGGCAGATCGCCCGGAGTTCAGCTACGTTGTTGGTACTGCATCACATCGCTTTGAAAAATGCACCAACTATCAGTCCCTCAAAATCATGTAACACCGCACATATACCTGTGAGGTAGGGGTTGCACAGGGTCGAACCATCGATATTGAGTTTGATAACCCCCCATGGAGGGGGGGTCCCATCGGATAGGGACCCTGTAGATTTTGGGAGGTTTGGGGGGCGGGGCAGATGGGAGTTCTATCTCCGTGAGATGAGGGAGATAATGTAAGGGGCAGAAATTGGCCTCCTCCGGAAAAGAGCTCATTACGCGCGCGCCACAGAGCCCAGCACCCAATGAGAGTGGTGGCCGGTTGAGAATTGCGTCAAAGATGAGAGATGATGTTCTTCCCCGGTGTGGGGAGTTTAAAAGGGGAAACGCCTGGCAGAGTCTCAAAAAGAGGGGGCAATCCGCAAACAAATTGGTCGTCGTTTCAATAGCCGAGTGATAGAGGGGACACATATTAGAGATTGGGACATGCTGGCGACAAAAGGAAGTCGTTGGTGGCCAAAGCCGCATGTCCTCACAGCCAACCAAAAAACTTAATACAAGGGAGAATTCGGGACTGCCACAAGGTAGACCAGACATGCTAGGTAGTTGCGACCCTGAGGTCGATTGGGCGAGCCAGGCGTAGGCAGATTTGTATTACCAGTTAGATTGTGATGTCTGTTTTAAATTAACGAGTTCTAATTTGTATTAGGAAATTATGAATATGCTAACAAAAATCAAATTAGGGAATCATTAAGATTCTTAATCTTATTTTTAAGAGACTTGTTAACATTAGATCTTTTTCCTTCACCATGCCACCAAAGCATTACGAAGACCTACTCCAATATCGGTGGCCTTAGATGTTGCACCAGATGCTTGCAAAACGGTACCCCACTATTTCCCGGAATCATGATAGGCGATTTACAGGGTACAGCTCCCACGCGAGGTATCAGAAGTTTTAGATAACTTCACGGGTACCCCATAGGGATACGATACCCTAGCAGTCGCATTATCAAGATACAGTACGTATGTATTACAACACGAGGCATCAGTATCCCCTAATTCACGATAAGACCTCCCATCCCCGAAAGACAAAAATACCAGTTTCTCCTCTCAAGAAGGTATCAGAACTCGATGGCATCAGGCCATAACGTGTGTCAGCACCCAGAGGACAGTTGTCGAAGATGGAGCAGGACTACTCAGCTCCTGAAAAAAATGCATGTAACACTTATCAAGAAACATACATGCATAGAAGCCACTTGCATACAATCTCACTCCTGTAAAATAAAGGGAGTTAAATGAATAAAGGGAGAGGACTTTTGAATCATTTGAAAGATATATCTTATTCCTCGAATTCGAGCAAGGCATGCCAACACACTCACAAATCGAGAAAAAATGAAATAAATAAATAAGTGTCAACAATACTTATTTTGTATAAGCCCGAATCAAAACCAATAAAACAAGTTAACATATAACTAATTGTTAATTAAAGTGTTATTACATAGAAACGAAATCATTGTGAGATTTAAGGAACAATATTCTTTCTATTTCTTAATTAAAAGGGGGGTAAGTTAAGATCATATTAGAATATACAATACTTGAGTAGCACTTAACAACTAAAGTTAAAATCGCTCATTCAATTCGGGTTGACCATCAAAAGATTGAACACCACGAAAGCCGCCTTTCTGCATCTTAAAGTCAGAAGCCCTGACTCAATTTCTAGAAGGCTAGCATATTAAACTATATAATAGCCATGTGAACATCATATGTGTCCAATTAAATCATTCATTTTCTGGATATATTCTGAATTTAAAATTCAGCTTTTTCTAGAAGGCCGATAACTAGTTCTTAGTTATAAGAACAGCTATTAATAAACAGGGAAGATTTGAGTGGATACAGTCTCGTTCGATCTATTAATATTTAATTTGCATTACATCTAATTTTAGATGCGTGCCGTCAGTCCACCAGGTTCTAGTTTGCGTAGCAAATGCGATGTTTACAAAGTACATTACAAATTTAGAACCTAGTCACCTACCGATTTATAGTTAATTTCCAAAATGCTTAACTAACACCTAATTAGGGTCCACATCTGTCCCCAGCTATCGCATTCTTGGTGTTAAGATCTTTAATCACAAACCTTTAATATAATTAAGGGAGCTGATATATCCAGAGCAAAATCCCTAAATATAGAGCAATTTTAATATTATTTACTATTTTGTCCTTTCTAGTTTTACTAACTAATTCATCTTCTTTTTAATCCCTTAATTATCTTCTTCTGTAAAAACAAATCGTCCCGTATTTAAGGATGATTGACATTTCGTCACATAGAAATGTAGAAACAACTTACGAAAATTGTAAAGAAACATTCTTATATTCTTGTAGAATTTACTTCCACTTAATCTAGCAGAATTCTTTTTCACTATACTGTGGAAACGAATTAATTATTTCTGATATTGGTTTGATATTAATAAAATAGAGCTAAACTATATCATTCATTTTCCTTTACAAAAAAGAATATGTTGTAATTTCTCTTTGTTTTTGTTATTACTAGCAAATGTAGCACGCGGTTCCCGCGAGCATAATTCTTTTTTCAATGTCATTCTATGTGGGTTAAATAAGAAGATTTATCTAGATAACATGTCTCATTAATTCTGAGTAGAACAATGAAAGAAAAGCAGATTATGGAAAAAGTAAGTCATTAATTATAATTAGTAATATAATTAATTAGTCTAACTTAATTTGTAAGGCTATTTTGGGGATTTAATAAGAAATTTTCACAATATAGCTAAAACACAAAGGTTAAAATTGGAAATCAAAAGATTGGTGTCACAATGAGTTTCTTTATATAATAGTATATAGATTGCCACATACTGGTCTAAAAATACAATCAACTTTATTTATTTTTGGTAGTAGTATTATCAATTTAATGTGCACAATAATCTTACTTTCATTCGTTATTCTTTTATTTTTTCTTGCAAGTGGAATATGGCCATATAAATATTGTAGTTTTGAATTATATTATCTTATTAAAAAAAACGTGTGAAATAAAATAATTAAATAAACCGTATCTACATCTAGCTAGAGCCTAGAGGTATAGACCTTGTGATATGCTCAAATCATAAAAAAGATAGTGTTTCCATATATAAATAAGAGAGAACAATTTCTTTCTTAGTTTCCAAAGATTCGGTAACTATATTGATAGAAATTGAAAGGAAGATAAAGTTGGATAAATAATGAATAAAGGGTATATTAGAGAACTATAAATTTTTGTTCTGTATTTAGGGATTTTGCTCTGTCTATATCATTTGCCTATAATTAATTATACATGGGCTTCGCCAATTTGTTTATTCGTTGACGTTGTAATTGAATCTTTGCCCCCTTTTAATATTTAAGCGTACGTTAGAGCGAAGATTTGTTTCAAACCTCAGCACAAATTGAACTAATCACTAATCACGTCATATACCTTATTTAACAACTTATTGTAATAATACTCATAAAAAACAAGAAAAAGAAAAGGTCACTTAATTCTACGAGTCACATATGTAACACACATGTATACTAGGTTGTACGGATACGAATACGAGTATTGGTATCCATTGGATACAGATACATGATACTATTTTTTTAACATATATCTAACATGATACGAATACGAGTATTGGTATCCATTGGATACAGATACATGATACTAACTCAACATATTACATTACCTATTTAAGTATCTCAATCACAGCCGAAACAATGCCCTTCAATGTCCCCTGCATGGGGAAAAATTGTTTTAAGTGTTTAATTTTCCTTAATTCTATAGTTGAAACAAACGGTTGCGTAAGAATACCATTGAGTGGTCTCTGAGACCAAGAGACAAGACTAATGCTTTTGATGATCCACTGTTGCTGCAAATATCATAGAAAATTTTAAGAGGATGAAAGAGTGTAATGAATCAAATGGTTATATGAATTGCACAATACCTTATATGTTCAATTAATTGCCGAGCACAAGCGGCTAGCATTGGCTGCACACAGTAGTAGGTAAATTAGTATCTTTTTCTTTGCAATGGCAATGAAAAGTAGAACCTTAGTATACAACCGCTGATCCATAGGGATGAAAACCAAGTAAACAAATTACCTCATCACGCTTGCCAAATACTACATTAACATTATATGTTGCATCAGCCAAGGCACCTTCTTCTTTCCTGAAGGTTCATAAGATGAACCAGTAATGTTTCATCATGCTTGGCGAAAAAGACCAACCCAAAGAACAACTTCTATGAACTACATAAGCTATGTCCCAACTCAAATCAGATTTTAAGATGTTATATTCTCAAATCAATTTTAAATGGCAAACCCCCACCCCTTGCAAGGCATTCACAGCATAGTGTTAGCTGGCTTGTTTTCCTAAGGACTCAGGACAAAGTATTAGACAGACCATTTACAGATTTAAACATTCCGGCGAGCCATACACATGATTTCATCTTAGCACAAATATTAACAATTAGATCATCTCTATGCAACCAATCATGCAAGGTACCAAATGCTTGATACAATTACAGAATTCATCAGTTTAATCACTTCAATCATATTAACCCGGTCAGACGGAAAAGGACATACATAATAAGATTTAATGATAGAAAAAGGCGATGCAAGCTCATACAACAAAAAAACACAAGGTGCAGCAACAAATCTCAATCGACAGAAAATATTATACATTTTCAGTCAAAAACAAAAGGAAAAATACACCATAATATTCCAATTCGGCCTATAACTTCAATATTAAGACAAATCTCAAGAAATCAGCACTCGGTCATCATGAACTTTATCCGAGAGACCTCAACCAGAGCAATCAACTCCTAATGCTTGACACGACATTATATCCGAAACTCCGAACACAAAACAATACTTCGAAATAGTGTCAATAATCCAAAAGATTAGATGCTTCAGCTAATTAACAAATACACGCACCTCGCGTGCAATATAGTCCCCATGCTTCCAATCTGGGTAACCATAACCTACAACATATATGTTATTACATAACCACTTTCTCATTTTATTTTACCTTACAGTTAAAATATATGAAAAAAAAAAAACTAAAACAGCAACTCACAAAGTAATGATCTTCATAGCTGTTTATAATAACATCTGTTTTATTCCCCTGGCATAAAATAAACACACAGAGCAAGTAATAAATACACACACACACAGTAGATTATAAATTGCAAGGGTAAGAGTGTCAATTGCACTGTGAATCAGAAGAAAGAGAACTTGCCTGTATATCGAAACAGCGAGCTGTGTGGCGAACTGGAAATGAGGAATTTGATACTTCCATGATTTAGGGTTTTGTTCGAAAATTAAAAGAGGGATTTTGGAACTGCAAAATGGAGTAATAGTAGAAAGTATTAATATTCTCTTTTAATCAAAATCGCATTTAATTTCTTAAATAAAGGACGACTATGTCTAAAAGCGGGTTGTCAATATTACTAAGATATTGTAACCTTCCTAAATGATCATAAAGCCCAAGACTTGGACAGAAGATTAGGGGCAACATTGAAATACAACTTGTGAATGTGGTCACAAGAGACTAGGGGTGTACGCGGGTGGGTTATAGCGGGTGGCAACGAAAAAAGACACCATACCCAATCTTGGCGGTTTACCAATTTTTTTACCCGTGCGGGTGGTAACAATTTACAAACCATGCGGGTGCGGATTGAGCGGGTTGGGCGGATGGCGGGCGGGTGGGCAACAGCAGCAACAACAATCAACATTTAACAGCAACAACAATAACATTTAATAGGCAAATTGCAGCAACAGCAGCAACAACAATTAACATTTAACAGCAATAATTAAATCCAAATTGACATTTAACAGCAACAATTAAATCCAAATAGAATCCAACAGCACCAACAATTTAAATGAATAATATTAAGAATAGGCAAATTGCAGCAACAACAGCAACAACAATTAACATTTAACTAATTTAACTAACAGTACTTACAATTAACATTTAACTAACTGCGGCAAATTGAATCCAACAGCAGCAAGAACAAGTGAATCCAAATTGACAGACCACGAATAGTACTTACAATTTCGTGGTGGTGGTGGAGCAGTGGAGTCGTCGTGGTGGCGCGCGGTTGTCGTGGTGGTGGTGGAGTAGTGGAGTCGTGGTGGAGCGTGGAGTCGTGGTGGTGGTGGAGCGTGGAGTCGTGGTGAGCGTGGAGCAGTGGAGTCGTAGTGAGCGTGGTTGCGCGCGGCGGAGAGTGGTGGTGGTGGCTGAGCTGAGAGTGAGCGGCTGTCGTGGTGGTGATGGAGCAGTGGCGTCGTAGAGTCGTGGTGGAACGTGGTTGCACGGCTGTTCACTTCCGAATTGAGCACGGCGGAGAGGTGGTGGTGGACTGGTGGTGGCGGCGGCTAGAGGATGGTGAGAGAGAGAAAGACTGTTGGTGAAAGAAAGAGGCTGGAGGGGAAATGAAAACCTAAAAATGAGGTGAGGGAACAGGTGAGGGAGGGGAAATAAAAACCTAAAAATGAGGGGTACATTTAATGGGCGGGCGGGCTGGATAACCCGCCACCCGCCCGCGAGAAGGCGGATTACCATAACTTTGAACTGCCAGCATTGAAATAAAAAAAAAAAATCGCGGGTGGTGCAGGGGCGTATCCAGGAATTTTATGTCGGGGGGGCTAAAATTTTTTTTTGAAGGTACAATAAGGAAGAAATAAGGGGAGGAAGAATCGAGATAGTAAGTAAGGAAAAGAAGTGTCTATTTTTCGATTTTTTGGAAATTTTGAAGAAGATTATTGCATACAAGAGCCATTTTTTTTGAGCTTTTAGTTCTTAAACGAAAATTCTACTAATGTCTATTTTTTGATAAAGTATTAAAAACCAAAGATATGCATTGCATTTTTATCAAATATATATTCATCAAAGTAAAAAATTATGGACTATGTCATAATTGTTTAGAGCTATTTAAAATAGATATACGTTATTAGTCTACATTGTATTTATGTTTTTTCATACGTAGAAACTAATGTAGGTATGCATATATTTACTTTAAACACGATTAATATTTCTATGTATCAAACAAATGCAATATAAATCAAGTTATTTTTGTGATCAAATTCAACACGTGTAGATTAGAAGACTATATAGAACAAGGTTGTTTGCAATATTTTAACATCACAATGGATTTTTCTCTAATTAAACAATTAAATAAGGTTATTTTTCACGAGTTACACATAACAATAGGGATGTTTTTGTAATTTATAATTTGTTAGAGCTTTCAAATTAAGATTATCATAGAATATCCAAATATATTTGTTTTCAAATGGTTTAGTTGAGAGAATATAGTGGGTTTGCTGTAAAATAATTTTTTTTTTCTTTTTGTTCAAGGTATGCATAGGTACTAATTTGTTTTTTTCCAAAAAAATTGGGGGGGCTACAGCCCCCCTAGCCTCTATGTAGATACGCCTCTGGGGTGGTGGCGGGCGAGTCGAGCAGGTGACAGTTTTTTGTACAACCCTAAATGTGGGTATGATTCTTTGTAAATGTCCAACGTGGACAGTAATTACAATTTACAATCGACACCAAGTTTGTTAATTTATTTTCTGATAACACATGAATATATCATAGGGGATTTGCGATCGAGAGGCTCATTGACTCCGTAAATCCAAAAAGGGCAAATGGTGCCTCTAGAAAATGCGATGATCTGAAAATAAGGTCTCGTAGGAAGAAGAAGGCAACATAAGGACCCTTGTAAACTTCACTATCGCCATCCAACTCCAAGGCAAACTCTCTATGAAAAAGCCTATGAGGATTGAGGACGAATATTTTATGATAAAAAACTGACTCAAATCCAGAGCAATTAACACGACAATCAAGCCATGACTCATAGGTCACTATGAAACAAGTGGAAAGACATTGAAGCCTCGATTCAGACACATTAAAAGGGGGAGCAAATATACCTACTTGGTAGACGGATGTCTTTTAATAAAGGAAAACTAGGTTTATAAATAATAAATAGAGATTCAATTATCATTTTGTTAACCCATTCTTTGAATATCATGTACAAGCACTAGATCAAAATCTCACAAATATATTAAACGAGGCCATTCCTCCTCGTAAGAAGAATTTGACATCTCCATCTCTTGTAACTTGTAAGGGATGCTAATATTGGATCATCATTTTCAAATAAGGATAATTTCCTAATTTAACTAAATATAATAAATAATAGCAAGTAGCAAGAAGAGTTGTTGGGTTTTTTACATCCTCGTTTCCTTTACTAACATCATAATTATTACAGTGCAGGTAAAGTTTTTATTACCATAAGCCTTATAACGTAGAGAGGTCATTGTTATCGCATTTAAAGCCTGATAGATGCAGTTACGTTGAATAAATATATCTTTTGTTCAAGAGAAAATGATGATGGACTTTGAAGTTTGAATAGTACTCTGCTCCAATGAGTTACTTCAATTTCACTTTCAGTTCGACACAATCACACAAAACCAAAGCCCATAAGCTGCATTTAGGACTCTTTCTCCCCAGTTAACACGGGCTGCCACTAGTACGTACTTGCACTTTAAGTTATATAAATATATAAATTTCTCATTCGTATAAAAGTAAAATAAAATTCTGAAAAACGTACAAAGGAATAAAAAGAAGTTGAATACATATTCTTGTGAAGGTAACTTCTTAAACGAATATTCACATACACACACAACATTAACAGCCAATCTAATTTTGAAAAGTTGCACTACACCCCTAACATTTGCATTGAAAGAGGTGTTTTGTATGTTTTTTTTGATAATTAAGGGAATATTTTATTCAAAACATATAAAAGCAGTGCTGGCAGTAATTTATCCATTATTTATTTTTTACAATGTGCTAGAATACTGTGATCTGACTACACAATTGTTGTATATTATTAGTTCGTCAAACTGAGTCATCGGCTCAACTAGTCCAAGTAATTATTCCAAATTATAAGTATAGATCTTTTGAAAAACAATTTTAGTTCACAGATTCATACTACGTTACCAAATTATATATTGAATATCCGCCTTGTCAACGATATTATTTCAATGCTATTTTACATTTTCAATCATATTTAATACATATTTTGAATTTTCAATATATTCCTAGAGACAGATTTTTAGATTTATAATGCGTGTTCAACTCACGTATACACTCTCTGGGCATTATCCGATAGTAAAAGCAGTTGCTTGATGTCATTTTCTCTATTATATTGCAAGTAAAACTTTATTCCATTTTGCTGGGATTTAGAACTGCCACAAATTAAAGCTGCTCAATTGATTTGACTTCTGCACCAATCACTACCGAATCACCTGAAAAGAATCCAGCTTAGGATAAAACATAATTAAATTGGCATTTTTGAACATTTATTTGGATTGTATGAATATTAGTCATCGCACCACCTTTGACTCATTTTAAAAAGAAGACATAACACCCAAAAATTATACGACGTAATTAACAAATTTAAGAGTCAGATTATTTTACGTATACTTAAAAAATGTTTTATTTATTCTGCAATCGCGGTTTTTGTCAGCTGAACCTTAGAAGAAAAGTGTATGTCGTATCCCATGTGGAATCTCTATGCTTTTCTATGTGAGTTGCTTTATTTTATTTTATATATCTGATAATTTTGCTGTATTGTTATATATGTGTTCTCTCCCCCTTAAAAAAATAATTAGCACTGACATTAAAAATTAAAACATATGTAAAAGAAGTAGATCTTAATGTGAATGCATATATGAGCACTAGAAGTATAACTACGGCCATTAAGTACCTGTACAAATAGTATGTGTTTGAATTCCCTATGTTCCCATAAATAAATTACAAACATATGCACCATTTGAAAGTCAGCATATATGGGATTCGACAAGAATAGCATCTTTGATTGATTCAAGGATCTTATAGATTTCTGTGATTAATAACTTAATAGTGTTAACTTATCTTTGAAGTTTGATATATACTCAAAGCTAGCACGGATAGATTTAATAAATTAAAGTACGGGAAATGACTTTTTTTATCTAAAAAAATAAAACTAGACGAATTTTCATTATATGTAAACCGTTTTGTTCCAAAAGACACCTCAAAATGATGGAGAAATTTAAGAGGGGTATCTTAATTAATAATTAAGATTAAGGTGAACAAATAATTAATAAATAAGTAAGAATTTGCATTGAATTGGAACGAGCACGAGGTGACGAGGGTGTGTACTATTCAGTTTATGCTGAGGGCTTAATGACCGTCACATGCAAGAAGGTTAAAAAACCAAATTATTGTATATAATAAATTGGGATCGAATCCGAATTAAACATTTTTATTTAATCAATAAGCTACTTTTATACCTGATTCTATATTGACACGGTCAATGTATAATGGGTGGAACATAGTAGAGGCGCGTACCGCACCCGAATCGCTATGTTCTAAAATTAATTAATGTTTGAATTATAGGTTAGATAATTTCATAATAAAGTAATTCTGATAATTCACGTTTAGCTACGTAGCAAAATTACAACGATTAGTACCGTGAAGAATATTTAACTCCGTGAAACAAAGTATATTTTCATATATATAGTACATCTCTTTAATCATTTAATATCGCTTACCCAAACGCATCAACGATGAAACCTAACCTATCAAAGTAACTTGTTAGACTTGTTCCAAACAGACCAACGATCATAATTTTTTTTTAAAGCTTAAGATTGAATTCATAAAATTAGGTCTGGACACTCAAGTAATTAGTCGAATAAGTAGGTGGAAAGTTTAATAAGTGATTGAAATATACATTTTCCAAGAATAAAGAGGGATTTAAAGATTTCAACTTTAGCTCAATCCAGAGATCCGACACACGCGTGTCATGTATCGAAATATGTATAATATGGAAACTTACACGGAATTTAGATTATTATAAACTCTAGTTTTTTATTTTACTGAGTTGACGTATGTAAAATAATTATTCGGAATATGTACTAAGCCACATCTTTTTGCACTATACATATAACCAAAAAAGTTCTCACACCTTAATAAAACATGTCACGAGGAGCAATAAAGAGATTTCATAAGTTATACATATATGCATTATGGAACTTACTATTACAATTTTCAATCATACAATTAAATAGTAGTGCATGCATCTATAGCATACTCATGACAATTCATCAATGTTATGTCTAGAATTGGGATAGTCCTTTTTTCGCCAAAGAAACAGAGTAGGAAGTTTGAAAAAAGCTTTGTATTGACAGAAGACATGGATGGGTGAGAGAGATTTACATCTTTCCAAATGAAGAAAATGTTTTCACAAATTGGCTCCCTCGTGCTGTGTCTCCCTTTCCTTTCAATTATAAGGCAAAACCATAATAAATTCACTTCTTCAATATCTTATTTGGACTTTATCCGGTCATGTCATATTTCTATCATCTACATTTAATTCATGTTTCAACATTATTTCTCATGATCTCGAAGAAATTGAATAATTGGGTTCTTGATTCCATTTCTCCATATTGTATTTTGTGCTTGAAGATGAAGACGAGAAATATATGTAATACGTATATTTATACTCTTTCATGAATTTATCTTTTATATTAGATGGTATTATGATATATAGTAGAAGAGTATACGACCTAAAGAGCTTAAGATTGATTATAATAATTCGGGTGATAGAAATTGTTAGCTCCTGATCCATCCTAGCTTATAAAAGATATGTATCTTTTAATTTAATGAAATTTGAGAGGTTATAATTTTTTATATCGTATAACATCTTACAGAAAACGCATGATGAGCTTGTACTTTTATTTATGTGTGTGATGGGTATTGGGTGATGTTTCTCATTGTTTGTACTTCGTACAACTGTACAAGAACTTTGAACTATTGTATATATGAAGAAACCTCACTCTACTTAATAAGACCTCCTAAGAAGATGAGTACGGTTTTCAATTTCTATCGATCTCAACTCATAAAAGTATAATATAATGTTTGCAGCTCATAATAATTAGAACAATAAATACATTTGATATTTCATCTTTTCTTCTAATTTGGCATATGTCGTCCGATACTTATATAAATAATTGATTTCTTTTTATAAATAAGCGGCATATATTAAACCATCAGAGCTACTAAAGGATAGCCACTATCACAAAATGATGTCATATGCATCATACAAAAAGGCACGGTCCAGACCATTTAATCCCACGTGTCGAAGCCCCTAATTAGCTCATATAGTATATAGTGCTATTAGTTTTTTTTTTGTAAGCAAAAGAAATTATTTTATTCAAACTAAAAGAACCGAAAGAAAGGGAGTACAAGAAACACACCCTCACACATCCAAAAATCCCAAGCTTGCAACATACAGAGTCTCGGAAAAGAATGCCAATCTACAAATGAGAAAGGAAAATCCGGCTTGTGCGCTTTAGTCCAGCTCCATGCTCATAATAGTCCGACTTGTGCGCTTTAGTCCAGCTCCATACTCGTAATAATATTGACGCATGCCGATCAAAAAATATATATATATATTGACACATGTATCTGTGTCAACTCGTTCATATCTAAAGCACAAAGCGTTCCTTCGTGTCCAGACTTCCCATACCACCATACGACAAAAAACCATATTTGCTGCCAAGAAATTGAGTTGCAAAACCATATTATATAGAGACAAACTAGCTGGGGGGAACTAGCTGGGGTGGAAAAACTACGCACTCAAAATGTATTTCTTACAAAAAATGACTTACAAAAGCGGTTCCGAATAGCTTCTAAAGATACGCATGCATCATAAGCATTTAAAACATCCTTTTGTCCTACTTATTATACTATTTAATTATAGGTTAACATTATACAACTCTAAAGTAGTTAAATTGCCTAATTTCAATACCTCAACTTACATGCTTAATTAGGAGAGATTTAGGAAACGCCTTAATTCTTAATCAGCACCATAAAGAAGCCTTTAATTTCCGTATTTCCCAATCATACAAAGGGAAATCTTATCCTCAGACATCTTCTGTTGCATCCGGAGTGTCAATTAGCCAAATTAGGAATTATGCTCACAGTACTGTAATAATACACAGGCAAAATACAGCCTCAAATTTCTCAGGTAAGTCTAGTTCCTGTCCTAGTTGTTACACCACTGAAAGTGACAGTCCTTTTTCTCTCGTATCGGTGGTCAACACGCGCTGCTTATTGCGCTTGGGTAATGTCCGGTTCTACTTTTTTCGATTTAGCAAAAGATTGAACCTTCGCAATTCTAAATACATGGACCTGTGTACCTCTTTGGAATTACAAGAATAAGTTGAGGAAATTGTAGAAAGTACCCACGTATTATTTTTAATTAGTAAGTAACACCATAAAAGAAAGTATTGATGAATTTCCATTGTCAAATGGAAAAATTGTAAAATAAGTACATTATACTTTTAGACCATCTATAACACATAACCTAACCTTAGGTCGTTGGGGCATGATGGTGTGTCACATGACCCTATCCACGTAACCGATATCGTGAATAAGAGAGTTATGGCACATCAAATAATTGCAAGAGGTGGCCGTGTAGATGTATTCCCACAGGGTCGTATAGGCTACAATGGTTCATCAGACTAAACTTGTCATCGATAACATTCACATAAACATATACGATAGTAACTTTATACACTAGTTAGTTTTACTCTGGTATGTAAAGAGAACTTATGCCATGTCCCTTCCTACAAGGTTGTATGTGCCTTGTCCTTGTGTCATAGGTGTCCCTTTGGTACGTGAAGAAACCTATGATTTGACCGTCACAAGCTACAACTTGGTGTTTTGAATAAAGAGGCTTCCTACTATGTGAATTCCATGATATTTAAATAGGACACCTTTTATGATGTGAGGATTATTTCTTCATAGGCCCGATCGAGGCGCAAGAGAGTTTGTTTGGGTATATTTTAGAGCATAAAAAGTTATGAGCACATATGTATGCATCGCCATATATGCACACGGGTTGAGCGGGCAATTTCTCATTGATGGAGTATTGAGTAAGGCCAATATTATGAAATGTTAATGTAGATATAGGTAAATCTTGTATCAGGCGTTGCACAATGCTATTTGATCACGCATGAAGAGAACGTCTTAGAAAGTAAAAGTTAGATACTCCGCATTTGAGTGCATAGTGGTTAGTAAAACTTTGATGTATTTAAGTATAATATAATGGACATGAATATGTGACCATTAATTGGTATCTCTCGTGCTAGACAACATTGTTACCATTGTTACCAAAGGAGAATCATCGTTGTGGTCCTTGGGGCATCCAAGGAACGATTATGGACATTTGGAAAGAAAGTCATAGTCCACGATTGGTGTGGAGTTGAGAAGGTAGTGCGAGATCCATGGGTCTACATTGAGCACAAATGTGCCAACGAATGAGGCTTAACAAACCACATAATTGGCACAAACGGGTAACTCTTGTATTTATCATGATTAACGTGGTTCAAAATACAATTTTCATAGTTAAGAGAGAAGTCCCTTACAATTTGAGTTGGTTTACACGAGGGGCTCATGATAACAATGGCTCTTTTGTATGAAACTTAATATAAAGTGTACATGGTTGAAAATACTATTGTAATGCTTTTGAGAGAGTACGTATGTGGTGTTGTATCATATTGTGAGATGATGGTACACATGAAGAATTCGTATATAAAAGAGTTTTGGGGTAGTTAAGGCTCTGGCAACTTGGCCTCTTTTAATGCAGTAGTATGGACATCTTTTAATCTTGCTTCGTCTTTGATGGATCTGCCGACAATTCCTTAATATATGTCACCTGCATTTTAAATGGTGGTTAGGTCAATTATAGTTGCTAGACAGTATACACGCGCGACTAATTTAAGTGAGTTTTTATGGTTCCACATAAATGTTAGTGTATTTATGCCTTTGCCGTACGAGGCATGTTCGTACATGCGATATTCTGCCTTTGGTAAGAACGTTGTAGAGAATCTTTAAGAGGCGATATAAGTTTTCTACCGAGGCGTCGTTCTAGCAGATTCTTCTAGAAATTCAAGGGCTTTTGGGTCCTTTAAGTTTCTGGACTATTTATGCATTACCATCGAGCATTGTCGATATCACCTCTAGGTCAATCAAGTAAGCATTCAAGAACCCCATGATCTTTGGGGTTTAGGTTAAGGGTTCAAGCCTGTACGGGCTTCAAAGCTAAGACATTCAGTCGTAATACGTTGCTACATAATTGAGCATTGGTTGAATATCTAGTGAGCTTAGGATCATTTTTAATTCGTCTTGCGTTGGACAGCAGTGAACTAGATATGGGACTGCGAGTACAGAGTAAGAACAATGAGCATGAAGATTTGGCGTAGGTGTCGGGCGACCCTTAACTCGTGAAGAAGATAATTTAGCTAACGTGGCCATTGAGAGCGGGGTTCAATGGAACCGAATACGATATGTGTGTGAGAAACCCATTTAAAGATAACTCTTGTATAAGTGACATATTAGTGCAATAAGAGGAATTGCTGGTAAGGCGCAAGTCAATTGAACTGTAAAATTGGTGAGCATAACGTACGAGAGCACGAGCTCCAAGAATGTTGTTGGAGGTTCGACATAATGATCCTCACAAGCAAAATACATAAATTAAAGGTCTACCTTACGACCTCGCGATGAAATGACTAGCATAAGGTTGGGTGACAAACTTAGCGCAGACGAACAAAAAATCTTTTACCTTGTAATAATTAAAAGTAGCATGCAACACCCTGCTATTTTTTAAACTACATTGCTCATAAATGATAAAATCAACAAGTGTCTATTTTTTCCTCCAATCTTAGAAAAATACAAGGACGTTCCTGCAATTTACTTCTCAGAATAAATAAATTGCATGGAACCACAACAAACAGACATTGTACGTCGTAACAATTAATACTCTAGCTAGTAACCCCATCCCACCCCACCCCCGGAACTCCCACACTTCTCTATTACCCCATTTCTTTTTTTTATTATTACCTGTCACAGTTCCATACATCAATTTACATATAAATATATATTCAGTTCTCTCCTCCAGCAATGGTGACTTGACTACCCCGTGTAATATTTCATTTTCATTTCATATATTCTCTTTAAAATCCAAACAAAGATATATAATAAAGTGCATTTGCATTCATTCCCATATAAAATAAAATAAAATGGGAGATCGGAATATTCCATCTCCAGCCTCCTCCTCTTCCACCACCACCGCCACGTGCCACCGCCGGAGGCCCCACGTGGTCGAAGACTCCGACGCAGCCACGTGTACTTGCCAGTCGTGTACTGCCGGCGTGATAGCCGACTGCGTGGCGGTGTGCTGCTGTCCGTGCGCCGTGGTCAACATTTTGGCTTTGGTGTTCGTCAAGCTGCCGTGGGCGGTGGCGCGTAGGTGCATTAACCACCGGAGAACCAAGAACCGGCGGCGGTTGAAAGAGAATAATAATAGGAAAAAGAAAAAGAAATGTTGTGTTGGAAATGATGACGTGGAAAAAGAAGAAAAAGTTGTTACATCGGAAATTGTAGCGTGTGGTGAGAAGGATTTGAATTTGACCGAGGATTTTATGAGTACGGAATTTAATACTATGGCGGGGGACGAGGTTTGGTTGGAGTTGCACCACAACGTTGGCCATTTGGGTTTTGGTAGGGTTTCTTTTACGGAAACCAGCCCCTGTCACGGTAAGGGTAGTTAGGGGATTTCACAATTTTAAGTTACATATTTTTTGTTATTATAAAGATATTTTAGATTCCATAGAAAAAGAGATGTTTCGGTGGATGGTATTTTTTTAGCGATTTTTGATGAAAGGGTGAGTGTGAAGTGTCGATATTACCCTTTGGCTGATTAAATGTGGATTAATTGGATTGCAGTGTTAATCTCTCTCTGTCTCGTTTTTTTCTATACATTGCTTTAGAAATTATATAAGTTGTACGCACGTTCGTGGATCTTCTTCTATTCTATTTGGTTCTTTAATTCCGGTTATAGATATTTTTATTTTCTTTAATTTGAGATTTATTCATGGTTTGGGAGTTCGTGTGTTACTTAAGTAGTTAAGTACTATGAATTAATCTATTAATTGGCGTTATTATAAGTTATTGTATTAATACTTATTTTCTGATTTAGAGGTTTGAATCTCTCGACAACGACCAAGCACACGTGATTATACAAGCATGTATTGGCCCCCACGCTGGACTTTCTTTCACGAGTTATTGATTGTAATGTTGGCTTGGGTTTTATGTTGAATTCTTTTGATAAAACAAAATCTAGTTATTATTAGCTTTCTATAGGAAAAACAAAATCTATTAACCTCATCGGGTTGTTATCGCTTTTATGATATCCATCTATAATCCTTCCTTAAATTTAGCTAATCTGTTCAACAACTTGCTGATTTTGGGATGATTATCTTTATTTATTTTAGAAAAAAATTATTTGAGGTCCAAAATACTATATATATCTTCTATCTTGTGAAAAGGTTTGCGTCATGACTCAATGAGAATGAGTACTCATAATTGCAAAGTTTCTAATCAAGAGACATAATTCTTGTTAATAATATTATGAGTTGATTTACATTACATGTGGGCTGTGGCGGTATGGATTATAATTACTTTTGGAATGAGCTGGGCCCTCTGGTAACATATGGTATTTTGGGCTACTTCATTTTCACGTAAATGTAAAAGGTAAAAAAGAAAACAACAGACTGACAGAGGATGTCATTCGAAAATAAGTAATAACTAATGTCCCTAACTAATTCTAGTTTCTTTTTCGTATCAAAGACTATTAATTTCTCTATTACAGTAATGTCGAAATGCTTCAAGTAATTAAAATTTTCCCCTTCAATTAAAAATAAAAGTAAAAACTTATCATTATAATCGTATTTTAATACTACATATTAATAGTGTGTTGTAGGGGTAAATATAAAAAAAAATAGTGTATATGGCTTCCTTTATATAATAGTATATATATTTCTTAATCAAATGAATTGTAATGTTTAATATCTTTTATCTTTATTTTCAATAATGTTACATTTCAAACCTTAAATTCATAATCCTAGATAACACCAGGATAGTCATTTTTTTGCACATACATAAAATATGTGCAACCAAGTGCGCAACGGCAAATATAACGATTAGGGATATAATATCCGAAATTGAGTTTACCTTTCATCTGCAATTGAGGTTAGCTTTCAACTGCAACATAAAATATGTCATCTGATATATGTAGCATATAATACATAGACTGTTTTTCTGCAAACTTTTGAGGTAGGGAAACTTAAAATATCCGAAATTCTTGAACACGTTGTTTTTCAAGGACGTGGATTAAAATTATCCAAAAGTGATGGACGTATATGATGATTGATGGGGATTATTCAGGATAGGCCCAAATTTGATATTGGGTCGGCCCATCAGCGAAGGCCCGGAGAGACGGGCGCATCGAACGGAAGAGATTCGATGCGGATTCAGCATCGAACCACGCCTGTTCGATGTTTACTCTCCAACGCCTGAAGGGTCCCATGGGACGGGGTCTATAAATACCCCGTCCCTTAGCTTTCTGACGGATGATTAGAGACTCACATAATACACACTACAACATCGAACACCTGGGTTCGATATACTTTATTATTTAACATAAACCCAACTTACTTTGACTAAGATCGAACCGGTCCCCTTCCGAAGTTCTACTGTATCGAATCGGCTCAGTTCGACACACCAACATCGAACCAAGACGGTTCGGCACTTCATCAATTCAACCGACAACACTCTCGAACCATTCGAGTTCGACTTATAACAATATCGAACCAATCACGTTCGATGCGCACATCGAACGCCCTCTATTCGATCTGCACTATTCTTTGTCTTATTTGGATATCTAGAGCAATTCAATACTTGTAATTGACAGTAGGTGTTCCAGACCAAGTTAGTCCGTTTATTATATTGAATTAGCATTATTTTGGCATTGTCAGGCCCATTTGTAATTATCCCTGGTGTATTGTAACCCGAACGAAATAAGACCAAAATATCGGCGCCGTCTATGAGAACGTCGTTTACATTGTTTTTAGATCTAAGTAGCTATAATGACAAAGAGACGTCGTGTGCAATCAGTTGGAACAAAGAAAACAAGAAAGCAAATCAAAGTGGTAACTGACGAAAATGGAAAGCGACCCGAGCCTAAGGAGCAGGGACGGGAAAAAGCAGAAAATCAGTTATTGAAACAATGACAAGAATGTAAAATGGAACCCTTGGGGGAATTCAAGATTGTACATCTATTCAGGCAGAGCACCGAAAAAATAATAAAGATTGAGGCAGGAATGGAGCTAATGATAGAGGCCGCTTTGGTGGACTGTCTCAGACGAAATTCAGATATATTTGCCTGGTCTGATTTCGACTTGCACTGAATAGACTCCAGAATCATAGTGCATCAGTTAAAGGTTGACAAGAGCGCAAAACCGATAAGGCAGAAGAAGCAAAATTTTAACAAAGAGCAACATGAAAAAGAGGTACAAGAACTCTTAGCGGCACGGCACATTGATGCGCTAAGATTTTCAAAATGGTTGAGCAATGTCGTATTGGTTATGAATAAAGAAGCAACATGAAAAATGTGTGTGGATTATACGGACTTGAACAAGTATTGTCCTAGGGATCCTTTTCCATTGCCTAGGATAGACTTACTGGTTGACTCGACTGCGGGTTGTGCACTGTTGAGCATGATGGATGCACAAAGTGGATTTCACCAGATATTTATGGCGGTAAAAGATTAGAGCAAGTCAACTTTTGTCACGGATACATGAGTGTACTGTTACAGGGTAATGCCCTTCGGTTTGAAGAATGATGGAGCGACATTTCAAAGACTGGTGGCAAAAATGTTTTACCATCAATCACTCATGGAGCAGGGTTTGGGATTCATTTTTTTGTCCCCAGAGCGAAGAGAGCTTGAATTCGTTATCAGTCTAAACTACATGGTGACAAATAACGAAGCCGAGTACGAAGCAGTTATTGCTGGTACCAAAATGGCTATTGGACTCAACATTGAACATTTGGACATATTTATCGACTCGCTCCCAGTGGCAAATCATTTCTCAGGAAAATATGAGACGAGAGAGGAGACAATGAAATTGTATGCTGCAAAGGTTAAAGAATTGGCAAGGAGTTTTAAATTCTTTGATATTACTCAGATCCCGAGGGATGACAATGTGAAAGCTGATGACCTCTCTAAATTCGCTAGTTCTTCGGAGATTCTGGTAAAGAAGAGAGTAATACTTATGGCCGCCGACAAGCCCTTGATCGGGATATCAGAATTTAACGCTATAAAGGCGCGAGTGGAATTTATAATGGCAATACAAGAAGATCCATCTTGGAAGGACGAGATTATGATTTATCTTCGGGAGGGTATCCTCCCTACAGATTTGAATGCACATCGTAAAATGCGATATAAGGCCTAAATGTTTACTATCCACAATGGAGACCTTTACAAAAGATCTTTTGAAGGACCACTTCTGCGATGTTTGACTCCAACCCAGGCCGAATATGTCATGAAGGAGATTCATGAAAGATGCCGTGGAAATCATTCTGGGGGAAGAGCTTTGGCTCAACGAATATTACGTCAGGGATATTATTGGCCAACTCTATTAAAAGATGCAATAGCTTTTTCGAGGCGATGTGACAGCTGTCAGTACCACGCTCGTCTCATTTATAGACTTGCACATCCACTACAGCCTATCGACGTGGCGTGTCCATTTGATCAATGGGGAATTGATATCGTAAGACCTTTTCCCCCGGCTAAAGGTCAAAAGAGATATTTGGTAGTGGTGGTTGAATACTATACCAAGTGGGTCAAAGCAGAGGCTATGTCATCGGTCACTGAGAAGAATATGATTGAGTTTATCTGGAAATACATCATATGCCGTTTTGAAATTCCGAGGTATATTATATGTGACAATGGTACGCAATTCAGCGGAAAGGAGATTAAATCATGGTTTGCGGAATTAAAGATATCTCACAATCTGACCTCAGTCTATCATCCCCAGTCAAATGGTCAAACGGAATCCACCAACAAAACATTAAGGCTTATCTTGAAAGGAGGGTGAGAAGCACAGGAAAAACATGGCCAGAAGAGCTTCAAGGAATATTATGGGCATATAAAACAACTCCGAAAACATCGACATGGGAGACTCTATTTGTTCTTGTCTATGGTACTGAGGTTGTTCTACCTGTAGAAATAGGTATGCCAACGCGCAAGATTAAGGATTACGACCCCGAACAATCGGCCCGTTTAAGACAAATGGATCTTGATATAATAGGCTCGACAAGGGAAGATGCGTGTCAACGCACAATGGCTTTTAAGGCAGCAATGGCCAAAAGCTACGTTAAAAAGGTCCAGTTCCGAAACTTTGAAGTAGGTGATTTGGTCCTGAGTTGCGCCAAAATAGCATATCAGGAAGCTTGAACTGAAATGGGAGGGGCCTTTCAGAGTCATACGAGCAAGTTCGCGAGGATACTATTACTTGGAAACTATGCAGGGTATTCAACAGAAGCGTCCGTGGAATGTGCAACATCCTAGACGTTACTATGCATAGGAATTGAAAATAATATCACCCAACAGTCAAATAATAGTATGAACTACGAAGGCTTGAGTTCCATGCAAACTAGGAAACGTAGGCACCTCAGTAAGAATCAAGCTCAGTCCATTTCAAATAACTAATTATATTTTCTATCCGTCGAATGATGTAGGTGGACTCGATGCGGTATAAACAGCCCAAAGTGGTCAAACCCCTCATGCACGATACGAGCGTCATGACGGCGGTACAAACAACCCAAAGTGGTCAAACCCCTTATGCACGACACGAGCGTCATGGCGGCGGTACAAACAGCCCAAAGTGGTTAAACCCTTCATGCACGACGCGAATGTCATGACGGTCGTACAAACAGCTCAAAGTGGTCAAACCCCTCATGCACGACACGTGCGTCATGACGGCGATACAAACAGCCCAAAGTGGTCAAACCCCTCATGCACAACACGAGTGTCATAGCGGAGGTACAAACATCCCAAAGTGGTCAAACCCCTCTTGCACAACGTGAGCGTCATGACGGCGGTACAAATAGTTCAAAGTGGTAAAACCCCTCATGCACGACATGTGCGTCATGACGGTGATACAAATAGCCCAAAGTGGTCAAACCCCTCATGCACGACGCGAGCGTCATGACGGTGATACAAACAGCCCAAAGTGGTCAAACCCCTCATGCACGACACGAGAGTCATGACGGCGATACAAATAGCCCAAAGTGGTCAAACCCCTTGTGCACGACAAGAGCGTCATGACGGCGATACAAACAACCAAAAGTGGTCAAACCCCTCATGCACGACACGAGCATCATGACGGCGGTACAAACAGCCCAAAGTGGTCAAACCCTTCATGCACGACATGAGCGTCATGACGGCGGTACAAACAACCTAAAGTGGTCAAACCCCTCATGCACGACACCAGCGTCATAACGGCGGTACAAATAGCCTAAAGTGGTCGACACCCTCATTCATGACACAAGCATCGTGACAGAGATGCAACACGAGATCAATAATGATTATAAGGTATAACACAATTATGAAGTTGACAACGAACAAAGAGCAATTAAACGCGCAATTATGATATTAAGCTACAAAATCGGTCTCGTGCAAGAACCGCTGCAAGTGAAATGCAAAGATTGTTTACAGAACAAAAAGCCTAATGTCATCAAAATGGTATAACCTAAATACCGCTACTGAATTGACAACTTGGGGAACTCAGGACAAAGTATCACACCCACGGAACATGCATAATTGGCACAATTTCCCTGAGTTTGATCCTCTGTGAGCACCAAGTCATCTGCTTGTGCCCAACCTTCGGGCAAAATAACTTTATCTCTTTTGGAGGCATTGCTAAGCTGACATCTGCTAGGAGAAATCAAATTCTGGTCATTGAACGATTGTTCGGGCACAACAACTTTAGTAACAGAAGTTCCAAGATCTCGAGAAGGATATTGAGGAGGGTACATTCCAGTTGGCAGAATCATTGTCGGACCAAGAATCTCGGACACATCATAACCTTCTGTCCCTTATCCACAGTCACATCTGGCTTGCTTTGAAGACCTGACATCCTAGGAGGACTTGACAGAAAAATCGTAGACCTGGCCGCTTATGGAGGCAGTTCAACTTTATTTTCACTTTGATCAAAAGCAGCGTGAAGGGCTTTATTGACCCTCTCCAACTCGCTCAAAGTAACACTAGGAGCACCTATATCTATTCCCTCTTGTATTAAAGGCGGACTCGAATTCAAAGAACTGGAGCCAGTCGCACTCTTTCCCTTATGGTCACGTCATACGACGTAAAACGGATCACCAGGTCTAGGGGCCTGTAAATCATCATCGTCATCACCGCTAGGATCTGGGATCTCCATCCTAGGACCATGGCAATCATCTAGCATATCTTTTTGGAAACCCTTTCCAAGATATCCGAGATAACCAGTCTAGTCGACACCAAGTTCCATACCATATTTAATGTCCGCAACACCATGGAGTAACTCAAGAAATTTATAAACATTACTCTGCATGAAAGATTTGGAGCACTTGTAATCCTCCGATTTGAAATGTTGGACTCGGCGACCCAAATCGGCTATGACACTATCCGCGACAGCATTCGATGCCTTAAGAGAAGAATTCTCACGCTTCAAAGAGTCATTCTCTCTCTTCAATGAAGCTATTTCTACACGTAATGCGCCAACACTCTCCTCGGTTTTCTTGGCCGTTACTCCAGCATCGTGGGCATCACGAACAGCCTTAGCAGCCACCTTCTCAGATTCTTTGGTGCATTTCAGCGCATTGCATCGACTATCATCACCACTATGAATACTTGCGCACAGCCTGTCGACGATGGAATTATGTTGAGCTTGTACCTCAATCAAACCACTGTAATCCCGACACAGTCGATACACTCATATAGTAATAGCATCAAAAAATAAACGACCAAAGCGCGCCACGCCAGATCACGGTATCCTAGCCTATGAATTATGGTTTGGTGATCTAGTTAAGGCCATAGGGCCCGCATAATCTCTACCGACTGTTATTCCCTTAATCGATATCCACCTAAAGTAATGCTCAAAGAGTCTGAGTTCTCGTCATTAAGAAAAACATAATTAACGAGGTTCCCAAGAGGGGCCAGTCTTGGATTATCGAAAGGTCGAGGTCGCCTACATGGAGGCGGAAGGATATCCTGAGCCTCTCGAGCAGACTCATCTTCAGCTAATTTCCTATTGGCAAGAGCGTACCGATGCTCATCTTCTCACAGGGAAGAACCCCCTCATCGGGTCCTCGCGCATTTCGGAATATGGGATTACTTGCATTGAATCTAGCCAAATTAGCAACAATCCTTTCATCTTCTGCATCAATTTCTTCCATCGCTTGGATTTGAGAATTAGTCCCAACCTTAACGCGACCACCAGTGACATTTGGAGTCATCACCAATCTCCACTGGACAAAAACCTCATGATGCTCAAAGTCGCTCACAACAGGCACCTGGGTACCAACACTTACGCTACTAAGCCTCATCATAGAACGATCAACTGATGGAGGATTGAAACGACCTGCACCCCAATTATCAGACAAAGCTCCGGGGGCCCTAACTACAGGTTGAGTCCTCGCGGCTTTTTTCGGGGAACCCTTCGACGAAACACTCGCAAATGATGGGCCCACATCCGATGCGTTCGTCTCACTGCTCCCAGTTTGAGCACCATAAATATTCTCGGGTGACACAACATGTTTACTCCGACTTTCAGATTTTTTCCTCGCCATTTTAAGTCAATTATAGAAAATTATTTGGAATAATCAAAAAAGAAAAATTATATAAGCATCGAATCCTCAGAATTTGATGTGGATGGGAAGGTAGAACGCAAACGATTCGATGTCAAACGTGTTGAATTCCCACGGTTCGATGTGGTCTGGAGAGCAGCGAAAAACCTCCCTTGGAAAAACAAAATGAGAATGAGGTGGAAATGAGCTCCTTTTATAGACCCACCACCGCCTCTCTTTTCGGTTCGATGCAATGGCATCTAACGGGACCCGTTCGATACACACGCATCGAATTCCTCAAATTCGATGCCCTCGCCAAAACACATCGAATGGCCAGGGTTCGATGTGCTCAAAATTGGCCATTAAATTTCAAGAGCTTAATGAAATCAAGTCCTTCAAAATTGGACCCCGACCTTTAATCGAGATCGTCTTCCAATAGGAGGCATGGCTTTTGAGCATATAAGAACGATGCGCATAGCTCCCTAATCGACACTGTCTCCCGAACCGAGGGGACTATGTGGTGGGGATTATATAGGATATGCCCAAATTCAACATTGGGCTGGCCTAACAGCAAAGATCCGGAGAGACGGGGGCATCGAATGGAAAAGGTTCGATGCGTTTTCAGCATCGAACTATGCCTGTTCAATGCTTACTCTCCGTTGCCTGAAGGGTCCCACAGAACGAGGTCTATAAATACCTCGCCCCTTAGTCTTTTGACGGATGATTAGAGACTCACATATCACACACTACAACATCGAACATCCGCGTTCGATATACTTTATTGTTCGACATAGACCCATCTTACTTTGACTAAAATCGACCCAGTCTCCGTTCGAAGTTCTACTGTATCGGATCGACTCAGTTCGACACACCAACATCGAACCAAGACGGTTCGACACTTCATCAATTCAACCGACAACACTCTCGAACCATTCGAGTTCGACTTATAACAGCATCGAACCAGTCACGTTCGATGCGCACATTGAAAGCCCTCTATTCGATCTGCACTATTCTTTGTCTTATTTGGATATCTAGAGAAATTCAATACTTGTACTCGACAGTAGGTGTTCCAGACCAAGTTAGTCCGTTTATTATATTGGATTAGCATTATTTTGGCATTGTCAGACCTATTTGTAATTATCTCTGGTGTATTGTAACCCGGACGAAATAAGACAAATACTATACATATATACATACAAGATGTGTGTTTATATATATAAACGCAATTCCTTATAACAAAATACTAACAGAATGACGTCACAAACAAATTATTCCAAGCTTACAGGAAAAACTAGTGACAGATTTATAATGATGCATGTCTACAAAAAGTGTAATTCGAAATAAACTATATAATCATGGTAGCTAGTTTGTATGAAATAACTGAAACTGATATAAAGATAAGAACGCCATTGATAAGATTTGAAAAATGGGGAACTATTGTATTAATGAAGATTTATGATCTGATACAGAATACACTACAACACAACTACATCACATATATATACAAAAGCCAATGATGGACATAATACTATAAAACAATCCACTTATTCTTCAAGATTCCTTAGCTGAGTTCTTTTTCTTCTTCTAAGTTAGTGGTGTGGTTGTGCAGTTCTTGACACTCATATGATCCTCTTTATTCTCTGCCAAGTCAGGATATTCCATTTTACACTTTTTCAGCTCATTATCCACGCTGCCATTGTCTGCAATTTGCCTTCCATTTCTTCTGCCATGTTACAGACTTCCATTTTCTTTATTCTGCAATGCAGCTTCATGTCTTTGCCTTCTGCTATTCATTGCTTCTTTCATACTCGCCCTCAAGATGAGAATATATATTATATATTCCCATCTTGTCTAGCAGTTCATGGAATCTCTTCATTCCTAGTGCCTTAGTAAATATATATGCCAATTGAGTACCTGTTGAGACATGAATCAATTTGATTATTCCTTGCTGTAACTTCTCTCTCACCACATGGCAATCTATTTCTATATGCTTTGTTATCTCATGATAAACAAGGTTGTTAGCTATATGAATAGCTGCCTGATTATCACAGAAAAGAAGTACATGATCTCTGTGATCATATCCAAGGCCTGTCATTAAATTGTTCATCCATACTAACTCACAGACAGTTGAAGCCATGGCTCTATATTCAGCTTCTGCTGAGGATCTTGACACTGTTGCCTGTTTCTTGGACCTCCATGACACCAAAGCTTCTCCAATGAATACACAATAGCCAGTTACTGACTTTCTACTGTCAATACAAGCCCCCCAATCTGCATCACAATATGCTTTGATTTTTACATTGTTGTTGCTTGGAAAGTGCAGTCCTTGTGCTGGTGCTCTCTTGAGATATTCCACAATTCTCAATGCTCCCTTCATATGTTCCTCTTTGGGATTACTCATAAATTGACTCAAGGTCTGGACTGCATAAGATATATCAGGCCTTGTTACTCCTAAATAAAGAAGCCTGGCAATTAATCTTCTAAAGGCTGTAGGATCTTTCATGTATTCTCCCCCTTCTTGTGTGAATTTGATATTTTGCTCTTGTGGAAAGCCAGCTGGTTTGGTACCTATGAGTCCACTGTCATGTATGATCTCCAAAGTAAATTGTCTTTGGCATAAGTATATTCTTTTATCACTTCTTGCAACTTCAATTCCCAAGAAGTATTTTAAAGGTCCTAAGTCCTTTAACTTGAACTGTTGATTCAAGAATAGTTTTAGAGAACTAATATCTTGATTATTGTTTCCTCCAACAATTATATCATCAACATATATCAGAATAACAATGGTGCTTGACTTTGAATGTTTTATGAAGAGAGAATGATCACATGAGGATTGTTTAAAACCTTGAGTGAGAGTGACAGAGGTGAGTTTTTGATTCTATTGTCGAGATGCTTGTTTGAGTCCATATAAAGACTTGTGCAACTTGCAAACTGTGTTCTCCCCCTCAGTAGCAAGGCCAGAAGGTGGTGTCATGTACACCTCTTCTTCTAGATCACCATATAGAAAATCATTGTTTACATCCAACTGTGATAATGACCATTGGTTGGATGCAACATAAGCAAGAAGGCATCTGATAGTGGTCATTTTTGCTACTGGAGAGAAAGACTCAAAATAGTCCAAACCTTATTGTTGGTTGTAACCTTTTGCAACCAAACGAGCTTTGTATCTTTCAACATCACCTGTAGAAGTATATTTAACTTTGTATACCCATCTACATCCTATAGGATTAATGCCATGAGGTAGAGGTTGCAAGGTCCAAGTCTTATTGTCCTGAAGAGTCTGGAGTTCAGTGTTCATAGCATCTTTCCAAACAGGATTAGTAATGGCATGTTCATAAAAAGTAGGTTCAGGATTAGAGGCAATGGATAGAACATATGAGAGATAATCAGAAGATAAAGCAGCAAATGAGAAATCAGTGAGAGTATCAATACATGTCATCTGAACCTTAGAACCAAGAGAGTTATGAGATGCAGTGGCTTGAGCTATCCTGTATTGGTAGTCCTGAAGATGAATAGGAGTTCTCTTAGGTCTAACAGACCTTCTAAGAATAGGACTAGTTGGTACAACAATAGAAGGTGAAGAAGGTAGATCCTCATTAGAATGTTGAGGTGAAACAAGAGGATGAAGATCGGTATTGTCTTCTGGGAATGGAACAGAATGAGAAGAATTGTGATGTGAAGGTGATGAGGGTCCTATTTGTGGGGATGAAGAGGTGTCAGTATTGATGTGAGGAATGGGAGTAGATACTGCAAATTCATCCATGTCAAAATTGTCAGTATTATCAACAATAGGAAACATAGAGTCATTTTCTGAATCATTGCTGTAAGGAAAAGAATTTTCATAGAATACAACATCTCTTGAAGCGAAAACATGTTTTGTGTGGAGATCATACAATGTGTATCCCTTAATATTGTCTGGATAACCTATGAATATGCATTTAGAGGCTTTAGGATTGAATTTGTTGTGAGGTTTTGGAAGTGTTGTTGCATAACATAAACAACCATAGGCTTTTAAGTGAGAGTAGTTGGGAGCTTTTGAGTACAGTAAGTGAAAAGGGGTAAGATTGTGTAGTAAAGGTGTTGGTGTTCTGTTAATTAGATATGCAGCAGTGACAACACAATGTCCCCAGAACTTGTAAGATAATTTAGCTTGCAATCTTAAAGATCTTGCCACATTAAGTAAATGTCTATGCTTCCTTTCAACAACTGAGTTTTGTTGAGGTGTATAAACACAAGATTTCTGGTGAATGATACCCTTGTGAGCATAATATTCTGGCATGTCAAGTTCCAATCCTTGATCAGATCTTAAGACTTTTAAAGAAGTGTTAAACTGATTGTTGATTAACTGAATGAAATTTTGGAGAAGAGTTCTGGCTTGTCCTTTGTTATGCATTAGGTATACCCAAGTGAACCTACTTTGGTCATCAACAATTGCAAGAAAGTAATTAGAGCCATTAAGGGATTGTACACTGTATGGTCCCCATATATCAACATGAATTAAGTCAAAACATGCATTGGATTTATGAGAATTAATGACAAATGGAGTTCTGTGTTGTTTTGCCAAATGACATGTGTCACATGCCATACTTTCAAACTTCTTGGGAAATTGAATTTTTTAGAATCTATCAAAGACAATAAATCAATAGAAGTATGGCCTAATCTGAGATGCCATAGCATAGAAGGACTGTTCATAGATGAAACTAAAACATGAACTTGTGAATCTTTGCTCATGGACATCCAATACAGGTTCTGCTCTTCCTTAGCAATCCCAATAACCTCTTTGGTGTTGAGGTCCTGAATAAGACAGATAGTGGATTTAAAAGTGAGGAAGCTATTGGAATCAGATATCAGTTTTCTAACAGATATCAGATTGAAGTGAAAATCAGGAACACATAGAACATTGTTCAAAGTTATCCTTTCATTTATCTTCACTGATCCCATATGAGATGCAATGACATTAGTTCCATTAGGTAATTGAACCTGACTGTCTTGCAGAACATATTTATGAGTGAAGAGACGAGGTGAACATACTACATGGTTAGTAGCTCCAGAGTCTAATATCCATATAGATTTTAGCTTGCTGTGTTTACTTGAAAGGACAGAATTGAAGAGAATGGAACTGGAGATAAAATATCTATTTGGGTTTTCATTAAGATGAGAAGTAGTGGACTTTGAAATTTGATTGATCATACCATCACCATTATCAGTTTGGAATAAGCTGCAGAGGTGCTGAAATTGTTCTTGTGAAATGTGAGCATTCTTGTTTGCTCCTTGATCAGCAGTATGTGTGGTCTGATTGACATGCATTCTGGAGTTTGGGCTAGGTTTAAACTTTGAGTATCTGTGACCAGGAGGGTAACCATAGATCTCAAAACATGAGTCAATTGTATGATTATTCTTTCTACATTTAGCACACACAGGTTTCTATTTTCCTCCTTGTATGTTCCATGGTTTGTATCCTTGTTTCTGTGGATAGCTTTGCATAGAAGCAACATGTGGAGCTTCATATAACCCTTGTCTTCTCTGTGAAAATCTATTAACATTCATAGCAACCATATCAGTGTTTAAAGATTTATTTGACAGCTCAAAGTTTGCCTTCTCTTGTAGAACTAAGTTGAAAACATCATCCAACTCAGGCATAAGATCTCTGAGTAATGCTTGGTTTCTAACTTGTCCAAAAGGCTCATCTAACCCCATAAGGAATTACATGACTTTCTTATTCTGTGATTTCTTTCTCATTCCAGTTAACACCCCACATTCAGAATTTGTACAAATCAAATGTTCATCATAATTGCTTATTTCATCCCATATGGCTTTGAGACTAGCAAAATAAAGACTGACAACTTTACCTTACTGTTTAGTGTTGATGAGTTGTTGTTCAAGCATGTAGATCCTGTTATTGCTTGTTTTTGCAAATTTGCGCTTGATATCATTCCATACTTTAAAGGCTGAGTCTCCAAATAATGTGAAGTCTGAAATGTCAGATGAAAGTGCTGTTGTAATCCATCCAAGGATAGTGTAGTTGCATCTGATCCACTTTTCATATGATGGATCTGTGATAGGTGATTCTGGGATTGTACCATTGATGAATCCTAACTTGTTTTTGGTTAACAAAGCTACATACATAGCTCTGTTCCACTTATGGTAGTTCCGTGTTGTCAATTTATGACTAACCAGACAATGAGAAGGATTCTCACCATGATGCAGATAGACAGGATCAGATGGATCCTCATAGTGGCTGTATTGTGATGGGTAGTGTTTGTTCTTTGTGAGTCTCCTGTTTGTGTTTGTTCTATCACAACATGAGCTGATGCATCTTCCGACATAATAACAAATGAAAGGAAAATAAAAAGGAAAGAGGTAAAGAATAATGAAATCAAAAGATTTCAGAAGCTTATTGATGCGGAAATGTAGTGGAAATTTGCTCTGATACCATATGAAATAACTGAAACTGATATAAAGATAAGAACGCCATTGATAAGATTTAAAAAATGGAGAACTATTGTATTAATGAAGATTTATGATCTGATACAGAATACACTACAACACAACTACATCACATATATATACAAAAGACAATGATGGACATAATACTATAAAACAGTCAACTTGTTCTTCAAGATTCCTTAGCTGAGTTCTTTTTCTTCTTCTAAGTTAGTGGTGTGGTTGTGCAGTTCTTGACACTCATATGATCCTCTTTATTCTCTGCCAAGTCAGGATATTCTATTTTACACTTTTCCAGCTCATTATCCACGCTGCCATTGTCTGCCATTTGCTTTCCATTTCTTTTGCCATGTTACAGACTTCCATTTGCTTTATTCTGCAATGCAACTTCATGTCTTTGCCTTCTGCTATTCATTGTTTCTTTCATAGTTTGGCAATAAAAACGTGCCACTAATAGCCAGTAACAGTTTAAATAAGTATGAGTCACAAATTGTAAGTTAATTAAGCAGCTAACTAGTCACAGTTCAAAAAATAATTCTTTTAATATACTATTATAATTGTTAGAACACGTATATATGTATAAATTTCCAAATAGATATGCGATTACAAATCTAAACAAAATTCGTGATAATAAATTTAATTAATATTTACAATGATTACCTACAGCTAGACTAATTGTGGCGACAATAACCAAATATAAAACGACGGTTGAACACTTTGTTGGTCTCTTTCGCCATTATAGACCCTAACAGAAAACACGCCTGTCCACCAAGGGGGTCATAGTACGTACTCTTCCAATAGGCAAAATTTGTTTCATTCAATATTTTAATTTTCTATCTTAAATTGTGTATGAGTTAGTAATGCTTAGTTGTTTGTATGATAATATATATGGTCGTTCTCATGCTAATGTCGGCCAATCATTGAAAGAAAAGTTTATTTTAGTGGATTTGGATGAGATATGTTTTTAGTTTCCGTTCTTAGTAAGTATGGTAAGCCATTTGTTGATCAAATAAAGCACTCACACCAATAGTAGTTTTGAACATTTGTTCATACAAAATCATTGTTACTAAAACCCAAATCTCAATTAAAAGTATTTTTAATTTGGTCTACCAAAAATGACATATTTGAATACTTAGGAAAGAAAATTAATTTTAAATATGACCGAGACTGCAAAATTTGAATATAAAATGGCCACGATAGTATGTCATATAAATTTGTGTCCTCAATATTTTTATATAATACCAAAATATTTGTAATCACAACCCAGCACACTTCAATAATGATTTTAACAATAATAGATACAGATGACATGGTTTCTTTGAACTATATATGATTGTATATTTTATTTGAATACAATGAAACACCACCAAACCTCAATTAATTTGATTTATACACAACAATAATTATTATTAAAGGTTCAAGAAAGTTGGTTGAAACAGACAAATTTTTGTATCATCAATCTTTTACCAGTTCATGTACTATATCATTTTATATAATTGAAACTGATATATAAATATAGCAGTTTCTTTTTTCTTTTCACAAAATAAGGAGGGATAGAGGATAAGTATTTATTTCGTAGTACATGGTACACAAAGTAATATGAAAAGTGATACAAAATATTAAAATCTAAATTCAATTCAACATACGTAGTGGGATTAGTATATTAGTTTAGTTGGTATATAAATTTGAACAAATTAATGGAAATAAAAGACATCCCTTTAAAAGAAACAGTGAAAAACTTTTTAACCTTTGATCAAAACGTGTCGTGTATATTATCTTAATTGTTTGTCTGATCCTTTTCGTGTCGCATGCTCACTAAAAATCCTGTCCTTTTATATTCCGTTTTAAACCATTGCATATTGGGTACACGTAAAAGCAACTGGGAAGTGGGAACTATATATATAATTAAACTTCAGTAAGGTTTTCAATTAATACCATCATAAATTGAGAACAGTGACTGTGGAGAAATCTTCACGCGTGTGTCGTCCATGTGAATTAATAGAAATAAAAATCCATAAATGGTAAAAACCATCAAATGGCGAACAAAAGTGAGGGTGAAGGTTTCAATATTTATAGGAGTTATGATATGATGAAATTAATATGCTACTGTTGCAATCGTCTTTTTTCAACAGTTACAGGGGAAAAAAATTAAAAGAAGACGCAACAATATGTCTTTTCAATATTGTGAAATTATTCGTGCACCTTTTGTTGCTAGTTCCAGACTGCAAAACACATGAGTTTGTTCTTGAGACTTGAGAGGTAATTCTTGGTGATGATTTATGTTTTCTTTTTTAACCATAAATTAGTATCTTTTATCTTGTGCATTGTGCAAATGTACTCGTAAAAGTCGGATTTTGCTATAGGCTCTAGTAAAATATCATTTATATTGTATGTATTCTATTTTATGTTATCAATATTGTGCATTTAGAACTTTAGATAGAGTTAATGGGTAGTTATATTAGTAGTCAATATCTTTCAGACACAATTTTTTCACGATATATACCTTATCTCTCATTCTCAAAGGGACGGGCCACTAGGGTCTCTATATCTATATTAAGAAAGAGATTGTTCTTGCCTATACACAGAAACATTCAACAAAATAATAATACCAATATATTACAGTCACAAATTTCTCACGACATATACTTCATTGCTCTTCTCAAAGGGAAATACTATTAGAGATATTACCATATCTCCGGATCCTCCTTCTCTCGATAAGAAATAGCAACAATTTGATTTTATCTACTTACCTTGTATAGATTATTCTTTACTTGTAGACTAACTAGAGTAGTATATAATAGCTACAACTCTTGTACATTACAACTGTCAACTATACCATCAATAATATTTATATGGTATCACGAGGCCAATAATAATCTTAAGATTTTTTTAACGATCCTCTCCCTCTCTCCATAATCAGCCGTCCACCACCTCTCCCCTCACAACCCTAAACCGCCGCCTCCCTCCACCACAAACAAAAAAAAATGTCACACGCCTCCAACACCTCCGCCCACTCCGGTAACACTTCCGGTGGCGGTAGCTCTGCTTCATCCAAACCTCCACCCACCAATGACGTTCCATCCTCCATCATCTACGTTTCCAATCACCATCATTTCACCCTCTGCCTCACACCTACTAACTACTTATCATGGCGCCTACAAGTGGTCTCAACTCTTGCTGGCATGAACCTCCTTGGTTACTTGCAGGGCACTCATCCACGCCCTCCTGCCATTGATGAGGCCGGTCATCGTTTATGGTTCCAACAAGACCAGCTTATTCTCTCTGCCCTAATTGGCTCTATGTCGCCGGAGATTGTCCCTCTCATTCATTGCGCCAAGACCTCGTCTGAAGCGTGGGTCCTCCTCATGGGAGCCTTTGCTCGTTTCGACCGAACACGGATCATGGCGCTGAAGGATGCCCTTAACATCATCTCTCTTGGTGCTCGTTCCGTCACTAACTACCTCACTGAAATCAAATCGAAGGTCAGCAAAATTGCCATGCTCGACCGACCCCTCAATCCTGATGACGTAACGCTCTGTGTCCTTAACGGACTTGGAGTAAATTACCGAGACATAGCGACGTCCATCTGTCTCCGTGAGCAGCCGCTCTCGTTTGCCAAACTCCACAATGCCTTGGTCACTCATGAGTCATATATCAAGCGTTTTGAGGCGGAGACCGCGACTTTTGTCCCCACTGCAAACACTGCCTCTCTTGGATCTGGCCGTGGCTCACCTTTTCCGCGTGGCCCTAATCTGAGGGGGCGCGGTTCCTTCTCTTATGGACGTGGTCCTTCCCGTAGTGGTCGCGGTAGGTTGCCCTCTGGTTATGGTGGTTCCAATTTTACTCATACCTTTCAGCATGCTCACGAACAGGTTGTCTACCAATTCTGTGGCAAGCCCAATCACGTAGCTTCTCGTCGCTACAAACTGTAGAACTTATTGAATCCCATTGCCAACATGGCGCACACACCACCCCACGGACCGAACCATGCAGCCTACGGACACAACTCTTGGATGGTGGACTCTGGTGCCAACCATCACCTCACGGGAGATCTGAACAACCTTGTCCATCACTCTGAATATGATGGCAGTTACGAGGTCACTGTTGCTAATGGTTCGGGCATGCCTATCACTCATACTGGTACATCTTATATTAAGTTTCCGTCACATTATTTCCGTATGAATAATGTTTTATGTGCTCTTGCCTCGAAACACAACTTGCTATTTGTTCATCGGTTTACTCGTGATAATAACATCTCTATCGAATTCTTTCCTCATGCTTTTCATGTTAAGGATCTCACGTCGGGGGACACTCTGGCAACCGGGACATGCACAAATGGCACCTATCATATCCGCCTTACAGTCCATTACCTACAAAATCCGAAAAAGTTTGCTTTGTTGGGAGTTCGTACGTCGGTGGATGTTTGGCACGCTCGTCTTGGGCACCCAGCGCCCAAGACTAGCTCTTTATTCATTTCTAGTTATGATTTACCACTTATTTTTAAATCCTCTGCGAAAGGTAGTTTTTGTGACTCTTGTTTGGTCAGCAAGTCTCATCGCTTACATTTTATGGACACTTTGTTTACTACTTTGCATCCCTTACACTTTGTTTATGCTGATGTTTGGGGCCCCGTTGAGACCTCTGTTGATGAATTTTGTTATTATTTATTGATTGTTGACTTGTTTAGTCGTTACTGTTGGCTTTTTCCTATGACTGCAAAATCACAGGTGCACTCTATATTTTGCTAATTCAAAACACTAGTGGAAAAACAATTTCGACACGACATTATCAACTTTTATAGCGACAACGGCGGTGAATTTTTATCTCAAAAATTATTTTGTCACTAATGGTATAAGTTGGCTTACGACGGCCCCTCACACGCCACAACAAAATGGTTTATCAGAAAGACGACATAGGCATATATTAGAAATGGGCCATGCTCTCCTTCATCACGCCAAGCTTTCACATTTTTATTGGTCTTATGCTTTTCAAACGGCCATTTATCTCATTAATCGCATGCCTTCGTCTGCCTTGCACTCCGCCACACCTTACTCTATTCTCTTTGGCACGGCGCCTAACTATCTCAAGTTACGCACTTTTTGGCTGTCAATGCTATCCATGGCTCAAACCATACAACAGTGGCAAGCTCGAGTTCACATCACGTCCTTGCCTTTTCTTGGGCTATTCAACGTCTCAAAGTGCCTACAAATGCCTTGATCTTTCTTTGGGGTGGATGTTTATCTCTCGCCACGTTCGATTCTATGAATCTATATTTCCGTCCATACCATCAGTGGCACCCCGTCCTTTGACCGCTCCGACCCCTACTCAACTGGTCCTCCAGCTGGGCACTCGTCCGTGCCCTCCTCCGCAACCCACGGTCATTTTATCTTCACTACGGGCTACTCCGTCGCCTATCTCGCCAGCAGATCCTTCGCCTGCATCGCCCGGACCGGCACCCGCATCACCCTAACCGGCACCCACGTTTCCCGCATCACCCGCTTCACCCGAAGTGCCTCCACCCCTGCCCCCGCTCATCATATGGTCACTCGGGCCAAGAACAACATTTTTAAACCCAATGCACTCTCAGCTACTAGTGTTCATCTGCTTCCTCCTTCTATTGAACCTACTTGTGTTTCTTCGGCTATGGAAAGTCCGCACTGGCGCCTCGCTATGTCTCAAGAATACAACGCTCTTATTTCTCACGGGACATGGGATATTGTTCCTCGTCACCTTGCGTCTAACATCATTGGCTGCAAATGGGTCTATCGGGTCAAACGCCATGCTGATGGGTCTATTGACAAATACAAGGCTTAGTTGGTCGCTAAGGGCTTTCATCAGCGCATCGGCCTTGACTATATGCAGACGTTCAGCCCTATTGTCAAACCAGTGACAATTCGCATTGTTCTCTCCATTGCTGTCTCCAACTCTTGGCCCCTCCATAAACTTGATGTCAGCAATGCCTTTCTTCATGGCACCCTCAGTGAAGTTGTATATATGCAGTAACCACCCGACTTTGTCGACTCTTCTCTATCCGAACATGTATGACGCTTGAGCAAGGTTATTTATGGCCTAAAGCAAGCTCCTCGCGAATGGTTCCGTGCCTTTCGCTCCTCTCTCATAGACCTCGTGTTCTCTCAATCCAAGAAGGACTGCTCTCTATTTATCTTTAGCAAGGACCGCACTGTTCTCTTCCTCCTTGTCTATGTTGATGACATTATCTTCACGGGCAACAACACTCCACTGATCAATCAACTCATCTCACAACTCAGTTCCACTTTTGCCCTCAAGGATCTCGGTCATCTTTCCTTCTTCCTCGGTGTTGAAACTATCTCTTGCTCCGATGGTCTCTTCCTCACTCAGCATCATTATATATGTGACCTTCTCACTTGTCACAAGATGGACGGTGCCAAGATTGTGTCCACACCTATGGCTACCACTGAACCACCCCCATTCGCCACGCCGTGTGATCCTCATCTTTACCGCCAAGCCATTGGCGAATTGCAGTACTGTTGATAGGTTTGATATTATTACCCAATTAACGGATTTATTTTGGGGTTAGAATGCCCTGCCTGTGGTTCAGAAGCTTGTAATATTACGAAAATATCCCTCTTTGTATTCACTGAATTCCACTCCAAATTCTATTGTGTGTGTATGTGTCTTTCTCGGCCTTTTTTTCCTCTCCTTTTCAACAAGGATGAACATCCTTTTTATAGAGTTTTTTAGGGACATGTGTCGTTGTGCATGTGTTTAATAAAATACATGTGTCCGTGCGTATAGGGGAAGATATCATTCATCTTATCTTTTTTTTATCTACTAGGCGCTGACTAGGATGAACTTCAGTTTCTTCCAAGGACTTCAGGGAGCTCCGACGGGCCGACTTTTTGGGGTTTTTGCCTTCGAGGGGATAGACCTGTGGGGAAGGCTTCCTAAGGTGGCTGGGGATTCCTCCGATGGCATTTTAGTCCTGATAGGGGTCTATTCTTGTGTTGTTTACTTGGGTATATGTGCTCCGATGGGTGGTTGAGTTTTGATTTCGTACTTTATTCTTCAGGGTGTAAGCTTCGATGGTTTCCTGACTTTAATAGAGTAATGTTCTTCTGCTTGGGTCTTCAGAAGGAGTTCTCCGATGGCTTAGACTTTGATAGGGCATGTTTCTCTGGCTTTGGTCTTCGGGATGAGTTCTCCGATGGCTTTTAGACTTTGGAGTGTTCAGTGAGGGGATGTTCTCGCATTTTCTGGGACTCGGGGTCCGTTGTGGTCCATCTTGGCGCATTGATGGATATCGGAGTCGCGCGGATCCATCGGGGTTCACTCTTTTTCCGATGCCGCGTTGATATTTTTTCTTTATTCATCGTGACTTTCTAAGGGATGCTTGGGTGCCTCTTCGGGTGATACTTCGTACCACTTTGGGTTGGTAACATCCGATGGACCTCCTCATCGAGAGTGTGCACTCCTCATCGGAAGTGCATGTGACGGTAGTATCGTCCGTGCATTAGTCCCTAGATTTAGGGTTAAGGTTTTACTTAATCTTATATTTATTTTTTATTGTTAACAAGTACCTATCTCTTACTCGGCCGGACATTACTTTCCCCTTTAATCGTCTCGCCCAAGCTGTCTCCTCACCGTTTGAGCACCACTGGACGACCGTTAAACACATCCTTCAGTACCTTAAGGGGACCATCTCTCACGATCTCTTACTCAAGAAGCGCTCATCGAACACTCTTCAAGCCTTTTCTGATGCGGACTGGGCGGGTGACCCTCTCGACCGCACGTCTACTTCGGCCTACATTATATTTCTTAGCGCCAATCCTATTTCATGGGCATCTCTCAAGCAGCGAGTTGTTTCTCGCTCTTCCACTGAGGCCAAGTATCGTGCCCTTGCTACCACTACTTTCGAGGTTCGATGGATCCAGCATCTTCTCTCGGAGCTCCATGTCAACCTCGCCCCCAAACCCACGGTCTTTTGTGATAATATCGGGGCTACTCATCTCTCGCTTCATCATGTCTTGCACTCAAGAATGAAGCACACCGCCGTTGATTTCCATTTTGTTCGCGACATTGTGGCTAAGGGCCTGATTTCCGTCTCTCACATTAGCACAAAGGACCAACTTGCCAATGTGCCCACTAAAGCGCTATCTCGTGCTCGTTTCTTGCTTCTTCGGTCCAAAATTGCCTTAGCTAATGTCACGACACTTTTGAGGGGGCGTATTAGAGATATTACCATATCTTTGGATCCTACTTCTCTCGATAAGAGATAGTGACTGATTTGGTTTTATCTACTTACCTTGTATAGATTATTCTTTACTTGTAGACTAAGACTAGAGTAGTTTATAATAGCTACAACTCTTGTACATTACAATTGTCAAATATACCATCAATAATATTTCTCAACAAATATTACTAGCGACTCCATATATATATATATATAGACCTGAAAGGAGTTTGTTATTACCTACAAAGAGAAAACATTCACACGAAATCATAATAATACCACTAAATAAAACCACAATTCAAAAAAACTCTCCCCATGGCTGCGCCGCCGCCGCCAAAACTGCATGAAATCCGCCCTCCATTAACGGAATTCGTTCCGCCGGACATCCATCGCTCAATAAATCGAACACAAAAACGTCTCCGGCCAGGCGACAATGAATCAATGGAAGAAATGCAATCAAACTATGGAAACCAGATCGGAAAGAACGAGCCAACCAAGAAATTCTCCTATGCCGATATGATTAAGAAGAGGCATGAACACGTGAGTTTAATCGTGGACGACTCCGACGAAGAAGAGGACCTCATCGAATCAAAGCCGCCAACGGCAGATATGCCGCTCAAACAATTTACGAGCCTCCCTGAAATGAAGAATCGAATGCAAAATCAATGGGAAAACTCGATTATAATTAGGGTCCTTGGAAATTCGTGGTACTATCCAGCCCTTGTGAACAAATTGGACACAATGTGGAAGCTCCAGAACGATTTCGAGCTTGTCGATCTCGGCCACAACTGCTATTGCATGAAAAATCTTAACCCGAGCAAACGAGAGATGATACTCACCGAGGGGCCATGGCAATTGCAGGGAGCTTTCTATCGATCGGGAAGTGGTGTCCAAAATTTCGCGCAGATAAAGACTGGATTGAAAGCGCAATTACGTGGGTACGTATATTAGATTTACCGGTTGAATATTTCCGAAAGGCATGGATCCGAAAACTGGCAAAAAGCATCGGTGATCCAATCAAGATCGACGGAAACACATACTCAGCCACGAGGGGACGCTTCGCCCGTTTCTGTGTGGAGGTACGCACTGACGTTCCGCTCGACCTCGGAGTGTGTATCGACGGGGTCGTCTATCAAATAGTTTACGAAAACCTCCCCTTAGTATGTTACACATGCGGTAAAGCAGGCCACATGAAGGAACAGTGTGCGAGGGGGGATTTGAAGGCTTCGACCCTTAAGACCACGGTCGAGGACGTAATGAACGACGATGAAACTGATAAGGTGGCCGAGACGGATGAAACGGAATGGCTGGTAGCAAAAGCAAAAAAGAAAGAATATGGCGAGTGGATGATAGTCCAGCCGAGGAGAAATCCGAAAGGGAAAGAGATTGACACAAATAAGGTAGTGGTAAGAAGTAATGAAAAAGGCAAGGAAAAGGTGTTTGAGGAATTGTCAAAAACAAATGTTGAAACAAGGAACATCAGCTCTACACCGTTTGTGTTTGGAGGACCGAGTCCAATAGTTCCCAAAGAAAGATCTCAAAATAAGAAACAATTCGGATTAGGAAAGAAAAACTCTAGCAAAGACAGGAATCCTAATTCGAATGTAAGTCTACAAGGGAAGAATAAGGATAATTCCTTATCAACAGCAAACACCAGCAATAGAAATTCATTCGCCCCACTACAAGAGAACTGCGCGGCCGAAAACAGTGTGAGAATCTTGACAAAAGGAGATGCGACACCAGCTATTACCCTAGGACAAAATCATTCAAATCTTTCACGTGTTTTTCAGAAACGGGTGCTTGATAGGTCGATGGCTAGAAATCCCGAATTTTGTCACGAGGATACACAAGTTCAGCGGGTATTTAACGACATTACGAACACGTTGGAGGGACAGATTAGTCCAAATATTGGTAATCCCACATCAAGTCTGGGAGGTGGAAACGAGGACTCTCCGAACACCGAACACGGAAGGGGTGATGACATGGTGGCAGATAACGGCGATAAGCCGATGGGAAAGCATGAGACAGATGGTTCTCATATTAGAAATAATGAGGCAACTGATATTGACATGGCTGGGGTTTGAGACAGATTACCCTATACGACCACACCAATTAATTAATATGTCGATGAAGATAGTGTCATGGAATTGTCAGAGAGCCGGGAAAGATGAGTTTCGTAGAAACTTCAGAGAATTTGTTAGGATCCATAATCCTACGGTGGTTTATATTCTTGAAACATGTGTTAGCGAAGCCCACGCGAGAGAAATCATCCCAACTCTAGGGTATTCAAGACACGCGATGGCCCCTACCGAAGACATGACGGGAGGGGTGTGGATGTTGTGGCAGGAAGATGAAGTGGATGTGGAAGTACTAGGAGTTAACTATCAAGCGATTCATGCGAGGATTCGGTCGATAGCTAATGAGACATGGAGAGTGTCTGGGATATACGCACAACCACGAAAGGCGGATAAAGTGAGAGCCTTTGATGATCTAGTCTGAGTGGCGACGAATTGTAGGGAACCATGGCTAGTAACGGGAGATTTCAACGAAGTATGCTTCGCTCACAAAAGAGAGGGAGGTCGAACGGTCCCTCTAAGTCGCCTGCGTTTCTTTCGAAATTAGCTCGAGAGATGCGGCCTCATCGACTTAGGATTTCACGGCCCCCCGTTTACTTGGACGAATAAGAGGGAAGACGGGGAAAACATCAAAGGAAGAATTGATCGAGCCGTGGCAAACCAATTGTGGATTGATAAGTTCCCACATCACAAGGTGTACCACACTACACGCACTTGCTCGGATCACCATCCAATTTTAACGAGCTGCGAAGGAGGAGATTCTACGAGAGGTATACGGCCATTTCGCTTTGAGGCGGCCTGGTTCTTTCACAAGGATTGTGATGAAATCTTGCGCCGAATTTGGAAAAGAAAAGATGGAATACTAGAAGCAATTAAAGAAGTCCCCAAAATCCTTGAGCCGTGGAATCGGGCGCAATTTGGTAATATTTTTGCAAGGAAAAAGAAAATTAACGCGCGCCTTCTTGGGATTCAAAAGAAACTCGCGCATGGTGCAAACGGATATCTTACAAATCTGGAGACCGAGCTCATTGGGGAGCTTAATGAAGTTCTAAAACAGGAGGAGGTTCTATGGTTCCAAAAGTCGCGGGTACGATGGTTGAGAGACGGGGAAAGGAACACAAAATACTTTCATAGAACCGTTATGGCGAGGCGCAAAAGGAATAAAATAAGTGAGCTGAAAATCGACGACCATTGGGTGCGTGATGAGGACACACTGCAGCAACACGCCAAGTCGTATTTTGCGAAATTATTTTCGGATACTGAGGGGACCCGAAGAAATAGAATACGCGGCATGGGGGTTTTGCGTTTTCAGCAATCTTTATCCCTGGAGGACCGCGCAGACTTGCAGCGCGGGATTGATTTGACTGAATTGAGGAAAGTGGTCTTTGCTTCTCACCCTTATAAGGCGCCGGGGCCAGATGGACTTCAAGCAGTGTTCTACCACAAGACGTGGAGTTGGATACAAGACTCGTTGCTAAAGTTTGCGGGGGAGGTGTTCAAGAATAGAGGGTTTGACAAAAAAATATGCGAGGCGTATCTTTGCCTCATCCCGAAGGTCAGAAACCCAGAAACTATAGCTCAATTTCGTCCAATTTCATTGTGTAACGTACTTTATAAGTTCGTTACGAAGTGCATAACTATGCGCTTGAGAGATATAATGCCCCGTATTATCGCCCCGACCCAATCAAGTTTCATCAGGAACCGAAGCACGCAAGATAATATATTTGTAATACAAGAGGTGCTTCACTCGATGAGAAATAAAAAGAAGGCGAAATATGGGAACATGATTATGAAGCTTGATCTTGAAAAAGCGTATGATAAAGTGAGCTGGGAATTTTTAGAAGACACTTTGAATGCGTTTTGTTTTCCGACAGAGATGACCGAATTAATCATGTTCTGTGTTCGAAACGCAGCTACGAGAATTCTTTGGAACGGATCACCGATTGAGTCCTTCAACCATTCTTGTGGTCTTAGGCAGGGGGACCCTCTTTCGCCATACCTCTTTGTCCTCTGTGTGGAACGACTATCGTATCTCGTAAATGAAGCAGTCGACGACGACACATGGAAACCGCTCATACCTTGTCGTGATGGCCCAAAGCTCTCTCACCTCTTTTTTGCTGATGACTTAATCCTAATGGGAAAAGCAACGAGTAATACGGCTCGGTCGGTGAGGAAAATTCTTGACAATTTTTGCGCGGCATCGGGGCTTAAACTGAACCCGTCGAAGTCAAAAATATTCTTCTCAAAGAGCCAAGGGTCAGCGGTAAAGAGAGAGATCTGTGATATTTTAGGATTTGGTCAAACGGTGAATCTTGGTAAATATCTTGGCATCAATCTTTCCCACGGCCGTGTTAGTCAGGAAGAGAGTGGAGCCCTCTTTGATAGAGTTATGGCACGTTATAGTGGATGGAAAAGCAATACCCTCTCCCTCGCCGGGAGATCGACTCTTATTCAGTCCGTGTCGACAGCGATGCCAATTTATGTGATGCAATCTACGTGGTTGCCGGAACACGTATGTGATAGTCTTGACCGACTCAACCGTAGCTTCCTTTGGTCCGCGGATATTAATAGACGGAAAATCCATCTTGTTGGTTGGGAAAGAGTAACAAAACCAAAAGAAGAGGGGGGGTCTCGGGATCAGAATTACGCGCGGAAGCAACGAGGCGTTGCTCGCAAAGTTGGCGTGGAAAATCATTAAGGACGAGGAAACCATATGGAGCTCATTTATTAGAGCAAAATACCTCAAGAATTCCAATCTTCTTGAGTACAAAGTGAAGATGACGGACAACCCTCTATGGAAAGGTATTGTCAAATGCGCGAGCTTGATGCAACCGTACTTCCGCTGGAAAATTGGGGATGGAAAAAGCATTCGTTTTTTGCTCGACAACTGGATTGGGTCGCGGAGGTTGTGCGAAGATGAAATTGACATTAATCCTAGGGACATAAACATACGGTTAGGGGACGTGTGGACGAACCATGGGGGCTGGAATTGGGATGCTTTGCACACTATTATCCCAAGTGTTTTGAAGACCGAACTGGAAGGATATGAAATAACGCTGCAGGACAGAAGCGACATTATCTTGTGGAACGAGACCTCAAGCGGCAACTTCACCTGTCAATCCGCCTATCGTGCCTTCTACAAGGCGCGTTATAATCGGGAGGACTCAACAACGCAGCTGAAGTGGGTGTGGAAAATCGATATTTGCAGCAAACTCCAATACGTTCTATGGCTGGCAGCGCAGGAGCGAATTGCAACAAATAAGCTGAGGAAGATTAGGAAACTCTCGGATCACGATCGATGCCCAGTCTATAATGCCAATGAAGAGTCCGTGAGCCACATCCTTAGATACTGTCCGAACGCGCAGCAACTCTGGGATAAACTACTAATGGGCAAGGAACGCGAAAAGTTCAATAGAGCTGCGGATGCAAATTGGTTGAAGACAAATGCGCTAAAGAAGTCGAGGCACTGCTCCTTAATTCCTAATTGCGACTGGTCCAACATCTTCATTGCTGCGATTTGGATACTGTGGAAAGCACGCAATGAAAAGGTTTTTAACAACAAAATCGAAGCGACGAGTACAAGTGTGTTTAAAGTTAAAACTTTAAGTTTTGAACTACAGTCCGCCAAGAAAAAAAGGAGAGCTGCGACAACCGACTCCAAGTGGGCAAAACCATCTGTTGACTGGGTGAAACTCAATGTCGACGGAAGTCTGAACACGGAGAGGAATAGAGGAGCAGCCGCGGGGGTTCTTCGTTCTCACACGGGAGCGTGGATTTGGGGATATTATTCGAGGATACCGAACCCAACTGTGGATGAAGTGGAAATTGAGGCAATAAAAATAGGATTGCAACTAGCTTGGGAAAGACGCATCCCCCGTGTGGAAATTGAAACGGACTCTCTCTCAGCTTACAAGATGATTATGGGCGAGTCTACAACACCGGAGGACCTTAGGCAAATCGTAAAGGAATGCAATGATTTATTAAGGATGCCTTGGACTTGCAAGTTAAGATGGATACCACGGACGGCAAATAGAACTGCGGATAGATTGTCGAAGACTTCATCGAGTGTCGAGGAGCGAGATTTCTTTCGGGACACTCCCCCCTCGCACGTAGTTGATGTATTAAACTTTGATATGGCCTAAGGGCTCTTGTTTTCCTTTGTTGATCAAAAAAAAATAATAATACCACTATATTTCAATAACGAAATTTTCGGACATGTACTTCATCGCCCTTTCCTTAAGGGACATGCCATCAGAGACCATAATAATGCCTAGTGCCTACATATTTCCATCCCCCTTTTTTTGTTTCTTTTGGGCAATATGCACTTAGTTGCAAACCCCTCCACTCAAGGGCATGAACATGTAAATACTCACAAATAAAATAATCAGTTGAAAATTTTAATTTACCACAGTTAATTATAAGAACTAATGTACCGAGTTTTGGCAGTTAAATAGCAAAGCACGTACATTACTCCAATGAGCATAATAACAACACGTAGCAATCCTAAATCCATCCATATATGACTTATTCATCGAGACAAGAAAAAGTCAATAAAGAACACTAATTATAAGAAACTTTAAAAGTAAAGAAATTTGACGATGAAATGATATAGCAGAACAACGTAACCACTAATTGTCCTAGTCTTTCCCATTACAATCTGAAATTCGTATCATGCTTTGAGTATAATCTTGGATTTGAGCAAACATAAGTTGGCGCAAAATAAAAAATCCCCAAATCAGGGCCCTGCAAACTTTCAAGAAAAAACTTAATCAAGTGAAAATGAGTTGCTGGTTTTCCTTTCGCTTAATGAGTAGTCACATGACTTCCCCGGACCACGAGGCCAGGATCACTTAACTCGAATCCGTAGGACTTGATTTTAGTGATACTCATATCTTGACAAAAACAAAATTAGTAAAGAAATAAATATTCAACAAATATCAACTCTACTGCGTTTTAGAGCTAATATATCTCAATTTTCACGGTCGATATTTAGAGATAATCTAAAGACAGAAACTTCACAAGAAACCATAATAATACCAATATATATATATATATGTATTACATTCACAATTTTTTTCGGGACATATACTTTGTCGCAAAGCCCCTCCAGTCACGGTCAACATGCAAAAACTCACAAATGTAAAATCAGTTGATAATTTTAATTTAACACAATAAATCAACAAAGGGAGATCATGTATAGCTAATAAACAAAGTTAGGTATTTATGCCTTTCACTAGGATTGCCAAACATTTGTCGCCTAGATTGAGCGCGATTGTAAGGTGGCTATCAAATTTGCATCCAAAGCTGATCTCCATCACCTTAAGAGTTCTTACAGGGCTGCTGCTAGAGTGATATCCCCCAAGAAACTATACTGTTTCTTGATGTCGTTCTTCGGGAGCGTCCGTCTCTTCGGGAGCATCCCCATTAGCAGGTGCGCTACACATACAGACAATGATATACATTAACATACTTGCTTATGCACTGGTATTTCACTTCTCTCTTTTACTATTGTAATTACTAATGCACTTTTGCCTTTTATCTTCATTAAATTGCAGCTACAAAGTTGTAGGAAGGTCTTTCTTTTCTCTCCTTTTGGGTGATAAGTGGAAACTTGGTGATGCCAACTTTGGTCGAGTAAATTTAACAAATACCCAAGCATTTTCTAATACCTCTTTTATGCTGTCTGAAAAAATAATAATACCAATTTACTTCAATGTTTTCGCAATATATACTTCACAGAAAAGTCCTCTTTTTTTTTTCCCGCAAAAGTTCATGAGTTGCACAGCAGTCAGCAGATCACAGAAACCAACTCTAATATATGCAGATCCCCCACCTCTTATTTACTAAACTTTTACATCAAAACAAAACATTGTATACTCATATTTTATAATCAGAGGCCATGGCAACATGCAGAAACTCACGAATGAAAAGATCAGCACTAACTTCAACATAACACAGTATTTACCAGCATGCAAGACCATGATAATATATAGTACAAACCTGTAGAATGCCTCGCTCTCGCTCTTGGGGACGCTGGCATGTAACCTTGAGAAGTGCAGTAATCTGCCTCTTCATGAAGTACATCTGGCCCTCAACTATTTTGCACACCTAAACTGCCAAAAAACTGAATCAATAAACTTTCCGTCAAAAGCAGTTGTTTGAAAGGAGATTAAACAGTACTCCATTGGCAAGTAGTTTGGCCTCTGAGGATTCCCAACTTGTAGGCAAGGCCGCTGAGTATGTTGAATGACAAATCCATATGTCTCTTGGAAGTATTCGACCACCGACTTCAATATACCACTTTCATCAACGGGAAATCTAGCAAAAGCCACCCAGTTCAGAGAATACAGAAGAAGTGATTCAAATTGATAAACAAACATTAAATCTTTATGCCAGTTCTCGTGTGGCTTGTGATGTCAAACCAGCGATGCGATACTTCCTTCGCATGTTCCCCCGATGAGTAACCTCCACCTTTATACTCCTCTCAACGCTTTCTTGATCTGTAACAAATCAAATGGTGTGCATAAGTGACCTCATGATCGAGTATGTGTAAAATTTGATTGAGAAGCCTTGTGACTTCACTGGACAAAAAAACAGAAGTCACGCCAACCAAAATATGCGCATGAGAAGAAATCAACTCCTCACTGGAAACAAACAGCGGTGCAAGCAAACTCCCGCAACGCACGATCTCCAGTGCTGAACTGATTTGCAGCGTACGAGCTCCTCGGCCACGACTCGAACTTAACGCCACGCACGAACTGAATGGGTCAGAATCCCGGCACCGACCTCATTGCACAACCTCTTCACAGGCGAACAACTTTGCAACGATCTCCCTCTTGCCGACGGACCGCAACACAACCAAACTCTGGCATACCTGTAGAAACGTCAGAAACAAAGAAAAAACCGGTCTAATCTACGGTATACTTATCTGCATATATAATTAGGGATGTTCTTCTTGATACTTATCTACGGTATACTTATCTGCATATATCAATATTTAGAGAGAATTAGATATTACCTATAAACAGAAACATTCACCAAAAACCATAGTAATATCATATTTCAGTCACAAAGTTTTCACAATATATATTTCAGCACGAATCTTCGCGAAAGTTCAGCTGCAGAACAGACTACAGATGAGATAACCTCTAACATATGAAGATTCTTTTCTCTTTTTTTTGACAAGTTAATATAGGCAGATTCCCCTACCAATTTCCCCTAAAATTTTACATCAAAACAAAACATACAATCATATTGTAACATCAATGGTCAAGGTAAACATGTAAAAAGCTCGCGGGCGGCACATCACCAGGCTTCAGGGGGGAAAGCATGTTAAAGCATTAGCTTTCGGGTGTTTATATTCACCATGCTCTCTGCATTTTGCCTCTGTAGTTGTGCAGATAAATGTTTGCATGCAGACCTTCCACTACCATCATTGCTTTTAAATTCATGATTAAAAAAGCTTTCTAGTTTTGAATAACTATAGGAGTTGGCTTCAAATCATGATTTTAAGTAATTCAGTGGTGCAAATTTAACACCTCTAATTATGTGTTCCGAAACAACAACAACAACATGAAAATAGATATGATTCTTCTCTCAAATTGGCTCATCCTCCATGCATTTTTACTTAGCACTAACATACGGTATACCCATAAAAAATCAGGAACACAAAGGGCACAAGTCTAATATATGGTATACTCACATGCATATATAATTATGGATGTTCTTCTCGATATGTTTGCCCAGAGGAACATATCAATATTTAGAGAGAGTTTGTTATTACCTTTAAACATAAACATTCGCAAAAAATCATAGTATTACCAATATATTTCAGTCACAAAGTTTTCACAATATATACTTCATCGCAAAGCCCATTTTCGCAAAAGATCAGCTGCAGAACACACCGTAAATGAGATAACCTCTAATATATGCAGATTCATTTTTTTTTTTTTACAAGTTCATGTAAGAAGATCCTCCCACTTTTTTCCCTAACAGTTTACATCAAAACTAGAAATTCACACTCATTCTTTAACATCAAATGTCAAGGGCAACATGCAAAAAACTCGCGAATAAAAAGATTAGGAATAAAACAAATTAATGTACGTAAGCGAGCTGATGTACTGAGTTTTGCAGTTAAAAAAATATATTTCTACTTCAAGCTCCAAAAGTGCACACATATATTAGATTTCACGGCTGAGTAGCGTAGTAGAACAACCACTGATGGGTGTAATTTAGGATTGGCCCAATTTAACGTTATTGGGCCGGCCCATAGCGCATCGAATAGAAGGAATTCGATGCGCGCATCGAATCGACAGTACAAGGCTTCTTTATTGGGCCAGCCCATTAGCGCATCGAATACATCTGATTCGATGCGCGCATCGAACAAGGATCATTCGATGCGCCTTTCTATATTGGACTGCGGGCTCCACGGGACGGGTTCTATAAATAGCCCGTCCCCTCGTATTCTGAGGGATCTTTTTTGGGAGATCTGAACCAGCTCGCACAGTCAGCATCGAACATACATCCATTCGACGTGATCCATATCGAATCAACTTTAATTCGACACGTAGATACGCATCGAATTCGACATTAACAGCACGTATCGAATTCGATACCTTCCAGATTAACTATCGCCCAGTGATAATTATACCGCATCGAACGAATCCTCATTCGACACGTCAGCATCGAATATTTGCAATTCGATACATACTATTAACATTGTAATTTAGTTATTCTGTCTAGAAAGCTTGTATTAAGTGTTCCGGACCAAGCTAGTCCGTTAATAATATTGGATAGCATTGTTTGATCTCATTTTGTAATTTTATTGTGTTCTATTACCGTGACGAAATAAGACCAAAACATTGGCGCCGTCTGTGGGAACACAAATTATATTTAGCTTGATAGGCAGTATGACTAGAATGACCAGATCCAAGAGTAAAGCTCTAGAAGGAAATACGGGAGAAGAATGGCCGGATACACCTGAACGGGGCATGCAAGATATCGCGGGACCATCTATAGTACCCGCAGCAGTTCCAACTCCGGCCAGGAAAGAGAACCAAGGACCTCAAGAAATACCCAATAATGAAGCTGATGTAACTGGAGCCTCAGCGTCAAATACTTTGATTCCAGATAAATTGAAGAATGAATTATTTGCAATGATAAAAGCTGTTGTGGCTGAGGTGCTCCCTACTGCACTTCCCGCTATGATACCATCTCCTGCTGAATATTCTGAGAACTTGAGAGAACAAGGTTCGGCTGTCCGAAAGCAAAAGGGAAAAGAAAAGGAAAAGTCTCAGCAAGACGACCGAAGAAGTAGACATACTTCGGAGGGAATAAAGAGCAAAGGGAAATCCATTCATGAAAAGCGGGGAAAGAAGCTAGTATCTGTTGAGATACAATCAAAAAGGCATCATGATAAGAGACAGAAGGAAAAAGAGGTTAAACGTGTCGCTGAGCAAACAAAAAGAGAAGACAGAAGACGTTCAAAGAGCCATGATTCCAGAGAGGAACAGGACGAGGGAGAGAATCGAAGAGAGGAATCGCGGAGAAGAAATCATAGAGATGGCAGAAGGCAGTCAGAAGGTCATGAGTTGCGTGGAAATCATAACATAGTGAGCAGAAACGTTGGAAGACTGGAAAAATGGATAGCAACAGCCGAGACTCAAACAGCAAGGGAGGACAATTCCGTAAATCGCAGTCCTTTTTGTCGAGAGATAGAGTTGGAGATTCTGGGGCAAGGAGATAAAATTCCGGAACTAAAAACATACAACGGGAAATCTGACCCCCGAGATCACCTCTTCCAATTAGATAGAAAATTGTCCCTATACGGTTTCAGGGACAATATGCAAGCCAGGATATTTGCAACGACTCTATCAGAAGTGGCTGTTGACTGGTTTAATCGAATTCCTCCTGGACAGATTAAAAGTTATGCCCAGTTGAGAAAGATGTTTGAGGATCAGTTTTCTAGTCAGTCTAGACTGGTTTTGGATCACTCCCATCTATACACGATGAAACAGGAAGTTAATGAAAGCCTGAAGGACTTCATGAAACGTTTCAATACAGAGCTATTAAGGATTGATAGCCCAACGTGAGAGATGGTTGCAAGTATAGTTTTTCGTGCAACTACCAACACCATGTTTGGTGGTGATTTACTGAAACGAAAACCCACCACAGTTGAAGAAATTAACAAGATAGCCCAAGATGTGGTTCATTTCAAGGAAATGATGGCAACCAAAGTTCCTAACAGTGTGGCTGTGAGAGATAGAGAGAGAGGCAGAAAAGATCATAATCGCCACAACAGCAACAACAGGAACAAAAATTACAAAAGGGACAGTTCGCCTCGAAGGTACACCCCACTGAATGCTCACATTATGACAGTATTTGGGGCAGCAAAGAAAAAAGAATGGTTGAAGGATCCCAGACCGATGAGAGAGTCCAAGGCTACGATGTACTCAAGTCAATTCTGTCAGTACCACAATCAGAAGGGGCACAATACAGAGGACTGCATAAATTTGAAGGATGAGATTGAGCGGTTGATAAAGGATGGCAAACTGGTGGAGTTTGTCAAGAAGGTGCAAGAACAAGAAAACAATTCCAACCGTAAGAGAACTCCGTCTCCTAGGAAAGATAAGCAAAGGGCAATTGATGAACCGCAACTTTTTCAATACCCCCAGATTGAGGACGGAAACACCAGGAGAGGCATCATCAATATGATAGCAGGTGGACCAGGAGGAGCAGATTCTACCAACGGTCGTAGAAAGATCACAAGAATGGTTGAAGCAGATAATTTTGTGAACATGGCCAATATACTGAGAATTGAGCAGATGCCACACGAAGAAATTACTTTTTCTACAGCAGATTTGAGAAAGCTGAGTCCACAAGCTGTACAGATGTCAAACTTGAACTGCCCCTTGGTGATCACAGTGGATATAGCTAACTATGGAGTTACTAAGATGTTAGTGGACCCCGGGAGTTCATTAAATGTGTTGTTCAATACTACGTTGATCAAGATGGGCCTGAATAATCAGTCGCTGGAACCAGTGAGAACATCTCTTCATGGTTTTGGAGGTCCAGAAATAATACCACTCGGAATGCTTAAGCTACCAACTTCATTGGGAACAACACCACAGAGAACGACGCTCATAGAAGATTACATGATTGTTGACATGTTTTTTGCATACAACGGTATCATAGGAAGACCTGCACTCAATAATTTCCGAGCGTTACCGTCAACTTATCACCAGATGGTGAAATTTCCGACTTCTAGCGGTACATGAGAGGTCATAGCAGACCACATTGAAGGATGGAAATGCTACGTAACTTCACTCAGGACTGGGCCACGACAAGAAGGAGCAGCGACAAGGGTATTGCCTCCAAGGCATATGGAACATATCGATTAAAGATTCTGTTTCAATTTACCAATGTTATTTAGCATTCTAAATATTTTGAACAAGTTTTTATTCGTTCTCTATGCTATAACACGCATGAGAGACAAGAATGTATGAACTTAAAACAGGTACCCCAAGTCATGAATATGGAGGACAACACTGAAAGTTATGCAAATGAGCGATGGTCAAAGCTCATTTCTTTTTACATAAGCTAATTTGAATTATTCAAAGAAGATTATGTCTGATTATTTGATTTGCGTGAATTTTATCTACTATGTACAATGTAATCATTGCAGGTCTGACAAATCAGGAGGACGGATACTCTGCCCCAAAGTGGCACGAGATACCGAAAATCCATAAAGAAATCAGGAGAATGGAAACTCTGCCCCAAAGTGGCACGAGATACCGAAAATCCATAAAGAAATCAAGAGGACGGATACTCTGCCCCAAAGTGGCACGAGATACCGAAAATCCCAAAAGAAGTTACAGGGACGGATACTCTATCCCAGAGTGACACGAGATACCGGAAATCCCTAAAGAAATCAAGAAACGGAAACTCTGCCCCAAAGTGGCACGAGATACCGGAAGAAGTCAAAGACGACACAAAGAACGGAGACTCTGCCCCAAAGTGGCACGAGATACCAATAAAAGCTCAAAACAAGAAGGATGGAAACTCTGCCCCAAAGTGGTATGAGGTACCATAAACCCCTAGAACAAAAATAAGGGAGGGACACGCTATACTGCAACAAACTCGGAAGATCACGAACAACAAATTGAAACAAACAATTTGGGCCAAAATGACTAAGGTCATCGAGGTAGGAGGCAGACACTACAAAGAATATTGATAAACAATCTTCACTGAACAATAATGAACCAGCAGGTTGTCAAAATAAAGTAAAGGACTGAGATAGGAAATTGAAATAAAAGACAACAGTTATTATCCCACAACTTAAGCAATTGATATAAAATTGTTTCAAACATATCAGAGCAACGCAGCGCCATACGCAAAATAATTACGAATAAAATTCACTCTTCTTCCTCATCCTCAGACGAGGGATATGGTTCAGGCATTTCTCGTGACGGTGATAATCCTCCGAGAACAAGACCCTCCTTATCCAGCAGTGAGGTGAACTCATCAGGTTCTGTAGCTTCAGAAGTTTGGCGAGGTGGACGTTTCTCTAGGTTTGGCCCCAGTGACAGATCTAACCATTATGGTTGAAATTTGCCATGTACATACATTGTAGCATAGAACTGATGCACCGTCAGAGCTTGAGCATTTCGAGCCACATGATCATCTCGACGAATGCCCATTTCTTGAAACGTACTGCCTTGGAGAAAATTTTCAGCAATTTCCAATCTTTGCTGAGGAGAAACCTTCAAAAAGAGAAAAGATATTAGTAAGAATAATAATAAGTGAATGGGTACAAAGTTATAAAAATAATATTTTTTACCTCTTTAAGACCTCGAATATAGCCATTCAGGTCGGCATTGTGGGGTTCCTCTTTGGCTGCGCCAACCTCTAACATCAGCTCAGTAATTCGCTGATTCAGATCTTTTTCAAGCTTTTCAGCCCTCTCTTGCGCCTCCTTGGCAGCTTGCAAGGCTTTCTCCTTGGCATCGAGAGCAGCTTGAAGCGCAGAGTTATCAGCATTACTGGCCTTTTCCTTAAAATTCATTAAGATCGAGGCCATGACATCCACGAAACCTCCCGCTTAACAACAAACGAACAGTTAGACCAAAATTTGCAAAGTGAATTCAAAGGAAATATAAGTCAGATAAGGAAATCGTTACCGCTGACAGTAGATGCAGCGTATTTCGCTCCAATCTTTTCCTTTCTTCATCGGAGATTGGAAGAGGGACGGACAGACCAGGCAACAATGCCTTTAAATGCTCGATGGCTTCGGCCTCCAAGAGCTGGTATCCAGCGGCTCGAGCTCGAGGACCCTGGCTAGGTCCGGCCATGTTACTTGGCCCAGGTGCACCGACAGGAGGGTTAGAGGCACTCGGCCTGTTAGTCTGGCCAATCGTAGGAGCGAACCCTTCGGTTTGCAAAGGATTTTGCGGCATCCTTCGTCTCTTACGTTGGATGAGATTGCCAGCATCCTCGCCGGTTTTAGTTGCCCTATTTTCCGACGCTTCAGCACCGCCTGGATTTCCCTCAGGATTATCCCCCAGTAAATCCTCGAAAGGATCAACTCTTGGATTAGTAGCAGCAGCAGCGGCAGTAGCAGTAGAGGATTCATAAATTTTCTTCTTTCCCTTATTTTTTCTCTTCCGAGGAGGAGGAATTTCACGCATAATCTCGGTCTGGGAACTTTCCATATCCGCAGCGATAACCCGGTTCATCCTTGCGTGTCGACTCATGAAGAACTTGGCTGCAAATAAAATAAATTGTTAGAACCACAACAAGCATAAATCCAACATGCTCACAGAGTCATATTAATTTACCAAGGGTCATCCTGCCATTATATTTAACTGGAGACAACCCAGCTAAAGAAAGGACCCGACTTTCAACGAGTTTTTTGACATCAAATTGATGTTCCCTGACTAAGCTCGGGATAAACTCGCAATCCCATGTAGTGACACTAACTTCCCCGGGTATCATTACTCTAGCCCCGGTATACCATTCACGACGATAACGTGCGAATTCGTTTTCATAACTCTCTTTGATATAAAAATATCTTCTCTTCCAGTCTTTTCCATAACCGGTCGCCCCTCCGTTCAAAAATTTGCGATTTGTTTGTGCTTTAATGTGGTAGAATCCCTCTTCGCGTCTCGCAATCTCGAATAATGCGTAAAATTCATTAGGACTCTGTGGTTGTCGCAACGCTTTCAGAACTATGATAAAGCTAATTAAACTCCCATAAGAGTTTGGCGTAAGCTGCGCAGGCACAACGTTTATTGTCCTTAAAAGCCATCTTAGCTCGAACGGAAGTGGGAAGCGTAGACCGTTGAGAAGTTGACCAACGAATACAGTCATATGCCCGGGGGGGGTGGGGTATGCATCCGATCATTTGGGCCTGGAAGGACTATCTTGTACTTATCAGGTATATCAAACTTCTTACGAAGTCCCTTGCGATTATACTGAAGACGAGAGATGTATTGATCGTACGTCATTCCTGGGACCTCGACATGATCGTCGAATTCCCTATTTATATAATCTACGTCATCTTCACCCTCGCTTGGGGCGCGGTTATATATGTAAACTGACGTATACGACTCATCACTGTCCTCTTCAACCGTTGTGTTTTCAGTGTATGCCGCGGGGGGCGCTAACCGCGGGTGGAGCAACGGTTGTTATATCTATTAAATCGAATAAATCAACATCGCCTGTGTTCGGCATCGTAGGTGCAACTGAAGGTTCCCCTTTATTAATCTCCGTATTCGGGCCCGTGAGTACAACCGGATGGTCCTCTTTATTAATGGAACTAGAACTAGAACCAGTACTCGACTCACTACCGCGAGTGGATCCACCGCTCACCATCTTTGATGATAACAAACTGAAATAAATTAAACAGAAACGAGACTGACTAAGGACGCATATGTCACTCCACACTTTCGTACATCAATCATATAAGCAGTATTCAGTGTGTTAAAAAAGCAAATAACACAGGAAAATTAAATCAATAATTTTACCTTAACTGAATTTTCGACAAGGGAAGTTTTCGATTGATTGACTATATCCTACACAAAATAACAACATCTCAGAAATATGCAGCGGAACGCTTGAAACAAGGAAAAATAAAAATTCTTTAGCGCATCGAATTCAGAAAATTCGATGCTGGTCGCATCAAATCCCTGAACGTTTGATGCGAATCGCATCGAATGACGCAAATTCGATGCGTCTTACCTACAACGCAAACTCTGTTGGCAGATATATGATTTCCTCGTAGCAGCGCCCCCTTATATAGGGGCCGCGAGGCCCATCGGGCCCATCTACAGTAACGCATCGAATCATCGCATCGAACGTATACGGTTCGATGCGTACTATTTCACGCATCGAATGGTTCACAATTTGATGCGTTAAAATTTCCTTTCTGGAGCGCGTACTATGAATCGTTCCGATTTTTTTATATGAATACCAGCTCGCACAGTCAGCATCGAACATACATCCATTCGACGCGATCCATATCGAATCAACTTTAATTCGACACGTAGATACGCATCGAATTCGACATTAACAGCACGTATCGAATTCGATACCTTCCAGATTAACTATCGCCCAGTGATAATTATACCGCATCGAACGAATCCTCATTCGACACGTCAGCATCGAATATTTGCAATTCGATACGTACTATTAACATTGTAATTTAGTTATTTTGTCTAGAAAGCTTGTATTAAGTGTTCCGGACCAAGCTAGTCCGTTAATAATATTGGATAGCATTGTTTGATCTCATTTTGTAATTTTATTGTGTTCTATTATCGTGACGAAATAAGACCAAAACAACCACTAATTATCCTTCATTCGCACTAGAATTCTAATGATAATAGAACTGCTCTTCTAGAAAAAAAAAGACAAAATCAGTAAAGAACTAACAAAAATACGACCTCCAGTATCATTTATAGTAGAATGAGGTGGACTGGTGGACCTTCATGCATACAAGATAACATCCTAAATTTTTTTAAATCACAAATGATATCTTTTCAATCTATAAATAAAAGTTAGATAGCAAGGAAAAAATATAGGTACAAACCTTGAAATTAAAGGAAGTGAATAGTAAACAAAAAATTACCCCTATCGTTACTATTATATAAATGAAACGGTATTGGATACATTGCTATTCCAATCTTTCCATTTCTATATTTACATTTAAAAGTTAAAACACACTATTAAAAAAACTATAACTATTAGAATTATCAATTATGTCACTATTGTAAATTTATTTTAATTTTTTATCATTGTTGAAATCTTCTCATTAAAGAAAACTCGCCTCTTAATTCTCTCTTATACAAAGGACAGGTTAACTTATATAAATGTGCCATCCTAATGTATATAATCTTTATATACTTAAATTATTATCTATACCAAACAAATTAAGTATATCGCACTGCTTAAAATAATTTTTTAATCACTCGAGGATCGCATGCTAATATTTCTAGTTAGATATTAGAAAAAGTTATATTTCCGTGACACCTTTTAAATTGTAGTTAGACTGTAATAAATTAGAAAAGAAAAAGAAGAAAAATTACCTAAAAATCCAAACAAGTGTCAAGTTATTAGTTGTTTACTACTTTGCTTCTTTTTCGTTTTTCGTGATGAGAAAAGGAATGTTACCTAAATAAAGGTGGAAAATGATGAATTTATGTAGTTTTGCAACGTGTAAAATAAGATGAGGTCGGGCCGGGGTGGTCCATTCTATTCGATTTGAATATTTAATACACATATGGCTCGTTTGCTTGTGAATATATTAGTCGCATGACTATTAAAACACCCTACTAATAGTTATGTGTATCTAGGTTGCATGGTTTGCCAAATTAGTATCCTAAATCACTACAAGGTTACAGGGTCTTTTGCGGTAGCAAAAGGCCCAAATCCGGTTGCAGATAGTCATTTGCAACCGCGATGCGGTTGCAGATGACGAGGTCTTGTAAAGCCTCGGTTACTTGTCATCCACGACCGCATCGCGGTTGCAGATGCCCATCTGCGACCAGAAAATCTGCAACCGCAATGCGGTTGCAGATTTTGCAACTGCGAAGCGGTTGCAGAAAGCCCAGTAAGCATCTGCAACCGCAACGCGGTTGCAGAAAATATTCAACCCATTTGCAACCGCAACGCGGTTGCAAATGACCTGCGAATGAAAATAAAAAAAAAACCAATAATATTCCGATAATTTACCGAAATATTATTGGTTTTTGTTAAAATTACAAATAGATAATGGCAGCAAATCAATATAGTGAATATACAAGAACAAGTGTAATTAAATAACGAAAAATAATGAATAAAATGAAATGAAAAATGAAAAAAAGTTGAACAAAAAAACATAAAGAAGAAGAGAAATAAAAAAGCAAAAAATAAAGTGTTAGGAGTTATTTGTTTTGGATTTGAAAAAGAAAAGAAGAGAAGTGTTGGTGTTTTTTTATTTTTTGGATTTGGAAAAGAAAAGAAGAAAAATGTTGGTTTGTTTTTTATTTTTTGGATTTGGAAAAAGAAGAGAAGTGTTGATGATTTTTTGGATTTGGAAAAAGAAGTGAAGTGTTGGTGATTTTTTGGATTTGGAAAAAGAAGTGAAGTGTTGGTGATTTTTTGGATTTGGAAAAAGAAGAGAAGTATTGGTGGGTATATATAGAAAATGGGGTGAAAATTTGAATTTTCGCGAAAATTCAAATTTCCCCCCCTAGGCCGCCCAAATTTTCAAAAATTTTGAACAATTTGCAACCGCAATGCGGTTGTAAATGCCCTCCTATAGGAATTTTGCAACCGCAATGCGGTTGCAAATGCCCTCCTATAGGAATTTGCAACCGCATTGCGGTCCCAATAGCCCCTTTCTGCAACCGCACTGCGGTTGCAAAAGCTATTCATACATGAAAATCGCAATTTTATGGGACTTTCTCAATGCGTTTCTGATTTTTAACAACAAATTTCAATGCTACATGTGATATAAACTAATAAATGGTTACAAAACAAGTAATTGAGGAATGAAAGAGTAGCTTGAATGTGAAATGATCGAATGAGTTATTAGACCATGCATGAACATATTGTATGTTCTATTTACTACTCATCATCATATTTCTTCTTGTTATTATGATTTGCTTCACTAATAATACGATTAATTGATTGAATTAGTAGATAATATTTTCACATTACGTTTATTCCTATATGTATCTAGTGATGATATATATATATATATATATATATATATATATGTGTGTGTGTATACGAACGTTATCGTTTGAAATCATAGATATCACGGCTTGTCCCACATATATAATTCTTGAAATTGTTATGAGGATTGTAATTATGGTTGTTTTTATCATTATTAGGATAGTTATCAACCAAAATAACAATGTGGCACCTCAAATCATCAAAATAACGGCATTTTAAAAGTATAAATGTTTTCAGCAACCGCATTGCGGTTGCAAATACTAGCTTTTGCAACCGCGATGCGGTTGCAAATGCCCTCCTATAGGAATTTGCAACCGCAATGCGGTTGCATGCCCTCCTATAGGACTTTGCAACCGCATTGCGGTTGCAAAGTATTTGCAACCGCGATGCGGTTGCAAATGCCCTCCTATAGGAATTTTGCAACCGCATCGCGGTTGCAAAGTATTTGCAACCGCGATGTGGTTGCAAATGCCCTCCTATAGGAATTTGCAACCGCATTGCAAATGCCCTCCTACAGGAATTTGCAACCGCATTGCGATTGCAAATTTTGCAACCGCAAATGCGGTTGCAGATTTCCGGTCGCAAAAGACCTGAAAATCTTGTAGTGAATAAAGCTCAACAAAAAAATGTAATAGTGTTTTTGCTTGGCTCACTTAGTCCATTTTTTTTAATCTTACAACTTATTTGTTCTTATTTCTCTTCCATGTGGTTTCCGATTTACTTTCGAATATATAGTACTCCATTTTATATTTGTTCTTTTAGGCTTATTTTAAAGGGACTACAACCTGATATGAACTAAGCGCCCATTTTCACTTGGAATCGGTCTATTCCATTTAGAGAAAATAAAATATCAATTATGTGGTAGTTTTCTTTTAACATCCTTATTTTGAACATCCGGATGATGTATAAATCTAAATATTAATTTTGTGGAATGCAATTGATCCGTATATCAAGAGAAAAATGTATCAAAATATTAAATTTACTTGCCTTTATGATACAAGACACAAGTTTACCATGCAACTACTATTCGACAAATCAAGCATGTTTCATCATTACCCAACAAAGAAATAGCATTGAAAATCGAAAAGTGTGGGTTTTGTGTAGTCAAAATAATTTATTTTAGTCAAAACACAGTATGGACGAAATATTAAAAATACCCGCTATTTTTTTTTAAAAAAGTTAAAATGCCCGTTTTTTTTGGGCCTTGCCAAAATGCCCGTATGTTTAAAAAAATCTTTCAAATGCCCTCGGCCCTTATTCGAGCCAAAATTGTCTACGTGGCAGTACAAAATTGCACTTTGCACCCCAAAATAAATTGCACTTTGCATCCTAAAATATTTTGGGGTGCAAAATACAATTTATCTTGGGGTGCAAAGTACAATTTTATACCGCCACGTAGGCAATTTTGGCCTGAATAAGGGCCAAGAGCATTTTTTAGTAGACTTTTTAAAAGATATGGGGCAAAAAAACAAGGTAAAAAAAAAGGGCATATTAACTTTTTAAAAAAAGTTAAGGGTCAAACACTCAAGCTCAAAAAAAGGGCATATTAACCCATGACTAACTTGCCATATAGGCGAAACTCAATTACTAGTTATGCCAAGCAAATAAAGTTATATCTACGACTATTAATCTAATTGGGATTTGTTGAGCAAAGCAAACTGCCCATAGTAGTTGGGCATTTGACCTAAATCGACCGATTGATACCACAACCTAATTCAAACATCAATTCTTTTTTTGGATTTAGGTATGCTGGTGTCTGAATGTAGTACCTTTGGTTTCAGTATTCAATAAGGTGGTCGAAATGCCAAACTCATATGCCGATTGATATTGAATCTCAATGTCATGCTCCAATTTCATTTTCTACAACAATGGTTGTCAAATAGACACAGGAAAGTTTTGCATCAATCACATTTTTTCCTTTAATTGCACTTCCCACCTAGTGAGGAATCACAAATCCTATATGGTTGCACACAAATACAGTAGATTTAAAGAGTTGGCGTAGAACAAGATCTGGTTGGTTGCACACAAATCCAATTTTTTTTACATTTCCTTCTTTAAAACCACAGATCTGGTACATTTTGATTTCACAAAACCATAAAAATAAAAAATAAATAAATAATAGACATACCTTATGGGTGAGAGAGACTGGCCCGGTTGACGTAGAACAAGAATAGTGAAGAAATGTGGTTTTGTTGAGAAGTGGATCAAACGATTGTAGTTTCTTGGATGAAATTGGTAGTTTTCTTGTAGATACCAAATATGTTTGCCGGTGATTGGGACACATAAACTGAGAGCACGAGAGAGATGTACTAAGACGACGTGTGTTTATTGTTTGGAAGTGAAAGAAAAGTAAAATGTAAAAGAAGCGGCGAATACCGCAAGGCTTATAAATATTATTTATAATTAGGGTTACCAACCGGTTCATGAATAGATGTAAAAGACTTGAACCGGTTCGAGCTTTCTTTTTGTTCCTCCGCTTTTAAGAAGTTAAGTGTCTATCCAATTAGATAAAAGACCGTGTATCTGGGATTAAATAATTACACTTTGAAAATTAAAATTATATTAAATATCCATTTCAAAATTATATCGTATTTGACTTTATTGTGCAAGGGGATCTTATATACTAATTCATTAATAACTATATTCCTTTTATAAGTCAAGGCAGGTTAATTGTTTGGAGGTTGAACGAAGAGCCAGTGAGGGTTCAATCAATGGAAAATCTACATTAGGGCTGGGAACTAAAGCTTTTCACTAGGAACTAAAGACCGGAACAAAACAATACCTTTTGTGAGATCCATCTTTTTCAAAAGCCCCCCAAAAATTAATATAAAAATATCTCTTAGGATATTGTTTCAATTTTTTCTCCTCTTAAGTTTTTTTTCTTCAGATTCTGACTCTTGTTCTTTCTTAAAAAAAGAATACATGTTCGAATCCTCGATATACCACTGGGTTCAATGGTTAATAATGGCATAGTCGATGAAGTTTCTTAACGTTGTAGCCAGTCGAATCATTTGTTGCTGGTTAGGTCATGCATCATCTTTGATATTCATCATCAAATTATTTAAATTTAAAATTTCTCATATTTTTTATCTAAAATATTTTATGACAGTGTTAGGGATATTATTATATGGAAGCCCAAGTTCGTGTCAAATCAATGTTAGAAAAAATTGACTACAACTTTTTTGTAGAGGCTGAGGTGGTACCAAATTGTAATACAAGGCTTAGATAGTGGGCGACTTGGGAGTTAGGCCCATTGCTAACGTAACATGAGCTCGATGATATATTAGAATCTAAATCTACTTATATTTTCCTCCAAAAGCCTTATAAAATATAGGGCAGATTTATGATAAACAAAAGTCTAACTACATTGCTGAGATAAAAAAAAAAAAAAAAGATAAAAAAATCACAAACATACTAACATCAACTCCTCGAGAGCGTGTCAAGTTTAACTTTTTTATTGTTGCAACTACATGAAAAAAGATGTATTCTTATCTCACCAAGTCATGCCAATTCAGTGAAACCTAAACAATGTCATCATAAATAAAGAATCAACACTCCTATGTTGTTATTATATTTTAAATTAAGCTTTATTTTCTCCATATATCTTCTCAACTACGAAATATTGACACAAAAAATAGAAATGTTTTTAAACCAAAAATAAAACAAAAATGGTGAATATCTTTTTTATCTTTGTAAAATAGACATAACAATATAACATCAATTCAACTTCATCAGCAACACAATAACCCAATCTCAAGTCATTAGTTAAAAAGACAGTTTCTTTAAACATACGAAACTGAACGCAGGTAAACTAGATCTGAGGACATTATAATTATTACTAATAATATAGAAAAGCTATGAATACAGAGATCCGATTAAATTGATAATGGTACACTTTTATGAAGAAGAAGGAGCGAAGTGAATTTAATTAGCGACATTACTTGAAGAAATCAAACGGAATTATATTCATATTGAGGCTTCCAAGAAAGAAAGCAGAGCAATTAAAAGAGAGGGCAGGAAAGATGGAAGTATATATGGTACTTGCGTAGAGAATCTAATAGCATTAAAATAAATACTTAAGTCAATAAAATATCATATGAACGTAAAATAATGATACTTATTAGTTCCAACTTCGCATTCAGTATTTGTATGTCAAACATTTTCAATATATATAGTTTTGAGATGATGACTAGATAAGATGAGATGCCAAAGCTATTTTTATCACATCCAGACATTGAAAGAAAGTTAGATTTGATCCATAAAATAAAATGATATGCACAACAGTACCAATAAAATGATATGCAATATCTTACACGTTATGGCCTTAAATTCTCTGTCCAGTCTTTCACGATGATCTAATGAGGAATGCAATTTTATAGTTTTTTTTTTCTTTTTTAATTAACGCATTAGTGTATAGTAATTAGTAAGTACTAAGTAGTGGTGATGCAAACTACAAATAGGACCAAAATTATTGGATGCCTCGGATTCTTGCGTGTTCCTAGTTGTTGTTTGTTTTTTTCCTTTCCTTTTCGCAGATATACTCATTCAAATTTACCGTTCATTATGGGACCAGTTGGAAATCGAAATTCACTCAATTATTTGATTTCAAGTCAGTCAACTGTCGAGCTCCATTATTAACTATACTCACGGGCGGCGACCAAGACTTTTGATATCACCACTTTAGGCAATTAGCTTGAAATTTCACTTGTAGTGTAAGGAAATCACGAGGAGAATCATATTAACTTGGTCGTAGAAACTTTTATATATCTATTATTAATTTGATTTCAAGTCAGTCAACTGTGGAGCTAGATCCATTATTCTTCTTCCCATCCATCACCTTAGAGAGAGAGAGAGAGAAAGAGAGAGGAAATGGCGGACGCCGCCGTTGAATTCCTTCTGGAAAACCTCCAGCAGCTGCTCCTCTACCACGCCAGCCTCATCACCGACGCCAAAAACCAAGTCGAAAAGCTCGAAAAAGATCTCCGCCTCTTCAAAGCCTTCTTAAGGGACTCCTCCAGAAAACGACGAAGAGAAGAGAGCCTGCGTGAAATCGTCCGACAAATACGAGACGTAGTATACGAGGCCGAGGACATCATCGATGCTTTCGTCACTCAGGCTACCGAGAACAAGTCCAAAAGCTACTTCCGCCGAGCTTTCCAAACGCCAGGTAAGCTCCTCTCCATCGCCAGGGATGTCGAGGCCGTTAACGTCAAGGTCCAAGAGATCTACGGAGAGAGGAACAGGATCGACTTTATTAATGTCAACACCGCAGAAGCCGGAGTACCTGAAGAGAATGAGGTACTCTCTTTTCACTGACTGATGCTTATAATTATAAGTTATAATTCAGACTTTCATTGAGAACTTCATTTGAGGCCGATTAGTACCGAACGAGTAGTATATTATATATATGCATGTATCTAAAGAAGTTTGCATTCATGTACTTGAATATGTATAAAGATACAATCCTAACTCTCTAGCTATATATGTATGGTAGATCGTTAATTGGTTAGAGGATGTGAGAATGATTTTTGTTCGAGATATATATGAAATGTTGTTCCGTTCGTTTTGATTTTAATCTCTTATCAATAATTGGCACGTACTATATATTCCCCATTATTGCAGGCTCCTCAAGTGAGACAAGATCAGAATGTGGTGGGTTTTGAGGATGTGGCTGTAGACCTATTCAATTATCTTTGCGAAGATACAGATCAGCTTGATGTCATCTCCGTTATTGGTATGCCGGGACTCGGCAAGACTACAGTGGCAGGGAAAGTGTATTGGGATTCAAAAACTCAATATGAATTCCCTACCCGTATATGGGTTTATGTTTCTCAAGATTTCACTAAGAAAAACGTGTTTCTTGCGATTTTGGGTGCGTTCACAAGGCTTACCCAAGATATATACCATAAATCTGAACAAGAATTGGCCCGCATGATTGAAGATAAACTCAGAGTTGGGAAGTTCTTGATTGTCTTTGATGATGTTTGGACTCCTGAGGACTGGGATAAACTAGAAATTGCTTTGCCCAAGAGCAATAAGATGGGGAAAATCCTGGTTACTAGCCGTAACGTTGACGTGGCTAGACATGCTAATCCCCAACGAAAACCATACCAATTGCGTTTTTTGACTTCAGAAGAGAGTTGGTTGCTTTTGCAATACGAGGTTTTTCGTAAGCCCGAGTGCCCTGATCAAGATTTGGAAGTTCTTGGAAGACTTATTGTTGAGCAGTGTGGCAGGCTGCCACTTGCTATTGTAGTCATTGCTGGAATTCTTATCAAAAAGTATTCAGCAGATGATGTAAGTGCTAGGAAAAATGCATGGGAAAAAGTTTCTAAAAGTGTGAGAACGCACCTTACAACTGAGGACCCAACGTTGCGAATGGAAAAGATTATAGCATTGAGTTATGACAAACTGCCATATCACTTGCGAGCATGCTTCTTATATTTGGGGATGTTCCCTGAAGATTATGAGATCCCAGTGTGGAAATTGACACGAATGTGGATTGCAGAAGGTTTCATACAACAGAAGACAGGTATCATCTTAGAGGAAACAGCAGAGAATTATTTGGATGAACTCATTAACAGGAATTTAGTAAGAGTTGATAAAATGAGGAGAGATGGTAAAGTCAAGACGTGCCGCATTCATGACATGCTACGTGACTTTTGCAAAACTGAAGCCGGAAATGAAAGAGAAAATTTTCTTCAAGAAATGAAAAAATCTGGTGATGGAATATTTGATCCTTCAATTGAGGATGTGGTAAAGCGTAGACGCCTTTGCATTCATTCCGATGTCTTGAGCTTTGTAAGTTCAAGACCATATGGGCCCCGTGTCCGCTCTTTTGTGTGTTTCTCCAAAGAAGAGATTAACTTGCCATACGACTGCAGCTCAGCCATTCCGGCAGCTTTCAAATTGCTCAGAGTTCTAGAAGCCAAGTCTGTCAAATTCACTAAAATTCCAAGTGATATGTATCAGTTAGTTCATCTGAGATACATTGCTATATCCTTTGATTTAGCAATTTTACCTCAAGCCTTCGCCAAGCTATGGAACATACAAACTCTTATAGTTGACACGCCAAAACGCACCCTAGAAATAAAAGCAGATATTTGGAAAATGACGCAGTTGAGGCATTTTAAAACAAATGCGTCCGCTACTCTTCCAAAGACAGGGGGAAGTAGAAGTAGCAAAGAGGGCGAAAAGCTTAAAACGCTTGGCATGATATCACCCCAGAGTTGCACCGAAGAGGTCTTTGATAGGGCCCGCAATGTGAAGAAACTGGGAATTCGTGGGCAATTGGCCCTACTTTTGGATGCAAGCAATGGATCATTCTACAGTTTGGGAAAATTGAGTAGTCTTGAAAAGTTGAAATTGTTGAATGATGTGTTCCCTAGGCCGCCTTCTGATGGCAAAGTACATGCCCTTCCTCCAGCATACCAATTCCCTCCAAAATTGAGAAGCCTGACTTTATCGGATACATTTCTAGATTGGCAAAATATATCTATCTTAGGATTGTTGGAAAACCTCGAAATTCTCAAGTTGAAAGATAGAGCATTCGAGGGTGATTGTTGGGTGGTTGTTGATGGAGGCTTTCGCCATCTTGAAGTCCTGTATATCGGGCGCACAAGCTTAAAGGTTTGGATGGCTTCAGGACATCACTTCCCGAGGCTAAGGCGTCTTGAGTTGAGGAACTGCGAACACCTCCAGGATGTTCCAAAAGGGCTTGCTGATATACCAACCTTCCAAGTGTTGGACTTGTATCGTTGTAAATTGGCAGCCCAGTCAGCAAAGAGAATTCGCGAGGCGAAACAAAAGGTGCAGGAAGAGCAAACTGCAAAGACAACGTTCAAGCTCACGATTTTTCCTCCTGAAGAATGATTATGCCATGACTTTACCTTGCCAGGTGAGCAAAACTTGAGTCAATGCACGAGGTTGCTTTTATGTTAGCCGGTGTGGTCTAACTTCATCGAATAACTGGTGCACTTCAGATTTTTCCTGCAATTTATGGATTGATTATGTTGTCTGTTGAATATTGCTACCTGTATTTTGTCACCTGATTTGGCTTTTGTAATTGGTAATTATTGACCGTTATTGTCAGATAATAAAAGTTTGTAATTTTTGTATTTCATATAAGTTTCAGTAATCTAGGCTTTTATGAGATTTAGGTTGTAACATGTTACCAATTGTTTATCTTCACCGGTTAGCAATGTTGTCACCCTCTTACATTACCCCGCAAGGCTAATAGAACTGATTCAGTAAGGCCAGTCCTCAAATACCAGCATAAGCAATATCATGTTTCACAATCCAGTTAGACGAGATTTCATGATTGATGATTCGATAAGTAAGTTTCCTCGAGTCTTCTTGAGATCAGGGCTTGGGAAATATTGAGAGACCTAAGCTTTGAAAGAGAAATTCCCATGATTTTTGCCTCATCTGCAAATGCATTAGGGACAGTGGAACAACTGGTCTCCACCCAACATGTGGCTACGCAGTAGTTTGGATCAATAAAGCTCCAGCTGCAATCCTGATGACAAGATGAAAGGAGGATGTCCTTCTCTTAGCCCAATGAAAGTTACTTTCATTGATTAAGATCGAGTTAGCACTAACGGATTCCCCTGTTAACAGGTTGATAGTAATGAAATACTTTTAGGCTCAAACACTTTTTTAATAACGCAACCAGTTTTTGATGGTTTCGGATCTTGAATCGCCATAACCAGATATAAGTTCAGTAGGGAATTCATTTAGAATCAGCTTAGCTTTGGGACTGCAAATCCACAAGAAATATATGTTTTGAGACCAGTTTCACCTGAAAGTTCCCTTGTTAATTGAACCAAATACAACGATCAAAGAGGCATCTCATAGAAAGGTGTTTAGCCAATTCAACTTGACACAAGCACGTGAAACAATCTGAATCATGGATTGAAAACATAATTCAGTCACAATAAAAATGGTAAAGTATTTTGAATCGGTGTAAAAAATAACATCAATTCAACTTCAACAGCAACAATAACACAGCTGTATAAATCGTAAGTCCGCTGAAGAATGAAGAATATGAAGAATACACCTAGAACGCAATCACAGTTCATTCATCCAAAATATCACAGTTCATTTCTTTCAGCATACAACTGAATGAAGCTTAAACAAAATTGGACTAATGAAAAGATGGAAGTATGCTTAGTTAGAGAATCTAATAGCACTAAAACAATACTAGAGAAAAATTGCATCTGAAACTGAAAAGAAAGAATAACAGTGCAAATGTTTAAAATTTCAAGACGTTTAGAGGCATAAGCTCAACATGGTTAGTTGAAAGATTGAGGATATCGAACAATCAATCCCAATATCACGCTTTTTTTTGTACAACTTCCAATATCGTATCTAAAAACTAGGTTTTATTTGAGAAAAGTTACAACATGGTTCACAACTAGGATATACTGTACTATTAATATAAGTGTGCAAATTAGGAATGGATTTTGAAAATACAGAAATAACATGAAAATAGAAACTCTCATATCATATTAATATTGGCGCATCCTCCATGCATATAGACTTTCACTTGTTTAACTGTAGTACACAGTAATATACCCATAAAAAGGGCGGAACGAAGAATAAACAAATGTAATAATGAAGGGAAAATAATCAACCATCATAAAAAAACAGAACAGAAAGCCAACTGTTGTCTTCCAAGCCCTCCACATGAGTTAGTTCACGATATGATGGCAACACATGACCACCTTTAAATCGATAAAAAGAAGAAAGCCAGCTTCTTAACATAGCCAGCTCCAGTGCACATCCAACAGTCAAACTTCGCAAATTGCACTGACTTCGCGATAACTTCAGAAGGCTCATAATCAGGAAGCGAAAGCCGATGAATGTCCACCTCTGGCACCAAAACTCCAGCTTTAACTCCTGCATTCCGCAACGCTGGTCTAGCAAGGGCAACCTTTTTCTCCTCCGGTACACAGTTGCAAGTCATGCTCAACTCCTTCACTCTCCCAACTTCATTGAGTGCTCTGTCTATCGCATTGCCAAAGCTCTTGGAGCTACCGTCCTTTGACATCACTTCAAAATTCTCCACAAAGGGTACCAACTGTGATGGCAGGCACCAAGAACAAGAACAATCACCGAAAAAAGCCACCAAGATCCTGTCAACGGATAGAATAATATGGTTGGTATAACATTATTAGAGTCACGGGTGATGAATTCTATTATTAGAGTCACGGGTGATGAATTCACCACCTACCTTAGGTTCAATTTCATGTATATATATGTATGCTTCTTCAACTGAATTATTCATCTTGCTCTTTACAATCTTCACATTATACACAATATAAAATATAAATTGTTGACAGATCCGACCCTCCTGGCTATGTTTCACAGCAAAATCCGAAGCATCCTTCTTATCATAAACCTGTCCAGGCACCAGGGATGACTCTTAATCTTACCCCAAACCGAGTCCCCAACACGAATCTCACGTTCGTTACCCTCCAACTTCTGAACTTGCTCCTCCACAACAACAGAATTATTTCTATCAGCTCCACCTAGCTCCATTTCATCACTACCCACAACTTCCAAATCAGCACAAAACTTGCGATCACCATCCTCCACCTTTCCATCCGTAGATTCTTTTCTCTCTTTTTGCCAAGTACATATAGGAAGATCCTCATACCTTTTGTCCCTAAAATTTTACATCAAAACCAGAAATTCACGCTCATTCTTTAACATCAAATGTCAAGGGCAACATGGAAAAAACTCGTGAATAAATAGATCATGTGATAATTCCAATAAAACACACTACACGAGCTGATGCGCTGAGTTTTTGCAGTTAAATAGCCTAGCACATTAGTCAAATTACCCCTAACTAGCATAACAGTAACCTGATTTGCGGCCTTTTGTTGGATATGATATGTCAAAATGCATCAACAAACTGTCCTGCCAAACTGCGTGGATCGTCAATAAAATGTTGTATGAATATGTTGACCATTCTACGTTCCTGCTCGGTAGATCTTAAACTGAACCAATGTCAACAATTTTAATCTGAAGGCCTTTTAAATATGTCCTTCACATTCCAACCAACGGATGATCCTGACACAGTATTCAAAGTTTTCATCCAAGCACTCGACTTGCTGAGGAATTGAAAAGGCGACCCATTTGTCAGAGTGCTATAAGAATCCTGTAATTCTCTGTTGGTGCCATGCCTCCTATTCTCACAAGTTGCAACCTTGGAGATAACAACTGAGACTTCTGCATCTTTCCTCTTGACATCATGAGAAAAAGCATCATCATCTGCTTCAACAGCTTGCTCAAACCCATTGTCGTCATCTCTAGATGACTCAACAGAGGGGTAAACTCCTCATTTAGATCAGGCACAGAAGCAATGTTTAAACCGAGTTGATGTGAAACAGACCTATAAACATAAACATTCACCAATAATCATAATGATACCAATATATTTCAATAACAAAGTTTTCGCAATATATACTTCACCGCAAAGCCCATTTTCGCAAAAGTTCAGCTGCATAACAGACCAGAGATGAAATTACCTCTAATATATGCAGATCCCACCACCTTTTCCCCTAAACTTTTACATCAAAAAGAAAAAAAATGTAAAAATCACACTCATATTTTAACATCAAATGTCAAGGCAACAACATGCAAAATATCGCGAATATAACACCAAGTGATAATTCCAATGGAACACAGTAAATCAGAGCTAATTTACCAAATTTTCGTAGTTAAATAACATAGCACATTAGTCAAGTTACCCCAACACAGCATAATAACAACTAGCAATCCTAAATTCATTCATGAATGATTCATCCAGACAAGAACACTTCCGTTGGGAGCACTTCCGTTAGTCCAGGGAAAGACTTCAACAAGGGAGGCTTATTCTTAACAACTTCTTCCTGAGACACTAATTTCTTCGCCTCACCATTGCATACTGATCCTACGGGCACGAGCCAGTAAACGGAAGCATCAATCTTTTCGTCTTCTGCTTGCTTTACAGGAACAGTATACAACTGAGGGCCAATTCTTTTCAGCTAGCTTTACGCATTCACCGACGCAGAGCACGATGCTTCAATGTCGTTAAGGTCATCGATTCCTTCTCCGTCCACAGAACAACGCTTAAATTATAGAGAGTCGAGAAGCCGACTAATTTTTTTTTTTTTATATAAGGTAAACAATGCCCTTATTATCGCATTTTATTATAATAATAGTTGCGATATTAAATGAAACTATTTGCTTTGTTCATCAAACATTCATTAACTAGTTGTATTCGTTCCTCTTTTTTCTTGGTGCTAAAATTAACCTCCATAGTTTCTACTTTCTATTGTATTGTTAGTATTATATTCTAAAACTCTATTTGCGTAATTTTGAATTTCATTTTAGTACATGAATGCAAGAATAAAAACCTTAATTAGCGGTATAATAATCAAACCTTAGCGGTACAGGTAATTTTGTGGTTCCAACACTTTTCAAGAATACCATGAAACTGAGAGGTCATGCGTTGACTCATAGGCCTCGATCAGCTAACCCATGGTAACTCATCCTCGCAGCCTAATCAGTCCTTTAACTCCCTTTCAGGCTCTAGCGCCCAGCCTATTAACCACCTGGTATATATATATTTCTATCGCACGATGATCTGTGCAGATATCAGACTCCCGTAACCCGTTCATCTATGCATGCGTCTGCTTCACCATCCATTCAACTATATAATAGCACAGATACAGATACAACTAATCAACAATAAAATATTTGACAAACAAAAAATATAAAAATGTTACAAAACTAAGATGAAATTAAATGGTAAAGATCTTTCCTATCGGTGTAACTAAAAAGTAAGAACCATTGCATTAACGCAACTTCATGAGCAACACAATAGGCGTATAGTTTCTTCCAACATATGAAACCGAATATGAAGTTAAAGAAAAATTGGAAGACATTAATTAATAATGATATAGATGAGCTATGAATTAGTTCACTTAAAGAGTTGAGCAAAACAAGGGCAGAATATTTCGTGAGATAATTAATACAAATCTGCATATATAAAAATGGCTGTCCGATCTCCATGTCTGTATTCAGAGAGATTGTATTATTACCTATACATCAAGGACAATGTGAAGGACGTTATGTTTTACTGTTGAGCCTCTCTTTAAGAACAATGTTTTTGGTACGTAGGATTATGAAACCTCAGGGTGGTGCGTAAACTACATGCGCATGGTTTTGATTAAGTAGCAGTATGCATGATGGCTGTTGCTTGTTTATTTTGTTATGAACTAGTGACAATGTTTTGTATTTTACCTATACACAGGACGACCATTAGGACCATTGACAAAAAACCATAATAATACCAATATATTTCAATCACAATTTTTTCACTAATGTCGTCAATTTTTGCAGTTAAATAGCATGGAACATTAGACAAATTACCCCAACAAGCATAGCAACTACTAGCAATCCTAAATTTTTTAATGGATTACTCATCCAGACAAGAACAGATCAATAAAGAAACTATCTCTCTACTTCATACTCCAAAGGTACACATATATGAGATTTCACGGCTCAATAGATAGCAGAACAACCACTAATTCTAATGATAATTGAATTATGATTCAGAGCTAATATATCTAAGTTTTCCGGGTGAATAGAGTATATCAGAACCACTACGAATATCCTACTGTCATGCATGCATTCTAACAGATAACAAAATTACTCATCTAGACAAAAAAAAAAAAAAACAAGTCAAGAAACAAATGTTCAACTAATACCAGCTCCTATTGTGATTTGGAGCACTCAGCCGCCACCCTCACCATCTCACTCACTGTCTCGACCTTCTCACTCACCGTTGCCACCTTCTCCATCAGCTGCTTGAAATCCTCATTTAAGCTTGCTCTGTCCTTCACCGAGAATTCTGAATGGTAATTCTCCAAAATGGTTGTCATGATCTCGAGCTTCTTTTTCACTGTTTTAACATCCAACACCAAATCATCATCTGAACGGCTGGAACCTTCTGGTTTGTCAGCAGCCTGTTTCAGAACAACAGACAAAGAAGCTTTTGGATGAGATTTTGGGGCCGAAGAACGCTGCAGCCTGTAATTTACATTTACGCCAAAAGAACTCTGGCTTATTGACGAGTTAAGGGCATTCTGCATCAGCTTCCTTCAAAAAGATAACCTTCGCCAAGTGCAAATCTGGCACAACTTTGGTTTTCTTTTCGTTCAGCCCCCTGAACGTACCAAACAGGTTTAAGACTTCTTCCTTTGATGGCAAAGGAGATCCAGGAGTGAACGACACAATAAGGCACCTTGAAGCCTTCACCTACACCTTCTGTGCACTATTTTTTGCGCCAGAAACCTCACCAAGTTTCTTGGTGTTCAGTTTACCCTTCTTCCTTCCCTCAGTCTGCAGAGCTTTGAGAGTTATCTCATCACCAGACTTCATCTTCTTCTTCATAAGAGTTCCAATCTGCAGATGCCCTGATTTTCATTTCTTACCTTTCATGGATCTGCGATATGTATTATTGTCTGATCCATGCAAATATGTAGAGCTTCTGTGCGTTAAAGAAAATGCATAGACGGTGTCAAGGGAACCCTCCCTGCTCAAGTAAAGAGCATCAACCACAGCAGACTGGATCTTCCCCAGAAGGTCATCCGATGGTGCATCAACATCAGATGCAGGAAAACTTAGTCTCTTATCTTCTCAGGCTGTCCGAGACTCCCCGTTAACCACCGATGCATCCAACCTTTCATCCTCACCATCATGTACATTTATAGAGTCTGGAGGAGGTAACAAAGCCCCCCCCCCCCCCCCCCCCCATCACCTCCTGCTTCATGCTCAACCAACCTACCAGGCTTATCAGATCCAGTTTCTGACTTTTTCTTAAATCTTGAATTTCGAATCCTCGATGCAAGATTTGTATTGGGAGGCGATAAGTATCTACTCTTCTTCCTCTCCCTTGGTGAAGAAATCATCTCCACATCCTCTTTGGCATCACCAGAGTTATTATCAGCAGCAGCCACATCAACTTGCATTGGATTTCTTATCATAGGACCTTTAGTCCCAGCATCCTTGCCTCTCCCATCACTACCTTCTTCATTCACGACCTCTATCTTTCTTTTCCTTGCCCTTCTATCATTAACATCATTTATTTATTCATCATCCGTCTTTTTCCTCTTCTCGACTGAGAAAATTGCACTAACTTTGCATAAGCATCTTGATGCTCTAACTATTGATCTTGCTCCGCTCCTTTTCTATCCTCATGATCCACACCCACATAACCATTTCTATCAGCCCCGTGAGTCTCATTTCTAAACCCACCTTGCAAATCCACCCCAGAACTGCGGTTATCATCATTAACCTTTTCATCACTTCCCACAGTACTACCCATAAACCTCTAACATTGTGTACGTAATGATGGATGCAAGATATAGAGCCTACTCCTATTTTATTCGTTGGACTATTTATCGAAATTAATTCGTTCTTATGCTTTCTACTTGTGAATAATAATCGGAGTTGGCTTCAAATAACGATTTTAAAAAAGTTAATTGTGCACATTAAACACCTTTAATATAAGCAAATGTGTTTTGAAAATACAGAAACCACGGGAAAATAGATGCTATTCTCATCTCAAATTGGCGCATCCTCCATGCATATAATGAAGGAAAAATAATGGACGAATTATTATTTATGCCCTGTAAGTTACCCCTTTTATTGAAAATGGCCGTTATGTTACCAATTATACAAACATGCCCCGTAACTATGCGTTTTTTTGTAGAAAATGCCCTTTGGGTGCCACATGTGTATTTCGGCCTACGTGGCATCCACCGTGGCTGCCACATGTGTTTTTTTGTCTATGTGGCTGCCACATGTAATATGTTTAAAATAAAAATATATTTATATCCATAATATATATAAAAATTATATCTTTATGTATTAAAATATATCAAATATATATATAACTATATAAAAAAAGGTAAAAAATAATCATAAATATCATTTATATCTATAATATATATAAATATATAAAAAAAGTATATCTTTATGTATTAAAATATATCAAATATATATTTAAGTATATAAAAAAGGTAAAAAACCATAAATATAATTTTCTATTATTGAAATATTTAAAAGTTTTTTTTACTGAAATAAAAAAAAATCTTGTTTTTTTGTGAAATTAAAAAAAATCTTTTTTTTACTGAAATTAAAAAAAACACATATATAAAAACTTAAATCTTAATAAATTTAAAACATAAATATATTTATATATTTAAAAAATTAATTAAAAAAAATAGAACCCCCCTCCCCCCCCCGCCCCGCAACGCCCCCCCCACCCCGCAACGCACCCCCCCCCCCACTGCAACTCGCGGTTGCAGTGGCGGCGGCGTCGATCGACGCCGCCACCGCTGCAACTCGCGGTTGCAGTGGTGACGGCGTCAATCGACGCCGCCGCCACTGCAACCGCAAGTTGCAGGGGGGGGGGGGGAGGGGCAGTGGGCGATCCGACTGCGGGGGTGGGGGGAGGGGGCGATCCCGGTTGCGGGGTGGGGGCAGGGGGGGAAAGGGGCAGGGGGCGATCCGGTTGCGGGGGGGGGGGGGGGGGGGGGGGGGGGGGGTCGGTGAAGAAGATGATGAATTTTTATTTTTTTATTGTTAAAATGTTTATTATTATTATATATATTTATTATTTATAAAAAATAGTTATATATGTTTATATGTTTATTATTATTAAAGATATAAACATGTGGCACGCATGTGGATGCCACGTCGTCCGAAATGGATGCCAACTCGTTCGAAATGGATGCCACGTCGCCCGAAATACACATGTGGCACTCAAAGGGCAATTTCTACAAAAAAAAAAGGCATAGTTACAGGGCATATTCATATAATTGGTAACATAACGGGCATTTTCAAAAAAAGAGGAAACTTACAGGGCATAACTAATAATTCGTCCAAAAATAATCAACCATCTAAATAACCATTTCTATAACATGACGAAAACAAACTCATAATATTTTTGTGTGATAATTAATTCTCATCTGCATATAGAAAAATGGATGTTTTTCTCGGTATGTTTTGCTCAAAGGGACAACTAGCGCCTCCATAGGCATGTCTGAAAACTGAATCAACAGCCGAAAACAATGGTAGTGGTGTTAGGGCAATGATGAGATCATGTATAACTAATAAACAAAGTTAGGTATTTATGTCTTTCACTAGGATTGCCAAACGTTTGTCGCCTAGATTGAGCGCGATTGTAAGGTGGCTATCAAATTTGCATCCAAAGCTGATCTTCATCACCTTAAAGAGTTCTTACAGGGCTGCTAGAGTGATATCCCCCAAGAAACTATATTGTTTCTAGATGTCGTTATTCGGGATCCTCCGTCTAGCAGCTACGAAGTTGTAGGAAGGTCTTTCTTTTCTCTCCTTTTGGGTGATAAAGGGCAACTTTCGTCGAGTAAATTTAACAAATACCCAAGCATTTTCTAATACCTCTTTTATGCTGTCTGAAAAAGTAATAATACCAATTTACTTCAATCACAATGTTTTCGCAATATATACTTCACAGAAAAGCCCCTTTTTCGCAAAAGTTCATGAGTTGCACAACAGATCACAGAAACTAACTCTAATATATGCAGATCCCCCCACCTCTTATTTACTAAACTTTTACATCAAAACAAAACATTGTACACTCATATTTTATAATCAAAGTCCATGGGCAACACGCTGAAACTCACGAATGAAAAGATCAGCACTAACTTCAACATAACACAGTATATACCGGCATGCAAGACCATGATAATTTATAGTACAGACATGTAGAATGTCACGCTCTCGCTCTTGGGGACGCTGGCACTTAACCTTGAGAAGTGCAGTAATCTGCCTCTCGTTTAGCCTCTTGCCTCTTGTTTAGCCTCTTGAAGTACATCTGGCCCTCAACTATTTTGCACACCTAAACTCCCAAAACTGAATCAATAAAATTTCCATCAAAAGTAGTTGTTTGAAAGGAGATTAAACAGTACTCCATGGGCAAGTAGTTTGGCCTCTGAGGATTCCCAACTTGTAGGCAAGGCCACTGAGTATGTTGAATGACGAATCCATATGTCTCTTGGAAGTATCCATAAACAAAGTTAGGTATTTATGTCTTTCACTAGGATTGCCTAACATTTATCGCCAAGATCGCCATAACTTTGGTAGAGTAACTTTAACAAATACCTGAGCATGTTCTAATACCTGTCTGGAAAGAATTAACACCAATATACTTCAATCACAATTTTCTCGCAATATATACTTCACAGAGAAGCCCCTTTTTCGCAAAACAAACATTTTATATCCTAAACTTTTAGGTGGCAGTCAGAAAGAACATGCATTCCTAGAAAGACCTGATCAACCATAGTGTCAATAGTATTTTAGGACGGGGGACTATAAATTTGGAACCACATGTAAATACCATCATCCATCAAATTGGAATGTACCCAAGCCAAACTTTTTACTTATTCCAATGGGCCTGCCATGACGCTCCGGTGCTGCCACTTTCTATTCATTATGCACAAAATGGAGTATGCGGATTCGGGTCGGCGTGAAAATTTGATCATCCAATGTGATTTTTGAGTTACAGACCTTCTGCTTCCTCTCTGACTGATATGCATGTTGCTCCTAACCCGGTGGGATCTACAAATGCAACTTTGGCTTCATCGTCCTCATCATCGGACCGACGACCTGAGCTCTATTCTGGCTTCAGAAAAGATTCATTCACTTCACAAATGTCGGCAATGAACAGTTCAAGTGCTTCAATTGGTTCAATATTCTCAAAATGTGTTGTTGTCCCTCAATTAAGGGTTCAACAATTTGGTCAGGGTTCGACTTCTTCAAGTGGAGGGGTACTTCTCTTTGTCAGATCCCATTTCTAACATTTTCGTAAAGCTTGAATTTCCAATCCTCGATGTAAGGTTTGTATAGGGAGGTGATAAGTATGATGAAGTATTATCGCCACGTCCTCTTTTACATCACCAGAAGTATTATCAACACCAACAACATCAACTTCAACTTCCATTGGTTTTCTTATCAGAGGACCTTCACTCCCCGCATCATCGCCTCACCCATACATTCATTGACAAGTACCACCTTTCTTTTCTTCCCCCATTCGCTTCTTGATAGAGTTGAACTTCGAAAATTACACAATCATTGCAAAAACTTCAGAACGCTCATAATCAGGAAAAGAATCTGATGAATGTAACCCCAAACCAAATCGCCCCACACAAAGTTTGTGTTCATGATCCTCGATCAAGATTACGAACTTGCTCCCATCCTAGCTTTTCCACCCTCATCTACACTAGAACTGTGATTGTCATCTTTTAAATTTTTTTGTCACTTCTCACAACACCATACATAGAATATAGAGCCTACTCTTATTTTATTCTTAAATGACTTTGAATATTTTTCAACAACTGTTGTAGCTCATGTTCATTGTTTCATCCTCGTTGGGAAAACATTATGTTGGGTACTTTATTTTGGCTCATGTTTGCTTTTGGTACCTTAACTTGTCCAGCATTTTTTTTGTTACACTATGTTTGAAATTTTGATCAAACGTAGGACCCCCACGGCGGAGCCCCAAGATTGCCGCCCCCAAATTGCTTACGTGGCTCGTCGTTAACCCATAAAATTTGAGGATTTTGACTTATTTTTGACACATGGCCATGATGATATGTATTATTTAATAAAAAAATAAAAAAAAATCATAAAAGACTAAGAAATTAACTATAAATATACAAATTAATTAAATTTAAAAATTATATACAATAAATCAATAACTCTTATTCATATTTCTTTTCCTAAACATTAATTAACTATTTCTTAACTTTATAATACTAATAGTAGCAAAAAAAAACTTTATAATATTAATTAATTAAAACATCATCTTCTCCAACCTTACTTAACAAACCACCACCACGCCGCTCGCTGCCTCCGTCGTCGAAGCTACTCTCGGATTTGGATCCTTACTTCAAAAAACCACCACCGTCGCTTGCTGCCTCCGTCGTCATAGCTACTCTCGGTTCTGGATCCTTACCTTCAAAAACGACCAACGTCGTCCCTAGCTGCCTCCGTCGTTGGAGCTACTCTCGGTTTAGGATCCTTTCCTCAACAAACCACCACCACCGCCGCTTGTTGCCTCCATCGTCGGAACTACTCTCGTATATGAATCCTTACCTCAACAAACCACCACCACCGCCAGCTCCCTCCGTCGCAAACACGCCGTCGCGAATCTCCCAACCGTACTAATCGTGGTGATGAAATAGGAGGGGTGCTGTTGAAGATGGTGAAATTGTATTTTTTTTATTTTTTTAATCAATTTTTAGATTTAAGTTTTTTTTTATTTTTAACAAAATAACTTATATTTATAATAGTATATTTAATAGTTAAGTTAATTACAAAAATTTATAAAGATTAGAAAGATTTAATAGTAAATAGTTATAAATATGTTAAGACGAGATTATATAATAAGTTTTTACAATTTATATAATAAAGTTAATTATAAAAAAATATACAAACTAGAAATTGTGAATATAAGATTCAATATTTATTTTTTTTTAAATTAACTAATCCAGTCAGCATGGGCATGTGGCAAGAAAAAAGTCAAAATTGGGATTTTAGAAGTCAACGACGGTCCACGTAGACATTTGGGCCCGCAATTTTGGAGCTCCGCAGTGGGGGGTCCTACATTTGAGGAAATTTCGAAACACGGGGTAGCAAAAAAAAAGGCTGAACAAGTTAAGGTATCAAAAGCAAACATGAACAAAAATAAGGTACCAAAAGATGACACCTAATGACAAGCTTTAATAGCCGAGCTAAGTGCTTTTCAGCAAGTGCAACAACCACGTTTCCTAGTGCCTGATTTGTAGTAAAAATTATCTCTTGCATTTCAGTTTTGCCAAATCCAAGTGATGAAACCATAGTGGAGAAGAAAGATGTCAAGAAGCAAAAGGTGGAGTGAGTACACCTTAAGTAGTACGACATCTGAAATTCTCGTCTCAAATGAGTCGTAAACTATTTGTGATGTAAACAAGGTAGACTCCAAAGTGGGGTGATGAGGTTGAGGTCATTGTCCTCAGCGAGCATAAAGCAACATGGGTTGAGAAAGGTAAGGTACAATCATAGAGAAAAGTCCTTTGAAAGATAAAGATCGCAACTTATGAAACTCATTTATGCATGCTTGACAATTCACTCCAAGAAACGTAGGCATTCTGCATATATATATATGTATATATATATATAACATATCAAAAATATGAGATTCATTAAATATTCTAGATATTTTACATAGCTACACTCAAATTATAGAGAGCCAAGTGACCGACTATTAAACAATATGGAAGTAAATTTTTTTTTTTTATTTAAGGTAAATGGTCAGTATCGTATCTTATTATGACAATATAATTGCACTATTGAATAAAATTGTCTGTTTTTTTATTTAATTAAGTTGAAGGAAAGTTACCATTGTCAAGTATAAGAAAATATAATATTTTTGTGACACATTCCAAGTTGTAGTTAGAAGATATAACAACCTAGAAAAGAAGAAAGAAAAAGATTGTCTCAAACTTCAGAAAAGTATCAAGCTGTTAGTTAGTAGCACTAATGGCGGTGCTACCAACATGGACTAAAAGCTTACTTTGGGGGGTTTCAAATTCATTTCTCTTGTGGATTATTTTGCTTTCCTTTTCATTTTTCGAGAAAAGTGACTGGAAAAGCGAATGATGAGTTTATGTATAGTTTTGCAACGTGTGATATAAGATAGGGTCTGGTGTGGGTCTAGTCTAGTCTAGTGGATCTTGATTTTCAATACACATGGTAGTTGGGTATTTGACCTAAATGGACCGATTTATACCGCAGCCTAATTCAAATATTGATTCTTTTGGAGTTAGGTAGGTGGTATCTTAATCCATTACCTTCAATTTCTCCATTCAAGTAATGAGGTGGTCAAATCCCAAACTTAGATGTCGATTGATATCGAATTTCAGTGTTGTGCTTCAATTTCATTTTCTATAAGAATGATTGTAAGTAAAAGACAGAAAACTTTTTATCAATCACATTTTCATTTATTGAATACTTCCTAGTTAGTTAAGGAATCACAAATCCTTATTTCTCTATCTCTTCTTTTCAGGAACCATAGATTTGATATTTGTACTAACACATCAATGATATTTGTAACAAACTTTTAGATCTGATACATTTGATTTTGCTAAATCAAAAAGAAAAAGAAAACATACCTTATGGAGTGAGAAACATTGGAGCGGTTGAAGTAGAACACGAACAGAGAAGAAATTAGGTGGTGTTGAGAACTTGATCAAACGATTGTAGTTTCTTGGATGTCAGAATTGGTGATTCTTCGGTAATACCAAATATGATCGTCGATGATTAAAACGAATAAAGTGTGGGCGTGAGAGAAAGATAGAACTGTGTGTAGACTAAGATGACGGTGAGAGATATAAACGAAGGCGGCGTGTGTGTATATTGATTTAGTGTGAGAGAAAAGTAAAATGTGAGAGACGCGGCACAAACCACAAGGCTTACATATTATTTGTAATTAGGGTTTCCAATCATAAGGTGGAAATGACCCGAACCGGTTCGAGCTTTCTCTCAGGCCCTCCTATGGAAATTAAATTGGATATTCATATACAAATTGTTTTGCAGTGACTTTGTTGTGAATGAGATCCTATACACCAATTCTTTAATAACTATATTTCTTTTATAAGTCAAGGGTGTTTCAAATGTTTGGAGTCCAAACAACTAGGGAGTGACAGTTTACTGGTCAATAATGTCACGGTTGATGGAATTTCTTTATATTGGAGGCACTCGAATCCATTTGTTGTTGGTTAGGTCATGCCTCATTTTTAAATTATTTATCAGATTATTTAACTTTTAACTTTTCTCATATTTCCGTTTGAAATATTTCATTACAGTACCGAGGGTATTATATCTTTTTCCTTTCTTATAAAATAGAGGGCAAATTTATGATAAACAAAAGCCCAATCACATTGCCGTGATGAAAAATTAACACAAATATATAAACAAATTAACTCCTCGTGGCAATCAAGATTAATATTTTTACTATTGTAACTACATGAAAAATATATAATTCTCACCTCACAGTGTCATACCAATTCAATTCAACCCGAACAACGTCATAAATAAATAACCAACAGTCGTATGTTATTGTTATATTTTAAATTAAGCTTTATCTTTTGCAGATCTATATATATATATATATATATATACTAAAAGTCTTGGCGGCGTAAATAAAAACTTATTTTTAATGTATCATAATTAATTTGTGTGATAAAGAAAATAATTTTAATATATAAAGATAGAGAACTTACATAATTCTTACCTTTTTTTATGAAAGAGATGTTAAGCATCAATTTTAATGAGAAAATGTGAATCATGCTAAAGACTACTAAATTTACACTTGTAACCCAACTTTAACAGTTATAACAAAATTAGAATAGTGTGTTATCATAGTAAATATGAAAATTAAAAAAATATATATAATTTCTTTATAGTAGCACAGGTGCAGATACACCTAATCAACAATAAAATATTTGACGAACAAGATATATAAAAATGTTTTGAAACCAAAAAAGAAATTAAATGGTAATGAACTTTTCTATCGGTGTACTTAAAAAGTGAGAACCATAACATCAACGCAACTTCATCAGCAACACAATTATATAAAGTCATAAGTCAACCGAAGAATGATGAACATTCCATAACGCAATCTCAATTCATTCGTTAAAAATGCGTAATTTCTTCCAACATATGGAAACCGAATATGAAGCTAAAGCAAAATTGGAAGACATTAATTAATAATGATATAGATGAGCTATGAATTAGTTCACTTTAAGAGTTGAGCAAAACAAGGGCAGAATATTTTGTGAGATAATTAATACAAATCTGCATATATAAAAAGGGTTGTTCGATCTCCATGTCTGTATTCAGAGAGATTGTATTATTACCTATACTATAGAAAAACTGAATGTAAACATGGTTTAGTTGCAAAAAGAATGAAATGTTTTTTTGCATCAGTAGAAGAAACAAATTATTATTGATGATTCAACTGTATTTATAGGATTGAAACAAAGAAAGGAGACAAGACACACATGTCAAAAAGAATCTATTCTGACAGCTTTCCAACTCATTCATTTTCTATCACCTTAGCGCTTGTGCATAAGCTTCTCCAGGTGTTTCCCACGTTCTTAGATGCTACTTACAGATCCGTTGCATTCCATATTGTTGTCAGGATCATGTGCATTCCATATTCTTATCAGATGCAGTTAATCATGCAGTCCACATTCTTCTTCTTCTTCTGATTTCTTCTCTTCTTCTGATTCTTCTTCTTCTGATTCATATGAATCAGTCTTCATATGCTGCATTTGTATCATGCTTTTGATATATACATCAAGGACAATGTGAAGGACGTTATGTTTTACTGTTGAGCCTCTCTTTAAGTAGCAATGTTTTTGAAGTACATGCGTGTGGTTTTGATTAAGTAGCAATATGCATGATGGCTGCTGCTTGTTTATTTTGTTATGAACTAGTGACAATGTTTTGTATTATTACCTATACACGGGACGATCATTTGGACCATTGACAAAAAACCATAATAATACCAATATATATCAATCACAATTTTTTCACAAAATTAAACTTCATACTCTCAGAAGTTCAATAAGAGCTAATGTCGTCAATTTTCGCAGTTAAACAGCATGGAACATTAGACAAATTACCCCAACCAGCATAGCAACTATTAGCAATCCTAAATTCATTAATGGATTACTCATCCAAACAAGAACAGATCAATAAAGAAACTCTCTCTCTACTTCATACTCATATATATGAGATTTCACGGCTCAATGGATAGCAGAACAACCACTAATTCTAATTATAGTTGAACTGTGATTCAGAGCTAATATATCTAAGTTTCTTCCGGTTGAATAGAGTATAGCAGAACCACTACGAATATCCTACTGTCATGCATGAATTCTAATAGATAACAAAATTACTCATCTAGACAAAAAAAACAAATAACAAAAACAAAGCTAGTCAAGAAACAAATGTTCAACTAATACCAACTCCTATCGTGATTTGGAGCATTCAGCTTCCACGCTCACTTTCTCGCTCACTGTCTCAACCTTCTCACTCACCGTCGCCACCTTCTCCATCAGCTGCTTGAAATCCTCCTTCAAGCTTGCTCTGTCCTCCACCGAGAATTCTGAATGGTAAATTTCCAAAATGGCCGTCATGATCTCGAGCTTCTTCTTCACGGCTTTAACATCCAACACCAAATCATCATCTGAACGGCCATAACCTTCTGGTTTGTCAGCACCCTGTTTCAGATCAACAGACAAAGAAGCTTTTGGATGAGATTTTGGGGCCCAAGAACGGTGCAGCCTGTAATTTACATTTAAGCCAAAAGGGCTCTGGCTCATTGACGAGTTAAGGGCAGATTCTGCATCAGCTTCCTTCAAAAAAAAAAAAAACCTTCGCCAAGTGCAAATCTGGCACAACTTTTGTTTTCTTTTCATTCAGCCCCCTGAAATTACCAAACAGGTTTATGATTTCTTCCTTTGATGGCAACAGAGATCCAGGAGTGAACGACACAATAAGGCACCTTGAAGCCTTCACCTGCACTTTCTGTGCACTATCTTTTGCGCCAGAAACCTCACCAAGTTACCTGGTCTTCAGTTTACCCTTCTTCTTTCCCTCAGTCTGCAGAGCTTTGAGAGTTATCTCGTCACCAAACTTCATCTTCTCTTTCACAAGAGTTCTCAAATGCCCCGCTTTTCTTTTCTTGCCTTTCAAGGATCTGCGATAAGTCTTATAGTTTGACCCATGCAAATACGTAGTGCTTCTGTGCGCTAAGGAAAAAGCAGAGACTGTGTCAAGGGAACACCCCCCCCCCCCCCCCCCCCTCTGCTCAAGTAAAGAGGATCAATCGCAGCAGACTAGATCTTCACCAAAAGGCCATCCAATGGTGCATCAACATCAGATGCAGGAAAATTTAGTATCTACTCTTCTTCCTCTCCCTTGGTGAAGATATCATCTCCACATCCTCTTTTGCATCACCATAATTATTATCAGCAGCAGCCACATCAACTTGCATTGGTTTTCTTATCAAAGGACCTTCAGTCCCAGCATCCTCGCCTCTCCCATCGTTCACGCTCAATGCATATATTTATTATAACATATCAAGAATATGAGATTCATTAAACATTCCAGATATTTTTCATAGCTACACTCAAATTATAGAGAGTCGAGAGGCCGGATAATAAATAATATGGAAATAAATTATTTTATTATTTAAGGTAAACGGTCACCTATTTGCATCTTATTATTACAATAGTTGCGCTACTGAATGAAATTATTTGCTTTGTTCATCATACATTAACGAGTTATATATATATATATATATATATATATATATATATTGGTTTTTCCTTTTTTTTTGGTGCTAGACGGTACAAGAAGGGTGGGCTCGGAGTGGTGATACCATTTCATAATTGCAAAACTTGTCTTTAAGGTGTCTGGAAAAAAGAAATTTAGGGGGACAAATATAGGACGAATTATCAAAAATGCCCGCTAACTTTTGCTTTTAATCCTAAATGTCCGTTGTTTCAAAATATGCTAAAAATGCCATGTATCTTTTAAAATTTCTACTAAAAATGCCCGAAATGAAAAATAAGCACAAAAAAAACCAATTTTGTCTGAAAAATAATGCTAAAAATGCCCTGTATCTTTTAAAACTCTACCAAAAATGCCCGAATTTTAAAACGCGACTTATTGATTCAGCAGTGCGCCTCTTTGATTCGGATGCCACGTCGGATAAAATATTCGAATTTTTAAAATCGGACATTTTTGTTAGAAAATTTAAAACTTAACGGGCATTTTCAGCAGGTATGAAAAAAAGGGCTTTTAGGATTAAAAGTAAAAGTTAGCGCACATTTTTTAGAATTCGTCCACAAATATATATCCTACTTGCGGACCATAATAGTTATTCTTTACTTTTTATGACTTGTTTTCCCTTCAACTAAAGAGTTCTTTTGTGAAATAAGAAAAAGTAGAAAGGCATATTTTTCTATGATACTTATGTATAAAACACGACTTTTCATCTAAAAATGGCCTTGCAAATTACCGTTTAGTTAATAAATTACCTAGCTAAAAATACAGTTGCTAGATAACCTCCATAATTTTCTATTGTATGTCAATATTATATTCTAATACTCTATATGCGTAATTTTGAATTTAATCTTATTACATGAATACAAGAATAAAAACGAAATATATACCTATACATTTTAAGTTTTCAAGTCTTCTTTGATAATATGGCGAATTATTATTTCTGCCCTTTAACTTTGCCTAAAATTACTTTATGCCCTTTCCTGCCCATTAGTTTTTGTTTTCCATCAAAAATGCTCAATTTCTCTTATTCGAGCTAAATTGATGATGTGGTTGCCCAGTCAATAAATTGCTACGCCTAGTCAATAAATTATCGCGTCACGTCATATTTTTCAGCCCAAAAAACCGTTTTTAACACAACATGAATTATTACACAACTTAACCAATAGTCTTTTCAAATTGCACTTGGACCCCAAAATTAAAAAAACTAAAAAAAAATGAGTAAATAACAAAAAAAACACGTGTGGCCACATGAAAAAAAAGTTTTTAAGATTGTTTTTTCAATTAATCAAATCTATAAAAATAAATTTAAAAAAAAAAAAAGAAAGTCATCTTCCCTGTTGCGCCCTCCTCCCCCCCCCCACTTCGCCGGAAATGAATCGTACCAAAAGTCATCTTCTCCATTGCACCCTCCCCCCCTTCTTTCACCACCCCAACCGAATCCGTCCACTTCGCCAGAAAAAAATTGCCACTGCCGTTACTCACCACCAGTCCACCACCGCTAACAAATCGAAAGATTTCATACGAGAACCACCAGCCCCTTTTAATATCGATTGACTTGCGGCCTAAATCTACAATCGATTATGTCGACAATCACCGTAGTTGGTGTTTTTCTATCGACCAGCAATGGCGGCAACAGAGCCATTGTGTTCATCCGTGACGGTTGTGGCCCTACACCTCAAAACAGAGACGAGTTGGTGGGACTGCACCTCGCCGCGTTTAACGAATTTCGATCATTAGTGTGGTGGTGGTGGTGGAAGAGGGAGGGCGTGGCGTGAGGAAGATGACCTATTTTCTTTTCTTTTCTTTTTCTTATAGAAAAGACAAATCTGATTTTAATGTATTTTGTTTTTTTTTTGCAATCAAAGATTTTTTATAATTCCATAAATTATAACAGGGCTCATCATCAGGAGGAAGAGAAAGTCGATGAATGTAATCCCAAACCAAATCCCCCGCATGACCATTCATGTTCGTGATCCTCCAGCTTCTGAACTTGCTCCTCTCCCTTTCTACCCTTTGTCCACCCACACAAAACAAGTAAAAAGGCTTGTAACAAAAATAATGTTACCTAAAAAAGGTGGAAAATGAATGATGAATTTATGTAGCTTTGCAATGTGTGAAATATGATAAGGTATGGTCTAGGGTGTGGGTCTAGCATAGTCTAGTAGATTTAGATATTCAATACACATGGTAGTTGGGTATTTGACCTAAATTAACCGATTTATACCGCAACCTAATTCAAATACTGATTCTTCTCGAGTTAGGTAGGGTCGTATCTTAATCCATTACCTTCAATTTCTCTATTCAAGTTATGAGGCGGTCGAATTTCCAAACTTAGATGCCTATTGATATCGAATCTCAGTGTTGTGCTTCAATTTCATTTCCTACAAGAATGATTGTAAGTAAAAGACTTAAAGCTTTTTATCAATCACGTTTTTTTATTTATTTAATACTTCCTAGCTAGTTAAGGAATCACAAATCCTATATGTTTGCACGCAGGTACTGTAGATCTAAGAGCTTCATTTTATAAATTTGGATGATTTTTAATTTCTCTATGTTTCCTTTATCAGGAATCATAGATTTGATATTTGTAATAACATATCAATGATAGTTGTAACAAACTTTTGGATCTGATACATTTGATTTTGCTAAATCAAAAAGAAAAAAAAAACATACCTTATGGAGTGAGAAATATTGGAGCGGTAGAAGTAGAACAAGAACAGGGAAGACATGTGGTGGTTGTCAGTGATTAAGACGAACAAAGTGTGACCGTGAGAGAAAGAAAGTGAAGGTGTAGACTAAGATGGCCTGGTGAGAGAGATAAACTAAGACGGCGCGCGTGTATATTGATTGAGTGTGAGAGAAAAGTAAAATGTGAGAGACGCGGCGCAAACCACAAGGCTTATATATATTATTTATAATTAGGGTTACCAATCATAAGGTGGAAATGACCCGAAGTGGCTCGAGCTTTCTCTCAGGCCCTCCTATTTTAAGAAATTAATTACCCATCAAATCGTGTAAAAGATCGTGTATTTAGAATGAAGTATTACACTTTGAAAAAAGATATAATTCCCACCTCAGAATGTCATACCAATTCAATACAACCCCAACAATGTCATAAAGAAATATAACCAACACGAACAATGTCATAAATAAATATAACCAACAGTCCTATGTTGTTATATTTTAAATTAAGCTTTATAGATATATATATATATATATATATACACATATATATATACTAAAAGTCTTGGAAACGTAAATAAAAACTTGTTTTTAATGTATTATAATAAATTTGTGTGATAAAGAAAATAATTTTAATATATAAAGATAGAGAACTTACGTAATTTCTACCTTCTGTTTAAATAAGCGATTTTAAGTATCAATTTTAATGAGAAATTTTGAATCATGCTAAAGACAAATAATTAAATTTACACTTGTTACCCAATTTTAACAGTTATAACAAAATTATAATAGTGGGTTATAATAGTAAATATAAAAATCAAAATATTTTTATAATTTCTTTATAATAGCACATATACAGATACAACTAATCAACAATAAAATATATGACTAACAAAAAATATTAAAAAAAACAAAAAGAAATTAAATGGTAAAGATTTTTTCTATGGGTTATAATTAAAAAGTAAGAACCATAACATCAACGCAACTTCATCAACAACACACTATTATGTAAATCACAAGTCAGCCGAAGAATGACGAATACTCCAAAACTCATCTCAATTCATTCGTTAAAAAGGCGTACGTAGTTTCTTCCAACATATGAAACCGAATATGAAGTTAAAGCAAAACTGGAAGACATTAATTTATAATGATATAGATGAGCTACGAATCAGAGAATTAAATTAAGAGTTGAGCAAAACAAGGGCAGAATATTTTGTGTGACAATTAATACCCATCTGCATCAAGGACAATGTGAAGGACGTTATGCTTTACTGTGTCCCTAGGCTCTCTACTGAGCATCTTTAGGCTTGTATTTCGATCGAAGCGGACTATCTTCCAAGGGTCACCTTTGTTGTGGTGCAAAAGAGGCATCACACTCGTCTCTTTGCTGCTAATCATGGGCATCATAGAGCAACAGATAGGAGTGGCAATATTTTACTGTGTAGGTTCGACCAAGTTTGGCTTTTTCCTTTTACTTAGACCCAATATAACTTGTGCAGTCACGCTGGGATCCAGGTAAACTTTTTTATGGAAGCATCTTTCAGTTATAAATGACATACAAAAACTTGTAAACGAATCTCGCTAAAGCGAGTGTACGCAGTGAACTCTTAGTGCATTGCAAAATGGTTATGATCTGTTCTGATGAGCAAACTTTGAGCAAGGAACTAGTCGCCCGACCCATTATCACGTGTTGTTTGATGAGAACAGGTTCAATGCAGATGCGATGCAAACTCTGATCAACAACTTATGCTATACGTAAGTTTCTCTGGAATTTGTTTGTTTAAAGAGGAATTATTTCATGCAATAGATTAGATTTGCACGTTCGGATAGAAGTTATAACTATGATAGATTAATCCCCATCAATCTAAGGAATAATGCAATAGCATGGAATAATATTTCTGTATTTTGTCTTTTGATGAAAACATTTATTGAAAGTTATATTTCTCTGTATTTTCAGATATGCCCGGTGCACGCGGTCAGTATCAATCGGTTAGTTGCTCTCACATCTTTCTATTGTCCTTTTTTGCTCCGCATAACTCTCGGGAGCTTCATCCCATACAGTTGCTTTTTCACTTAATAATTTGACTGATGGTTCCTTTTCTCATTGTAGTTCCACCGGCTTACTATGCACATCTCGCTGCATAATTTCGGGATCGATACAGCCGGAGAAAGTGATGTAGCAACGAGGGAAAGGAACCTGGAAGTTCGTCCTCTGCCCGCCGGCTATCAAGAAAAATGTGAAGGACGTGATGTTTTATTGTTAAGCCTCTATTTAAGTAACAATGTTTCTGAAGTACAATGGCTTTTGGCGCGAAGGATTATGCGCATCTTTTTTTTCTTTCTTTTTTCTATTTTTATGCGATTAAAGTATTTATATCCTTTTAATAAATATTAAGAAAATATAATTTCATGTTTTTTTGCTTTTTTTGCTTTTATTTTGGGGTCCAAGTGTAATTTGAAAAGACTATTGGTTAAGTTGCGCAATAATGGATGTTGTCTTAAAAATCGTTTTTCAGCTCAAAACATCCGACGTGGCTATAGCTATTTATTGACTGGATGAACACTTTCTTGACTGTATAGCCACATCAGCGTTTTAGTTGAGTTAAGAGAAATTGGACATTTTGATCGAAATTTTAAAACTAACGGGGCAGAAAAAGTCGCCCCGAAAAAAAAAGGGCAAAAAGTATTTTTTTGCAAAGTTATTGGGCATAAATAATAACTTTTCCCTGATAATATAAAATAAAAAGATATATATTCTTCAGGAAAATAGGTGTATATATCATTTTCACGAACAAACGATAATGTCCACTCATATGTGTGGTAGAATGAGCTAGACCTTCCTAAATAGAGGATAATGTACCAAAATTTTGAAATCACAAGAGATATGGTTCCAATTTATTTTTTCCAATAAATTAATTTACCAATTTAAAGCATAGAAGTAAGCTACCAAACATCTTATAGAAATGGTGGAAAGCAGATGCATGATGTAATTTACAAAATAAAAGTTGAGTAAAAGGATCTACCTTGGGGTGGATTGTCTGTTTAAATCGGGTCGTTGCTAGAGTTTTGTAAGAGAGATTGCGGTTTTGATTCTAACTAAAGGCAAACCATGCTCCTCGTTGTTTGAGATAGTTAGGTCCAGTTTAAGCAGTCATCGAATTGGTTTAATTAAGCTCCAAGTTGAGGGCTTTTCAGAAAGTACAGCAATCATGTTTCTTAGTGGTGAAACCATAGAGGAGACAAAAGAATTCTAGCAGCAAAAGGTGGAGTACACCTTAGACAGCACATGTGGCACGACGACATCTAAAATTGTTGTTTCAAATGAATCCCGAACTATTTGTGCTGCAAACAAGGTATACTCCAAAGCGTAAAGCAACGTGGGCTGAGAAAGGTAAGGCATAATCATCGAGCATCCTCGCCTCTCCTAGCACTACCTTCTTCATTCACAACCTCTACCTTTCTTTTATTCCCCCTCCTCCCATTTGAAGGAGCCCTTTAAACTTGGCAAATTGCACTAACCTTGCAAAAACTTCAGAGAGCTCATCATGAAGAAGAGAAAGTCGGTGAATGTAATCCCAAACCAAATCCCCCACATGACCATTCATGTTCGTGATCCTCCAGCTTCTGAACTTGCTCCTCTCCCTTTCTACCCTTTGTCCACCCACACAAAACAAGTAAAAAGGCTTGTAAAAAAAATAATGTTACCTTAAAAAGGTGGGAAATGAATGACGAATTTATGTAACTTGGCAACGTGTGAAATATGATAAGGTATGGTCTAGGGTGTGGGTCTAGCGTAGTCTAGTAGATTTAGATATTCAATACACATAGTAGTTGGGTATTTGACCTAAATTAACCGATTTATACCGCAACCTAATTCAAATACTGATTCTTCTCGAGTTAGGAAGGGTCGTATCTTAATCCATTACCTTCAATTTCTCTATTCAAGTTATGAGGCGGTCGAATTTCTAAACTTAGATGCCTATTGATATCGAATCTCAGTGTTGTGCTTCAATTTCATTTCCTACAAGAATGATTGTAAGTAAAAGACTTAAAGCTTTTTATCAATCACGTTTTTTTATTTATTTAATACTTCCTAGCTAGTTAAGGAATCACAAATCCTATATGTTTGCACGCAGGTACTGTAGATCTAAGAGCTTCATTTTATAAATTTGGATGATTTTTAATTTCTCTATGTTTCCTTTATCAGGAATCATAGATTTGATATTTGTAATAACATATCAATGATAGTTGTAACAAACTTTTGGATCTGATACATTTGATTTTGCTAAATCAAAAAGAAAAAAAAAACATACCTTATGGAGTGAGAAATATTGGAGCGGTAGAAGTAGAACAAGAACAGGGAAGACATGTGGTGGTTGTCAGTGATTAAGACGAACAAAGTGTGACCGTGAGAGAAAGAAAGTGAAGGTGTAGACTAAGATGGCCTGGTGAGAGAGATAAACTAAGACGGCGCGCGTGTATATTGATTGAGTGTGAGAGAAAAGTAAAATGTGAGAGACGCGGCGCAAACCACAAGGCTTATATATATTATTTATAATTAGGGTTACCAATCATAAGGTGGAAATGACCCGAAGTGGCTCGAGCTTTCTCTCAGGCCCTCCTATTTTAAGAAATTAATTACCCATCAAATCGTGTAAAAGATCGTGTATTTAGAATGAAGTATTACACTTTGAAAAAAGATATAATTCCCACCTCAGAATGTCATACCAATTCAATACAACCCCAACAATGTCATAAAGAAATATAACCAACACGAACAATGTCATAAATAAATATAACCAACAGTCCTATGTTGTTATATTTTAAATTAAGCTTTATAGATATATATATATATATATATACACATATATATATACTAAAAGTCTTGGAAACGTAAATAAAAACTTGTTTTTAATGTATTATAATAAATTTGTGTGATAAAGAAAATAATTTTAATATATAAAGATAGAGAACTTACGTAATTTCTACCTTCTGTTCAAGTAAGCGATTTTAAGTATCCATTTTAATGAGAAAATTTGAATCATGCTAAAGACAAATAATTAAATTTCACTTGTTACCCAATTTTAACAGTTATAACAAAATTATAATAGTGGGTTATAATAGTAAATATAAAAATCAAAAGATTTTTATAATTTCTTTATAATAGCACATATACAGATACAACTAATCAACAATAAAATATTTGACTAACAAAAAGAATTAAAAAATAAACAAAAAGAAATTAAATGGTAAAGATTTTTTCTATGGATGAGTTAAAATTAAAAAGTAAGAACCATAACATCAACGCAACTTCATCAGCAAAACACAATTATGTAAGTCATAAGTCAGCCGAAGAATGATGAATACTCCAAAGCTCATCACAATTCATTCGTTAAAAAGGCGTAGTTTCTTTCAACATATGAAACCGAATATGAAGTTAAAGCAAAATTGGAAGACAATTAATTAATAATGATATAGATGAGCTATGAATCAGAGAATTAAATTGATATAGTACACTTTAAGAGTTGAGCAAAACAAGGGCAGAATATTTTGTGAGATAATTAATACCCATCTGCATTATTATTGGGCAAAAATAATAGTTCTCCCGTATCTTTATACTAGCACAGGCGCCGATACAAATAATCAACAATAAAATATTGACGAACAAGAAATATAAAAATACTTTAAAACCAAAAAAGAAATTAAATGGTAATGATCTTTTCTATCGGTGTACTTAAAAAGTGAGAACCATAACATCAACGCAACTTCATCAGCAACACAATTATATAAACAATATGTCAACCGAAGAATGATGAATATTCCATAACGCAATCTCAATTCATTCGTTTAAAAGGCATAATTTCTTCCAACATATGAAACCGAATATGAAGTTAAAGCAAAACTGGAAGACATTAATTAATAATGATATAGATGAGTTAAGAATCAGAGAATTAAATTAAGAGTTGAGCAAAACAAGGGCAGAATATTTTGTGTGACAATTAATACCCATCTGCATCAAGGACAATGTGAAGGACGTTATGCTTTACTGTGTCCCTAGGCTCTCTACTGAGCATCTTTAGGCTTGTATTTCGATCGAAGCGGACTATCTTCCAAGGGTCACCTTTGTTGTGGTGCAAAAGAGGCATCACACTCGTCTCTTTGCTGCTAATCATGGGCATCATAGAGCAACAGATAGGAGTGGCAATATTTTGCCAGGTATAAAATTTGACTGTGTAGGTTCGACCAAGTTTGGTTTTTCCTTTTACTTAGACCCAATATAACTTGTGCAGTCACACTGGGATCCAGGTAAACTTTTTTATGGAAGCATCTTTCAGTTATAAATGACATACAAAAACTTGTAAACGAATCTCGCTAAAGCGAGTGTACGCAGTGAACTCTTAGTGCATTGCAAAATGGTTATGATCTGTTCTGATGAGCAAACTTTGAGCAAGGAACTAGTCGCCCGACCCATTATCACGTGTTGTTTGATGAGAACAGGTTCAATGCAGATGCGATGCAAACTCTGACCAACAACTTATGCTATACGTAAGTTTCACTGGAATTTGTTTGTTTAAAGAGGAATTATTTTATGCAATAGATTAGATTTGCACGTTGGGATAGAAGTTAGAACTATGATAGATTAATCCCCATCAATCTAAGGAATAATGCAATAGCATGGAATAATATTTCTGTATTTTGTCTTTTGATGAAAACATTTATTGAAAGTTATATTTCTCTGTATTTTCTGATATGCCCGGTGCACGCGGTCAGTATCAATCGGTTAGTTGCTCCACATAACTCTCGGGAACTTCATCCCATACAGTTGCTTTTTTACTTAATAATTTGACTGATGGTCAAATTTCTTTTCTCTTTGTTGTTCCACGGGCTTACTATGCACATCTCGCTGCATTCCGGGCTCGATACTACATTGAAGGGACCTACATGTCGACAGCCGGAGAAAGTTCTGTAGCAACGAGGGAAAGGAACCTGGAAGTTCGTCCACTGCCGGCTATCAAGAAAAATGTGAAGGACGTGATGTTTTATTGTTAAGCCTCTATTTAAATAACAATGTTTTTGAAGTACAATGACTTTTGGCACGAAGGATTATGCGCATCAGATGCAGAAAAACTTAGTCTCTTTATCTTTCTCAGCTGTCTGAGACTCCCCATTAGCGACCGATGCATCCAACATTTCATCCTCACCATCATGTACATTTATAGACTCTTTCACTAGGATTGCCAAACGTTTGTCGCCTAGATTGAGCGCGATTGTAAGGTGGCTATCAAATTTGCATCCAAAGCTCATCTCCATCACCTTAAAGAGTTCTTACAGGGCTGCTAGAGTGATATCCCCCAAGAAACTATACTGTCGTTCTTCGGGAGCCTCCGTCTAGCAGCTACGAAGTTGTAGGAAGGTCTTTCTTTTCTCTCCTTTTGGGTGATAAAGGGCAACTTTGGTCGAGTAAATTTAACAAATACCCAAGCATTTTCTAATACCTCTTTTATGCTGTCTCAAAAAATAATAATACCAATTTACTCCAATCACAATGTTTTCGCAATATATACTTCACACAAAAGCCCCTTTATAAAAGTTCATGAGTTGCACAACAGATCACAGAAACTAACTCTAATATATGCAGATCCCCCCACCTCTTATTTACTAAACTTTTACATCAAAACAAAACATTGTATACTCATATTTTATAATCAAAGTCCATGGGCAACACGCTGAAACTCACGAAAGAAAAGATCAGCACTAACTTCAACCTAACACAATAGATACCAGCATGCAAGACCATGATAATATATAGTACAGACCTGTAGAATGTCATGCTCTTGCTCTTGGGGACGCCGGCACTTAACCTTGAGAAGTGCAGTAACCTGCCTCTCGTTTAGCCTTTTGAAATACATCTGGCCCTCAACTATTTTGCACACCTAAACTGCCAAAAAACTGAATCAATAAACTTTCCATCAAAAGCAGTTGTTTGAAAGGAGATTAAACAGTACTCCATAGGCAAGTAGTTTGGCCTCTGAGGATTCCCAACTTGTAGGCAAGGCCATTGAGTATGTTGAATGACGAATCCATATGTCTCTTGGAAGTATCCATAAACAAAGTTAGGTATTTATGTCTTTCACTAGGATTGCCTAACATTTATCGCCATGTTTGGTCGAGTAACTTTAATAAATACCTGAGCATGTTCTACATCAGGGTCCTTCAAAAAGAAAACATTCGCCAAGTGCAAATTTGGCACAACTTTAGTTTTCTTTTCATTCAGGCCCCCGAACTTAGCAAACATGTTTATGATTTTTTTTCCTTTGATAGCAAAGGAGATCTAAGAGTGAACGATTTGAAGCCTTTACATGCACTTTCGGTGCACTGTCATATGTTCCTGGAAGTTATGGTCATATGCTACTCCTGTCTGGAGTGTTTCCAGTTCCGAGCTGGACTTCCTATCTAGAGCATGCGACTCATGCAGGCTTAGTGTATGGGATCACACAATTAACTCCTTCAGCGACTGCATATACAGGAGCATACCTTTCCACTACTTTTGTTGGCCTCTCAGGTGGCAATCAGAAAGAACATGCATTTCCAGAAAGACCTGATGAACCAGAGTGTCAAAATTATTTAAGGACTAGGGACTGTAAATTTGGAACCACGTGTAAATACCATCATCCACCAAAGTGGAATGTACCAAAGACAAACTTTTTTACTTAGTCCAATGGTCCTGCCATTACGCTCTGGTGCCACCACTTTGTATTCACTATGCAAAATATGGAGTATGCATATTCGATCCGGCGTGCAAATTTGATCATCCAATGTGATTATTGAGTTACAGACTTACAGTCCGTCCTTCTGTTGCCTCTCTGACAGATATGCATGTTGCTCCTTACCCAGTGGGATCTACAAATGCAACTTTGGCTCCATCGTCCTTGTCATCAGACCTACGACCTATTCATTCACCTCACAAATGTCGAAAATGAATAGTACGTTGAAGTGCTTCAATTAGTTCAATATTCTCAAAAGGTGTTGTTGTCCCTCAATTAAGCGTTATGCAATCTGACCAGGGTTCGACTTCTTCAGGTGGAGGGGGTACTTCTGTTTGTCAGGTCCCGTTTCTGACATTTTCTTAAAGCTTGAACTTCCAATTCTTGATGCAAGGTTTGTATAGGGAGGTGATATGTATGGTGAAGTATTATCTCCACATCCTCTTTTGCATCACCAAGTATTATCAGCACCAGCAACATCAACTTCCATTGGTTTTCTTATCATAGGACCTTCACTCCTCGGCTCCCCTCATCCTCGCCTTTCCATCACTACATTCACTAGCAACTACTACCTTTGTTTTCTTCCCCCTTCTGCTTCTTGACAGGGTTGAACTTCGCAAATTGCCCAATAATTGCGAAAACTTCAGAGCGCTCATGATCAGGAAAAGAATCCGATGAATGAAACCCCAAACCAAATCGCCCCACACAAAGTTTGTGTATGTGATCCTCAAGATTATGAACTTGCTCCCATCCTAGCTTTTCCACCCTCGTCTACACTAGAACTGCAATTATCATCTTCTAAATTTTTTATCACTTCTCATAACACCATACATAGAATATAGAGCCTACTCCTATTTTATTCTTAAATGACTTCGAATATTTTTCAACAATTGGTGTAGCCCATGCTCATTGTTTCATCCTCTGAGACACGAAGATGACACCTAATGACAAGGTTTAGCAGTCGAGCTAAGGGCTTTTCAGCAAGTGCAACAACCACGATTCTTAGTGCTTGATTTGTAGCAAAAATTATCTCTTGCATTTCAGCTTCGCCCAATCCAAGTGGCGAAATCATAGTGGAGAAGAAAGATGTCAAGAAGCAAAAGGTGAAGTGAGTACGCCTTATATAGTACAGATGGCACGACATATGAAATTCTCGTCTCAAATGAACCGTAAACTATTTGTGATGTAAACAAGGTATGAGTTTGAGGTCATTGTCCTCAGCGAGCGTAAAGCAACATGAGCTGGGAAAGGTAAGGCGCAATCATCGAGCAAAATCCTTTGAAAGATAAAGATCGCAACTTACGAAACTCAATTATGCTCGACAATTCAATATATATAAATATATATATACATGTAAAATTTGTGTCTAACTTAAATCTTGACACGTGGAAAATAATATATTAATTATTAATTCATTTTTCTATTTTATTTTGTATTTATAACAAATTTATTTCCAAAGTAGTTAAAGTTATTGATTTTGATATATTGGGAGGATAAAAGAAATGGTGTCTTATTTATTAATTGGAGTTAAATTATCCAATTATATTAAATAATGACAAGTCTTGGAGTAAAAAAATTTAAGAAAATACATATATTTTTTAATCTAATATTTTAAAGGATTAAATAAGTATATTTATCAAATTTCAAGATATGAAAAGTCTTCCTCTCTAAGACTCAATATTCAAGAGATATCAAGAATATTCATCTAGGTCAAATCTTCCAAATCAAGAAATTGTAGACGCGATCTCAACCGTCCATCTCATTAGGAGATTCTGATTGAGATTCACTCTACAACTATAAAAGAGGTGCCATTGAAGAACAAAAATCACAATTCAACCTTGAAAAATTCAGAGCAAGGAAGTTCAACAAATCCTCTCCAACAAGTTCAGCAATCTTCAAGGCATTCTTCAAGAATCTTCAAGGTGTTCCTCGTAAAGAACTCCTTTCAATCCGCCGTCAAGCCTCAATTCCATCCAAAACCGTTTTTGAAGATCACACTTATGGCGAGGAAGATCCAAATCCAAGAATTTAAACAAATTCAAAACCAAGTTCATACCGTTCTGCATTCGTCTTCAAGTCAAAAAATCGTTTAATCCGAGATCAAGTCCCAAGACCCTCGAAAAACTGTTTTTGAAGATTGAAGTCCAATCAAGAAGATCAAAACCCAAAAAATCTGAAGAACTGAAGACGAAGTTCATATGTTCTTCATCAAACCTTCAAATCAAATTCCAAATCAAGTTTTCGTTCGATCCGAGATCAAGCAATCAAGCCCTCGAATCAGCGCTTGCCAAATATCCAAGTATTTTGAAGATCAAGATTCCTCTAAAGAAGATTGATATTCAACAAATTCAAGACGAAGATCAAATTGTTCGTCGTGAAGACCAAGTCAAGTAGATTGCTAATTCAAGATCGAGCTCAAAAGCTCTTGGACTAACGGTCAACTCAAATACACGTGGAAAAGATCAAAATCAAATTCACTATCAAGTCAACAAAATCTCAAAATCATTTGTTTGAGAAACGAATCAGATGATCAAATAGGGAGATTGCACCACAATTGTACTTTAAATTTATTTAAATTTACTTTGTAATATTTTCTTGTCTTTTATTTTGAGAATTCAAGAATTTGCCATTACAATATATACATATATATATATATATATATTTATATAATATCAAGAATATGAGATTCATTAAACATTCTATATATTTTCCATAGCTACACTCAAATTATAGAGAGTCAAGAGGCCGACTAATAAACAATGGAAGTAAATTCTTTTTTTTATTTAAGGTAAACGGCCATCTAATTGCATCTTATTATGACAATAGTTGCGCTACTGAATGATTTGTTTATACTCAAAAAAAATAAGTTATTTGTTTTGTTCATTTAATTAAGTTGAATGAAAGTTACCATTTCAGGTATAAGCTAAGAAAATATTATATTTTCATGACACATTCCAAGTTGTAGTTAGAAGATATAACAAACTAGAAAAGAAGAAAGAAAATAATTGTCTCAAACTTCATACAAGCATTAAGTTGTTAGTTGGTAGCACCAATGGCGGTGCTACAAGCATTGAATAAGAGCTTACTTTGGGGCTTTTCAAATTCATTTCTCGTGGACTATTTTATTTTGCTTCCTTTTTCATTTTTCAAGAAAACTGATTGGAAAGAAAACGTAACCTAAGAAAACAAATGATGAATTTGTGTAGCTTTGCATCGTGTAAAATAGGATAGGGTCGGGTCTGGTGTGCTTCTAGGCTAGGCTAGTCTAGCTAGTGGATCTAGATATTCGATAGACATAGTAGTTGGGTATTTGACCTAAATTGATCTATTTATACCGCGGCCTAATTCAGATATTGGTTCTTTTGGACTTAGGTGGGATGGTATCTTTATCCAGTACCTTCAATTTCTCTATTCAAGTTATGAGGTGGTCGAATTTCCAAACTTAGATGTCGATTGATATTGAATCTCATTGTTGTGCTTCAATTTCATTTCCTACAAGAATGACTGTAAGTAAAAGACAAAAAACTTTTTATCAATCACAGTTTTATTTATTGAATACATCCTAGCTAGAAAGGAATCGCAAATCCTATATGTTTGCACACAATTATTGTAGATCTAAAAGGTTCATTTTAGAAATTTGAGTGATTTTTTAATTTCTCTATGTTTCCTTTCTCAGGAACCATAGTTTGATATTTGTAATAACATATCAATGATATTTGTAACAAACATTTAGATCTGATACATTTGATTTTGCTAAATCTAAAAGAAAAATAAACATACCTTATGGAGTGAGAAAGACTGGAGCGGGTGAAGTAGAACAAGAACAGAGAAGGAATGAGGTGGTGTTGAGAAGTGGATCAAACGATTCTGTTTCTTGGATGTCAGAATTGGTGATTCTTCGGTAATACCAAATATGATGGTCGATGATTAAGACGAATAAAGTGTGGGCGTGAGAGAAAGAGAGTAAAGTGAGTATAGTGAGATGACGAGTGAGTGATATAAACTAAGGCGGCGTGTGTGTGTATTGCTTGAGTGTGAGAGAAAAGTAAAATGTGGGAGACGCGGCACAAACCACAAGGCTTATATATATTATTTGTAATTAGGGTTACCAATCATAAGGTGGAAATAACCCGAACCGGTTCGAGCTTTCTCTCCGGCCCTCCTATTTTAAGAAAATAACTACCCATCAAATCGGATAAAAGATCGTGTATCTAGAGTGAATTATAATTACACTTTGAAAATTGAAATTAAATTGGATATCTATATGCATATTATTTTGCATCGACTTTATTGTGAATGAAATCCTATACGCTAATTCTTTAATAACTATATTCCTTTTATAAGTCAAGTGTTGTTCAAATCTTTGGAGTCCAAACAACTGGGGAGTGACAATTTACTGGTAAATAATGTCACGGTTGATGGAATTTTTTTATGTTGGAGGCACTCGAATCCATTTGTTGTTGCCTTGTTGGTTAGGTCATGCTCATCTTTGATATTATTCATCAGATTATTAAACTTTAACTTTTCTCATATTTTCGTCTGAAATATTTCAGTACAGTGCCGGGAATATTATTTTACGAAAGCCAAAATTCGTTTTGAATCAATTCTAAAATGAATTTGACACAACCCTTTTTTGTGGGCTAAGATGAATATCAACCATAATAAGGTTTAGATTATGTGTCACTCAGGTCCATGGCGAGCATGAGCTGACTGATATATTAGAACTTAGATCTACTTATATTTTTTTTCTTTCTTATAAAATAGATGGCAAAATTATGATAAAAACATAAGCCCAATCACAGTGCGTGATTAGGGCTGTGCGATTCGGTATTATCGTACCAATGATTTGGTATTTTAAAAGTAGGATTTGATTCGGTAATTCAAAAATTCAAATCGTTTTCCAAATCAAACTCATCCGGTACGATTTGGTAATTACCGTAGTCGATTCGGGAATTATCAAATGATTTGGTATTTTTCCAACATGTCGTCACGAAATCAATAATTAACAATCAGTTATATGTTTATTTAGTTTTAGATCGTGATAAATACTAAAACAAAATAGTACGAAACAAATAACAAATACAAAGTATCACTCGACATGAATAAAATAATATTGTGGATTTATGAAAATCTCGAGACATTTCTAAAGCCTCTCGACTTTTTATTTCACTTCTCCAAATCTAGTTCACATCAACATATTCAACCTACAACAAAAAATTACTTAATTAAGTTTAGGTAGTGATTACTTGTCGTGATTCTATTTTTTTAATTTGAGACAATATACATAAAAATAGCTAAGGATATATCAATTTAATGAAAGTTAAACTATTATTTACTATTTAAGATTTAATTGAATCTAGATGCATGCATGAATAGAAAACATAACTTTATTTAATATATAAAAGATAAAAAAATAGTTGGTAATCGGTACAACACGGTTACTGGCCCCTCGTATCAAATAGCAAATCAAATGCTACTTCGGTATTTGAGATGTGATCATTTACCGGATCAATTCAATTGATTCAGTAAAAAAATTGTACCATTGATTTGGTTACCAGTCGGTATGATCGATCTCGTACACTTTGCACAGCCCTAGCCGGCTGCAGATCTATGTGTATATATATATATATATATATTAGGCAAATTCGTCTGGCCGTGTTTTGTTTTGAACGATAAATACTTTTTATGTAGAAAAATAATAAATGTTTTTACATGTTTAAAAATGGTATTCAAATTCTACTTCTTAAATAATTTACGACTATAATATTAATATTTTCTTGAAACATAATATAATAATGGTGCAGCCAACCAATAAAAAACTTACAAATGGATTATAATATCACAATCACCATTTTTATAATTTTTTCTGGATCTTCTCTCTCACGTACAAACACACACAGACGGATTTTCAGCCACAAATCAAATATTAACCTCTATGAATTTCTTATGCCCAGTGCTAGATCTGTATTATGTGGGTTGAGTTTTTTTCCCTGCTTTCAAACTAAAGATTAACTTCTATAAATTTTGTGTGTCCATCTCTTAATTTCCTATTCTTAATTTCCTCTCTAATACAAGAAATTTTAACTCATTTTTACTTCGTGGAAATCACGTACTGTGTCTGTAACAAACCTAGTCATTTCACATACCATAAAAAGTTATAAAGTGTAAGAAATCGCAAATGATGAGATTGCTAATTAAGCAAATTGTTGAAGTCATGTAAAATTGAAAGGTCAAAGGAAAACAAAATAAAGAGATCTGGATTTATATTTTATAAATGAAAAAATCATGTAAAATTGAAAGTGTGGTGTGGCAATGTGTTCTTCGGCGGTGGAATGAACAGAACTTAGACCAACAGTTTTATCCGGGTATATGTTGGTGTGTGCGAGAGACCAGTGAAGATGGAGAAGACAATTGTAACCATGAGGTGTAATTGATTTTTTTTCCTATCTTACGTGTAAGTTTTTTATTGGAGTGCTGCAACAAATAGGACATGATGACGTGATGCAGCGGTTGTAAGTTATAATTTCTCGAAAGATGGACGAGCATAAATATTAGGGAGGGCCAATGTAAATACACTCGAACCGTTGTACTATTAATTACTGAAACCTAACTGGGACGAGTTTAATAATGTATTACTGCATAACCAAAAACATAATATTAAAAGGTTTATTCTAAAATTTACAGCAGACCCACATGGTATTGAGTGTTAATCAATTTTATACTAAGCGGGTCGCAATTGTTTATTACGCGCGAGCACGCAGGTTATTTATTACGGGAAAACCCCAAAAAATATATTAGCAAAACTTTTGGGCAAAATTGAAATAATTTTAAAATAAAAGAACCAGTTAATAAATTACAGTAGGACCTATGAATAAATAACAAAACTTTTTTCTCAAATTGAGAAGAAGTAAAAAATTAAAAGGACCATTCGGCAATTTGCAGCAGACCAATAAGTGCAAAACGTAAAACTTTTGAGGCAAGATTGAAAGAATTAAAACATTGAAGGACTGTTCTGCAATTTATAGTGGACCCTAACGCAATTAACTGTTAAGTAATTTTATTATTTGCGGATCTCAATCGATTAATACGTGTAGGTCCTCCAGATATTTATTACTGTAAACAAAACATAATACTGTAATTAGTTGAACTTACACGAGCAAAACTGGAACACGAAAAATCGCCGTCTACAACCTGCTTGAAAACATTCATTCGTATTATGTTTATTTTAAAGTAAAGATAAAGAAAATATATATACTAAAAGTCTTGGCGACGTAAATAAAAAGTTGTTTTTAATGTATTATAATTAATTTGTATGATAAAAGAATAATTTTAATATATAAAGATAAAGAACCTACATATTTTTACCTTTTTTATGTAAGAGATGTTAAGTATCCATTTTAATGAGAAAAAATGAATCATGCTAAAGACAAATAAATTTACACTTGTAACCTAGGTTGCACGGATACGGATACGAGTATCGGTATTCGTCGAATACGGATACGCAGATACGATTTTTTTAGAAATTTATAAGATTCGATACGTCTGCAATACGTCAAATATCTAATATTAATAATTATGTATAAAGATATAATTTAAATAAAAATATCAAATAATATTATATCTAATCACTTGCACTGTCATTGGTCACGAACAATGTCATAAATAAATATAACCAACAGTCCTATGTTGTTATATTTTAAATTAAGCTTTATATATCTTTTACAGATATATATATATACACACACATATATATACTAAAAGTCTTGGCGACGTAAATAAAAACTTGTTTTTAATGTATTATAATAAATTTGTGTGATAAAGAATATAATTGTAATATATAAAGATAGAGAACTTACGTAATTTCTACCTTCTGTTTAAGTAAGCGATTTTAAGTATCAATTTTAATGAGAAAATTTGAATCATGCTAAAGACAAATAATTAAATTTACACTTGTTACCCAATTTTAACAGTTATAACAAAATTATAATAGTGTGTTATATATAATAGTAAATATAAAAATCAAAAGACTTTTATAATTTCTTTATAATAGCACATATACAGATACAACTAATCAACAATAAAATATTTGACTAACAAAAAATATTAAAAAATAAACAAAAAGAAATTAAATGGTAAAGATTTTCTCTATGGATGGGTTAAAATTAAAAAGTAAGATCCATAACATCAACGCAACTTCAGCAGCTAGCAAAACACAATTATGTAAATCACAAGTCAGCCGAAGAATGATGAATACTCCAAAACTCATCTCAATTCATTCGTTAAAAAGGCGTACGTAGTTTCTTCCAACATATGAAACCGAATATGAAGTTAAAGCAAAATTGGAAGACATTAATTAATAATGATATAGATGAGCTATGAATCAATTAATTAAATTGATATAGTACACTTTAAGAGCTGAGCAAAACAAGGGCAGAATATTTTGTGTGACAATTAATACCCATCTGCATCAAGGACAATGTGAAGGACGTTATATATGCTTTACTGTTGAGCTTCTCTTGTAATTGCACTGTGTCCCTAGGCTCTCTACTGAATAATTTTTTCTTACTTGTATAAATGGCATCTTTAGGCTTGTATTAAGCGGACTATCTTCCAAGGGTCACCTTTGTTGTGGTGCAAAAGAGGCATCACACTCGTCTCTTTGCTGCTAATCATGGGCATCATAGAGCAACAGATAGGAGTGGCAATATTTTGCCAGGTATAAAATTTGACTGTGTGGCGGCCATTGACGAGAAAATGCGAGAAAATCGTTTAAGATGGTTTGGGCATGTTAAACGCAGACCCATAGATGCACCGGTACGACGAGTTGAAGATCTCGACTTAGGACAGACGGCTAGAGCTCGTGGGAGACCGAAAAAGACGTGGATGGAGGTCATACGGAACGACATGAAGCTAAAAGATCTAAATGAAGACATGCTCGTCAATCGAAACCTATGGAGGCAGAAGATTCATGTTCACGACTCGACGTGATTCATTCATGGTTCATATAGCCTACCCCAATTTAATTGGGATTACAGGCTTGGTTGTTGTTGTTGTATAAAATTTGACTGTGTAGGTTCGACCAAGTTTAGTTTTTCCTTTTACTTGGACCCAATATAACTTGTGCAGTCACGCTGCGATCCAGGTAAACTTTTTTATGGAAGCATCTTTCAGTTATAAATGACATGACATACAAAAACTTGTAAATGAATCTCGCTAAAGCGAGTGTACCCAGTGAACTCTTAGTGCATTGCAAAATGGTTATGATCTGTTCTGATGAGCAAACTTTGTGCAAGGAACTAGTCGCCCGACCCATTATCACGTGTTGTTTGATGAGAACAGGTTCAATGCAAATGCAATGCAAACTCTGACCAACAACTTATGCTATACGTAAGTTTCTCTGGAATTTGTTTGTTTAAAGAGGAATTATTTCATGCAATAGATTAGATTTGCACGGTTGTTGAGCCTCTCTTTAAGTAACAATGTTTTTGAAGTACAATGTTTTTGGTACGAAGGATTATGAAACCTCAGGGTGTTGCGTAAACTACATGCGCATGGGTGTGATTAAGTAGCAGTATGCATGATGGCTGCTGCTTGTTTATTTTGTTATGAAACTAGTGACAATGTTTTGTATTATTACCTATACACAGGACCATTAGGACCATGGACAAAAACCCATAATAATATCAATATATTCAATCACAATTTTTTCACAAAATAAACTTCATATTCGCAAAAGTTCAATTAGAGCTGATGTCGTCAATTTTCGCAGCTAAATAGCATGGAACATTAGTCAAATTACCCCAACAAGCATAGCAACTACTAGCAATCCTAAATTCATTAATGGATTACTCATCCAGACAAGAACAGATCAATAAAGAAACTATCTCTCTACTTCATACTCCAAAGGTACACATATATGAGATCTCACGGCTCAATAGATAGCAGAACAACCACTAATTCTAATGATAACTGAATTATGATTCAGAGCTAATATATCTAAGTTTTTCGGGTGAATAGAGTATATCAGAACCACTACGAATATCCTACTGTCATGCATGAATTCTAACAGATAACAAAATTACTCATCTAGACAAAAAAAAAAAGTCAAGAAACAAATGTTCAACTAATACCAGCTCCTATTGTGATTTGGAGCACTCAGCCGCCACCCTCGCTATCTCGCTCACTGTCTCGACCTTGTCACTCACCGTTGTCACCTTCTCCATCAGCTGCTTGAAATCCTCCTTCAAGCTTGCTCTGTCCTCCACCGAGAATTCTGAATGGTAATTCTCCAAAATAGCCGTCATGATCTCAAGCTTCTTCTTCACGGCTTTAACATCCAACACCAAATCATCATCTGAAGGGCCGGAACCTTCTGGTTTGTCAGCAGCCTGTTTTAGATCAACAGATGAAGAAGCTTTTGCACGAGACTTTGGGGCCGAAGAACGCTGCAGCCTGTAATTTACGTTTAAGCCAAAAGGACTCTGGCTTATTGACGAGTTAAGGGCAGATTCTGCATCAGCTTCCTTCAAAAAGAAAACCTTCGCCAAGTGCAAATCTGGCACAACTTTTGTTTTCTCTTCATTCAGGCCCCCGAACTTACCAAACAGGTTTATGATTTCTTCCTTCGATGGCAAAGGAGATCCAGGAGTGAACGACACAATAAGGCACCTTGAAGCCTTCACCTGCACTTTCTGTGCACTATCTTTTGCGCCAGAAACCTCACCAAGTTTCCTGGTCTTCAGTTTACCCTTCTTCTTTCCCTCAGTCTGCAGAGCTTTGAGAGTTATCTCGTCACCAGACTTCATCTTCTCCTTCACAAGAGTTCCCAAATGCCCCGCTTTTCTTTTCTTGCCTTTCAAGGATCTGCGATAAGTCTTATAGTCTGACCCATGCAAATACGTAGCGCTTCTGTGCGCTAAGGAAAAAGCAGAGACTGTGTCAAGGGAACCCCCCCTGCTCAAGTAAAGAGGATCAACCGCAGCAGACTGGATCTTCCCCAAAAGTTCATCCAATGGTGCATCAACATCAGATGCAGGAAAACTTAGTCTATTATCTTTCTCAGCTGTCTGAGACTCCCCGTTAACCACTGATGCATCCAACCTTTCATCCTTACCATCATGTACATTTACAGACTCTGGAGGAGGTGACAAAGGCCCCCCATCACCTCCTGCTTCATGCTCAACCAACCTACCAGGCTTGTCAGATTCAGTTTCTGACTTTTTCTTAAAGCTTGAATTTCCAATCCTCGATGCAAGATTTGTATAGGGAGGCGACAAGTATCTACTCTTCTTCCTCTCCCTTGGTGAAGATATCATCTCCACGTCCTCTTTCGCATCACCAGAATTGTTATCAGCAGCAGCCACGTCAACTTGCATTGGCTTTCTTATCAGAGGACCTTCAGTCTCAGCATCCTCGCCTCTTCCTTCATTCACAACTTCCACCTTTCTTTTCTTCCCCCTCCTCCCATTTGAAGAGGCCCCTTCAAGGCCACCACCATTTATTTCTTCATCGGCTGTCTTCTTCCTCTTTTTGACAGATGATGACTTCCCCAAATCAGTTCTCTTATTCCCAGATGCTCCCATCAGCTCAGCAATGCTTTTTTGCTTCTGTCTATGATATGTTTTATCGCCTGAAGCGACTTCCGGCTTTCCAGCACTAACAGGAGATGGTACTTCATCACCCAACGGGCGACGAGGAGGGACTTCAATAGCAGCACCAGAATCATTTTCCCTTGCAGCCACAGTTGGATTCTTGTCTTCCAAGCCCTCCACATGAGTTGGTTCACGATATGATGGCAACACATGACCACCTTTAAATCGATAGAAAGCAGAAAGCCAACTTCTCAACATTGCCAGCTCTAGTGCACTTCCAACAGAGTCAAACTTCGCAAATTGCACTAACTTTGCGATAACTTCAGAAGGCTCATAATCAGGAAGTGAAAGCCGATCAATGTCCACCTCCGGCACCAACACTCCAGCTTTAATTCCTGCATTTCGCAACGCTGGTCTAGCAAGAGCAACCTTTTTCTCCTCGGGTACACAGTTGCAAGTCATGTTCAGCTCCTTCACTCGCCCAACTTCATCGAGAGCTCGGTCTATTGCATTGTGAAAGCTCTTAGAGCTACCGTCCCTTGACATCTCTTCGAAATTCTCCACAAAGGGTACCAGCTGTGATGGCAGGCACCAAGAACAAGAACAATCACCGAAAAAAGCCACCAAGATCCGACCCTCCTGGCTATGTTTCACAGCAAAATCCGAAGCATCTTTCTCATCATAAACCTGCCCAGGCCACCACGGATGACTCTTGATTTTACCCCAAACCAAATCCCCAACACGAAACTCACGCTCTTCTCCCTTTCCACCCTCGTCCACACCCACACAACCATTTCTAACAGCCCCACCTACCTCCACATCATCACTCCCCACAATTTCAAAATCCGCACCAGAACTGCGTTCACCATCTTCCACCTTTCCATCACTCTCCACCACACCAACAACCTCCACCCTGTCACCTCCAACCCCATCAACAGAAACACTCTCACCACCATTCGACAAACCATTTATATCCTCACCTTCCTTTTTATCTTCCTCCGCAGCTATCTCGTCACCACCGATATCGTTTTTCTTCTCATCTATAACCACCGCATGTTCCCCTTCCGGTTTAACACCCGACCCATTCACTAGGGTTTCAGAACCCTCAGCCAGAATCTTACTCGCAGCTACAATATCATCCAATGTTGCCATTTGCGCAATAGTAACAAAACCCCTAAGTATTTGCGACGGTTACAACTGCAACCAACAACAAACCGTATATCAGCTAACAATCAACTCCTTTTCTCTCTCTCTCACACACAACGTAACAAAAAAACACGCCAAATACACAAAAATCAACTTCAAAATTTCGCGCTTAAATTAAACCAGCAGTAACAATAATAAATAATAAACAAATAAATAAATAAACAACGCGAAAGCAAAGAAAAATACCGCAACGAACTGAATAGAATATTATGAAGCGCGATATTTCTTCAACAGAGCACCATACTATTCCAATTTTACGAAACGCAGTTTTTGAGCAATGTCAAAATTAGGGTTTGCGAAATGATTTTAATCAATTTTCTTTTTTTCTTTTTAATTAAAAAAGGTATTTATGTAGTTACATAAATGCTGAACGATCAGGCTCGAAGCGTTTTGCAGGGCGGTGATGGTTCGAATATCACTGTGAAAAAAATGAGATTTTTGTGAGGTATTTTCACCCTACACGCGAGTGTACGAAATGTTTGTACACTCGCACATCACTAGGGCATCTGAGAGTGACGTGGCGGGGTGTGGTCGCGAGTGGGGTTGAACGGAGCGTGAGGGAGGAAAGGGGAAGAGGAGAAATTTACAGAAGGTGACTGACAGCTGGCGGTATTCGTATAGGCGTGACCAGATGCGTGAGCGGGTAAAAGATTAATTTAATTAAACGTGGCAGGGTTTTTGAATGAAGAACTTTCTTTGGGATTTTGCAAGTCATTATTAGTGTACTATCTTGTTTTTTTCCTTTATGTTTTTCAAGAAATGCGATGGAAAAATTAATTTTACCCAAAAACAAATTGAAGAAAAGAAGAAAAAAAATTGTGTATATGATATGTCGGGTCGGGTCCAAAGTGAGTTCGGACCTATTGAATTTAGGTATTCAACATATAGAGTAGTTGAGTATCCGACTTAAATGCACCGATGATACTTTTCTAGAGGTGAGTTTGATCGTTCCTAAATCTAGTACCTTCGGGCTTCGATTTCTCTAATCAAGTTTCAAAGTGGTTGAATTTCGATACAAATATGCCAATTATTATCGAATAGCTTCTATTATACAAGAACGAATTTAGAATCAATGACATGTTTTTTCTTTAATTAAAGGTTTTTCACTTAAGGAATTACAAATGCAAACCGTTTGCACACAATTGTTATAGATCTAAGAAGTTCATTTCATAAATCTGGTTGATTTCCTAATTTTTTTAATGTTTCACTGCACAAAAATCTTAGATATGATAAATGTAATAACTCGTCTAAGATACTTGTACACAAGTTTGTAGATCTGATACATTTTGAATTCACAAAATCGTAAAAATTTAAAGAAAAGAAACATACCTTGCAGAGCGAGTGAGGCCGGCGCAGTTGAGTAGAACAATAATAGAGAATAAAGGTGTCGATGTGAGAACTGGATCTAACGATTGCAATTTCTTGGATGTCAAAATTGATGGATCTTCAGTAGATACCAAATATGGTCACTGGTAACCGGTGATTAAGAAGACAAATGAAATGCAGGCGTGAGAGAAGAAGAGTAAAGTGTGTAGTGAGTGAGAGAGATAGATTGAGGCGCCGTGAGCGTATATTGATTGATTGTGAGAGAAAGTAAAATGTGAGAAAAGCTGCACAAAAAAACAAGGCTTATATATTATTTATAATTAGGGTTACCACCCGGTTCATGAGTAGTTGAAAATGACCTGAACCGGGTCGAGCTTTCTCTAAATCCTTCATGTTTTAGGAAATTAAGAACTCATAAACCGAATAAAAGATCGTGTATCTAGCGTGAATTATAATTAAATTTTAAAAATTATAATAATATTAAGTATTCGTATCCAAATTATATCGTACTTGACTTTGTTACAAAATGAGATCTTATTCACAATTTTTTTAATAATTATATTCCCTTTTTAAGTCAATCATGGTTCAATTTTTTAGAGCCTGAATGACTAGTTGGTGAAGTTTTAATGGTCAATAACGTCATGTAATTATTTATGTTGCACATACACGAATCTATGTTGTCGCTGGTTAGGTCATGTCTCATCGTTGATACTATTTACCCTCTATGGCCTAAAGGTTAATCCTTTTCAACCTAGTTCTAGGTCCCTTTCCCCCTTCCAGCCACCACTTCTCCTCTAACTCTCCTCTCTCATGTCTCCTCTGCTCTGTCTCACTCTCATTTGTCTCTCTTCCTTCCATGGAATCCATCATCCATCAAACCAACCTTCTGCAATGTTCTGAACTCGAACCACCCTCTAACATCTAACTTCCTAACCTCACCATTGTTGGGAAAATCATCACTGACAAAGACATTAACACGGGAATCGCCAAAACCTCGCTTCTAAAGGCATGGAAACCAAAAGCAGCAGTTGAAACGAATGTCCTTGGCAAAAATATGATGGCTTTCATTTTTAAAACTCAAGAGGACGCCAATAATGTTCTAACATACGCTCCATGGTGCTTTGGAGATAACCTTGTTTGTCTCAAAGTATGGACTGAAGAACAAGCCCTCAGAGATCTTGACTTCGACACCTCTCCTTTCTGAGTTCATTTATACAATATGCCAATGACGTATGTCAAACCTGACCATGCTAAACAGATTGGGAACCTTTTTGGGCTCTTTATCAAAGGAGACTTGGCAACATAGAAAAAACGTTGGAAAAACTCCCTAAAAATAAGGGTCGAGCTGGATATTCGCAGTCCGATCAAAGATTTGATTTCGTTCGAGGGCAAAAATGGTGCCATAATCAAAGCAGAGGTTCGATATGGAAAGATTGTCGGAGTTCTATTTTTATTGCGGGGTAATCGAACATCAATACTCGGGTTGTAAAACTGCTCCCAAGTCACCAAGATTAACGTCGTCGTAGCTTCCATACGGCCTCTGGATTAAGGAAAGTCATATATTCATCCCAAACCTTAGCAACTCATACTCCAAGTCCTGCCAAAAAGAATAGGTTAGTAACATTCCGAAAATACCCCCTTCTGATTCTCAGCCTATGAATATCCAAAGGTCAACCTTGGAAACTCCAAAAAAATCTCATCCAAATACTGATAAAACCCACTCTCCTACCCTATCTCATGATAAACTGCCGCATGTCTCTACCAACTCCAGTCAAGTCTCAATCACCACCAACTTTGATGGTCAACTCCAAATTATCTCTCAATACCCATTTAACTCCACTGTCAAAACTTCCCCTAATGGACCTCAATTTCCAATTGGCCAACTCCATCCTAATGGGCTAAACAAACGGCCCAGAATCTTTCATGATGGCACTACTGATTCCTGCTACTTTAAAAAGCCAAGGCCCTTTTGGAACCTCATTGATCCCATCACTAATCTACACATCAAGTTCATTCATCCTACTGATAACACTCCAGAAAATAGTTTTCACCCCGTTCAGCTTAATGATGACAACTCTCAGCTTGATCACATCACTATTTCCCTCTCACCAGTTCATGCTACTCCTACTCCTCCACTTCCACCTATTATTGCCACCTCAATACCCCGACGTCGCATCTCTGGTCTTAAGAAGATCACTAGAGTCAAATTTGCCACCATCAAATCTACTTTAAAACTCAACTCTTCTTCCATTGCCCCTGGGGGTTAGCAAATAATAACATGAAATTCCTAGCTTGGAATTGTCGAGGACTCGCCCGATCCGAGATAAAACAAGAACTCCGAGCTCTTGTACATAAATTCTCCCCTGATATACTCTTTCTTTGCGAAGTCAAAACTCCAAATATCTCATCTCTCCTCCTCTCTCTCAATCACCTATCTCTCTCTCTCTCTCTCTTCTCATTTCCACAATTGGTATTGTGGGGGGCACCCTCTTAACCTGGAAATCTGACACCACTCTCACTATTTTGAAGCATAATTCTTGGTTGTTACATTGTTGTGTTAATGGTACCAACTCGTGGATGTTTACTGATGTCCACTCTCCTTGCCCTCTTGAAGCCAAAGCTCAATTTTGGCGTATGCTTGATACCCCCAGGCCTATAACTCGCTACCCTTGGATGCTTATTGACGATTTCAACGCCATCACCTCCCAACAAGATAAGCAAGGGGGAGACTTATTTTGTCAATCTTCCAAGCAGGAACTCTCTGACTTCATTTCTGAAAATAACTTGGAGGATATTTCTTTCCATGGTTCCCCTTTTACTTGGTCCAACGGCCGCCCAGATAGAGAGAATATCAAGCAGCGTATTGATAGAGCCATATCAAATGAGGACTAGAACACACTCTTTCCTAATGCTGTTGTAACTCATCTTCCCGCAATTCGTTCCGATCACTCCCCTATTATACTTAATACTCATCTGCAATGTGTGCATGGTCCCAAAATCTTTAGGTTTGAAGCTTCATGGATTTCTGATGTTTCTTGTCATGGCACCATCTCTTCATCTTGGTCTGCTAATTTCAGTGGATCCCCTAAATTCATCCTCCATTCTAAAGCCAAAAACACTCGCACAGCCCTGAAAAAATGGAACCTTAACCACTCTCTCCCCACTGTTAACGATATCTCCCTCATCCGCTCCCAAATCGAGCTTATCCAATCCAAGCCTACCACTTCTATCTCATTGGCCATAGAGCGTGATCTACAACTCCATTTGAGCTACATTCTCTCTAATGAGGAGACAAAATAGAGGTAAATGGCGAAGGAAGAATGGCTTAAACACGGAGCTGCCAATTCGAGGTATTTTCATTTGTGCACAATTACAAGACGTAGAGCGAATCGCATTCATTCTGTTTATGATAGTCGTAATTCCCATGATGTTACATATTGGGAGAATATTGGGGCTGCATTTAATTTTCACTTTAAAAATTTGTTTACTACATGCAATCCTGATTTCCCTCTCAATTTTGATAATCTTTTTGAACCGATTGTTAGTGATGAGGAAAACTTTTTACTTTTGGAAGCTCCCACCCCTAAAGAGATTAAGGACACTGTGTTCAGTTTCGATTCCTATAAAATTCCTGAACCAAATGGTTTTTCGCCGGTTTTCTTTAAAAATTATTGGGATATCGTAGGCGAGGACGTCATTAGAGTTGTGATATTTTTTTTTTCTACGGGGAAATTCCTTCAAGCATTTAATAATACCTTCATTTCTGTAATTCCTAAGTCTAACAATGTCGCTCTTGTTGAACAATTCAGACCTACAAGTCTTTGCAATACTATATATAAAGTAATATCAAAAACTATTGCAAATCGACTTAAACCTCTGCTTTCTAAAATCATTTCCCCGGCTCAAACCGCCTTTGTTTTGGGCCGTAATATTTATGATAACACTGTCCTAACCCAAGAGGTTATGCATTACATTAATAACAAGAAAGGGAAAATTGGACCTATGGCTATTAAAGTGGACCTTGCGAAGGCTTTTGATTGAATTGAGTGGAAAGTTCTTTCTCACATTTTGCATTATCTCGTGATTCATGAAAATTTTATAACCCTCATTATCAAGTGCATCACTACTACCTCATTTTCTACAATTGTCAATGGATCTGTTTATGGTTTTTTTAAGCCTTCTCGTGGCATCCGGCAGGGGGATCATTTATCCCATGCATTGTTCATCATTGTTGCAGATCTTTTGTCCCGTATTATAATCAAAGCTGAGCAATCTAACCTCATTAATGGAGTCAAGATCAGCCGCAATGCAACCCCTATCTCACATCTTATGTATGCTGATGACGTTACCATATTTTGCAGAGCTAATCTGGATAATGGTCCAAACATTTCTAATTCCCTTAATAATTTCTATAACTGGTCGGGTCAAAACATTAGCCTCGACAAGTCGGTGGTTCACTTCAGTAAGAATTGTTTGCCCTCTATCAAGAACCTCATTAAGCATCAACTTGGTAAAACAAACAAGAAAGTGGAAAATTTTAATGATATTATCATTAAGTTTGAGTGATCTTTGAAGGGTTGGAAGGGTAATAATTTGTCCCATGCAGGTAGAACAATGTTAGTCAAATTTGTTGCACTTAGCAAGCCAATTTATCTTATGTCTGCTACTTTACTCCCTAAAATCGTATGCTCTATTATGGACAAAATGATACGCAGGTTTTGGTGGAACTCTGATCGTGGCTCTTGGTTCATTGCTTATAAAAGTTAGGATGGAATATGTCAACCAAAGCTTAATGGCGGGCTTGGATTTAAACGTATGGGCTATGATTGACTTTAATAAAGCTATTTTTGCTAGGAATGCTTAGACAGTTCTCAATAAGAAAGACAACCACTGGTCTAGTTTATTGCATGAGAAATACTTAAGGATTGAGGACTTTCTTTCTGTTACTCCTAAGCAAACTGATTCTTGGGTTTGGCGTAATATTTTGGAATTCCATGAGCTTCTTACCAAAGGAATCTGCTTCTCTGTCACTTCTAATTCTACTCTCAGAATTTGGAAGGATCCCTGGATCCCCTCGGCATAGGGTTTCAAACCTGGTACACCTCAACAACAACATTCTGTGACTTATGTTAAGGAATTATTTACTGCTACTGGGGCCTGGAACCAACAGCTGCTTGAATCCATATTCCCAGCGCCTCTTGTTCGCGATATTCTCAAAATCAAAGTCTCTACTTCAAGAGATCCCCAACGCGTGATCTCGATACACGAAAACATGGTGTATTCACCTCTAAGAGTGCCTATTTGGCAGATCAATCGCATCGCTTCGCCTCCCCATCCTCATCCCGTAAATTATTGTTGAAGAGAATCTGGAGTAGCCCTATTCATGAGAGGTTGAAGTTCTTTGCATGAAAGCTTATTTATAATTGTTTGCCTACTCGAGATAGTATAAACCGATTCTTTTCCATCGGGGATCTTACTTGTCTCCTTTGTGGTTGCTCGGTTGAATCTATATAACACATTTGTCTTGATTGCCCTTACACTCACAAGGTTTTCTTTGCATCAAGGTGGAACTTTAGGCTTAACTCTCGGACTAACGGGGATTTTATTCAATGGATGGAATCTTTATTTGATCCCAACTCAAAGCTGATGCCTCGAAACCTTTTACTTGAGTTCATTAATTTTTGTCTATGTGCATGGTCCATTATTTGGAGGAACAAGAATGCTACTCTTCACTCATCTTCTAGACCTACTGCTGAAGATATCACATGCCGTATTATTGATGCTACAACAAATGATCAGTTTCGTGCATTAATCCACAAGAAAGTGCTTAACTCCAGCGCCCCTCTTGCTTACTCCTGGAAACCTCCACCAGGGAACTGGATAAAGATTTCTTCAGATGCAGCTTTCCTAAATGGAGAAGCCTGCATTGCTTTTCTCGCACGAAATCATTGCAACAGAATTATTGGAGTCTTTGTTGAACATATACATCCTATGACGCAACATCGACTGAAGTTTCAGCTATTCTTGTTGCTGCTCGATTTGCAAAAGACCATAATGTCCATCGCATCATCTTTGAATCTGACTCACTTGATGCAGTTAATCTTATCTCTAAATCCTCCTCTCCCTCTTATTGGTCATCTCGTGAAGACATCGAAGAACTCCGCAAGCTCTAGAATGATTTCCAGTGTTGGAAAATAGTTAAAGTCCCACGGTTGGGTAACAAAGACACTTACAACTTGGCGAAATGGGCAAAAAATAATCTTTGGAATGGACTTCTATATGTTTCCTCTTTAGCCCCTAATATGTTTGATCCCCTGCCTACTCTGTCTTCGGACTTTTGTGATCATCGTAAAACTCTTGTTATTCATTAGTAATGCTATTCGTAATCGTTTACCAAAAAAAATATTAAAATCTAAGTCTCCTAATATTCTCGTCAAAAATGATTTATTATAGTTTCACGATGTATCATTATACGGAAGACCAACATCATTTAAAATCAATGTTGTGTAGGCTAAAATGAACATTTGATCATATTATTGGTTTAGACAGCGGACAATTGAAGATATCTAACAATTTGCTCATGGAAAGGTCGAATCCCCATTTGTGGCTTATTTTGTATGATTCGTCATTTCGTTGTATACTTATATTAGAGAAAAGTTACATCACTGTTCACATCTCAAGAATCTTCTTGAGTAATTTATATTGCGAATTATTGGCTTGGATTCATTATTAAGCTTCCTAATATGGATAATCATAGAAGATTAGCTTCAAATCATGATTTTAAACAACTTATTAATCCAAATTAACGTTATACAAACACCTCAAATATAAGGTAACACGTTCTGTTGAAACTACAGCAAAAACACAGATTACACATAGAGGCCAAAGATTGGTGCACTAACTACATTCAAACATATATCTACTTTCATCTTCCTCATCATTGTTAAACATATCGAAGCTCATAAAACACAACATTAATTTAAACTAAATTTCAATTGGTACTTGTGAATGTGTACAGTGTACCCACTCCCATACTACCATTTGAGTATTTCCCATTCGAGATGGATAAAACGAACGGGCACGCATCATATTATCCAATTATGCAGGATAAATAATCAAATTTTCTTCAATATGAAAATTAAGGCTAATAATACAAACTCATCTAAAAAAAAATTTATATAATTCCAGAAATAATACATATTCTCTCATATTAGAAAAAAAAAGATATGATCAATACAATAATAACACAAACTCACTTTCACTAAGCAATGCTGATTTTGGCACCAGCTTCTTCCAACTGCTTCTTCGCCTCCTCGGCTTCCTCCTTCGACACGCCTTCCTTAAACTTCTTCGGCAACCCCTCGATTAACTCCTTCGCCTCCTTCAACGCGAGGCTCGTCAAAGCCCTAACCACCTTAATCGTCGCAATCCTCGCGTTACTCGGCACCTCATCAATCACCACATCGAATTCCGTCTTCTCCACCACCTCAGGCGCCGCTTCCGCCGGTGCGGCGGCTACGGCGGCGACGGGAGCGAAGGACGCGGCGGAGACGCCCAATTTGTCCTGGAGGTACTCGACGAGCTTCTGAGCGTCGGCTAGGGTTAGGTTGGAGATCTGGTCGCCGAGATCGACAACTTTCTCGGGGGCGTCCACGGCGGAGAGAGGGCGGAGGGAGTGGGGGCGGCGGCGGAGGAGGGGGAGGGATTTGGGGGCGGATTTGGTGAAAGGGAAGGATAAGGATTGGGGGGAGGGGGAGAGGTGGGGAGGGTGGGAGGCGGAGGGAGGAGGGGAGGAAGGGGAGCGGAGTGTGATGGAGGAGAGAGTGGAGGCCATTGTTGTTGTTAGAGAGAGAATTTTTGTGAGGTCAGAGAGAGAGAGAGAGAGAGAGAGAAATGAATGTGTGAAGTGAAGCTTGCAGTAGTGAGTGAAGTTGGAGAAGAAGATAGGAGGAGGATAAGGGACGATAAGGTGATTATTTATTTAAGATTTTGATTTTGGCATTGACTAATTTACCCTTTAAGACTTGTTTGAAAAAATAATTGAGAGAATTGGGCTGTCAATTAGATTGCCGTTGGCCCATGGGATGAGATGGATAACGGAACGAGGCTGCGTTCGTTCGTTCGTTCGTTCGTTCAAGGGAGACTGTCTAAATATCATTCATGAGATAATTCGACACTAATATCCATGCGGGATGATGTTAGACGACTCTACAACGTATATCCAGTACGGGTTTTTACCGTTCGTTGGGCTTGTACTTTGTAGAGACGCGAACAAGGAGGTGCGTGAACTAGCAAGAAAAGTATTTACAAACCTCGAATGACCCTGACGTTCTCTTCGTGTTGCTTTCTCTCTTTTGATCGTGTTTGTTGTTGTCGTCCACATATAATACTAATGGATAATCACATTTGATACAACTTTACATTTAGTCTAGTTGTAAAATAAGTACCAATGTTTGTGGAATAGTTACACAAATACACCACCTGAAAATCGTAAACCCATGCTAAAAAGAGTTTATATACAATTAAACATGATGAGTAGGTGTCTGTTACTCGAACCTATAATGTGTCATTAAGTTGAACTTTCTAGTATGTCAGTTATATTTATTTAATTAGTATGAAAATTGTCTGTAACTAGACCTAAGTTTTGGAGGTGTTAATGTTACAGTCCTTGTATGAAGGATCCTGACAAAGCTTTGAGCTTTAGAGGCTAGATATATATTACTTGGTGTTTCTTTATAGTGTATAATATATATATATATATACACACAAGGAATAATGTATTTTATTAATTTTCTACTGAATGAAACGTGGTGAGAACAATTGTTGGCGCTTTACGGCCTGAACACAAATTATAACTCAAAAAAGAAAACTTTCAGCAATCTTTGCCCCGTATATGGCTATATGCTACAACATGGACGTTATATTACACATACATACATAAATTAACCCAACGTAACATCTCACCACCGTCGGCGCTTAGTCCCATACCAATATGCAAAGGCTGCTACCGATGCAGCAACAATAACTCCTGCAGTCGCATGCCAAGCATAAAGTGGTTTCTCCAGTACGATACAAGAGCCGCCTCCTTCACTTGGCCGTGAAGCTGCAATTTTCTCGCTCACAGTCGAGGCAAATTCCAATCCCTGATTCCCAAGCTCCTCTATATCTTCAATCCGCGGCTGAACCCTCGTTGCCTGAGCTAATGCATCGTACTGCTCTTTTCTTCCACCTTCAAGAAACGAGCCCACAAGTCGGCCCTTGTTTACCCAATACGCTCCGAAGATACTTCCAGAAAAGTCGCCAAAATGGACAACTTCCCCCGAATTGTCACCGTAAAACTGCCAAGATAGTGTGAAGACTCTGGAGTAGAAGAAAGGCAGGTAGTCAAATTCACTGGTATTTTCAGGGTCCATGATTGCAGAAACTGCATGCCTTGCAGATTTTCTAGCAGAGTCGACATGCTCGAGCCTGCGGGTTTCGCCAACAATTTTGACTGGGAAAGCAGCAACGTCGCCAATTGCATAGACTGAGGTATTACTTGTTTGCATTTTGCCATTTACTTTGATCCCGCCTTTCTCAATGGTGAGCTGGCCTTCAAAGAGACTTGTATTTGGACGGATTCCAATTCCAATCACAACCATATCGGCTGGAAGTTTGCTCCCATCTCTAAGATTAACAGCAGTAACCTGTAAGACAAATTGGTCTGTAACGATTATAGAAGAAGTACTGAAAGGAAATTTATTTTGGTTGTTTTAAATTGTAATTACAAATTAGAAGTATTTGCAACGTAACAGCATACGCCCATAATTTGGAGCCCAGCGTTACTAATTTAATGAACTGTAGCAATGCAACAGTTGAAAACTATCAAGAACTCAGTTGCTGCAGAATGTAAATTATTTATAAGCATTAGGCTTCTTAAAGTAGTTAAAAAGAGGAATACATTTTACCTTCCCATCAGAGTTGAAATCGAATGATGTCAGCACAGTCCCTTTGACAAACTTGACTCCTTTGGACTGATAATACTCCTCGTAGTAACCAGAAATCTTGGGGGTGAACAAACGAGCCACTGCACAGACCAAAAAGAAAAAGAAGGGGAGAGATTAGTGGACATAACAGTTGTGACCAAAAATAAAACTCCTGAATTTATAGCAGTAACGATGATATAAAGTGCAGAGGAACTATAAGAGAGTTACTGCATTGATCCTCTGGGAAAACCATGGTTACGTTCATTTTGTTTATCACCAAAGATGCTGCACATTCCATTCCTATATAGCCTCCACCAATAACAACAGCATTTCCACCACTAGAAGACTGCATCGCATCTACAAGTTTGTCCGCATCGGCCAAATTCCGTAAGTAACAAACATTACCGGCATCTAAGCTATTTACTCCAAACTCTTCAAGCTTCAAAGCCTGCAAAGCGATATGCCACTAAATCAGAGTCATAAATATTAACTTCCTCTCCATGGCCTTTAAAGTTGTATTGGTGTCTAAGGAATTGAAATATACCACAAAATCGAGAATATATTTCACAATTAGTACGCATTTAAAATGACTGAAAGTGGCAGCAAGCAATAAGAACAAAGCACATATATCACAAGCTATTCACAACACATCGTAAACATTGGAGTATATGGTGCTACTTAACAGAGATAAAGGATTTAAAATTTAGTTCTTAGAACTACTTTCCATATAGAAAAGATATATATATATATATATATACATATATACATATACACACACCTATATATATGTATATCAATTTTGGACGCTTCAAACTTAGAGATTCTGCTAACATAAAACTAAAAATGAGTGGTTTTCCTCTGTTTCTAGTTAGGTGGCGAAGGACAAACTGCTCATGAAGCATAAAAATATTAGAATACGGAAAAGATTAGTTTCAATACCCGAGCACCTGTTGCAATAATTAGGTATTTGTAGCTTATGGTTTCTCCTGTTGCAGTCAGCAATGTCTTCCGTCTCAAATCAGCAGATTTAACTCTAGTTCCAAGGATCAGTTCAATCCCTGAAGAATCACGAATAGAAGAAAGTAAATGATGCTGGATCCTAAAGATATCTTCGCCTAATGTAATCTTCATAGTCACTGGAGCAAACAATATTAAGTAAACGTGGGAGTATCATAAATATGATTGTGACCACATTCAGCAAATAAAATCCAGGAGAATAGCGTTGCATACAACAACAACCAAACCTGTAATCCCAATTAAATTGGGGTAGGCTAGAGAATAGCATTGCATATATCTATAAAATCTATAGAAATAGGCATGTCATGGGGGAGGGTGGGAGAGTTCATCCACTTAGGACGCATAAACAATAATGATATTCATGAAACCATTATTCCAAAAATTAATCCACAGCTGTCTTGGAGCAAAGAATCTGGATAAGGGGATTATATAGATGAAGGTACTTTAATTACTAGCAATTAAAATATGAGCATTTTCAAGTGCATGCAATGTTGTCCGGTTCAAGAATTCAGATTCCGCCAATCGTATTACAAAAAAATGGATTCCTAAATGATTTAATTAAAACACCAAGGTTTGAAAAGCTTATACAAGTGTCAAATAGTATCTCTAGTTGGGGGCTTTATACAACGTCTACAGATTGTGGTTTATCAATAAATATCAAACTACTATTTAATGGATTATATCATAAAACTTGATCCCCAAAGCTTTGCAACGATAAAAAATTAACAGAACTTCACACCAAAAGCTAGTTTAAATAACTTTGAGTGCACTGTTTAACTAATAACCATTGACTTATGTACCAACCACTGCCCGAAATTAGCATTTCATCTAAAAAAGGACTGTCTTGTGCACCCAAATGAAAAGTCTGAAGGCAATTGCTATATTGCAAACAGAAAATTACCCTGTTCCTTGTACCACTTCGGAGGCAACCTTTCCTCGTTGGTTCCTACGCAACAGTGAAATGAGGGAAGCCGCGCAGGAGCTGCATGTAATTAAAAAAAGTTACAAACTTACATGAAATAGAATGTCAATCCACAACAAGGAATAGACAATTAATCTACTTGCAATATATTTAAACATATGTTTTGAATTTAAGAAGTTGGAATGACCATCGACTATTTTGAATTGAAAAGTGCATTTATTCATCCAAAAGTGCATTTCGTGCAACGTTGTAGGAAATAATGCTTTCTTATGACCAATATTATCCCATAGCAACATCAACTCTATTATAGGCTACAAAAGTTTTAACATTCAGAGGGCATAACCATAATTTTTACTGTGAATCACAAAGCAAAGCATAAGTCCCCTTTACGATACTGTCTACATGTGAGCAAATACATCGCCAACGAACCATTCACTTTACAGTATCTCTAGCAAATTTTGTCAAGTTACCAGTATTATTAACAAAGCCATTTTTGTCTAGTCAGCTTTAAAGGACAAAGCACCTAACACTTAATGGAAGGCTGTAATAGCCCTGAACTCTGGTCTTCATTTCTTTAGAGAGACACTATTAATTATAACATATATGCCAGTTATACTTCTTGTTAGAAGTGCAGAGAACCAATTAGAGAATTGTGCGGGGTAAATACCTTCTGGAAGCAAATAACCTTTGCTTAATGCAGGTCTTTCATAGGGAGCAACCTGCAGAGTTATATAAGATGAAACATCAGACTCAAGCATGTTCAGGAAAACGCCAATCAAACTTCAAAAGACATAAATATCCATAAAAATTGTATCATTAGCCCAACTTTGGGTAGTCATAATAAAAAATCTACACCTCTGTTAAAACACACATGCCCGAAGTCTCAGCCCACTACTGTGACAAATAACCAAATACAATCATCACCATATCTATGTAATAAATCTATTTGGGTAAGGATGAAAGACCTGTTTCAAAGCTCAATGAGGAAAAGATCGACAATTGGAAACACCAAGAGTTATAGTGAGAAGGTTTTACTCCAAGCCGAACACAAATGTTATTTTTGATTTATTTTTTTTTGGATTAAAGAATTTGTTAGTTTCTGGAATTGTATATGCAAAAGCAATAAGGCTAAGGCATAATCTCTACAGAACTTCTGGTGACCTCATATCGATAACCTCATAACCTGACACTAAGAAGTTTACCATACATGATATATTTTATGTTTTCCCCTTGAATTTGATGAATAAAACCCTTTCCTTCAGATGTAGTTTATTGTTAAAACAGAAAGCAGGCTATTGGAGCTTAAATGGATTGCATTAGAACTTAAATGCCATATCATTATAGTAAAAGGTCACGACATTCATGCCCAATAAGTAGCCATAGAGGAGTAACCCAACTTTTTGAACTCAGTGGGATTTATGTACTGACAATCTTGGCACCCCCGCTTACGAACCTATAACCTATTTCCCAAGTAGTGCCCGAAATTTTACTTTCTGAAAGATGACAGCACGATGCCATCTTATAACGGTTAAGAAGACGCACATACCTGTTTCTCATGTTTTTTCCTCCTACTCAACACAAAAACAATTGCACGGCATCAAAAGAAAATATGGCTTGATGATGCTAAATCTCTCGTGATATAAATTGTCCAGCTGTTTACTGATACATAGACTAACAACGATTTTCATTTGTCCATGCAAAAAACTCTATCGTATGCAGTCATCTACGACAAGGGAACCACAGGGGACGTACAGCAGGATGTTACGTTGGAATTGAAAACCTTAAGAACGGCAAACTCAGCTACTTAAGTGCATAAACATTAAACACGTCGAGGTGGCTTAGCACATATAATCTAGATCATCCTATCTTTATGAAATCCATCAACCAGCTCACCCAAACTATATTTCACTAATTTCGTAATCGAAATTCAAACTGTATCACCAAATTCAGCCACAATTAGATTCCACCAACTCATTATTGATCACCAACACCACAAACAAAAATACAGAATCATCCACCAACAAATATATGCAGCTAACACCTAACTAGCTCAACCAAACTTATTACGTCAATTACGCGATCGTGTAACCGAAAAAACACAAAATTCTCCGCAAATACACTACTCTCGAGTTAAATTTACGCATCATCAAACACCTTAATTGCAATACTGAGTCAAAATCACACACACACACAGTGAGTGAGAGAGAGAAAGAGAAGTATACAGGCTCTTCCGATATGATGCAGAGTTCACCAATAGAAACGCCTCTTTTGACGAATTCATTGGCGGCGTAACCAGCCGCCACTCCTCCGCCTACTATCACATACACGAATGCTCTCCCCATTTTTGACTCTGCAAACTCAACACACACAAATACACACAGTACTATATATATATATATATGATATTTGTATGTATTGCTAAGTTTCTCGAGAGTTGAGCCACTGGCCGAAATAACTGCCACTATTATTTTTCATGGATTGAATTTTGAAGGAGAAAAATAATAAATGGAAAAACAAAAAGGAGTAATGGGAGAGGAATGGGGCTCTAATTGTCAAATGTGGGGCTACTGCGAGATTCGCTTGTTTATTTACTGTTTTGCCCTTTGATCCAGTGGGCTCCTTTGACTTGGTTGATGGCTATATACTCTGAAAATGGCTCCGTATCCCGTATCAGATACGTGTCGGATAAGGATACGTCTCGGATACGCCTTGGATACGTGTGGAATATATCACGTGGCGTATCCTATTAAAATATTGTTTTTTTAATAAATCGGATACGTATCGGATACTATCCTAAGGCGTATCCGATACGTGTCCTCAATAAAATAGGTTATTTTATTATTTTTGAAATTTTTAGAGGTGAAAAAAGTAATTTATTTATACTACAAACACCAAAATATAATTTTCTAATTTATTAATTTATTTAACTCATATAATAGTTCATCATTTTTACTTTTCACTTGATGAACGTGACTTTGAGTTGGTTTTGTTTGTTGATGATACTGTTTAACAATAAATAAGCTATTGCAATATTAATCTTTGTTATATTATGAAACTTTGTAATATTCGTGTTAAACATATTTATCAATTAATATTTGAGTTTGTGAAATGGTGGATCTTTGTATATGGCTATATGTTGATTATTTTTAGAATTTTATAAGTGTTTAATATTCATTATTTTATATATTTACTTAAATAATATATATACATATATAATTTTTTAATATTAAATATTCGACGTATCCTTGACGTATCTCAATATGTGATTTTGAAAAAAATTGTATCTTCGTATCCGTATCTTGTCCGATACGTGTCCACGTATCCGTGTCCGTGCAACGTAGGTTGATGGTCATGGTGGAGATGAAAATATTCTTTCTTTATGCAATTAACGGATATGTGTAATTTTTATGTGAATTACTTTCTTTTTACAAATAATAACTTGTTTCCTAGACTGCATAAAATTTTTGACAATTTTTTTTTTATATATTTTTGGCTTGTAAGAAAAGTAATATAAATAGAACTCAGTATCATGTTTTTTCTTTTAATTGAGCTCTTCATAAAAATGTAACAAAAGTTTATCAAAACTTGAGTATGTCAAAAATATTATTTATTGTGTTTGTCGAGACTAAGAGGTTTGAGTAAATTACGTTGACTTTGATCACGTATGGTGGTGCAATTACAAATTTACATTCAATGATTTCTGTCGATTTTAAAATATTTTTCATCAATCTCTTGTGAGATTTCATGTTTTCGCTTTCAATAACTTGATCATGTGAAATCGAGACTTGAATACTTATCGATTCTATGGGTTGAAACTTTATATCTAGAAGCAAACGAATGAAATTTGAGGAGAAAAAATGTAGATGAAAATCATACGAAATGACAAAGTAGAAGAATAATAAATTGTTTGTTTGAGTGACAAAATTAAAGATTGTTTTAAGTAACTTAAGCTTACACTTTTGGTTATTATTGTTGTTGAAGCGGCCTACTTACACTTTCTAAATAAAAACAAGAAACCAACTTACTTCATGATACTTTTAGACTCTGCATTTGACCGACCTATCAAAATTTATGTATAATCTTTTCACAAATTTTCAATATGAATAAAAGATGTGACAGAGTTTTGGAATTAAGTTGGGACACTTGTCTCCATGTAGATGAGTTTTGGATGAGGCTATGCCTCTCTACCACCCATATTTTTTTGTTTTTAGTCATATATTATCCATTTTATTTTCTTCTTTTTCTTTTTTTTTTTCAGAATAAAAGAACCAGTTGTTAGATTCATATGTTATTAATTTATTATTATTTAGAAACACTTGGTCAAAAACTCATAATGTTATTTTAGACTTAATGGGCCTCCACAAATCCGCACAGACCGGGCGATGCTTACAAATCCGCATTAGACTTAATGTAGCCTACAGCCATTGATATTTAACACAATAATCAAATTGGACCCGCTTAGAAGCCTATCTTATACTTACCGATTCTTACGGGCCTTAACTCCTTTCTTCTCTCTCTTCTTTTTTTTTTTTTTTTTTTTTTTTTTTTTGGTAAAAAGAGAAAATTACATAAAACAAACTAGAAAAATAAGAACTCGACGCCCTCAGGCCCTTTCATCACGCAGCAGGTTCAAAAGCTTCACAGGTGGAGTTGAAAGTAGGCATACTCCTCCATTTTCCTCGCAAGGTTCCTTCGCCATCGCATCGGCAAGTCGGTTTCCTTCCCTCGCTATCCACCGTATTTCACAATCCCACGGTTTATGTATCAGCTCGCGGCACTCGCCAATCGTTGCCATGAAGTCGTGCGCTTGTACCCCTTCTTCCGAGATTAATTTATATGCCTCTTCCGAATCCGTCTCGATTTCAATTCTTTGGATCCGCTTCTCCCACGCTATTTTAAGACCTTCCCTTATCGCCTGTAATTCGCCTTCAAGACTTGTCGTGAAATCTCCTTGCTTCACAAATCCCCACAACCAGTCCCCGAGTTCGTCTCTTAGTACCCCTCCAATCGAACTCTTATTCGCGCTATCGAAACACTAGCATCCGTATTTAATTTAAGCCACCCCGCTTTCGGATTAATCCACTTTTCTATCCTCTTCTTCGCCTTCTTTGTGTTCGCTAACAGCAGGTCAACCCCCATATGTTTAATACGGTTCATCACTTCATCCACTTTAATTGACTCCCCTCGGAATACTTTGGCATTTCTCGCTTTCCATATCTCCCAAATGCTCGCCACAAATATTACGTTCCATGTGCTGCGCGGTAGTAATCTATTTTCCCTTGTGCTATTTTTTGAATTTTCCTTAAGCCACTTCCATACATCTCCTGTATAGAACGTTTGCGCCTCTGAACTTGGTAAGAGTCTGTCCCAGATTCGCTTGGCGGCCCAGCACTCTCTCAGCACATGTAGAGAGTCTTCCTCATATCGTTTACAGATAGGACATGCAGCATCGTTGGTTAGGCGACGGGTCTTTCTAAGTTGATTAGTTGCAAGCCTGTTTTGGCTCGCAAGCCAAATAAAGAAACGGAGCTTGTTGCTGCCCGGACTTTTCCATATCCATTCGGCGTTAGGACGCATCATCGGTTCGTGCGTATACAACTTGGCGAGCAGCCTATAAGCGCTTTGGCAAGAGAAGGATCCGTCGGATTTTTGGTTCCAAACCGCTTTATCTTCGACATCTCTTAGCACCACCCTCTTCGCAAATATTTCCCTCTTAACATCGTCCGGAATTATTGACGCCAAGGAGTTTAACAACCAATTCCCGTCCGAGTCCATAATATCCGCCACTTTCAGCCCTTTTTCCTCTTCTTCGACTCGCACTCCTTTCTCTATAAGGCTCCCATCTCCCAACCAATTGTCCGACCACATGGAAATCTTCTTACCATCCCCTATTTTCCATCGAATCCCCGGTGCAATTAGCGCCATACACCTCACGATTCCCTTCCACGTCGAGCTATCCGTGGGTTTCACCACATATTCCAAAAGGCTTTTTTCCTTTAAATACTTCGCCTCAACCAATCCCGACCAAATATTTTCCTCCTTCTGTATTATTCTCCAACTTAATTTTGCGAGAAGGGCTTCGTTATTTATTCTTGCCTTGCGAAGTCCAAGCCCTCCTTCCTTCTTTTGTTTGGTGACTTTTTCCCACCCGACCAAGTGTGATGTACCATATTTAGGTACATGACACTTGGCATTTTTTAGACATACCACGTGTCAACATACGCTGGTCAAAGACCTCGAGATAGGGCGATGGGAGATCAGAGACCCCACAGTGGGAGGTTCGAGATGAAATAATAGATATATCAACATACGCTGATCAAAGACCACGAGATACAGAGGTGGGAGATCAAAGACGTATCAACATACGCTGGTCAAAGACCTCGAGATACAGAGGTGAGAGATCAAAGACCCCAAGGTAGATGATCATGTAAAGGCCCATTTCCATGGATCAAGCCCATCTATGGCCCAAGCCCATCCATGGACCATGAAAATATCTATAAATACCCCCCTCTCAAATGTTGAAAGGTACCTCATTTTCCACTTTCACTTTCTCTCCCTAAGCTAGAGCTTTCTCTCTCTAGACTTTCAAAGCCTAAGTTTTCTGACTTAAGCATCGGAGTGCCTTCGCGGGGTCAGCCCCCGCCTAGTTCACGTGTCTTGTTAGAGTGCAGGTTTTCCGAACGAAGCCGAGGAATTTGCATTTAAGGAGCTGACGTGGAGATTCTCGGTCTGACGTGGAGTATCCAAGTAAGCAGACGAAGATACCCCGCATCAGTGGCGCCGTCTGTGGGAAACCACTAGCGCACTCTTGAATCAAGACCATGAATGAAACAAGGAGAACCGATGAAGGATTACAACCAACAGCAACAGGTCAAGCACCCCAAGATGGAAGACAAGAACCACCAAGTGGAAGACAAGAACCACAAGATGGAAGACAAGGAACATATCCTCCGACTAATCCTGCAATCCCCCAACCGGGAGCACCAACTGGACTATTCTCACCTGAGCAACTAGCTCAGATTGTCCTGGCACTTCAAGAGACCATGGGTGGAAATGTTAACGCACAAGCTTCCCGAGCAATTCCTCAAGGACCAGTACATGTCCCTGCACCCCGACCTCAAGGGGCCATTGATCCTAACCGTGTTGTTAGGTCTCCAGTTCGCTCGGGACCAATTGAAGCAAATAATGATGCTTCTCAGGAGGTTTCGAGTCAAGATCGTCGCCACCAAGGCATAGACAGACATAGTGGTGAGAATGCTCCAACAGTGTCAAGGGCTGAGATCAGAAATCTCTCCTTACAGAGGGATGCAATCACCAGGAGGCTAGAAGAAGCCAGGAGAGTCAATAACGCACCAATTCGTCGGAGGAAGGATTCCCCATTTTGTGATGAGATTGCGGATGAGGTCGCTGATCGTAAGGACCCAATCCCGGATATGGCCAAGTATGATGGTCGTGGTGACCCCTCAGAGCATATAATTGCCTTTGATAACACGATGGCAGTGTATGGTCACAATGACAACATGTACGCCAAGATGTTCGTGACAACACTTTCAGGCATTGCTTTAGATTGGTTCACACGCCTCCCAATCAGATCCATAACATCATATGAAGAATTATGTCAAAAATTCAAACATCAATTTGCTAGCAAGTGTAGAGGTCGGATGCCCGCTAACCACCTTTACTCTATAGTTCAAGGCGAGAGTGAAACTTTACGAAGTTTTATGGCAAGATTCAACGATGAACTTTTGACGGTGGAAACTCTTCCGGCAAACTTTTTGCAATCAGTATTGTACACGAACCTTCGCAATGCAGCTTTCGCTAGCGAGTTAGTGCGCAAACATCCAAAAACATGGGATGGGATGTTGGATTTAGCCGAGGAGCACATGGCTGAGGAGGAGATGTCCAAAATTAAAACGTCAAATGCATTGGGGATCTCTAAGCCCATTCGCGACACACGAGATCAATTAAAGCAAGGAAGGAACCTTGGAAATGATAGAGATGGTCGTCAATCAGACCAGCGCCAGCGATCACCTCGGAGGAGGGCATACAACAACTATACTCCTTTGAATGGAACCAGAAGACATATTCTTTCTATTGCTTTAACAAAGGGTGTTCCAATCAAAGAGGCGCGAAAGATGAAAGAAACTAATGCAGCAAAGAGATCTTCCAAGTTTTGCCACTACCATCAACAGAGTGGTCACGACACTGAAGATTGTTATGACCTCCAAGATGAGTTCGAAAGGTTAGTAAGAAGCGGATATTTGTTGGATTTTGTGCGATCCTATCAACACAATACCGAACCAACAAGAGAGAGGCTTGATAACAGAGCACGTGCGAGAACACAATCCCCAATGAGGAGTGATATGCGCATAGTTAGGCGTGATGATAGGCAGAGAGAAGATTTTCATGGGAGGAATGATAGAAATCGTAGAGACAATATGCCAACAAGAGGAGTCATCAATATGATTAATGGTGGCCCAGCCGACGGTGATTCAATGAATTCACGAAGGGAGAAGGTCCGAAGTCTGCAACGATCAAATCATGGCATAGTGCCAAGGTTTATTGGGCTAATAGACCCTCCCACGCCAAAGATAAGCTTTGATGACTCAGATCTAGAGGGTTTACCTCCTCTAAGTTGGAGCAACGATCAGTTAGATTGTCCTTTAGTTGTTACTTTGGAAATCGCAAATTTTACTACGAAAAGAGTACTCATAGATAATGGAAGCTCAGCCAATATCATTTTTCTTGATACTTTGAAGGGAATGGAGTTGAGTAACGAGAAACTGGGTCATGTTAGAACCCCATTAACTGGATTTGGAGGAGCAGAAGTGATTCCTTTGGGAACTATTTGTCTACCAACATCGCTCGGATCAAATCCTTGTCGAAAGACAATTTGTTTAGATTTTCTGGTGGTGGATGTACCATTCGCGTACAATGTCATCTTGGGTCGACCAGGTTTGAATCGATTCAGAGCAATAGCTTCTACATTCCATCAAAAGCTCAAGTTTCCAACCTTGGGAGGAGTTGGCGAAGTTCTCGGAAATCAGAGGGTAGCATGGGAATGCTATACAAACTCTTTGGATAGACGACCATACAAAGTTTCAAGGACCGAGGAGGTCGGGGGTCAGCGACGCAAGATTACTTCAGAGGAACCCTTTATGGACCTCAAGAATGATGAGCCAAATAATAAGCGTAAAAAATTTGAAGAACGAAAGGTTGAACCTGCCAGCGCTTTCAAGGAAGTACAGATTTTCTCTGGAGACAAAGAACGGACCATCAGAATTGGATCCCAACTCTCATCGGGTTTAGAAATCCAATTAATCAGATGTCTTAGATAGAACGCAGAGGTCTTTGCATGGTCTGACTCAGATCTCACTGGAATAAGTCCAAAGGTAATAGTCCATCGTCTCAATGTTGATCCTCAAGCAAAGCCAGTAAGACAGAAGAAGCGTAACATTGGAAAGGAAAAGAGCAAAGGCGCCGAAGAGGAGGTTTGCAAAATGCTCAAGATCAATCATATTTTTGAAGTTCGCTTCTCCGAATGGCTCAGCAATGTGGTGATGGTAAAAAAGGCCACAGGAAGTTGGAGGCTTTGTGTTGATTTCACAGATCTTAATAAGCATTGCCCTTGGGATCCATATCCACTGCCGCGTATTGACCTTCTAGTGGACTCTACAGCAGGGTGCGCACTTTTGAGCATGATGGATGCATCTCAAGGTTTTCATCAGATCTCCATGGCAGAGATTGACATGTTAAAGACGGCTTTCATTACCGACAGAGGAGTCTTTTGCTATAAAGTCATGCCTTTTGGCTTGAAGAATGCCGGTGCCACCTTCCAAAGACTTGTGACTCGCATGTTCTATGATCAGATTGGGAAAACGATGGAAGTATATATCGATGATATCCTAGTGAAGAGTGTTAAGGAAGAAGAACATGTGAAGAACTTAAGTGAAGCTTTCAAGATTATGATACATTACGGTTTAAAACTTAACCCAAAGAAATGCACTTTTGGAGTTAAAGCTGGGAAGTTTCTGGGCTACGTGGTTAATGAGTGAGGGATAGAGGCTAACCCAGAAAAAATTAAGGCCATCCAAGAGCTCTCTCCACCTAAGTCTTTGCAGGATGTTCAACGCTTGGTCGGAAAAGTGACTGCACTTGCAAGATTCATCGCAAGATCAGCAGAAAAAAGTCAACTTTTTTTTAAGGTCCTGAAGAAAGCTAAAGATCTCAATTGGACGGAGGAATGCGCAGAAGCTTTCAAGGAATTAAAGATATATCTAGCATCCCCACCTTTGCTAGCAAAGCCAGAAGATGGTGAGACTCTTTATCTTTACTTGGTCGTATCAACAACTGCCATCAGTTCTGTACTGACACGAGCTGAGGGACAAAAACATCTACCCGTCTACTACATTAGTAGAGTTCTGAAGGGAGCTGAGCTCAACTATATGGAGATTGAGCGTTACGCCTTAGCTGTCGTGAACTCTGCAAAGAAGCTAAGGCTGTATTTTCAAACTCATCCAGTTGTGGTGTTAACTGACAAACCATTGAAGCAAGTATTGGCAAAACCCAACATTTCAGGAAGGTTAGTCAAGTGGGCGATTGAACTGGGAGAATATGAGATTGATTTTCAACCCAGGTCTGCTATTAAGGCCCAAGTCTTAACTGATTTTATCGTCGAGTCTACAAGCCAAGCCCCATCACCAGAAGAGGAGATAGAGGTTCTTTCTGTTGAACCTTCAACCGTTGTGTGGACATTACATGTTGATGGATCTTCTATGTCATCAAGAGGAGGAATTGGAGTTTATCTTCGTTCAAGCAACGGCTTAGAGTTTGAGTATGCCATTAGCCTCAATTTCCCAGTATCAAACAATGAGGCGGAGTATGAAGCAATCTTGGCTGGAATGACCATGGCTAAGGCTGTGAAGGCCACCGATTTGATCATCTATACTGATTCACAATTGGTGGCAAATCAGTATGCAGGTTCCTATGAAGCTAAGGAATTGACTATGATAAAGTATCTTGAGAAGTTGAAAGAACAAGCGGCAACCTTCAGCTCACTTACTCTAAATCAGATTCCTAGGGGTGAAAATGTTCGAGCTGATGCTCTATCAAAGTTTGCAAGTACGGCCGAAGTGTCGTACGAAAGAAGAATCACTTTGCTCATCTCTGATCAACCAGCTATCAAAACGGAGTTAAAGACTAATCCAGTTCAGTTTGTACTCCCAGTGGAACAAGAAGAGTCTTGGAAGGACGAATTGATTGACTATCTCAGGGATGGAAAGCTTCCTGAATCAGAAAATGCCAGAAGAAGACTGAAGTATAGAGCAAACTATTTCACCATGCTGGATGGTGAACTTTACAAAAGGTCATATGCTGGTCCACTACTAAAATGTCTGACTCCTTCTCAAGCTACTTGTGTAATGAACGAGATTCATGGAGGATGTTGCGGGAATCATTCTGGCGGACGCTCTCTTGCTCAAAAGATAATCCGTCAAGGGTTTTACTGGCCAACGGTGGTAAAGGATGCCACCAAGATGGCTAACACATGTGTTAGTTGTCAGAAGCATGCTAACACCCATCATATACCCGCGCAGCCTCTGCAGACAATCGACATTGCTTATCCATTCGATCAATGGGGGATTGACATTGTAGGCCCTTTTCCTCCGGCAAAGGCACAAAAGAGATTTCTCATTGTCGCAGTAGAGTATTTTACTAAGTGGGTGGAAGCTGAAGCAGTGGCGGCGATCACTGAACATCAAGTTATAGAGTTCTTGTGGAAAAATATTGTTTGTCGTTTTGGCATTCCTAGGGTTCTGATATCTGACAACGGCCGCCAATTTCAAGGGAAAAAGATACCAGATTTTTGCAAGGAGTGGAAGATCCAACAAAACTTTACCTCTGTGGCCAATCCGCAAGCTAATGGACAAACAGAGGTTACCAATCGCACTCTTGGGAAGTATTTGAAGAAGCGACTTGATGGAGCTGGTGGAGGATGGGTTGACGAATTACAAGGCATACTTTGGGCATATCGAACTACGCCACGCTCTGCTACTGGTGAAACACCTTTTTGCTTGACTTATGGATCGGAGGCCGTCATACCAGTAGAGATTGTCGTTTCTTCACTCCGAGTGCAACATTATGATTCATCCCTTGCCATTGAACAAAGGATGTTGGACCTGGAATTGATTGATGCCAAAAGAGAAATGGCATTTCAAAAAATTCACTCATACCAAACGACCATGGCAAGAGCTTATGACAAGAAGGTTCGTTTCAGAAGTTTCAAAGTGGGGGATTTGGTCTTACGAAAAGTTGAAGCAAGGAAACATGTGGGGAAGCTTGACCCCAACTGGGAAGGTCCATTCAAGGTGATGAAGACTGGGAAGAAAAATGGATATTATTACTTACAATCAATGGATGGCAAGAATCTATCACGACCATGGAACTCGCAGAACCTTAGAAGATTCTACAGTTAAAAGTTCAAAACTATGTCATGTTTTAAGTTGTAATAAATAGTTTTGAACTACGTGATGACTTGATTCCCACTCCAGGATACGTAGGCAGCTTGGTGTATACCAAGTTCAGTCATATATTATAATAAAATTTTCCTTTCCAGTTTACTCAAGGATGCCGAAGCAACAAAAGACTTGCACTCAACATCTAAGAATATCAAGTCAAAAAAATGTAGTACAAATGAGATAAAATCAATAATTTATTTATTGATAATCAAGGAGCTTACATCCATTTATTCGACCATGCCATATTGGCGAACCAACAACTTAGACTTCATAACAATAACAAGAAGGACACCCAACAACAGCAATATAAAAAGACTTCAAACAACATAATTCTATCACTCAACGAACAACTTTTGGATCAGCAGGCGGATCAGAATCTACCATCATATCTTCAACACTGAAATTAGCATCCACCATTCCGGCCTTGACAAGCTCCTCATTGGCCAAACCACTTGTGCTCGCCATTTGACCCATAAACCCGACCAAGTCAGCAGATAGCGGTGAAAGAGACGCTTCTTGAGGCATCTCCATTTGACGGAGAATTTCTCCAACAGTCGGCTCATTTTCGTGCATTACTTGGGCCTCATTTTCATCTTCCTTTACCCATAGATGCATTTCCTTGAGTAAGGGAGCAAAAATGTCACCTTCAAGATTAGGTCCATCGTCGGATGAAGGATATGGAGTTAAATCATCACGCACGAAGACACCTATTCTGGGAACATGAAAGTCAGGATCAAGTTTTTTGATGAACTTCAGTTGATTTAACGCCTTATCAAAGGCCTTCATCACGGAAGTGCCGCACATCAACAATGCAATCTCTTCAAAAGTCGAAGATCTAGCAAACTCCCTGATGACATCCAGCATCTGGTTGACATCAACAATCCTCGAGCTTTCCTTAGCGGCCTTGATTAACTTGTCTTTTTCCTCCAAATCAGAATGAAGCTTCTCAATTTTATGCTTCAACTTTGAATTCAGATTCTCAGCCTCGTCGGCTGCCCGCTTCTTTTCAAGACCATCAGCCTCGAGTTGTTTCATCTTTTCAAGATGATTAGCTGTGTCGGCCTTCGCCAGATTCAACTTCTGGTTACCTTCTTCTTTCAATTTGGCCAACTCAGAGTTCATGCTTTTGACTTTAACCTTCTTGGCTTGAAGGTCTAGTTTGGTAGTCTCCCAAGACTTCTTCACAGAAGATAACTCGGACTCCATTGCTTTCAGTTTCTCCTTCAAATTCTCATGACTTACGTCGATCAAATCATTTCCTGCTTTCAAAGAGGACAGTTCCTCATCTAGCTTCTCTTTTGCTGCCTCAGCATCCCAAGCGACCTCCATCAAACATTATGTCAGCACACTTTCCTGTAAAATACAAGAATCACAACGTCAAAGATTGATATGCTTAAGATTCATTCAAAATTACAAAAAGCAACACTCACAGTAGTTTTGAATTTGGCAATATTACGACATAAGTCCGTCACGTTCAACGACCTCTTTGCCCGAAGACGGTCAAACGATGTCCATGTGTCAAACATGCTTTTCATGGCCATATCGTCAGTTAATTCATGACCCAATAAGGTCAATGATTTCTTTGTAAGCTCGGTGGATCGAAGATCATGAGGCCTGGCAGATGATGACTTCGGAGTTGCGGCATCAGCGAGTTCAACATCAGTCATCTGTCTTTTCCCTCTAGAGCGGCTTTTCATCTCAGTATCCGCCACAGATCGTTTCGGTGCCATAGTGCTTTTCGCACCACCTCCAGAATGGCCCGTCTGGGGCGTCACTTCCGCCTTGCCATTATTAGTGCGCGTAGGACGCACACTTGCAGACTTCTCCTTTGGGGGCGCCAACGATGATGAGCTATCATCAGGACGACGGCTCATTGACTTCTCTTTGGAAGGCACCACTGATTTTGAGCTTCCTTCCGAACCCCTAGCACGCCCGCCAGGAGATGCCTTCGACTTTGGAGCCAAAGGTATGCTATCACTTGGAGGTGGGGGGAGTCCATCGCCTTGGCTTGGTAGAGATACTACCAAGCTTGCACCCGCTTGAACACGGGATCTTTGTCCATGACCTTGTCCGTCGGGCCCACTGGATCGCCTATCCGCGGGCTCTGGTCTTTCGCTTGTTTTTACAAGATTACCACCTCGCTTCATTGCGTTGGACAATCGATTAAACTTATCCATTAGCAATTTCACTGCACAAGCAAACAAGGATGATTAGTTACCAACATCATCAATAAAAATACAAGTCACAAGCAATCAAAGACTACTACCCAAGTCGATATTTTCTTCGAATTGCACTGGCGAAAGACCGCATGCGCTAAGCACCTTTTCCTCAATCAGGATGATAGGATCGAAGACTACTAAGGGTAATCTACTCAAGAATCCAGGACTAAAATTGGATCTTGGCACATTATCTATTTTTAATCGACCTTCACGCCAAATTTTTGGGAAGTTATAGAAAATCTCTTTTGGAGGTTTGATAAAGATAAATCGCCGTTTCCAGTTTTTTCCATGAAAAGATTTTACTGGCTCCAAAAATCGACGATGGTTTTTGGGTTTGAAGAAGTAAAAACCTTTTTCGCCATTTTGATTAGATGTAGAAACAGAAAAAAGGTCAAAAAACTCAGCAAACGTACACGGTTCATCATACGCTTTCATAACAATAATGAAGGACAACAAGGTGCATATGGCATTGGGAGAAATTTGGCCTAAGGACAACCCCAAAAAATAAATTATTTCACAAAAAGGTGCGATAAGCGGAAACCGAAGCCCAACTCGAAAAGCAGCTAAGTGGGCCGTTATACAATTCATTGGTGGATGATTCATCCTATCATTATGATTGGGAATTATAATTTCGTATTGAGGTGGAATATGATATTCGGATCTAATTCTTTCCTTCCCCCAACCAACTTGCGGGATAATTTCATTATATGGCAATTTTGAGGACAAAGTGTCTCCTAAAGAATCATCTATTAAGTTATTATTGTGACTCTCGAATCCATTTTCAAGTTTGGAATTCGACCCAGATCGTGATTCTATATCTTTTGACATATTCAAGATCTTGAGAAATTTACAAGATTACCGAGTTTTGAACGAGGAGCGTTGGGAAACTCGTACGATCGAATGATGGGAATATATATCGTTTTGGAGCCCCTCTACTCTGCGAAAACACGGATTTTCCTTTGCTTGTCTAGCCACAACTCTATAACCTGTATCAATAAAGATGCAAATCAGAATTTAATAAACAAGAAAGACTCAAGGATACAGTATACTATCGGTTTATCGTGTCGGATGGATGGAATCACATTTTGATAAACAGATGACAGTTTTTGGAAATAATTGTATAACAGAACATATTTATACAATACATATGAAGGCTGCCGACATGTTCAAGTCATGGATGGAGAAGACAACCAAAGTTTATTTTGTTTATGAAACAGAACAGAACGAGACTATGAATGGAATCACATTTTTCAGAAGACAACAAAAGTTCCAAAGAACTGATAATTTCAGGAAACGAAACTGGGAAGAAACTATGAATTAATACTACTTCACCGTAATTCACTTGTGGCCGCTGGATTGCTGTCGCCGGAGTCCCGTGGTCAGATAACTCGAATTACACCTCTGCTTCTCAGAAAATATAGTTAATATTTTATTATTTTTTTGTTGATGAATGCAAATGATAGACACGGATGATTTTATAGGAGAATGGGCTGACAATTTAAGGCAGGAAGGCAAACTTTCTGCAAATCCATGGCTGAATTTTCGCCCAGCAATTACGCAATGGAATTTAAAGAAGTGATTTTGCATATTACACAACAGGGAAACAGGCAGAGTCATTTTAAATTAAGGTCAATCAACTGCAGTAATTTTGGTAGTCAGTGGCGGGTTAATTGAGAATTTAAATTTGAAAGTTAGAGTCTTCAAGGTTTGAAATCAATTAGCAGAGGTCAGAGGAATTAGGGAAATCTCCAAAAATAAAATGTAAATCAAGTGCATGATTTTCAGCAGGCAAAGAAGACGAAATAATAGGAAATTTGGACTGAAATAATAGCAGGCAAAGAAGATGAAATAAAAGGAAGATTCTGCTCAAATTAAGGATTGAAAATGGTGATGCGCAGCTGATACGGATTTTACAAGATTGAAAGATGAAGAAAACTATTTGGTGGAATAGTTCACATGGACCACTCAACTGGGTCCCATCATAATTTTTTTTATTGTTGTGCAATACAGATCGGAAAGAAAAGAATAAAGATTCCTAAGGTCTATTATAATTGCAAAATGACCCCTTGTGTGATAAATGCACAAGGAACACATGCACGTTACATAAATTTGGAAACGCCCCAGAAGTTCCAAATAATTACAGAGAGGCCACAAAAAAAAAGGAGAGAAAAATCTTAATATGATTGAGTCCCAAATGTTTTAAAAGACCAAGACGACTCATAAATGCGACTCTCAGTGGTACGAAGACTCAATATTCTAAAGTATTGAAAACTTGACATATTCAAAATTTAAGAAAGCTTAGCTTTTCCAAAGCTCAAGTTGTGAAGACACGGCTTTTCCAAAGCTCAAACATCGAAGACATAACTTTTCTAAAGCTCAAGCACGAAGACTTAGCTTTTCTAAAGCTCAAGCACGAAGACTTAGCTTTTCTAAAGCGCAAGAAGCTTAGCTTTTCTAAAGCTCAAGCACGAAAACTTAGCTTTTCCAAAGCTCAAGTTGTGAAGACACGGCTTTTCCAAAGCTCAAACATCGAAGACATAGCTTTTCTAAAGCTCAAGCACGAAGACTTAGCTTTTCTAAAGCGCAAGAAGCTTAGCTTTTCTAAAGCTCAAGCACGAGGACTTAGCTTTTCTAAAGCTCAAGAAAGCTTAGTTTTTCTAAAACTCAAGCATTGAAGACCTAGCTTTCCCAAAGCACAATAAATCTTAGCTTTTCCAAAGCTCAAATATTGAAAGTTTAGACGTTTTCAAAGAAATAAAACTCTAGCAGCAAAAATGAACACTCGACTAATCATCTGACTTACTTCGCAGTGCATTCTCCTTCTGATAACACACTACAAAGTGGGGGGATTAATGATGTACCATATTTAGGTACATGACACTTGGCATTTTTTAGACATACCACGTGTCAACATACGCTGGTCAAAGACCTCGAGATAGGGCGATGGGAGATCAGAGACCCCACAGTGGGAGGTTCGAGATGAAATAATAGATATATCAACATACGCTGATCAAAGACCACGAGATACAGAGGTGGGAGATCAAAGACGTATCAACATACGCTGGTCAAAGACCTCGAGATACAGAGGTGAGAGATCAAAGACCCCAAGGTAGATGATCATGTAAAGGCCCATTTCCATGGATCAAGCCCATCTATGGCCCAAGCCCATCCATGGACCATGAAAATATCTATAAATACCCCCCTCTCAAATGTTGAAAGGTACCTCATTTTCCACTTTCACTTTCTCTCCCTAAGCTAGAGCTTTCTCTCTCTAGACTTTCAAAGCCTAAGTTTTCTGACTTAAGCATCGGAGTGCCTTCGCGGGGTCAGCCCCCGCCTAGTTCACGTGTCTTGTTAGAGTGCAGGTTTTCCGAACGAAGCCGAGGAATTTGCATTTAAGGAGCTGACGTGGAGATTCTCGGTCTGACGTGGAGTATCCAAGTAAGCAGACGAAGATACCCCGCATCAGTGGCGCCGTCTGTGGGAAACCACTAGCGCACTCTTGAATCAAGACCATGAATGAAACAAGGAGAACCGATGAAGGATTACAACCAACAGCAACAGGTCAAGCACCCCAAGATGGAAGACAAGAACCACCAAGTGGAAGACAAGAACCACAAGATGGAAGACAAGGAACATATCCTCCGACTAATCCTGCAATCCCCCAACCGGGAGCACCAACTGGACTATTCTCACCTGAGCAACTAGCTCAGATTGTCCTGGCACTTCAAGAGACCATGGGTGGAAATGTTAACGCACAAGCTTCCCGAGCAATTCCTCAAGGACCAGTACATGTCCCTGCACCCCGACCTCAAGGGGCCATTGATCCTAACCGTGTTGTTAGGTCTCCAGTTCGCTCGGGACCAATTGAAGCAAATAATGATGCTTCTCAGGAGGTTTCGAGTCAAGATCGTCGCCACCAAGGCATAGACAGACATAGTGGTGAGAATGCTCCAACAGTGTCAAGGGCTGAGATCAGAAATCTCTCCTTACAGAGGGATGCAATCACCAGGAGGCTAGAAGAAGCCAGGAGAGTCAATAACGCACCAATTCGTCGGAGGAAGGATTCCCCATTTTGTGATGAGATTGCGGATGAGGTCGCTGATCGTAAGGACCCAATCCCGGATATGGCCAAGTATGATGGTCGTGGTGACCCCTCAGAGCATATAATTGCCTTTGATAACACGATGGCAGTGTATGGTCACAATGACAACATGTACGCCAAGATGTTCGTGACAACACTTTCAGGCATTGCTTTAGATTGGTTCACACGCCTCCCAATCAGATCCATAACATCATATGAAGAATTATGTCAAAAATTCAAACATCAATTTGCTAGCAAGTGTAGAGGTCGGATGCCCGCTAACCACCTTTACTCTATAGTTCAAGGCGAGAGTGAAACTTTACGAAGTTTTATGGCAAGATTCAACGATGAACTTTTGACGGTGGAAACTCTTCCGGCAAACTTTTTGCAATCAGTATTGTACACGAACCTTCGCAATGCAGCTTTCGCTAGCGAGTTAGTGCGCAAACATCCAAAAACATGGGATGGGATGTTGGATTTAGCCGAGGAGCACATGGCTGAGGAGGAGATGTCCAAAATTAAAACGTCAAATGCATTGGGGATCTCTAAGCCCATTCGCGACACACGAGATCAATTAAAGCAAGGAAGGAACCTTGGAAATGATAGAGATGGTCGTCAATCAGACCAGCGCCAGCGATCACCTCGGAGGAGGGCATACAACAACTATACTCCTTTGAATGGAACCAGAAGACATATTCTTTCTATTGCTTTAACAAAGGGTGTTCCAATCAAAGAGGCGCGAAAGATGAAAGAAACTAATGCAGCAAAGAGATCTTCCAAGTTTTGCCACTACCATCAACAGAGTGGTCACGACACTGAAGATTGTTATGACCTCCAAGATGAGTTCGAAAGGTTAGTAAGAAGCGGATATTTGTTGGATTTTGTGCGATCCTATCAACACAATACCGAACCAACAAGAGAGAGGCTTGATAACAGAGCACGTGCGAGAACACAATCCCCAATGAGGAGTGATATGCGCATAGTTAGGCGTGATGATAGGCAGAGAGAAGATTTTCATGGGAGGAATGATAGAAATCGTAGAGACAATATGCCAACAAGAGGAGTCATCAATATGATTAATGGTGGCCCAGCCGACGGTGATTCAATGAATTCACGAAGGGAGAAGGTCCGAAGTCTGCAACGATCAAATCATGGCATAGTGCCAAGGTTTATTGGGCTAATAGACCCTCCCACGCCAAAGATAAGCTTTGATGACTCAGATCTAGAGGGTTTACCTCCTCTAAGTTGGAGCAACGATCAGTTAGATTGTCCTTTAGTTGTTACTTTGGAAATCGCAAATTTTACTACGAAAAGAGTACTCATAGATAATGGAAGCTCAGCCAATATCATTTTTCTTGATACTTTGAAGGGAATGGAGTTGAGTAACGAGAAACTGGGTCATGTTAGAACCCCATTAACTGGATTTGGAGGAGCAGAAGTGATTCCTTTGGGAACTATTTGTCTACCAACATCGCTCGGATCAAATCCTTGTCGAAAGACAATTTGTTTAGATTTTCTGGTGGTGGATGTACCATTCGCGTACAATGTCATCTTGGGTCGACCAGGTTTGAATCGATTCAGAGCAATAGCTTCTACATTCCATCAAAAGCTCAAGTTTCCAACCTTGGGAGGAGTTGGCGAAGTTCTCGGAAATCAGAGGGTAGCATGGGAATGCTATACAAACTCTTTGGATAGACGACCATACAAAGTTTCAAGGACCGAGGAGGTCGGGGGTCAGCGACGCAAGATTACTTCAGAGGAACCCTTTATGGACCTCAAGAATGATGAGCCAAATAATAAGCGTAAAAAATTTGAAGAACGAAAGGTTGAACCTGCCAGCGCTTTCAAGGAAGTACAGATTTTCTCTGGAGACAAAGAACGGACCATCAGAATTGGATCCCAACTCTCATCGGGTTTAGAAATCCAATTAATCAGATGTCTTAGATAGAACGCAGAGGTCTTTGCATGGTCTGACTCAGATCTCACTGGAATAAGTCCAAAGGTAATAGTCCATCGTCTCAATGTTGATCCTCAAGCAAAGCCAGTAAGACAGAAGAAGCGTAACATTGGAAAGGAAAAGAGCAAAGGCGCCGAAGAGGAGGTTTGCAAAATGCTCAAGATCAATCATATTTTTGAAGTTCGCTTCTCCGAATGGCTCAGCAATGTGGTGATGGTAAAAAAGGCCACAGGAAGTTGGAGGCTTTGTGTTGATTTCACAGATCTTAATAAGCATTGCCCTTGGGATCCATATCCACTGCCGCGTATTGACCTTCTAGTGGACTCTACAGCAGGGTGCGCACTTTTGAGCATGATGGATGCATCTCAAGGTTTTCATCAGATCTCCATGGCAGAGATTGACATGTTAAAGACGGCTTTCATTACCGACAGAGGAGTCTTTTGCTATAAAGTCATGCCTTTTGGCTTGAAGAATGCCGGTGCCACCTTCCAAAGACTTGTGACTCGCATGTTCTATGATCAGATTGGGAAAACGATGGAAGTATATATCGATGATATCCTAGTGAAGAGTGTTAAGGAAGAAGAACATGTGAAGAACTTAAGTGAAGCTTTCAAGATTATGATACATTACGGTTTAAAACTTAACCCAAAGAAATGCACTTTTGGAGTTAAAGCTGGGAAGTTTCTGGGCTACGTGGTTAATGAGTGAGGGATAGAGGCTAACCCAGAAAAAATTAAGGCCATCCAAGAGCTCTCTCCACCTAAGTCTTTGCAGGATGTTCAACGCTTGGTCGGAAAAGTGACTGCACTTGCAAGATTCATCGCAAGATCAGCAGAAAAAAGTCAACTTTTTTTTAAGGTCCTGAAGAAAGCTAAAGATCTCAATTGGACGGAGGAATGCGCAGAAGCTTTCAAGGAATTAAAGATATATCTAGCATCCCCACCTTTGCTAGCAAAGCCAGAAGATGGTGAGACTCTTTATCTTTACTTGGTCGTATCAACAACTGCCATCAGTTCTGTACTGACACGAGCTGAGGGACAAAAACATCTACCCGTCTACTACATTAGTAGAGTTCTGAAGGGAGCTGAGCTCAACTATATGGAGATTGAGCGTTACGCCTTAGCTGTCGTGAACTCTGCAAAGAAGCTAAGGCTGTATTTTCAAACTCATCCAGTTGTGGTGTTAACTGACAAACCATTGAAGCAAGTATTGGCAAAACCCAACATTTCAGGAAGGTTAGTCAAGTGGGCGATTGAACTGGGAGAATATGAGATTGATTTTCAACCCAGGTCTGCTATTAAGGCCCAAGTCTTAACTGATTTTATCGTCGAGTCTACAAGCCAAGCCCCATCACCAGAAGAGGAGATAGAGGTTCTTTCTGTTGAACCTTCAACCGTTGTGTGGACATTACATGTTGATGGATCTTCTATGTCATCAAGAGGAGGAATTGGAGTTTATCTTCGTTCAAGCAACGGCTTAGAGTTTGAGTATGCCATTAGCCTCAATTTCCCAGTATCAAACAATGAGGCGGAGTATGAAGCAATCTTGGCTGGAATGACCATGGCTAAGGCTGTGAAGGCCACCGATTTGATCATCTATACTGATTCACAATTGGTGGCAAATCAGTATGCAGGTTCCTATGAAGCTAAGGAATTGACTATGATAAAGTATCTTGAGAAGTTGAAAGAACAAGCGGCAACCTTCAGCTCACTTACTCTAAATCAGATTCCTAGGGGTGAAAATGTTCGAGCTGATGCTCTATCAAAGTTTGCAAGTACGGCCGAAGTGTCGTACGAAAGAAGAATCACTTTGCTCATCTCTGATCAACCAGCTATCAAAACGGAGTTAAAGACTAATCCAGTTCAGTTTGTACTCCCAGTGGAACAAGAAGAGTCTTGGAAGGACGAATTGATTGACTATCTCAGGGATGGAAAGCTTCCTGAATCAGAAAATGCCAGAAGAAGACTGAAGTATAGAGCAAACTATTTCACCATGCTGGATGGTGAACTTTACAAAAGGTCATATGCTGGTCCACTACTAAAATGTCTGACTCCTTCTCAAGCTACTTGTGTAATGAACGAGATTCATGGAGGATGTTGCGGGAATCATTCTGGCGGACGCTCTCTTGCTCAAAAGATAATCCGTCAAGGGTTTTACTGGCCAACGGTGGTAAAGGATGCCACCAAGATGGCTAACACATGTGTTAGTTGTCAGAAGCATGCTAACACCCATCATATACCCGCGCAGCCTCTGCAGACAATCGACATTGCTTATCCATTCGATCAATGGGGGATTGACATTGTAGGCCCTTTTCCTCCGGCAAAGGCACAAAAGAGATTTCTCATTGTCGCAGTAGAGTATTTTACTAAGTGGGTGGAAGCTGAAGCAGTGGCGGCGATCACTGAACATCAAGTTATAGAGTTCTTGTGGAAAAATATTGTTTGTCGTTTTGGCATTCCTAGGGTTCTGATATCTGACAACGGCCGCCAATTTCAAGGGAAAAAGATACCAGATTTTTGCAAGGAGTGGAAGATCCAACAAAACTTTACCTCTGTGGCCAATCCGCAAGCTAATGGACAAACAGAGGTTACCAATCGCACTCTTGGGAAGTATTTGAAGAAGCGACTTGATGGAGCTGGTGGAGGATGGGTTGACGAATTACAAGGCATACTTTGGGCATATCGAACTACGCCACGCTCTGCTACTGGTGAAACACCTTTTTGCTTGACTTATGGATCGGAGGCCGTCATACCAGTAGAGATTGTCGTTTCTTCACTCCGAGTGCAACATTATGATTCATCCCTTGCCATTGAACAAAGGATGTTGGACCTGGAATTGATTGATGCCAAAAGAGAAATGGCATTTCAAAAAATTCACTCATACCAAACGACCATGGCAAGAGCTTATGACAAGAAGGTTCGTTTCAGAAGTTTCAAAGTGGGGGATTTGGTCTTACGAAAAGTTGAAGCAAGGAAACATGTGGGGAAGCTTGACCCCAACTGGGAAGGTCCATTCAAGGTGATGAAGACTGGGAAGAAAAATGGATATTATTACTTACAATCAATGGATGGCAAGAATCTATCACGACCATGGAACTCGCAGAACCTTAGAAGATTCTACAGTTAAAAGTTCAAAACTATGTCATGTTTTAAGTTGTAATAAATAGTTTTGAACTACGTGATGACTTGATTCCCACTCCAGGATACGTAGGCAGCTTGGTGTATACCAAGTTCAGTCATATATTATAATAAAATTTTCCTTTCCAGTTTACTCAAGGATGCCGAAGCAACAGAAGACTTGCACTCAACATCTAAGAATATCAAGTCAAAAAAATGTAGTACAAATGAGATAAAATCAATAATTTATTTATTGATAATCAAGGAGCTTACATCCATTTATTCGACCATGCCATATTGGCGAACCAACAACTTAGACTTCATAACAATAACAAGAAGGACACCCAACAACAGCAATATAAAAAGACTTCAAACAACATAATTCTATCACTCAACGAACAACTTTTGGATCAGCAGGCGGATCAGAATCTACCATCATATCTTCAACACTGAAATTAGCATCCACCATTCCGGCCTTGACAAGCTCCTCATTGGCCAAACCACTTGTGCTCGCCATTTGACCCATAAACCCGACCAAGTCAGCAGATAGCGGTGAAAGAGACGCTTCTTGAGGCATCTCCATTTGACGGAGAATTTCTCCAACAGTCGGCTCATTTTCGTGCATTACTTGGGCCTCATTTTCATCTTCCTTTACCCATAGATGCATTTCCTTGAGTAAGGGAGCAAAAATGTCACCTTCAAGATTAGGTCCATCGTCGGATGAAGGATATGGAGTTAAATCATCACGCACGAAGACACCTATTCTGGGAACATGAAAGTCAGGATCAAGTTTTTTGATGAACTTCAGTTGATTTAACGCCTTATCAAAGGCCTTCATCACGGAAGTGCCGCACATCAACAATGCAATCTCTTCAAAAGTCGAAGATCTAGCAAACTCCCTGATGACATCCAGCATCTGGTTGACATCAACAATCCTCGAGCTTTCCTTAGCGGCCTTGATTAACTTGTCTTTTTCCTCCAAATCAGAATGAAGCTTCTCAATTTTATGCTTCAACTTTGAATTCAGATTCTCAGCCTCGTCGGCTGCCCGCTTCTTTTCAAGACCATCAGCCTCGAGTTGTTTCATCTTTTCAAGATGATTAGCTGTGTCGGCCTTCGCCAGATTCAACTTCTGGTTACCTTCTTCTTTCAATTTGGCCAACTCAGAGTTCATGCTTTTGACTTTAACCTTCTTGGCTTGAAGGTCTAGTTTGGTAGTCTCCCAAGACTTCTTCACAGAAGATAACTCGGACTCCATTGCTTTCAGTTTCTCCTTCAAATTCTCATGACTTACGTCGATCAAATCATTTCCTGCTTTCAAAGAGGACAGTTCCTCATCTAGCTTCTCTTTTGCTGCCTCAGCATCCCAAGCGACCTCCATCAAACATTATGTCAGCACACTTTCCTGTAAAATACAAGAATCACAACGTCAAAGATTGATATGCTTAAGATTCATTCAAAATTACAAAAAGCAACACTCACAGTAGTTTTGAATTTGGCAATATTACGACATAAGTCCGTCACGTTCAACGACCTCTTTGCCCGAAGACGGTCAAACGATGTCCATGTGTCAAACATGCTTTTCATGGCCATATCGTCAGTTAATTCATGACCCAATAAGGTCAATGATTTCTTTGTAAGCTCGGTGGATCGAAGATCATGAGGCCTGGCAGATGATGACTTCGGAGTTGCGGCATCAGCGAGTTCAACATCAGTCATCTGTCTTTTCCCTCTAGAGCGGCTTTTCATCTCAGTATCCGCCACAGATCGTTTCGGTGCCATAGTGCTTTTCGCACCACCTCCAGAATGGCCCGTCTGGGGCGTCACTTCCGCCTTGCCATTATTAGTGCGCGTAGGACGCACACTTGCAGACTTCTCCTTTGGGGGCGCCAACGATGATGAGCTATCATCAGGACGACGGCTCATTGACTTCTCTTTGGAAGGCACCACTGATTTTGAGCTTCCTTCCGAACCCCTAGCACGCCCGCCAGGAGATGCCTTCGACTTTGGAGCCAAAGGTATGCTATCACTTGGAGGTGGGGGGAGTCCATCGCCTTGGCTTGGTAGAGATACTACCAAGCTTGCACCCGCTTGAACACGGGATCTTTGTCCATGACCTTGTCCGTCGGGCCCACTGGATCGCCTATCCGCGGGCTCTGGTCTTTCGCTTGTTTTTACAAGATTACCACCTCGCTTCATTGCGTTGGACAATCGATTAAACTTATCCATTAGCAATTTCACTGCACAAGCAAACAAGGATGATTAGTTACCAACATCATCAATAAAAATACAAGTCACAAGCAATCAAAGACTACTACCCAAGTCGATATTTTCTTCGAATTGCACTGGCGAAAGACCGCATGCGCTAAGCACCTTTTCCTCAATCAGGATGATAGGATCGAAGACTACTAAGGGTAATCTACTCAAGAATCCAGGACTAAAATTGGATCTTGGCACATTATCTATTTTTAATCGACCTTCACGCCAAATTTTTGGGAAGTTATAGAAAATCTCTTTTGGAGGTTTGATAAAGATAAATCGCCGTTTCCAGTTTTTTCCATGAAAAGATTTTACTGGCTCCAAAAATCGACGATGGTTTTTGGGTTTGAAGAAGTAAAAACCTTTTTCGCCATTTTGATTAGATGTAGAAACAGAAAAAAGGTCAAAAAACTCAGCAAACGTACACGGTTCATCATACGCTTTCATAACAATAATGAAGGACAACAAGGTGCATATGGCATTGGGAGAAATTTGGCCTAAGGACAACCCCAAAAAATAAATTATTTCACAAAAAGGTGCGATAAGCGGAAACCGAAGCCCAACTCGAAAAGCAGCTAAGTGGGCCGTTATACAATTCATTGGTGGATGATTCATCCTATCATTATGATTGGGAATTATAATTTCGTATTGAGGTGGAATATGATATTCGGATCTAATTCTTTCCTTCCCCCAACCAACTTGCGGGATAATTTCATTATATGGCAATTTTGAGGACAAAGTGTCTCCTAAAGAATCATCTATTAAGTTATTATTGTGACTCTCGAATCCATTTTCAAGTTTGGAATTCGACCCAGATCGTGATTCTATATCTTTTGACATATTCAAGATCTTGAGAAATTTACAAGATTACCGAGTTTTGAACGAGGAGCGTTGGGAAACTCGTACGATCGAATGATGGGAATATATATCGTTTTGGAGCCCCTCTACTCTGCGAAAACACGGATTTTCCTTTGCTTGTCTAGCCACAACTCTATAACCTGTATCAATAAAGATGCAAATCAGAATTTAATAAACAAGAAAGACTCAAGGATACAGTATACTATCGGTTTATCGTGTCGGATGGATGGAATCACATTTTGATAAACAGATGACAGTTTTTGGAAATAATTGTATAACAGAACATATTTATACAATACATATGAAGGCTGCCGACATGTTCAAGTCATGGATGGAGAAGACAACCAAAGTTTATTTTGTTTATGAAACAGAACAGAACGAGACTATGAATGGAATCACATTTTTCAGAAGACAACAAAAGTTCCAAAGAACTGATAATTTCAGGAAACGAAACTGGGAAGAAACTATGAATTAATACTACTTCACCGTAATTCACTTGTGGCCGCTGGATTGCTGTCGCCGGAGTCCCGTGGTCAGATAACTCGAATTACACCTCTGCTTCTCAGAAAATATAGTTAATATTTTATTATTTTTTTGTTGATGAATGCAAATGATAGACACGGATGATTTTATAGGAGAATGGGCTGACAATTTAAGGCAGGAAGGCAAACTTTCTGCAAATCCATGGCTGAATTTTCGCCCAGCAATTACGCAATGGAATTTAAAGAAGTGATTTTGCATATTACACAACAGGGAAACAGGCAGAGTCATTTTAAATTAAGGTCAATCAACTGCAGTAATTTTGGTAGTCAGTGGCGGGTTAATTGAGAATTTAAATTTGAAAGTTAGAGTCTTCAAGGTTTGAAATCAATTAGCAGAGGTCAGAGGAATTAGGGAAATCTCCAAAAATAAAATGTAAATCAAGTGCATGATTTTCAGCAGGCAAAGAAGACGAAATAATAGGAAATTTGGACTGAAATAATAGCAGGCAAAGAAGATGAAATAAAAGGAAGATTCTGCTCAAATTAAGGATTGAAAATGGTGATGCGCAGCTGATACGGATTTTACAAGATTGAAAGATGAAGAAAACTATTTGGTGGAATAGTTCACATGGACCACTCAACTGGGTCCCATCATAATTTTTTTTATTGTTGTGCAATACAGATCGGAAAGAAAAGAATAAAGATTCCTAAGGTCTATTATAATTGCAAAATGACCCCTTGTGTGATAAATGCACAAGGAACACATGCACGTTACATAAATTTGGAAACGCCCCAGAAGTTCCAAATAATTACAGAGAGGCCACAAAAAAAAAGGAGAGAAAAATCTTAATATGATTGAGTCCCAAATGTTTTAAAAGACCAAGACGACTCATAAATGCGACTCTCAGTGGTACGAAGACTCAATATTCTAAAGTATTGAAAACTTGACATATTCAAAATTTAAGAAAGCTTAGCTTTTCCAAAGCTCAAGTTGTGAAGACACGGCTTTTCCAAAGCTCAAACATCGAAGACATAACTTTTCTAAAGCTCAAGCACGAAGACTTAGCTTTTCTAAAGCTCAAGCACGAAGACTTAGCTTTTCTAAAGCGCAAGAAGCTTAGCTTTTCTAAAGCTCAAGCACGAAAACTTAGCTTTTCCAAAGCTCAAGTTGTGAAGACACGGCTTTTCCAAAGCTCAAACATCGAAGACATAGCTTTTCTAAAGCTCAAGCACGAAGACTTAGCTTTTCTAAAGCGCAAGAAGCTTAGCTTTTCTAAAGCTCAAGCACGAGGACTTAGCTTTTCTAAAGCTCAAGAAAGCTTAGTTTTTCTAAAACTCAAGCATTGAAGACCTAGCTTTCCCAAAGCACAATAAATCTTAGCTTTTCCAAAGCTCAAATATTGAAAGTTTAGACGTTTTCAAAGAAATAAAACTCTAGCAGCAAAAATGAACACTCGACTAATCATCTGACTTACTTCGCAGTGCATTCTCCTTCTGATAACACACTACAAAGTGGGGGGATTAATGATGTACCATATTTAGGTACATGACACTTGGCATTTTTTAGACATACCACGTGTCAACATACGCTGGTCAAAGACCTCGAGATAGGGCGATGGGAGATCAGAGACCCCACAGTGGGAGGTTCGAGATGAAATAATAGATATATCAACATACGCTGATCAAAGACCACGAGATACAGAGGTGGGAGATCAAAGACGTATCAACATACGCTGGTCAAAGACCTCGAGATACAGAGGTGAGAGATCAAAGACCCCAAGGTAGATGATCATGTAAAGGCCCATTTCCATGGATCAAGCCCATCTATGGCCCAAGCCCATCCATGGACCATGAAAATATCTATAAATACCCCCCTCTCAAATGTTGAAAGGTACCTCATTTTCCACTTTCACTTTCTCTCCCTAAGCTAGAGCTTTCTCTCTCTAGACTTTCAAAGCCTAAGTTTTCTGACTTAAGCATCGGAGTGCCTTCGCGGGGTCAGCCCCCGCCTAGTTCACGTGTCTTGTTAGAGTGCAGGTTTTCCGAACGAAGCCGAGGAATTTGCATTTAAGGAGCTGACGTGGAGATTCTCGGTCTGACGTGGAGTATCCAAGTAAGCAGACGAAGATACCCCGCATCAAAGTGTAATTTTTTGGCTTACGGATTATTAGACCATAGGAAACTCCTATTAATCTTGTCCAATCTTTCACAAATCTTTTCCGGTAGCCAGCTCGACTGCATGGTGTGGATGGGTACCGCGGTGGAAACGGCTTGAACTAGTGTTGCACGCCCAGCCAAGGAAAGATTCAAACTCTTCCACCCCAAGAGTCTAGCGCTGAGATTGTCGAAGATATCATTAAAATCTTCCATCCTTGTTCGGCCGTGAGACAGTGCAGCCCCTAAGTATTTTCCCAACTTCATCGTCCTCGCAAACCCAAGGGACGCGCAAATACGTCTTTTAATTCTCATCCCACCTCGATTTGAGAAGAAATTTTTTGATTTCTCCTTATTAAGTTTCAAGCCTGACGCCCCAAAAAAAGTATCAAGAACACGCTTAATAGTTTGTGTGGTCTTCAAAGTCGCTCTCCCCATGAGAATTAAATCGTCTGCGAAAAATATATGAGAAAGACGTGGTCCCCCTTTGCACGGGATCAGTGGTTCCCATGCGCCATTCTCCACCTCTTCATTAATTAGGTAAGCAAGTCGCTCCACGCAAAGGACAAACATGTACGGGGATAACGGATCACCCTGCCGAAGGCCACACCCATGCTTGAACCCCTCCAATGGTTCTCCATTCCATAATATCTTAGTCGACGCACTTTTCACGCAGAACATGATCAATCTAATAATATTCAAGGGGAAGTTGAACGCCAAAAGAGATTCCTCCAAAAAACTCCAACTAATTTTATCATAGGCTTTCTCCAAGTCCAGTTTAAGCACCATACATCCCGTTTTATTTTTCTGCTTGGATTTCAAGGAGTGTAGAACCTCCTGGATAACAAAAATATTATCCTGTGTGCTCCGTCCTTTAATGAAGCTCGACTGTGTTGGTGCTATAAGCCGTGGCATATAATCTCGTAGCCGCAGGGTAATGCACTTTGTAATAAACTTGTATAAAACATTACAAAGAGAAATTGGGCGATACTGAGATATCATGCTAGGATCCGTTACCTTCGGAATAAGGCAGAGGTGGGCTGCGCAAAGTTTGGGGTCGAAGGATCCTTCGCTGAATGCCCGTCGCACGAACTCAAGAATTGAAGGACCCATCCATGTCCAATATTTCTGATAAAAATTCGCTTGAATCCCGTCTGGACCGGGTGCCTTAGTCGGGTGCGTTCTCCATACCGTGGTCTTAAGCTCCTTCGCGGTTACTTCACCCCCTAGCCAATCCGCCTCCTCATTCTCGAGCTTTCGTTGGAACCTTGACTCCGAGAGTCCAGCTGTTACATGAGTATTCCCCGAGAATAATTTACGGAAGTAATCTATCGCGTGTCCTTGAAGCATCTCTTGATCCCGAACCCACACATCCTCGATTTTCAGCATTAGAATTTGATTCTTTTTTCTCCGAGTCAATGTGGATTTATGAAAGAAGGATGTATTCTTATCCCCTTCGGCAAGCCAATTAATACGCGATTTTTGCCTCCAAAAAATCTCCTCATCTCTTAGTAAATTACTATACTCCACGATCAGCGTATTTTCCAACCGTTCTAGGCTTGACTTCGGCCCTGTCGCAAGGGCTTTTTGTACCCCCTCAATCCGCCTAAGGGTACGCTTCTTTTGTTGAAAAATGTTGCCGAAGCAATTTTTATTCCACGGCATGATTATTTCTGGGATTTTTTCAATAGCCACCAGCACTTCTCTGTTTTCTTCCCACATATCTCTCAATAAATCCTCACAATCTCGACGGTTTAGCCACATTGCTTCAAACCGGAACGGTCTCTTCCTCCCTGTTTGCACCGTGTATGCCGTATGCGTCATGATGGGGTGGTGAACGCCATGCGTTCTCGGGAGATGAATAACCGCGTTATCCGGGAAGTAATTTATCCATTTTTCATTCGCTAAAGCCCGATCGATTCTCTCCATAATTAGCGCCTCCCCTTCGCGCTTATTCACCCATGTAAATTTCGGTCCATGAAATCCAAGATCTTGGAGCCCCCAATTTTTGATTCTCTTTTGAAATGCACGGCAACGCCCCATGATATTCCTACTACCCCCTCTTTTTTCGTGGGTAAAACTAAACTCGTTAAAATCTCCTTGGACTAGCCATGGAATATTCATATGTGTAGCCATTTGTTCCAACTTATCAAAGATTCTAACCTTGTCCACTCGAGTTGGCTTCGCATAAATCCCCGACATCATCCAACACGGCTGTTGTAGTGGGCGTATCATAGCGTGGATGCTTTGGTCATCCACGTTTAGCACATCCACCGTAATGTTACCCGCGTTCCATAGCAACCATACCCCCCGGCCATTCCTTCCGTTGGCGCAATGCAGTAGTTGTCATAGCCAAGCGTCGGGGCTATCTCATGCGCCCGCTCTTGAGATACTCGCGTCTCTACCAGGAGAACCACATCCGGCCTTTGTATCCTAACCAAGTCCATAAAGTGAGTGCGAAAGGTCTCGTCGCCCGCACCCCGGCAGTTCCAAGAAACAACCCTCATCGACGTATTAATCAATTGGTGTGGTTGGATCAAGTTCTCAACACTCTGCCCCTCCCATGACGACATCACTTGCCTCGTTAGTCCCGCTACTATATTCGCCTGTCTTCTCGCTTCCCTGTGGCTTATTAGCATGTGTTGCCAAGCCATCGGCCAATGTTCCACTCTCTCTTTTATCTCCGTGAGCACATCGAATTCCCAAACGATGTGGGCTATCTCGACTACCTTGATGTTCCTCGGGTATATTCGAAATATCCTCGAGTGGCCTACGAACGTGTGATACGACGTTCGATGTTCCCAAAAATTCGGTGGTATGGCTGCTACGAGAGCTCCATTCGCCTGCTGTAAATTCAAATCGTTGTGGTCCATCCTCTCTTCCCAAATCGTTGCTGGTCAGCCCTGCAGATTGCGATTCGCTCAACGTCTCCCCGTCAAAATTTTCTGGCCGCACGAGGAGTTGGAAAGGATTAGAGTATCCAGAATTCTTCACACCTTCTCCTTTTTTTGTTACCTTCCTGTTATTAATTCCTTTTTTTCCTTTCTCCGTTGGGCCTCGTAAGGAAATAGGTAGAATCCTACCCCCTCTAGAACTCTCGCCAACAGCACTCTCCTTTCCGGAATTGTAATTACTCGGTTTTCCTTTTAAATTCTTCCCTTCTTTATCTCCTTCCAAGTTACCTGTTCGTGTGAGAATTCTCTTAGGAAAGTCCATAACATTCTCCTTTCCTTTTTCCTGCGGCTGCGTCCTCGGCTTCGGGATGGGGCTTTTCTTTTTATTTGTTACCACCATCCAGTCGCCAAATTCCTTGTTCTTACTCTTCTCAATCAGCCAATCCACCGGATCCTTTTTCTTTTCGCATCTTTCGTCGACCACCTGTTGCTCAACCGCAGAGGCCATGGCCTTCTTATTTCCTTTCTCGCAATGCTCCTTGTTGTGGCCAATATGACCGCATGTATAACAAACCGAAGGCAAATTTTCGTACACCAGCTGATACGTCTCATCATCGATCATCACCCCCGTTTTCAAAGCCATATTCGTCGGTATTTGGACACAGAATCTGGCGTATCGACCCCTTGATGCGGAGAAGGTATTTCCGTCAATCTTAATCGGATCCCCCACACATTTAGCTATCTTCTTGATTAATGATTCCCTGAACATTTCGAGCGGAAGATTGATCACCCGAACCCACGATATTGCATAATCAATTTCTTCGACGTTCGCACGGAACTTTGGTGTCCATTTTCGAATTGACAAGAAGCAATTCGCGAGCCTCCACGGACCTTGCGTTAAAATTGTTTCCCTTTGTGTCGGAGTCATCCCTTTCAAGCAGTAATTCCCATTGCCCAAATCAATTAATTCGCTTCCTACTGATAATTTCCACATTGCACTCAATTTATTTAGGAGGGTTGGATAGTACCAAGGCCTTCCATGAACTTTGATCAAGATTGTCTCTTTCCATTGGTCCTGCATTGACTGTTTAATTTCGTCCGGGATTACAATCCGATCGAAAGGTATCTCCTCCGTGGGTGGATGTGCGATTAAACGCTCGAACTCTTCATCCCTCTTTTCCTCATCCACCCGCACATCTGGAGTTCTCAATTTGCTGGCATACGATGGTCTATTGATCGGTGCGTTTCTATCCCGGATTCCTTGCCATTCTTTGTTCATGAATGCTTCTTGGGATTCATACTCGAAGCGCGTCCTTTTCGGTGCTCCCATGTCGTTTACGTCTCCCAGGTCTAGGTTTATCGATTTCCCGTCAATTCTTCCCTCGTCCATATCAATTCGCATTGTGTGATTTTCCTCCCACCGTGGGGTTTGAGTCCCCGGTGGAGTTGTTGTGTGATCGCCGGTATTCGCCACGGTAGTCGCCTTTTTTTTGTGATAGTTCCTTTGAAGATTTTTTTTTTAATATAAGCACAAATGGTGCATTAATACGAGAAGTCATTATAAAATTAGGGGCAACAAAGTTTAAATTACCAAAAATTAACTTTTTGGCCAATAGCTATCACAATAGATGAGTTAGTCGAAGGAATAATTGTTGAAGGATAGATCATTGAATTAATTATTGGAGACAATCTAGGTAGAGCCTTTTTTAATTGAGTCAGGTAGAGCCTTTCTTAATTGAACGGCTTTCCATGGCTTTAATGTAGCATTGCTATTAGTTTTGATCCCTTCAGCATGTAGTCTAACCCAACTATTAGATAACAACGTCTTTTTTTTGGGAAAAAAACAAATTACATACCATAAGTTGGCTCCTTAACACAAATGGTACCATAAGTTGGCTCCTTACGGTTTTGGTACCATAAGTTGGCAACACGATGGTAAAACTCAATTGCCGCCTCTAAAATAAATGTTGACCGCCGTTGACCCCTAAATTAAAAATTATGGCATGAATTTGACACCTGGACGCTGATTACGACGTTGACTTGGAAAAAAAATAAAAAAATATATAAAATAAAAAATTGAAAATCAACTCTACTCATGCCCTTAGCTCATTTTAGAGGCGTTCAAAGGCGGTCAATGGCAGTCAACGTTTATTTTAGAGGCGACAATTGAGTTTTACCACCGCGCTGCCAACTTATGGTACCAAAACCGTAAGGAGCCAACTTATGGTACCATTTGTGTTAAGGAGCCAACTTATGGTATGTAGTTTGATTTTTCTCCTCTTTTTTTTCAATCTTTGAGCTTACGTGATTTCCAATGATCCTTGGTTGAAACATTGGGTTTTGATACAATCTCATAAACAGTTTGGTGGGGGTATTTTAGGAGGCCCAAAAGCGTTCTGGGCCGACCTACCCCGAAAAGGCCCAAAAATATGAGTATCGAATTGGTCCGATTCAACTATTTTTGGGACTGTCGAACGTGGCACATTCGACAGTTATTCTCCGCACTCGGTGTAGGTCTCGCGAACCGGGGTCTATATATATCTTGTTTCTCGATATTCACGTCACGCATTAATTACTGTCCACCAACCCACATCGATTGAATTCAACCGTTCGACTAATATTCGATTCGATAGTTAACCATCGAGAGCTCTGAGTATCGAACCAAGGCTATTCAACAGTTTTCCAGATTCGAGGCTTTAGGAGTATCAAACCATCCAGATTCGACCATTGCAGGTGCATTGAACCGCTCTCGTTCGACTATTTGCTGATCGGGGTTTTGCTGTCTTTTTAACATTAGATACTTGTAGTAGGTGTTCCGGACCAAGTTGGTCTATTCCTTGTAATCGATTAGCATTATTTTGGTTAAGTCAGACCTACTGTAACGTTACTCTCGGTGTAATTGTACCCAGAAGAAATAAGACCAAAATACAGATAAAAGTTAAAAGATTAACACCACGAACAATATTATTTCGATTATGCCTCGGCTTTGGATACAATCTCATAAACAGTTAAACGATTAGCACCACGAACAGTATTATTTTGATTAAGCCAAAGAATATCACGAAGACCACCAAAAAATATTAAGCATTTATTTATATCTATAGTACTTTGATAGAAACTCCAATTTTCTTTTCAAATTTATTTTGGTCTTATTTTGTTCGGGTAACAAAACACTGTAAAACGTTACAATGGACTAATCAATTGCCAAAATAATTCTATTCTATAACAATGAACGGACTAACTTGGTCCAGAACACCTACTGTATATTACAAGTAATGAATTACTCTTGATATCCTATTTAGACAAAGATTTGGGTAGATCGAACCGATAGCGTTTGATCTATGTGTATCGAATTGTGGTGATTCCATGTTGCTGCTGATTGAACCTGTGATGTATCGAATGATGTGGATTCGATGCTATGAATCTCGAATAGTTGTGGTTCGATCTTGGTTAAAGTCAAAGCGGACAATATCGAACTGAATTGAGTATCGAACAGTAAAGTGTATCGAACATAGTTGGTTCAATATACTAGAGTAGGTAGTCAGTGTTGAATGAATGTTGAGAAGGCGAAGAGACGAGGTATTTATAGACCTCATCTCGTGGGCCCCTATAGCGACTAACAGATGTACATCGAATTGGGGCAGTTCGATTGATCATTTAGATCGAATCAAAGCCGTTCGATACTCGATTATATCGAATCGTGGATGTTCGATATATTTCTGCAGTGGGCTTTCTACTTGGGCGGGCCCAATATTAGTATTGGGCCACTTCTAAAATATCCCCATCATATAGTCTCCCCCAGTTTGGGAGACGATATTGATTAGAGGGCGGGTTCCAGACTTATAAATTATGTTTTTGATTTGGCGCTCTATGCTTTTTATTCTGATAATGATGAAAATCATGCCCTCAATTGGTAGGCGGTCTTGAACAGAGTCCGAGTTCTAAACATTTTCGATGATTAAAATCGCGTAATGTTATTTATATATTATGAATTAAAAAGATTATTGAATTTGCAATTAGATCAAATTTGGACTGTTCGATCTACTTGGGAATTAACAACGAACCTTGGCCGTTCGATTGAACTCGCACCGTTCGATACACATGTATCAAATTTTGGAGAGAGGCGGTGGTGGGGCTAAATAAGGACCCAATTTCCAGCTCATTCTCATTTTTCTTTCGATCGACTAACATCAAATCGATCGAATTCAATCTATCAGTTATGATCGAATCCAGACTGTTCGATATTGAGGAAATAAATTCTTTTTACTTTTTTGCTTAAAGGAGTTTGTGATTTTCCCCTACGATCTTGTCCCATAATAGCGAGGAAAAAGCCCGAGAGTCGAAAAAAACCAGTTGTGTCTTCGGAGAATATATATGAAACTCAGAATAGAAACGAGAGAGCCAGTGTATCGAATGTAGGCCAGTCGTCTGATAATGTTTCTGCAGAAGAGTCCCCGAGAATTACCACAAGAACTCAACTTACAGCTAGGGCTCCCGGGAGCTTATCCGAAAACTGGGGTGCAGGCCATTCTGCCCCGTCACCCTGTGATAGCTCTATTAACAGGCATGGTGGGGTTAGTGTTGACACTCGAGTGCATGTAGTGTGCAATTTTGAGAGACACAAGGATTTTGTCCCGCGAAGATTGGTAATGACGCCTGAAAGTGCAAGTATTTTGTCAATGTTAGATCAACAATGTTAGGATAACATTGAACACAGAAAAACTGCACATTCGGGATTTATTGCTATAATTGTGTTTTGCCTTTATTCACTTACTAACTTAGTTTCACGAGTTGTAGTTGGTATTTATATGTGCTCCAGGTCAAGAGACTTCAAGGAAGGATCTATTTCCTTAAAGAGAAGTTGCCATTCAAAGAGAAGTTTCCAATGAAGAACTTTCCATAATTAAAGAAGGAAAGATGTGTGCGCTGCAATGGAAAGATCAAGGCGTGTGAATTGCAAGAAGGAAAGAAGATTACTTGCAGTAGGATTCTTTCCATAGAAGACTACAAGATGGAGAAGGATACTTTCCTTAGAAGACTTCAAGTTAAACAAGGAAACCTTTCCCTATTGAAGGAGACTTGCCATGAACGAAATTAGAGTCATACAAGGAGATCTAATAGCAACCAAAAACGTGCACAACATGTCTTGGCCATCAAGGAATACTACACTATAAATAGGCATGTTGGGCATCAAGAAAAAGACACGAAGACAAGAGCGAAAATATCCCGTGAGGAAATCTTTATAGTCGAGTGTCTTTGTCTTGCTTTAGCAAAGTTTGTGAATTGTTAGAATAGATCTAAGAGTGAGGAGCTTTTAGAGATAGACGATGCAATTCTTGTGTGCTTTGCTTAGTTTGATTAATTTGAGAGTGAGGAGCTTGAAAATTGAGAGAACGACTTTTGTTAAAACCTTAACGGGTTATTTTGCCTACGGCTCGGAAGATCATATTAATATATTATCTTCTTAAAATTACATCTACTTGTGTTCTTTATTTATTTGCTGCGTTATATTCTCTGTCAAGTAGATTTGTGCTAACGTTAACTTCTGTTAAACGGATGTTAAGATAACATCGAGAGTCCAACATCAGCTTAACATTGGAAGAGCTGATCAGTGTTAGACTAACACCGAAGGGTTAACACTGTGCGGCAAGTATCAAGTCCCGATCCAACAATTTCAATTGGTATCAGAGCCAAGCACCGACTTCACAGGTGTTTGGATTTGATATTAAAGGATGGACAACCGAAATCCGAACAACAACAAATTGCTTGTCTTGGATGGATCCAACTATTCTTACTGGAAGGTTAGAATTCGTGCACTCATTAAATCATTCGGTTGGCGAGCTTGGAAGACGGCGATCGAAGGGTATGCAGTCCCTATGTGTGCTCTAGATGAAGATCTTTCATTATTAGCCTCAAGTTCTCAAAATAACGATGGTGAGGATTGTAATTATGGATCACGTACTGTGGCCGAAGGACAATCAGATGAGATTCATACAGCTGCGCTACTCTCTCATACTTACTGGACAAAAGAAGACTCCTAGAACTGCCATGGATCTCAATGTTACTCTAACATCCTGGATCCAACACCAGAACATAAGTTTTTCTTTAGAATTTGGAATAAATATAATTCTTGTATTAATTCTGATTCCTTGTCTATTATTGATGAATCTAACTTTGATTACTTTTATGGCACTGTAGATCCAGATGAAGATCATGACACTGTTCCTAAGCCAAAATCAGAGTGGACTCAAACTGAGCTAAGTAACGCTTTCTTCAATGAAGAAGCCCTAAATACCATATTTAGTTTGGTTGATTGTCACATGTTTAAGTTAATTAAAAATTGTTCAACTGCAAAGCATACTTGGGATATTTTAGAAAATCATTGTGAAGGTGATGTGTACACTAAAAAGACTAAGCTACGCATGTTTTTGAACAAATTTGATAATTTAACAATGGGGGAAGAAGAAAGTATTACTGCTTATTTTGAGAAACTGATGGATCTTGCTAATGAAATTCAAAACTTAGGTGATTCCCTGTCTAATAAGCAACTGGCGTATAAAGCTGTGAGAACTCTTTCTAAGAAATTTGAGGTGATTACTATGCAAGAAGCTAGGTATATGGACACGTTAGACTTTCATACTCTATTTTGCGCTCTGAAAGAATTTGAGAGGAACCTTGAAAAAGTAGATGATGAAGAAGAAATTCAAGCTTATAATGAAATTGTAATTGAAAAGTTGAATAAGCTTAGTCTATGTGATAAAAATATTCTTGCTGATTTAAAGAAAGATTTCTCTAAAGAGATGACCAAATATTCTTTTAAACCTACTCCTCATAATGATACACATCTAAAAAAGATTCAATGTTATGAATGTAAAGGTTGGGGCCATTTTTCGTATGAATGTGGTAACAACCTTAGAACAAAAGGGAAATCTAACTTGGTTTGTGTAGATGATAATGATGAGACAGGTTTTGAAGAATATGGTGATGGACAGGTGCCAACGATTGATGAAACTCAAACAACAGTGTGTGCAAAGGTGGACATACCTGCTGGTGTCAAGGCTTGGTGTTCTGCCAACATCCAGACAGCTCGATGTTATGTTAACATCCAGATGACAACACCAGTCCAGGAGATTTTTGTTGACAATTGGGATGAAACCATTTGTTTAGACAACACTGAATGTTTGATTTTTGTTAATGATGAGTTTGATGATGATTTTGACTTTGAGTATTTACATAATTCTATAGGTTTGGAAGATGATAGTGTCCTTGAAGGTAAATTGATTCAAGAAGAGTTTCTTGATGAACTGAAGATCATCTACCAAGACCTCCTCAATGAGAAGGACAAGTTGAGTAGAATTGAGAAGGCTATGGAAGATAATGAAAGCTTGAAGGCTACAATCACTCAACTTGAGGTTAGTTTGGATAGAAAAGATGATGAAATAGAAAATATGACTTCTAAGCTAGGAATTGTTGAACATACCATTGCCAAAAGGAATACAGGTACTTACAAACTTGATGAAGTTTTATGTTTAGGCAATGATGGTAGTTCTGGTTTAGGATATCAAAGTCAAGTTACTCACTCCACTAATTCTGTTGAATCCACTATTCCTGGTTTTGAAAAGGTAAAGGTACTTTCTAGAGAATCTAAGAAAATGGCTTATATTTGTCAATATTGTTTTCAATTTGGACACTTTAAACCATATTGTTATAAATACAGAAAGTCTCTTGAAAAGAAAATAGTTGAATGGAATAGGGATTCATGCAATGCTGATGCTGGTGTTAAGCCAATACTGGAATTTGAACATTCCAATGTTGATACTAGTTATTCCAGTGTTGCCTTAACATTCAGTTCCAACATTACTGAACAGAATAGTGGGATGAGAAAGACTAGACTTTGGGTGCCTCAAACTTATATTGTTTGCAATATTATCTTTCCTACTATGCATACTAACCTTGCAGGTAAGTGGTACTCTGATAGTGGTTGTTTGAGGCTTATGACTGGATACAAATCTGGTTTGATACGGTTATACACGATGTTAAGACAACACTGGATAACCAACGTTACCTTAACATTGAGAACAGATTGTATTGCCTTAACACTGGTTAAGTCACATGATTGGAAAGAAAGCAAATCCAATTTGAAGAAGTGTGCACCACTAACCACTGGAACCTTCACCTACGAAGATGGAAGTAAAGGAAGAATCATTGGCAAAGAAGTATTGAACGCTGATGGATCCCCACCCTTGAAGGATGAGATGTTGTTGGATGGATTCTGTGAAAACCATATAAGCATGCGTCAATTGTGTGATGATGACTTATTGGTAAGGTATGATAAAGATTCTTGTGATGTATCTGATTGTGCAAATGTGTGTGCTTTGACAGGTAAGAGGTTTGAAGACAACCACTTGGTGAGGGATCAAGTGATTTGCTTTCAAACAAAGGTGGACTATTCAGTTGCCAAGAACAAGAAACTTGGACATATGCACAACAAGAATCTGGGCAAAGTGCTGAAACTTGAAATCGTGAGAGGCATTCCCAATCTCATGAGTTCTGGTAAGATGGTCTGTTATGATTGCTCGAAAGGTAAGGTGACCAAAGCTTCTCATAATCCAATCCCAGTGGATGAACAGGTTACAAGTACCTCTAATTGTTTTCATCTACTTCATATGGGTCTCTTAGGTCTTATTGAAGTAAATAGAGTTGGGGGTAAACAGTATGATTGTGTGGTTATGAATGATTTTTCTGGATATACTTTGATTAAATCTTTCAAAGAAAAATCAAAAGCTCTTAATACCTTTAGAACATTGCATGCTAGTATTGATAATTTACATGATGCTTCTTTTGGTAATATTTGGTCAAATCATGATAGAGAATCTGAAGATAGGTCATTCTCTGACTTATGTGTGTTTAATGAAAATATTCATAAATTCTCTATTCCCATGACTCCTTATAAGATGATGAAAAAGAAGAAACATGATCTTGCTCATTTTCATGAATTTGGATATGTTTGCTATACTTTAAATGACAAAGATTTTGTGAGCAAATATGATCCAAAAAGTGAAGAACATATCTTTGATGGCTATTCTTTGAACAATACTAGAATGTTTGATCCAAGATTAATTATTGTTCAAGAATCGGTTAATGTGGTTATTGATGATTTGCTGAGTGTTGCAGGTGAGTTAGAGGCTGGTGTGCCAACTCTACTGGATTCTAATGTTACTCTAACATTGACTCCAGACAATGTTATTTCAACATCACATGCAGATCCAGAACCTGAACTGGAACATGAACCAGAAGATGATGTTATGCCAACATCGACCAGTCCTGATGTTGACACAACATTCGAGCAGTCAAACTTACATGAAAAGGTCCGAATTCAAGATGTTTGGAGGGATACAACTGATAGGATTCAGAGATATCATCCTTCATCTCAGGTTATGGTTCAAATCATTAATGGCATCAAAACACACAACAAGAAAATGGTAAATTATAGAGATGTGATAATGTTGAGTGCTTGTATGTCTGCCACATATTCTGATAATTGCTTAGATCAAAGATTTGCTGATGACATTGTCTTTGTTTATACTAACAAGTCTACTCTAGACAAGTTTGTTGAGGCTTTGACAGGTACATTAGTAATGAGCGTGATTGGTGAACTGGATTTCTTCTTGGGTTTGAAAGTTAAGCAAAAGGAGGATGGAATGAGCATGATTGGGTTGGAGGAGTCAAAATCGAGCAAGAATCAAATGTCTTTTACATTGGTGATTGGAAAAGGAGACACAAGCTTGCTATATCTATCCATCACTAGCCCATATATTATGAACTCGGTTTGTGTCTGCGTTGGTGCCAGGTATTACACTGAACCTATAGCTTTTCACTTAATTGTTGTGAAGCGAACACTGAAATATATATCTGGTACTGTAGACTTAGGCATATGGTATACACATGATGCAAATACAAACCTTGTCGGTTTTGATTCTGACTGGGCTGGAGATTTAGCTGATAGAATATCTGCATGTGAGGGTTGTTTTTCTTTGGGAAATAATCCACTCTCATGTTATAGCAAGAAACATAACTGTGTGTCATTGTCAACTGTTGAACTTGCAGCTTGCAGCTGTGTTACCCGTTTTATATGGCTTAAATACATGTTGCATGATTATGGAATAAAGAGTGACACATTGTTAATGGTTTGGGATAATCTTAGCGTTATTAGCATATCAAGAAATCTGGTGCATCATTCTAGAACAAAGCATATATTTTCTATGCATTATTTCTTGAGAAAACTGGTAGATGACAAGGTTATAAACATTGATCACTTAGAGACCAACAATCAGTTAGCTGATATGTTTAAGATGTCATTAGATAGCGAGAGGTTCTTCAAGTTGAGGAAGTCTCTTGGCTTGAATGTTCTGTGATTCAGTGTTGCATTCCGATGTTGCCATAACACCACTGGCTAACATCGTAGTCTGTTTGTGGTGTGTAGGATTGCATTAGATTATTTCTGTTTGGTCTATTTTTTGTTTTTGATTGTCTTCATGAATGTTTTGTTACTGCTGGTTTGTGTGGTTAACCTGTGTTGTTAGCTAAGTATTCTGGTGGATAGGTTCATATCAAAAGTTTTGTAAAGTAAAAACTTTGTTGTTAGTCTGAGAATGTTAACCTAACATCAGGAGAAGCTGGGATGCACAGAGTTCACTACTTTGGTGTTATTCAGTTGTGACTTATCCATGTTAGGTTGGACAGAACATGAAGAGAAGCTGGGGTACATGATGTTGAGAGCTTCAGTGTTATTCAGTTGTGCTTATGTTCATGTTTTTGTCTCTTTTTAGCCAAGGAAATGCATGATGGTGATCATTTCTACTGGGATGTTTGGAGTTTCGACTGTTTCACATTCAGTAGCACTGATCACTTGGTGTTTCTCTTGTAAACAGGTTGGTCAACAAGTATGCATAAGGAGTTGGGGTGATGAAGTATATGATAAGTGTATTGTCTTCATTCGATTCCTTTGTACTTGCCTAATCTGTAGCTGATAATAAAGTTGTTGGGGTGTGTGGAGTTCCGTGCTGCCCACATTCAGTGATGATATTATCTTATTTAACATTCTTCAGTTTTAGTTCAAAAAGAGTTTATGATAATTGATAAAGATTTAAACTGATATGATCTGTTCCTAGTCTATAAAGCTGATACTCCATGGTTACCATCTAATAATGTTAACTTAACATTCTGCATTCTGCATTCTGCATTTCATTTAGGCATGCATTCATTCTTTCTTTCTTGTTGTGTCTGTGTCGGTTTGAGCTTAAGGGGGAGAAATAGTTATGTTCTCATGTGAAGACATGTATTTTGGGTGATTCAGCTGCGGTGACACACTAAGTTGTCTCTTGTTATGACTTGGAAGTAGATTAACTCCTTTAATTTACTTCATACCCAAAATGTTGGATTTTCTGTTAACTAACTTTCCTTTCCATGTACATGTCTGATATATATGTGGTACTAATTTTCTAATATGTCTTAAGTTTCAGATATATATTTTCAGATCTAGCTCATGCTTTTAATTGAAAATATCTTGAGGGTAAGCTCAATACCTCCACATTCACAAGAACCAATGTTGATTCAGAACAGGTGTCAATGTTGTGCCAACATCAGTCTGTAAGCATGTTGTCTCAATATCCAGGTTCAACATTATGGCTTATAAGTTTTTTGTGACCTGCTCTGGTCATGTGTAAAGTAACTTGGTGTCACTTATTGTCTCAACATGCGGTAATTATGCATGATTTATTTTAAGAAACCGCCCATTACGTCTTTTCACTTGTGATTCTGAATCTCTAATCTCTTTGTGCCCAATTCTCTGAAATACTATGAATTTTCACTTGCAATTGTTTTTGAAATCCTTGGCATGCATCTCTGATCTTGATTGTGGCCATTGGTATGGAGAATCAAGGATATAACCCCACCCCTACTCTTGTAGTTCTTTCTCGTAGGTACAACACTCGTTCTGGACATTGTTGTGAGACAAAACAAGTTAAAACTGAGGAACAAGGTGTTGTTTTTGTTGGTACTTCAAACACAGTTCAGGAGACAGTGCTTGAGGAACATTTTGCAGAGAAAGCTGATTTGATTGAGGGGGAAAACATGTTAGTTGATGGAGAGACTAATGTGGGTGATAATGGTGGTTTTATTGCTGGTTTTTGTAAACTCTTGTGCATGTACATTCTGGTTCAATGTTAAGACAACAACGATAAATGTCAATGTTAGAACAACTTTCTGGATTCAATGTTAAGTTAACATTGTGAAAGTCTGATGTTATGACAACATTGATAGATGCCAATGTTATGCCAACATTGAGTTTGATAGCTTGCATTAAGGGGGAGCAGTGTTATGCTGCTGGTACTTGTAAAGAAAAAGAGATGTTGATGCTGCTAGGTGATTGCAAGGTGATAAGGAGAATGAGAAAGAGAAGGAGGACAGAGAGGTAGAGAATGAAGATGAAGTGGTGAAGAAGAAAAAGATGGTTCTGAGGAAAAGGATTTGGAAACTGAGAATGGTAATGATGAAACCATTGAGATCAAGAGGATAAGGAAGAAGGTTCTGAGAAGTCTGATGATTTTGAGTCTAAGATAGTTGTTACAACAACATCGCTGGAGAACAATGTTGACTCGACATCAGAGGTAACACTTGAGGTAATATCTACAATTGAGGCTAACTTTAATTTCCTGTTGGGAGATAAGACTGTGGCTATGGAGGATTTTAAGAAACAATGGATGATAAAGTTCTTAGAGAGAGAAATGGAAATAGCTGCTAAAGAAAGAGCTATAGAACTTTATCCTATGAAGTGATTCGTCAAGATTTTGCTTTCCTCACAAAAAGGGGGGAGAAGTAAGCCATTTGATCTTCATGTTTATTCTATTGGTTCTGTAATTCTTATATAGTTAATGTTTACTTAGTTATGCTTAATTGTGATGTTTAACTCGCTGTGTATTCTAATTAGTATCTTAATGCTACTTGGTTAATAATGTCATATTAAGGGGGAGTAGCTTAAGATATTAATGATGTTGTGTTGCTGGAGCACTGTGCATAATATGAATAGTGAATAGGTTTGGTTTTGTGAAGAAATGCAAAAGGAGGGAGATTGAAAGTGCAAGTATTTTGTCAATGTTAGATCAACAATGTTAGGATAACATTGAACACAGAAAAACTGCACATCCGGGATTTATTGCTATAATTGTGTTTTGTCTTTATTCACTTACTAACTTAGTTCCACGAGTTGTAGTTGGTATTTGTATGTGCTCCAGGTCAAGAGACTTCAAGGAAGGATTTATTTCCTTAAAGAGAAGTTTCCATTCAAAGAGAAGTTTCCAATGAAGAACTTTCCATAATTAAAGAAGGAAAGATGTGTGCGCTGCAATGGAAAGATCAAGGCGTGTGAATTGCAAGAAGGAAAGAAGATTACTTGCAGTAGGATTCTTTCCATAGAAGACTACAAGATGGAGAAGGATACTTTCCTTAGAAGACTTCAAGTTAAACAAGGAAACCTTTCCCTATTGAAGGAGACTTGCCATGAACGAAATTAGAGTCATACAAGGAGATCTAATAGCAACCAAAAACGTGCACAACATGTCTTGGAAATCAAGGAAGACTACACTATAAATAGGCATGTTGGGCATCAAGAAAAAGACACGAAGACAAGAGCGAAAATATCCCTTGAGGAAATCTTTATAGTCGAGTGTCTTTGTCTTGTTTTAGCAAAGTTTGTGAATTGTTAGAATAGATCTAAGAGTGAGGAGCTTTTAGAGATAGACGAAGCAATTCTTGTGTGCTTTGCTTAGTTCGATTAATTTGAGAGTGAGGAGTTTGAAAATTGAGAGAACGACTTTTGTTAAAACCTTAACGGGTTATTTTGCCTACGGCTCGGAAGATCATATTAATATATTATCTTCTTAAAATTACATCTACTTGTGTTCTTTATTTATCCGCTGCATTATATTCTCTGTCAAGTAGATTTGTGCTAACGTTAACTTTTGTTAAACGGATGTTAAGATAACATCGAGAGTCCAACATCAGCTTAACATTGGAAGAGCTGATCAGTGTTAGACTAACACCGAAGGGTTAACACTGTGCGACAAGTATCAAGTCCCGATCCAACAATTTCAACGGCGACTGCTGTCAATGGTCATGTTAAAGTTGGAACGAACTCTCAAATCAGATCGATGGAAGAGATTGATGCGGTTGATGAGAGAATTGTTGCGAATCTTGCTAGGTTCAATGCCGAAAATTCTACATTTAGGCGCGAACTAAGATCTTTTGGAGAGGTCCTTCCCATGCAAGGGGTGAAAATTGGTATACGACGGCCAAAAGAAATATTGCTGAAAGGGCAGCCACCATAGAGGCCGATGAGATTCCCTCTCCACCCCGCAGACGACCACGATCATCTAGCAATCCAAGGCCAGCTCCGCCTGGGAGCCTCGCTAACTATGAATTCTTAAACGATGAGAATTTAGAGTCGATGAGCATCACATTAGGTGGATATCGGCTACGAGAGGAGCAGTCAGCAGAAATTATGAGGGGCATGTGGCCGCAACTGGACCATCGTGCCGTAGCGGATAAACTCGGGTATCTTGGTTTGGCGTGCTTTGGGTGTCTGTTTTTTGCTGCTATAACGATAGTGGTGTATAGATTGTGTCGGGATTATAGTGGTCTAATAGAGGTGCAAGATAAGCATAATTTTGTTATTGACAAGTTGAACAAGCATATCTGTAGTAGTGATAATAGTCGTCGTACGGCGCTGGTGCGCGCCAGAAATTCGGCGAGAATTAGTGCTAAAGCAGCTCAGGATGCTAAGCAGGTTGGGTTGGTTGCCAAGAAGGTTGAGGATAGTGTTGCTGCGTTGCGTGCTGAAATTGCTTCTTTGAAGAGAGAGAATGATTCCCTCAAGCGAGAGAATTCCTCTCTCAAAGCGTTAAATGCTAGTGCTGATAAGGCTTTAGCTGATGTAGGTCGCAAGGTGCGCTATTTTGTTGCCAAATCATTCATGGAGAGTGGCATTTACAAGATGCTCGAATTTCTTCGCTGTGCCGCATATATGAAATATGGCACGGAGCTTGACATTGATCAAGTCGATCCTCTCGGATATCTAAAGGAGGGTTTTCGAAAAGACATGCTTGATATTAGTCGCGGTCCTAAGATGGAGATCCCAGAACTCGTCGGCGATGACGAAGAGGAGTTTCGTGCTCCAAAGTATGGCGATCCATTTTATGCTCTATGGCGTGATCGTAAAGGTGGTAGTGTGCCTGAGTCTGGCCCTTTAGATATGAGTCCATCTCTGAGGCAGGGAGAAAAGAAACCAGACAGTGTCGATGATTCTAGTACTGAAATTGGACGAATCTGCGATGTCCTCCATGCTGTTTTTGGGAATAGTGATGATGAGAACCGTCCTCCTCCCGCTAAAGTTGCACCCCCAACCACAAATAGGTCAACAATACTACTGGTGAGTCCTGACTAGACTGCAAAAGATACAAGAAAGAGGTCCCCACACGTACCAATTATTCCAGGGTCGACCATGATAGTGCCAACTGGCATGTATCCCTCTCGAGATGTCAGAACTGTTGCGCCGAAGGCTACTGTGTCAAAATAAGCAATTAAGGAGCGAGACCTAATTTCTCCTAGCTGATATGAGCTTGGCGGAGCATTGAACGGTACCTTGGAGGGAAATAAAATTGCATTGCCCGAAGGTTGGGCGCAAACAGATGAACTTGTGCTTACAGAGGATCAGATCCAGGAGAATTGTGCCAAACTTGCTCGTTCGATGGGTCTTGTCCTTCGTTCCGAGTCCCCCCAGTCGTCCGCCGAGTAGCAATACTTAGATATATCATTTTGATGACATTAGGCCATCTTTGTTTATTGATATTCTTGCTTATCACTTCTGCAACGGTTCTCTTATGAGACAAATTTTGTGGCTTGACATCATAGTCTTTTGATCTATACTTTATTGTATAGTTTGACGTTAATGACTGATTGTAACCTTTTGTTCAATCGAACTTATCTACTTTTATGTTTATATTTATTTAATGCAATGCATTATTTTATTGAACCTTTTCAATTGAGTATGCTCTAGAAGTGTTGCCTTCCCCGTGTAGCCACTCAAGGTCTATTGTGGTTTTGATGCAACACTTTGCGGTGTTCTTGGGGTGAGCTTTCCATTCGCCCGCTTTGGGCGATTATATCTCCGTCATGACACTTTGCGGTGCATGAGGGGTGAGCTTTGCACTCGTTCGCTTCGGGGAATTATACCTCCATCATGACGCTTTGCGGTGCATGAAGGGTGAGCTTTGCATTCGTTCGCTTCGGGCAATCATACCTCCGCCATGATGCTTTGCGGTGCATGAGGGGTAATTTTTTGCTTTCAACCACTTTGAGCCAAACCTACCTCCGTCATGACGCTTTGTGGTGCATGAGGGGTGATTTTTTTGCGTTCGACCGCGTTAGGCCAAACGTACCTCCGTCATGACGCTTTGTGGTACATGAGGGGTTAAGTCTTGTTGCTAAACTCCTTGGTTCCTCATTTTGGGTTTTAGCATCATTCCTATAAGACTCCACATGCGCTGTTCACGTAGATGGATACATTTAATAATTTGGAAAGGGCTGAGCTTAGTTTCTTACCAAGGTGCTTACGTTTCCCAAACTTTGCGTAGGACTCAAGCCTTCGTAGTTCATACAGTTTATTAGCTCCTGATTGCAATCGTTTCTACTCCTATGCATAGTAACGCCTAAGATGTTGCACATTCCAAGGTCGCTTTAGCTTTTCACCTTGCATATTCTCTAAGTAATAATACCCTCGTGAACTGGCTTGTATGATTTTGAAGGGCACGTCCCATTTTGGTTCAAATTTTCCGATGTGCTGTGTTGCTGCTATGCTTCTGATTACCATATCTCCTACCTCAAAATTTTGATATTAGACTCTTTTGTCGTAGCTTTTATCCATTGGTGCTTTGAAAGCTACAGTGCGTTCGTACGCATCTTCTCTTGTTGTGCCTATTATGTCCAGATCCATCTGACGTAAGCGGGCTGATTGTTTGGGATCATAGTCGTGAATACTGCGTGTCGACATTCCTATTTCGGCAGGCAGAACAACCTCAATTCCGTAAATAATAACGAAAGGTGTTCCACCCGTCGATGTTCTCGAGGTTGTCCTATACGCTCATAATATTTCTTGAAGCTCTTCTGGCCAGGTTTTTCTCGTATCTTGCATCCTCCTCTCAAGGTAATCTTTCAATGTCTTGTTGGTGGACTCCGTTTAGCCATTTGCTTGTGGATGATAAACGGAAGTCACATTGTGCGATATGCGTAATTCTGCGAACCAAGATTTGATCCCCTTGCCAACGAATTGCCTGCCATTATCACATACCATATATATGGGAATTCCAAAGAGGCATATGATATTTTTCCAAATAAAGTCAATCATATTCTTTTCGATGATCGACGACATAGCTTCTACCTCGACCCATTTGGTATAATATTCAACTACCACCACCATAAATCTTTTTTGTCCTTTGGCCACATGTAGTGGTCCCACGATATCAATTACCCATTGATCAAAGGGGCACACAACGTCGAGTGATTGCAGCGGCTGTGTAGGCTTGTGAATAAGGCGAGCGTGGTATTGACAGCTATCACATCACTGCGAAAAAGCTGTTGTATCCTTTAGTAAAGTTGGCCAATAATATTCCTGATGCAGAATTCGTTGGGCCAACGTCTTTCCCCCAGAATAATTTCTGCAACATCCAACGTGGATCTCTTTCATTACGTATTCAGCCTGAGTTGGAGTTAGGCAACGGAGTATCGGGCCCTCGAATGAGCGTTTGTATAATTCTCCATTGTGAATTGTGAGCCTGTAAGCCTTGTATCACATTATGCGACGCGCATTCGGATCCGTTAGGAGTATCCCTTCCCATAGATATGTTATAATTTCATCCTTCCAAGAAGGATCTTCTTGAGTCGACATTATATATTCCACTTTTGCAGCAATGCCGTTATATTTTGATATTCTGATTGAAGGCTTGTCCTTGGCTAGTAACGTAACTCGATTTCTTACTAAAATCTCTGAAGAACTGGTGAATTTTGATAGCGCATCGGCCTTGCCATTTTCATCTCGAGGGATCTGAGTGATGTCGAAGAAACTGAAGCATTCAGCCAGTGCTTTGACTTTGGTAGCGTACAATTTCATCGTCTCTTCTCTCGTCTCATACTTTCTTGAAAAATAATTTGCCACCGACAATGAATCAGTAAACACGTCCAAATATTCAACGTTGAGCCTCAATGCCAGTTTGATTCCTGCTATAACCGCTTCATATTCAGCCTCATTGTTATTCACCATGTAATTCAGGTTAATGGCGAATTCAAATTCTCTGCGATTTGGAGATAAGAGGTGAATCCCAACCCCTCCTCCATGACTGGTGGCGGATCCATTTGTATGTAGCATCCATGTGGTGGCAACCCGGCTAGTTTCTGCTTGGTCTGATATAGAAAAAATGTAATTCGTAGACCCGACCACGCTGTTTCCCAATGTCTCGGCCATGAAATCTCCTAATGCATGCGCTTTAATTGCGGTTCGCGGTTTGAATTCCAACCCAAACTCGCTGAGTTCAATTGCCCATTTCACCAGTCTACCGGAGGTTTCTGGTCTTGCTAGCACCTGCTTTAGTGGCTTATCTGTTACAACCGTGATTGGATGAGACTGAAAATACGGTCTTCATTTTCGTGCGGTGGCTACGATAGCCAAGGTGAACAGCTCTATCTCCAAATAGTTTTTCTCTGCCCCTTGCAACACTCTACTTATATAGTGGATGGGTAACTATTGGGTTCCTTTTTCTTTGACTAGGACTGTACTGATGGCACGGGAAGACACTACCAAGTGCAAATATAACATTTCTCTCTCCTCCGGCTTGGCCAATAGCGGTGGGCTCACCAAGTATTTTTTCATCTGCTGGAAAGCTTCCTCAAACTCTGGCTCCCAAATGAAATCTTTACTCTTTCTCATGGCCTTGAAAAAAGGTAAATTCTTTTCTGCATAAGTTGATATGAATCTTCCCAGGGCCGTCAAGCGGCCTACCAAACATTGCACATCCTTCACCATTCTTGGCGATGGTAAATCCAGTACTGCTCTGATTTTGTCTGGGTTGGCTTCTATTCCTCTTCTGTTGACCACATATCCCAAAAACTTTCCTGTTGTTAACCCGAACGTGCATTTTTTTGGGTTCAACTTCATCCTGTATGTTCTCATGATAGTGAATGCTTCATCTAAATGATGCACGTGCTCTTCGGCCTTGAGACTCTTGACTAGCATGTCGTCTATGTACACTTCCATTGACTTTCTAATCTGATGGTAAAACATTTTCACGACAAGTCTTTGAAAAGTCGCTCCAGCGTTCTTCAAACCAAAAGGCATTATCATGTAACAATACACCCCTGTTTCAGTTACGAACGTCATTTTGCTGTGATCCTGCATTGCCATGAAGATCTGATGAAAACCACTTTTCGCATCCATCATACTCAATAGTGCACATCCTGCAGTCGAATCGACTAATAAATCTATTCTGGGCAAAGGGAAAGGATCCGTGGGGCAGTGTTTATTTAAGTATGTGTAATCCACACATATTCTCCATGTTTCCTCCTTTTTCATGACTAGAATGACGTTGCTCAACCATTCTGAAAACCTCAAGACGTATATATGTCGAGCCTCTAAGAGTTCATGTACCTCTTTTTCGGCCGCTTCATTACTAAAGTTTCGTTTCTTTTGCCTTACTGGCTTTGCACTTTTGTCCACGTTTAGCCGGTGCACTATGATTTTGGGGTCTATTCCTTGTAAGTTGAAATCTGTCCAGGCGAATATATGCGAATTACGCCTGAGACAGTTCATTAATGTGGCCTCTATCATTGGTTCCAATCCTGCTCCAATCTTTATTATCTTCTCGGCACTTTCTCTGAATAATTGAACGATTTTGAGTTCCCCTAAAGGTTCCATTTTACATTCTTGTCAGTGTTTTAATAATTTGTTTTCTGCTTTTTCCTGACTTTGCTCCTGAGACTCGGGTTGTTCTCCATTCTCATCTCTAACCTCTTTGGTTTTCTTCTTTGGCTTGGGTGAACCATCAGATCGCATCTGACATCTCTTTGTCATCCTAGCTACTTATATCTAAAAGCAATTTAAGCAGTGTTCCCACAGACGGCGCCAATATTTTGGTCTTATTTCGTTTGGGTAACAAAATATCGTAAAACGTTACAAAGGGCTAATCAATTGCCAAAATAATGCTAATCTATTACAATGAACGGACTAACTTGGTCCAGAATACCTAATGTATATTACAAGTAATGAATTACTCTTGATATCCTATTTAGACAAAGATTTGGGTAGATCGAACCGATAGCGTTCGATCTATGTGTATCGAATTGTGGTGATTCGATGTTGCTGCTGATTGAACATGCGATGTATCGAATGATGTGAATTCGATGTTGTGAATCTCGAATAGTTGATGTTCGATCTTGTTCAAAGTCAAAGCGGACATTATCGAACTGAATTGAGTATCGAACAGTAAAGTGTATCGAACAGAGTTGGTTCGATATACTAGAGTAGGTAGTCAGTGTTGAATGAATGCTGAGAAGGCGAAGAGACGGGGTATTTATAGACCTCGTTCCGTGGGCCCCTGTAGCGACTGGCAAATGCACACGAATCGGGGCAGTTCGATTAATCATTAAGATCGAATCGTGGCTGTTCGATATACTTCTGCAGTGGGTCTTTCCAACGGCCCAATATTAATATTAGGCCACTCTTAAAATATCCCATCAAAATTGTATTCATGAATCATGATCAGTATTTCTACTTTATCGACGTGGATATTTAATTAGCGTGATTCATGAAGAAATTAGTAGTTTTCTTAAAGCAAAATATATCCTATATACTAAATGACGTAATTATGGACCAGGACCGTGTGACGATTTCCAAAGGGACAATTAAAAGTTAGGCATCAATCTTCTTTCAAATTCGCAAGGCCACGCACAATTATAGTTCCAATTCAGAAAGAAAATATTGAATTTGCCAAAAATAGCTATTACGCCTTTCCACGTGCCTATTAACCCAGGCTTCAGTTCGGTACTTGTTTCCCATTCGAATCTTAAGATTGTTAATGAAATATCCGGCTTAAAATGCATGCATATATATGAGCATATACATGGATCAATGATCATGAAGCATAGGCATTCATATATTGATATACAGATACAAATCATATGATGTTAAAAACGGTTAAATTGTTTGAGAAATAGTTTGAGTCATTACAACAGAACAAGCTTCACAGCTCTTCAATTTGATAGGGCACGATCTCACTGATTCTCGCGTATATAGTCTCCAAGGTCTTTGCTATAGTTGATATCATAGTCAATATAAGCCCAGTGATGGGTTTGTTTGTAATCCACATATAAGATGTACTGAAGAGTATAAGAGCTTCTATATGTGAACACTTCAAAGTCCAACACCTTCACATTTCTTAGAATACAATTTTGAGTATTCACAGTTTCATGTAGCTAGCAACTTTAATAGTATTTCGTAGTCATTCTTGAGCCATTTTTTTTTGGCGTAAAACTTATCGTTTTAAAGTTGCTTCTATCTTAACCGTGTCAAAAAAATCAAGTAGGAGCAATGCAAAATCAAACCTCAAGTGGCCGTTTTACAAAAGCTGTTAAAATGGTTAAAACTTTGATAAGTCGAACATAAATATTCTTGAATAAGCAAAAAGCTTGGAACCCAAACCTTTTAGTACATATGTATAGTATTCCTGATATACGACAATCTTAACCGAGATCGCTTTTACTTGGTCTTACCAATCACTCTTGTTTCCGGATCAAACTTATATTATATTTGATATCGACACAAATAGATCGAGCATGATCATGATCTGAAGCGCCTCCATATCCCTAGCTATTGATCTACAAATTCTTTTGCATGAGTGTAATAGACTAATAGTTACTAAAGAAACAGGTCAATAAATGATTCTTAAAAAAAATCAAGAAAATCTTTTCTTTGTTTAGAGGACTTTTCCCCGCGTTGAAGATAGTATACATTCAAATATCTAGTGAAATTAAGGACCAACCGATAAAACATCCTGATGGATAACTTAGATCATAAACTATTAATCAAGTATATGTGTGACACTAAAATCTTATGTAATATATATGCATAACCAAATTAAACTTTCACCAAACCACTAAGCTAGCTAGGAAAAAATAGTCTCTAGATTATGAATATATGCATTTGACTTGCATTAGGAATACACATAAAAATACATCATGGGTTTGGTTAAGGGCCCATGCCATCATTCGTGTGTGAACAGAGCCCCCCTCTGAATGGGTCAAATTAATAACCTTAGATTCAAGAAACACGAAGTTAAGTGAAAGAAGAACAACAAAAGGACAACTCTTTAAAGTTGATTATGACACGACTTTAATTGGCCGATCGATGAGGACATGCAAATGATGCAACTTGTTAAACTGGTTAAACTGAAGTGTCGACACACAACGTTAATCGATCGGCTGATGCACTAGTTTAAGTCAAGTCACACTCACACGAAGTTCTGACTAAGTTCCTTAGTTAGGAATAATTGCATTAATGGGGTCAATCACTAATGATTAAGTAAAGCCGTAATTATCACTAAAATTACGACAAATAATCAATTTTGGACATGATTTTGTTTAGATTTGTCATATCAAAATGGGCGTATGCACCTAATCCAAATCATCAAGAGTACTGTACTTTTTTATCATGCAGCCTTATAAACATTCGATTGGAACTTGCATTGCATGACTTAATAATAAACAAAACTTTTTTAATATAATTACCAAAAGTAAGAAATTCTGTACACTATAATAGTAACTCGAACTTATTATATATGCACATGTATCAATGATAAAAGCAAGCTATATTCTCATTATATATTACTTACAATACTCGACTCAACGTCACAAGATCAACTAGCTATTACATTTGTAGTCTATAAACGGTAATATTGATGGGCTTTTTCCAATTATGAAACTATATATTATAATTTTTATTGTAAAGTTAGATCAGCATCGAGTAACTGCATGGACCAGAGATCCTCCATGCTCCAGTTAACATAGCCATTATATTCAGAGGAGAAATGATTAGGATATTGAAAATTCTCCATATTATAATTGCCGTTGAAGGAAGGCAGCACAGTACTGTAGGATTGAACCGCATGGTCCGCAGGGCACGAACTGGAGAGATGGCTGGTACTACTGCTGGTAATTTGCTGAGGATTGTGCTGCACAATACTAAAATTGGCTTCAGTTTGTTTGATGTGCTTTTGAATTCGAGTCCTCCAGTAATTCTTTATCTCGTTATCTGTTCTTCCAGGCAGATGTTTTGCAATTTTTGACCACCTGCTCAGAATTCGACAAGCAATGCTTAGTTAAACTAATTGCTCTTATAGTACTATTATGTTAGAATTCATATGCCAAAATTAAAGTATTGCGGCTATGTATGCATTCATGTATAGACTATATATCAATTGTAAATATTGGTAAAAGTCGCCCCATGCGTGTGACCCCAGGTAGTTCAAATGAAATATAATATCGTATGGCATATCATATGACCCCCTGAGGTTGACAATCCCCAAACATCTGCCAATCGTTAACAAGATTTATTGCCACAACAGGTTAATGGAATTCAACCACTTACGTGTTCGGACCTCTTGAAAATAATAATGTCCCTTAGGTTATGCCTTAGGGGTGTGTGTGGCGCAACTTTTCATCGAAACTAATGTAAAGTTAGGCCTTACGTGTGCCGCGCAACACTTGATAAGCACTTAGAGCGTCAACCTATATAAAATTGCCGTATAATGGTAAAACATGAAGTTTTACTGCCACCGAGCATAAAGTTTCTCCTATGGGGTTGTAACTTGTACTTGAGGTCGGGAATATGTTGTTTGAATAAAGTATGATTTCATTTATATTCTCGTGTTGATGTGATCGATCTGGATCAAACTTATCAGCATTATTGAACAGTTGTCGCATAAATTAAGGATCTTCTAATGTCTTGGCCGCGTTACGTACATTAATAATTTTCTCAATCACTTTCTGTGGTTACAAGTCATACTGCCATCGCCTCCAACTCAAGGTTCTTGCTTTTGTCCACTTCAAACTTTATAAAGGGATAACTCTATCAGTTTCACATAATTGACTAATGAAAGGTCCCTTAGTTGAGAACTACGTACTATGCACTCCCACTATCTGTCCGCAGGCTTTGTGCCTGACTAGTCACAAAACCTGGTCGTGTGTTATTAAAATGTGACAGTAAGTTTGATAGTATAGAGTCGGAGCAAATCATATAGTAATTGATATATACAGAAATTTGGATGGGCAAAATTTTTCGAGTAGCCATTTTCACAGCCTCAAATTTAAAACATATGAGTAGATAGTGGACCTATATATAATTGTCCTGAAGAGCCAAAATAATGTGGTAACTGTCAACTTCAACATATTCATTTTTTATTTTTTATTTTGTGAATGAACATATTCATTAATTAGCCAGCAATTGGGAGTAGCCTCAAATTTCAACAGCTATCAAGAATTACATGTGACTTATTGCAATGGGCTCTCCTCAAAATGGAAACTTCTAACACCCCCATCGTTTTGGTCCGCGTTCATAAAGTGTTTGTGCCTTGCCTTTTAATGCAATTTTTTTCCTACAATATCATTACATTTTACTTTGAGTGAATGACCTTTTATCCATATAATGCGAAACAGGCACAATACCGCATATGAAAAAACTAAAAAATAAATATGCAAATTACACTCTCGTGTCATTTTGTTATATAGAACACATTACCTCTTATGATAAAAAAAAAATAGGTACATTACCTCCTTGTGTTATGTAAAATTGGCACATCCTCTTCGAATTCACGGTTATTAATTATTTAGAAAGCTACACAATGCCCTTCTTAACACTTGCGTATAAGAAGGGTTTTTTTGCAATTTATATACTTACACACAACTATATAATGTGCGTATTTAACATAAAAACATGAGAATAATTTGACGAAATTTTTGTCACATGGGGTAGCAAGCTCTATTTAACATAACATATTGTGTAATTTGCATGTTCTTTGTTTAAAGGTAATAACGTGCCTATTTCCTATATCACGAGCGGTGTTGTGCAAAAACACTTTTTCCTTGAATTGAAACACACTCACAGTTATTATTTTGTGTTTCTTTTTTAGGAAAATGTTTATGAAAAAGTACAAGCTCGTTTTGTTTATATCAAGCAAACATGAATTAAGGCAGCTAGAACTTTTGTGGAAGTACTTAGTACTTATGGGTGCATACATGCGAGTTATATAAACCTCTAGCTCATCTAATACTTATTGGATGAGAATATAATCGTTTATATTAAATGTTCGAATATTTAAATTTACCTATATATATTTTACAAACCTTACAGCCAAAGATGGAAAATTTAATATTTTAGTTACCTGTTGCCCCACTTAGCATGCAGCTCCATGATTAAAAGCTGCTCTTCCGATGTAATATTTCCCCTTCTTACATCTGGCCGGAGGTAATTAAGCCACCGTAGACGGCAGCTTTTTCCGGTGCGCTTTAGCCCTACGAAATAATTTTACATAATTAGTATTGTATTCATTTTTATTTTCTTAATTATTATGAATATAGTTTTATACATGCTCTCCAATAAAAATTATAAATTTCACTGCTTTTTGACATTTGATTGGAAAGTGTTTAATGTTATCTAGCCGGAAAAAAAAAACATAAAAAATTTAACTCTAAGATATATGATTAATCAAGGGATAATATATATTTACAAGATAAATTAAATGTATACCGGCAGATCGAGCTATTGAATTCCACACCCCTTCACCATGATTCGCAATATAATTGATGAGAATGAGATCTTCTTCCATAGTCCATGGCCCTTTCCTTACTTCAACATCATGAGGATTGCATGGTTTCTTATCCATTTTGGTGGAGAGAGAAAATGGGGGAATAGAAATAATATTGTAGGTATTGAAGAAAGATAATGAACTTGTACTCAATATATAGAAGTACTTGCCTAAGATGACTTTTTCTAGTTGATAGTTACTAATTGACATCATTACAAAAATATTGACATAATAATGATGATGTACCTTTCTTTAGATAAAAGTGACGAGGGCCTTAATTTGCAAGCTTGTGCACCTTATAACCTTAAACTACAATAATTCTTTTATGATTTCGCACCTTATCGTAAAAGTATGCATATGCACATGCATGTCAAACACATGATATGTCATATGTTGACATATGTATGTTTTGAAAGTTATGATAAATTGGCGCGGCATGTGTATTGTCTTATATTGTTTTATTCATTATATTGCACAAGTCGATCAAATACTTGTCATAAGGCTGAAGGCATGTTTAGAAAGTCGATTTTTTTCTAATTTAAAAGTAATTATCTTAATGCAATTAATTAGAGACTAAATTAAATATATTTAGATGGCTGATGTTAGCTTTCAAGATTTAGTCAGTTACTCTTAGTCGATATAAAATGGTAAAGTATGTATAATATGTATATCATGGAGTATATACTCGCATTCGAGGTATAATAAGTCACATAATCTTTCACACCGTCAAAGTTTTCGGTGCACCAATCTCGTACTAGCGACTTCAAAACGAATATACATATAAACTTCAAGGCGTTTCTCTCTCTAGAAATGCTATCCCCTCTCTCTAAACTTAGTTTTTTTCAGGCACATCACGACGTTGGAACTTCTCCCCACAAGCCTCTCATTACCATGCTTTAAGTTTGTAGAAGGATTTTTTCAAGATCTTCATTTTTTGAGGTTTGTGTTCTTCGCTGTTTTCTCTCTGATCTCCTTGTTCCTTCATTAGGTGTGATTGTCTTTTACACCATTGCATTGTGGAGGTCTAGAGCTTCGATTTGAACCGACTTTCCTGCTTTTCGGTGAAATTTTGCCAAAGGTCAAGTTGGTGTTTTTTCGCTCGGATTTGTTCCAGATCGCATATTTACGCTTGTTATTTTAAAATCCTGAGCACACCGTTAGATTCAGGAGGCAACATTGTAGAGGGTGTCAAAATTTCAACCAATTCGGAGACGACAAATTTTGCGACGCCGCAGTCAACGGCGGTTTCGAAGATTTTTCGGCGGTCAAACATCGGTCAACCGACGGTGGTTGTCTTCTCCGGTGAGTTGGCTAACTAGTGGATCCCCCTTTGGTCGATACAAAATGAAATTTGGTGGATGAATTCGTTCATTGAAGTTTATGGCGCAGGCTGACACCCACGTGGGCGCCTTGAAGGCAGCCGACCAGGCAACGGACAGGGGCCCTAGCCCTATCGCCCTACCGACCGACCGGTTGACTGAAACGAGCAAAATAGCCACTCCGACGACGAAATCAACCGACCGGTCCGCCGCCATCGCGACCCACTTCGGCTGGCGGTCAACTTTCGGGCGCCAGTGGTCAACCTTCTGGTCGGGACATCTCTCACCCCATTTTCGGCCCCAAATCCAATTCAGATGTCTATTTTCACACCGAAGGCCTCCAATTTGGGTCCCAAACCTCTAAATGAGTCCAATAGGTATTTTGCTCCATCCATTGGTCAATTTCCGCAATTTCATCTAACTTTGTTGGTAAAGGGAGGGAACCTACTCGTTCTAATGTTGCTCTGACCAATCCACGACCATTTCAATTACGTCAACCCTTGAAAGGCATGTCTTTTGCTTAAATTGTTGATCCTAGTCGAAATTATGATCTTAAGCGATCTCTTGTTGATGCTACGTCAATTGTGCCGAAAAAGTTGCATACTCTCAAAGGTAAGTTGATTATATTGTTCGAAGAAAACAAGATAAAGGAGCTTGATAATCGTTTGAACTTGGTTCTTATTATTCGTTTCCCAATTGTGAAACCAAATTATATGTTTATGCATCGCATGATCCAAAGATTTGCTCTAAAAGGCACGTATACTATTGGCACGATTGGTCCTCGTAACGTTATGCTTAAACTTGAAATATAATAGTATTACATGAGGCTTTGGATGAAACCTCATTATATTTTCAAGGTGTCTCGCCAAAGGTTTTCAAATGAACTCTTTCTTTTACACCGAATTCAAAACCACCAATTGCGCCGATTTGGATTGGATTACCGAATCTAAACTTGAGATATTGTGAGTGCAACACTCTTATGTCTTTTGGTCATTATTTTGGCAGACCACTGAGGTTAGATGAGGGTGTTATCACTTTGTCTCGTCTTAATTACCCTTATATCTGTGTTGAAGTGAATGTTTTGGAGCCAAAATATGAGGAAATTGGATGGGGTGTTCAAGTTGGAGATAAAGTAACTTACGTCAAAGAGAAAGTTGTTTATGAAAAATTTCCTAATTTCTATCCAAAATGTGAACGGTAGGGCCATGTTATTGAAGAATGTAGTTGAGAAATCCGAGAAAAAATCTGAACAAGTTGCAAAAGTGCATATGGAAAAAGAAGATCATAAAGGATCAATCAAAGTTTGGCACCGGTTCGTAGCAAGCAAGATGCGGCCTCATCGCGAAGTGGCCTTACTAAGCCGGTTGATTGTTCTGATGTTAGTACCTTTGTTACAACGCCTATTAAAAAGAAAGGCCCAAAGGAGCAAAGCCTTCCTCTCCGGTTAAAGTCGTATCACGAGGTAATGATAATTCTTTCCATGCTCTTGTTAATGAAGAATTGGATACACAGGTTGATTGTGCAGAGGTTATTAATGTGGATATTGTTTTACTAAGGGCGCGGGCTTAATGGATAAAGGTAAGGCGATTTTGTCTTCTAATGATTTTGATGATTTGAATGTCGTTAGAGATAACTTGGTTATTGAAGAATTGGGTACTTCATCTAAAGAACAGGCTGAGTATAATGATAGTATTGCTTTTGTGGATAATTTGCATATTGTTGAGTCGAGTACCTTGGGAAAAGATTTGAACTCTAGTGCTTTAATAGATGATGTTTTTAAGGATGTGTTTGATTCTCGGGGTGAACGTTCGGATTCGGAATGTAAAAGACATATTGGCAAAGATGCCACAACGGACGATGAGATGATCCAGGACTCCACTGATGATCGGGGGCCTAATTCAGATTCAAAGTACTCAGGAAAGCATCGGATTGTTTTTCCAAGTCTCCGCAATGACACGAAAATTAATTATGGGGATGATGAAAGAGAATATCCTTCGCTCGTGATATATAAGAACTCACCTCCATCCTCTAAATCTCCGGCTAAAGTGGTTCAAGTTACAAATGCAACCAAGAAAAAAGCTCAAAAATCGGTTGAAAGTCGTAACCTTTGAAGCCGTGGAGGACCTTCTACACGTTGTGGTTTATCTTGATTATATGAAATCATGTTATGTGCGTAAGTTGTTTATGTTGATTTCTATTAAATGGTTTAATGTTATGCCATTTTGTATGGCTTGCTTTGCTACTCGGGTCAACTGCTTAGACCCCATAGCCTTGTTGTTTTGATATTTTTGTTCAAGTTGTTGGGTATTACATCATGACCGCTCTTGTATAGTACTTTATAATATTATAATAAAGTGTTTATATCTCTCGTACTAGCGACTTCAATGCTCGTGCTTCGTTCTAAGACGTTATTCAAGTTCTTAGTTCCTACACTAAGATTTTCTAGTTCTTTCATGGAAATCTAATGAATAATCGTACAAATTTTATAAAACTAGAACAATTGGTTTAATCATCCAAATTGTGTTGTTTATTCTCACGAGAAAAGTTTCATATACATACATATATATATATATATATATATATATATCAAAATTGACCTAAACCTGAGCCGGAAGTCTCTCCTACATACAAAGTAATGATATCTTACCATATATAGCTCAAACTAATCTAGAAAAATATACAATACATATGTATGCTAATACCCCCCCAAAGTTGGAGCATGGAGTTTCAAAATGCCCAACTTAACCAATAATGTTGCAAACTGACGATGACGAGAGCCTTTGTAAGAATCTCGGCAAGTTGATTCGTCGTTGAAATATAGAAAGTAATAATGAAACCACACCAAACCTCGTCGCGAGCTAAATGACAATCCACCTCGATATGTTTGGTGCGTTCATGCAACACCAGATTTTGAGCAATATGTAAAGCAAGTTGGCTATAACTATAAACATGAATATGAGTCAATCTAGTAATCCCCAAAGTACACAGCAGCCCTTGCAACCATTTCAACTCAACTCACACGTGGTAGCGGCAATGGAACGATACTCGGCTTTGGTAGATGAACGCGAGACAGTCGATTGCTTCTTTGTTTTCCACAAAATAGGAGACTCGCCGAGGAAAACAGAATAAGATGTCAAAGATCGACGAGTCAAGGGACAACTCGTTTAATCTGCATCAAAAAAGTCCTTGAGAGACAAGGCAGAAGAATACTTGAGAAGAATTCCTTGACCATGATTAAGTTTCAAATAACGAACAACACGCAAAGCAAGCAGGGTCCCAATGCTCCTCATTTGGCTGTCGCATGAACTGGGATAGAACATGAACATAATACATCAACTTTGGTCGAGTAATTGTCAAATCAATAAGACGACCAAATATACGGTGATAGCGCTCAGGGGAAAGCAAATATGAACCCTCGGCGAGAGCTAATCGATGATTTTGTACAATCAGAGTGTCAATCGGTTTACCGCCCAACAATCCGACCTCGGAAATAATATCTAAGGCATATTTCCGCTGGCTAAGAAAAATTATGGCGATAACCCTACCAACCTCTAGCCCTAAAAAATACTTGAGCTTCCCTAAATCCTTCATATTAAAACGAGAACATAGATAGGTTTTGAAAAGCTAATTAGTGTCCCATCGTCACCTCCATTAACCAAGTCATCAACATAAACGAGGATTGTCCCCTGACGTAAAATAAGTAAATAAAGAGTAATTTGAGGTTGATTGAAAAAAACCATACCAAGTGAGCGCCTGCCCAAGCTTAGCGAACCAACATCGAGGCGCTTAACGAAGTCCATAAATAGATTTTCGTAAGTGACAAACTTGACCTACTCCTGGAAACACAAAACCCATAGGGAATACCTCTTCATCGAGGTCGTCGTGTAGGAATGCATTGTGAACATCCATCTGATGAAGAAATATCATTTGAATTTGCTAATGTACTTTTAGGGTTCGCAATACCTTTCTTATTTCTTGCTTTTGGTATGAGTTTGCTACTATTACGTAAATCCAATTGAAATATTGCATCTTGTATAATAAGATATTAATTTGAGTAGTCTTATTTTATCTATATAGTTGTTATAATGTGTGAAACGTCAAAACTTGATTTGCATAATTATTTTAAGCTAATCAAATTTAAAACTTACTAAACTCTTGCATATTATTGGACAAGAATCATAAGAGCCCAATTTTCTTCTTCCGAAAAAATGGGTTTACGACTTCTTATGGTGTTAAGGATAAAATTAATCGAGATAGTGGTTAGAAATACTTCTCTTTTGGGATATATTAGTCTTGTTCGGGCCAAAAAAGGAAGAAAAATGGACTTTTAAGTATCAATTACAAAGAGATATTCATTTTGAAATATAGATGGACCATCCAATCTAGTTAATTGATTTAAGGAGTGGATACTAGACTGACAATTTGAAGGTCAGAGGTAAATTTGAGACATAGAGAATGGATTAAAACCTTAAGCGAAGAATTATCTAGGTGATTTTGAGGTTATTAGATATTCAGAGGTTGAGAGTGGATACATAATTTTCTAGGAGAGACATTATAAACTTGTGGTTTAGAGTTTGAGTCAAGTTATGGATATGTTCATTGTCAAAGTATTAATTCAATTAAAGATGTGAGGATTTCTTGAAACAATGGTTACAGATGAAATTGATTATTTGGGTGGAATTTATAATAAGTTTGAGAAGACGAAGATATTTATGGAATAAGTTTATTGGGTTTACATAGGTGCTAAGAATTTGAGATCACATAAATTAGAAGGACCGAAAAGTTTTTATACTGCAGATTTTACTAGGAGCGGTCACTGGTTAAAGGAAAGTCCGATGGAGGAACAAGAAAAGAAGAAGTGAAACCTTCATCCTTTATTTTCAAAACAATTCAGGTAAGAGTCTGGGGACCAGATTCCTTTAAGGAGGGGCAATTGTAACGCCCCAAAAATTAGAAAGAAACTAATTTTATACTTTAGTCCTTGAACTTTTGAAAATTTCTATTTTTGACCCTAAATGTTTATTAAAATTTGTATTTAGCCTCTTAACTTTGAAGTTAGTCCTTTATTATTTTTATAGGTCTCTAATCCTCAAACATATATTGAAATTTTAAATATTAACCAAGACGATCAAATTACATAAGTAAATATGTATGTAAAAAGATCTAATTATACCTATTTGAATTTTAATTATAAATAATTGAGGGACTTGATGTGCAATTAACTAATTTATTAGGTAAGCCATGACATCCTTAAGAGCATGATTGAAGTCAGATTTTTTGTGATTTATCATATAATAATCATGGTGGGACATGAATATTAATGATTAACCTATAATTTTCGCCTATAAATAATCGCCCATTTTTCAACAGTTTCTACAACCCAAAATAATCCGATTCTGCATAAGTTTCCTGAAATACAAGTTGTTCCTTTTTTTGTTTTTGTTCGGGAAAAAATTATTCAAGATTTTTATCATGTTATTTCCTACCAAAAATACGCCCAAACTTTTACTGCACAGGAAATGTCGAATTTGCCCTGCACCTTATAAAAATCATAACAAATAGTAGAAAACTTATTTTTGCTCTCTGTTTTCAGCTGCATACTCTTCTTAGTGTCTTCTATCTTTTGTATAAAGACATTTTTTCCAAATAATATGATCTAGGAGGCAGTAATACATAAATCGTAAACTGCTACCAAGAAATTCGATAGCAACTCTTATGTTGTAAGAATTATTTATCATAGCAAACCTTTGTGTTTTCACAAAATCTTGGATTCCCAAATTCCTCATGATGCTAGAAACCATAAACCATAAAAATATTTGGAAACCAAGTTCATTTGGACATCCAACCAAAGGTAAAACCAAAACTGCGATGATTTTCAGTTTATTTGGCACAACCTTTATATTCTTAGTTTATAAGTTAAATAACTATCATAATTCAAGTATTTAACACACACATGAATTTAACATGATATAGTATTTAGTTATAATTAGATTATTATAATTTATAATCACGAATTGACATTTTTGTGATTTTATTTATAACATTTAAATGGTATATTTATCCTGATAAAATACTACTTTCATAAGTCTTAAAATATTCTTCTTGCCACTTAATGACCTAACCATCAAATAATATTATTTATCATAATAACACTCCTTATGTAACGGTCGTGCCCCATGAGTAGTGTTCTGATCCGAGTTGGTTCGGTGTTGTCCAGACACTTTACCCAGCTCAGACTAAAACACGTCTCGTAGGAAGAGGTGTCACTGTCCAGGATCAACCATACACTTTATGATAAAAAAAAATAACTTTTAATATACACAACGGAAGTCTTGAAAATTCAAATATGTTGATAATTTTGATAATTACGCTTCGATGATAAATATTTTCAATTATACGGACATTTCAAAAGGCAAGATTGGCAAGAATACTCACAAGATCCATGCTGCCACGTAGGTCTTATTATGAGGAATGGCCAAACAGGAAAAACGAGGAATGAGTCTTTGATGACTTAGTGAGATTCATACAAAACAAGTGGCAATGCAAGGATTAACAGTGATTCAATTGATATATTTCTAGGAGTAATCTTACCGATAGAAACAGTTTAACAAGATAATTTAATGTAGCAATGATACCGGGATAGTCTGGAAATAATTTATGAACATGTGCGTTAACATTAAACCAATTCAACCTTATACGTCCAAATACTACCTTATACCTCCCAACGAGGAGTGACCTTGCAAACAAAACATGCGACATGCTCGAGTACATGCCGATCCAGCATGCGGGTTACAGCCAACTCCTAACTGCAAGTGGCGCCTAGATAAATGTGTATCAAGCGTAATTACTTAAACCGACTGTCCTTACTGCCCGGCAGTAGATCGACTCAATACATGGGCCCAACTTCCCAAAGGCGTCCCAATGGGTGATAAATAAACAAGCTAGTAAACAGGATAATATTTGTTGCTCATTGAGCTACATGTCCCGAATAGAGTTCGTTGCTCTTTGCACATTTCAAGAACCAGCAGATGAGATTATAATATTGAAGAATTACCACGATTATGATTTAATATGTGATAAATAATTTATGATTGAATACGATTTAACGATGAGTAAGAAAATCATTATTATGAGGTGAGGTACAAAAATAGGAATACGAAGAATAATATATTGTTCGTGGTTTGGTAATGGAGTAATGTCTTTTCTGTCCAAGTTCCTCGGGCCGGATACCAAACAGGGCTAGAACAAATTCAGAAATCGAACCTCACCTTTATCTGTACGGAGAATCTTGCGCGTCGTTGATTAATTTGTCAAACCTTTAATAACATTAAGATAATATCAATTAACTGAATAATCATAACTCACCACTATAAACATATGTACTATTCAACTTTCGTGTTGATGAAATTTGAGGAAGTTCTTGTTAAAAAATGGTAGCTAATACTAATATAATTAAATAGCACATATCATTGATGAAAATCTTAAGCGATAAACTTTGATGTCGTAAGGTTAAGTTAAATATCAAATATACTTTGTATACGTAATTTATATCTCAAGAGTTATCTTAAGTAAACATATATTTATAATTATAATTGTAGTGATAATTTTTCTGATGTTAGAAAAATCATTTCAAATGGTAAGTATACAATAATATTAAATATAGTATGATGAACTATTTAATTTGATGCATAATAAATCTTCAAAATATATTACTTAACTGATTTATGAAAAAACTTTCTTTAAGTCTCTAGTACATCCAAAAATTTCAGGAATCATGACATCAAACAATTATCTTATGAAGCAATCCAATAAATTATATAATTTAGTTAATATTATTTAATTTCAAGATTATCTTAAATTACATAACATTGTATTTATAACTTATAAAAAATATTAATACGTAAACCTAATCAAGATAAATAATCAAAGAATGTTTAAGTTACGATACATAATCATATAAGATGATTAGACCACGAAAGTATATATAATAATCTTATTAAACTTATGTGTGGATATATTAGAGGTGATAAATATACTATTTATATACTATTGAAAAATCTCAAAAATATTAATCTGTAGTTACAAATTGTATTAAAGTGATTCTAATGATTGGTATATCTTATAAGAGTCATGTGTGAGTGATCAATCATGGAATTATGATGATTATTTTCAATCTTAAACAAAGAACTTAAAGTATGTAAAATAAGCTGAAAGTCATCGTAGTTTCGAGTTTACCTTTGACCGGATATCCAAATAAACTTTGTTTCCAAATAATTTTGTGGCAACTGATTCCTAACATCACTAGGAACATGTGTACCCAAATGGGAAGGAAAATACAAAGGTTTTCTATGCTAAATAATTCTTGAAAATATCAAACCTATTTTTTAATTTTCAGACAGTAGTCTACGGTTTAGGAATTTCGGCCCTCTAAATCACATTATTTGAAAAATATTTCCTCATATGAAAGTTAGAGGGGACATCATGAGGAGTATTCGGCCATTGACCTTGATCAAAAATAATTTTTCTACAATTAGTTATGATTTTTCTAAGGTGCAAGGCCGAATGGATAACTTCTGCGCAGTAAAAGTTTTGGGATATTTTCGGATAGAAAAAGATAAAATAAGAACCTGGGAAGAATTTTCCCTGAAAGTAGACTCAAAAATGAAGAGATTGATAGGAAGAAAGAAGGAAAAACCAAAATGATTTTGGGTGTGAAAATTGTTGGAAGAAAGCCTACTACTTATAGTCAAAAAATCAGGTCAACATACTTTTAATTAAAGTCCCACTTTAATTTCTTTATCCTTGGCTACCTAATGAAGACTCAAATCTGATAATAATGAGATGTGGCTGATTTTTCTTCCATGACTTAAAATATGATATGTTTAATTCAAACAAAATACATATAGACTAATATATACATATTTATTTATTTATACATGTTAAAACAATTTGGCATTTACTAAAACTTAAAATAATTGGCAACTCGTTCTAACCAAAACTTAAAATATGACGTGGCTACACATTCTAACCAAAACTCACATTTACTAAATTTGGCATAAAGCTTGTTGTCTTTCAGAACTTGCAGCACAATTCTTAAATGGTGTGCATGGTCATCCTTGGTCTTCGAGAATACCATAATATCATCGATAAAGATAACCACAAATTTATCTAAATATGGTCGAAAAATCCTATGCATCATATCCATGAAGGCTGTAGGAGCATTCGTAAGCCCAAACGGCATTACGACAAACTCAAAGTGACCATATCTAGAATTGAACGCAGTCTTGGGGATATCCTCCTCCCGAATCTTTAATTGGTAGTAACATTGCCTCAAATCCAATCTGGAATAAACTTGTGATCCTTGTAATAGATCGAATAACTCGCTGATATGAAGTAGAGGATACTTATTTTTTATCGTAACACTATTAAGATTTCGATAGTCAATACACAGTCTTAGTGTCCCATCTTTCTTTTTAAGAAACAAGACTGGTGCACCCCAGGGTGATGTACTCGGCCGTATAAATCCTTGTTTCAGAAGATCTTGAAACTGTATTTTTAACTCCTTTAATTCTGCCGTAGCCATACGGTATGGAGCTTTTAAAATAGGTGTGGTATTCTGAAGTAACTCAATAACGAACTATATCTCTCGATCAGGAGGGAGGGAATCTAATTCTTCAGGGAATACCTCTGATATTCCTTAACCACCGGTACATTCTCTAGCTTATCTGTATCTTTGGGTTTATTTATTAGATAAGCTACAAATCCAAAAGCCCCAGCTCTAATGAATCTTTTAGCTTCAACAAACGAGATACTAGAAATTGAAGTGGGCTCTGGAGAATGATCCAAGGTAACAGTTTTACCCAGCTTTATCTCTTTAGTATAACAATTTACCTCAACTCGGTATTTGTACAACCAATCCATTCCTAAGATTACGTCATACTTGGACATTAGAAACTGTATTAGATTACCGGGATACTCAATCCCATTTATCAGGATCGAACATTCTTTATACATGATATCAGTTACCAAACTAGCACCCACTGGTGTGCTTATCTCAATTAGGTGTGGTAAACACTCACTTTGAAGAGATAAGTGTTTATTAAAAGATAACGCAATAAATGAATGGGTAGCTCCGGTATCATATAAAACATTCCTGACTTGGTCGAGTATTAGAATGTTACCTTCAACTACTGCATTTGGGTCAACCTCCTCTTCAGTTGCTTCTAGAGCGTATGCACGGGCTTGAATTTTTGGCTTCCCATAATGCGATGGAGCAGTTGGAGTCGAATTCGCTCTTTTAGCGCAATCCTTAATAAGGTGGTGATCACTACTGCATGAAATGCATCTTCCATGCTTCTTCCAGCATGCTGCCTCGTTATGGTTTGGATTTCCACAGAACACACAAGGCCCTTTGGAGATGCATTTGCCTGAGACAATGGAGCTTGTTGCGCTGAGTTGATTGGTTTGGTTTGGTTGTTGCGGGGAGCCTTACTACCATGGCTAAATTTTCCTCCACCTTGAGGTTTTGATCGGTTTCTTTTTACCGTCTCTTCAATCCTCACAAGTTCTTTTATCTCGGCTTCCACACAAAGTGCTTTTTCTACCGCCACATCATAGGTAGTTAAATCAACTGAAATCACTGCCCAGCGGATTTCTAATTTCATCCCTTGAATAAAATTTCTTACCCTTCGCTCTTCGTCTCCCAGATAGTGTGGCGCATATTGAATTAACCGAGTAAATTTAGCCTCATATTGAGAAACATTCATCAATCCTTGGATTAAATCCAAGAATTCCTTCTCTCGACTAGTTCGCACCACTTGAGAAATATACTTGTTGTAGAACTCTTTGACAAAGTTATTTCAAGTGCGAGGAGTTCCATCATTCTTCCATTGTTGATCTAATATGCGCCACTAGTAACGTGCAGCATCCTCGAGGCGAAAAGTGGCAAAATTGACTTTCTTCGTTTTAGTATAATTGGTAACACCAAAGATCTTTTCCATATCTTCTATCCAAGATTCAGCTATGTGATCATCAGGCTCCCCTAAAAACTTAGGCGGTTGAAGGCGAAGGAACCTTTCAAACTGTTGGACTTCTGAGTTCGAATTTGTCCTATCTACATTTGCTTGAGCTATTTGCATAAGTTGGTTTTGCATCATTGCATACATTGGTGGAACAGTTTGGCCATACTCTAGATGCATTTGCGTTTCAGTTGTTTGACCATTGGTGGTGTTGTCGGGGTCAGAAGACTCGTCGTTGTTATTTTGTGGCATCAAGTGTCCTATTCCTCCCATGTTGTTCCTTCCAAAGGGCTAGTCATTCTACATTAGATTTATACATGAGATTCGTCTATTTTATATAAGTTCTGATCACAAAATATTCTTGCATAAATAATAAGATAATTATTTCACAATATTACCACACTTTATTTTATATAATTTCACATTTGCACATAAGTCACATATTACAAAGGAGTTTAAGTTATTAGACATTATACAGTAAGACAAATATATTATTGCACACAACTTATAAGTACTACGTGTACTAGCACACTTCTTAGGTTTCTAAGGACCTTGGAGCCATTCACGCGTTCATATTTTCGTCAGGTTTCTCTAAGAGTCAGGTGCTGGAATCTTCCTCGGGTTCCTCTTCTGGTTCCTCTTCCGGTTCCTCTTCTGGCTCTTCCTCAGGTTCCTCTTCTGGTTGTTCTTCAGGATTTACGGGTATCCCTGTGGAGCCATCAACGTGTGGTATACCGCTACCATCCATAGCCTCCCTAGGTACCCCATTTACAAGATTAGCAGGAAAACATTCATGGAGAATGGCTCTACTCTTTCCATAACCGCCCCATACCCATGTGAGGTTATATCATCAATAATATTAATTTCTTGGATCAACCAATCATTAATATTTGGGTCTAGTGGTAATGGGCTCAAAGCACAAAATATGTCAGCTAGGTTTTGTCCAAGTTGGTCTAAATGACTCATACCATCTTCGTCAAGGTTGCACGGATACGGATACGAGAATCTGTTTCCGTAGAATACATATACATGGATACGATTTTTTTAAAATTTACAAGATACGATACGTGTAAGATACTTCGAATATTTAATATTAATAAATAATAATTATATAAATATATAACTAAAAAAAATCAAATGATATATTATATCATATGTAATCACTTGCAAAATTAGTTTAAACACAATAAAAAAATATAAACATATATAAAAGATTCCTAATAGCCATAGGCAATTCATATAAGCTCAAAAACTCAAAATGCTAACGGTTAAATGTTAAATACATTAAACATGGTCAACAACAAAAATTAAAGAATTTAAAGATGAATTAGACATGTAGACCACCCATTCGCAAATTTCGCACCCCTCATTCTTTTTTTCTTTTTTTTTTTGGTCAAAATGATGAAGGCTAACACGGCTTTCCAAGTATATTTCGATGGAAATTGCAATTTAGTATTTTAATTGTAAGTTTATTATGTTAGACAACTATATATTTGAGAAAATTATAAATTGGCCCCGATACGTATCGGATACTCTCCAAGAGAGTATCCGATACTCGTATCCATATTTTTTAATTAATTTTAATTCAGGATACTCCAGCTGGCATATCGGATACGTATCCCGCGCGTATCCATGTCCGATACGTATCCGGAGCTAACCGAGCACTTTTTTTGAGTATCCGTGCATCCTAGATCTTCGTGCATCATTTGTTGATGGATTATCATTCTATTGTTTTCAACTTCTAGGTGTGTGATATACGAGTTACGATATTCTCTATACATCATTAATTCTTTGTGTAGAATGTGATTCTCCCTACGTAGTGCCTGGTTTTCAACGGACATCTCAATCAGGTGATGATTTAGTCCAGATGCTGAAAATCTTGTCTCGTCCCTTTCTGTGAGATACGATCTCGATCATCCTCTAGATCTTTAACTACTCAGTCAGGATAGTGTCCAATGAGCCCTGAACCAGTAAAATGATGTGTGTGCGATGGGTAATCTCTACGAACATATAACAGTTCAGGATGACCATTTGTCAATGGTAGACCATCTACGTACAAGTTATTATGTGCGTTCATCTTGGCCAAAACACCTAAGATTTAATTCACAATGATATATCAATACTTTTAACACATCAAATATTTTTTCTGTTATTATTATTATATTTTTTTTTGGAGCACATTAATTTTTTTTTTCATAAACATGTACCGGCTCTGATACCACTATTGTGAGGTCCCAAACTTTAAAGTCTCGTTTAGGTCCCCTAATAGGATTTGCAGATTTCCAATTCTTACATTGACTTTACCTCAGAGAGGCTCACTAAAATTAAACCATAATAAAGCCAAATACAAACTTATTTATTACAGCCTCGCTCCATGGTTTGGAATAGGAGGCGTTTGTGTTCATGGTCCGGGAGCGTGAGGGCTTCGGGTTCATAATGTTCTCAATCAGCGGGGACTAAAGAGGGAGGTCAGGTGATGGTCACTGGTCGTAGAATCCGAAGCTATGATGAAATATCCTATGACTTACTGTCTATGGCTCCGTTGCTGGACAGGGGAAAGCCCTTCCTTAAGAGAGGGAATTGAATAGATATCCTCTCTTCCTAACAACGCATCTTAGTCTCCAGCGATTGAATCTCCTTATCCAGCTAGCTTTCAAGATTTATAGAGTTTATTATTACAATCCACACGAAACTCAAACCACCGAATACGTAATAAAATACACAATTATTGGGGATTTACTTTTATCTTCACACACTTTTGATTTATTTAAAATCCCACACGTCCACAGTAGTTTAAACCAGCCGCCTTGCTAAGCCTTGCTTGTTCTGAGGAATGGATTGAGAAAATGACAGGAGATGTAAGTCTTTGGTGACTAAGTGAGATTTTCAGTAAGCATAATAGATGTAACAAATATATGAAATTTGATATGGTATGAAAAGAAAACATTAGAACTGAGAGGTATAGAATAGCAAACGAACAGTAAGATAATGAACTTGTGACGACCGCGACCTACGAGCCATGCTCTGATCCGAGTTAGTTCAGTGGTGGCCAGCCAGTTTACCCAATCCAGACTAAAGCGCAACTCATAGGAAGGAGTCTCACTTGTTCAAGATCAAAACCATACACAATTTATAAATTATATTTTTGATATATACAGCGAAAGTCTTGGTAATACAAATAATGTGACTATTTTAATGGTTGTGCACTAGAAACAAAACACGAATATTCCAAAATGCACGATTGAACAATTATTCACTTGGTCCATGTTGTCATGTTGATTTTATCTTGAGGAATGGACAGAAGAAACGAGGAATAAGTCTTTAATGACTTAGTGAGATTCATATAAAAGAACTGGTAATGCAAGAATTAACTGTGACCTACTGGATACATTTCGGGAGTGATCTTACCGGTAGAAATAGTTCAACTAGACAATTTGATGTAGCAATGGTACTGGAGTTTTCATAGAATAGTTAATGAACTTGGGCTTGACAATAAATAAATCTATCCTTATGGCTTATAATAATCTACCTTATACCTCCCGACGAGGAGCGACCTCGCAAACAATCTAGAGACATGCTTGAGTACATGTCGATCCATCACGCGGGTTACAGCCAACTCCTGACTGCAAGCAGTGCCTAGATAGATGGGTATCAAGCGAAATTACTTAAACCGACAGTCCTTAGTGCCCTACAGTAACTTGACTCAATCTCTGGGCCCAACTTCCCAAAGGCGTACCAATGGGTATAACAGATAAACAAATAAGCTATTAAACCGGATAATATCCGTTGCTCTTTGAGCTACATGTCGCGAACACAGTTCGTTGCTCTTTGCCTAGTTCAAGAACCAACATATGAGATTATATCAGAGAATTGCCATGATTATGAATCAATATGACTAATAAATGAATAGATATAATTTAAGGGCGAGTAAGAAAATAATGTTATGAGTTGAGATGCAAAAATAGAAATATGATGAAATATAGGTTGTTCGAGGTTTGGTAATGGAGTAGTGGCTTTTCTATCCAAATTTCTCAGGGCCGGGTGCAAAACGGGGCTAGAACCAATCAGAAATAGAACCTCACCTTTACTCGTACGGGGAACCTTGATGTCGTTGATTAGTTCGTTAAACCTTTAACAAATTTAAATAATATTAATCAACTAAATTTATAATTTTCTACAACAAATATTAGTACTTTTTTCTTCAGTTCTGATGTTGGTGAAATTGAGAACGTTCTAGTTAAAAATGCTAGTTGTAATGTAAGTCTTAGTAAATAACACATAAGCTAAATTTATTTCATTACACAAAACATGAAAATCTTAGATGATCAATTTAAAGAAAAAACCATATGCTTAAATTGAACATCAAATATCTATTGTTTTAACCACCTTATTTATCTCTCAAAATTATCTTAAACAACCATATTTTTTAAACTTATGACTGTGAGTATTCATGTTAAAGCCATTTCGACGACAAGTAACGGTAATAAGTAAAGTTTGATTAACTATCTAATTCGATGCATAATCATCCCTTAAAAAAATATATTACTTAACCAACTCTAGGAAAACTCGTCTTTTTAGCCTTTAATCAATTCAAAACTTTTAATAACCACACATCAAATAAATAAGTATCATATGAAGTAACACCTTAAAAGGTCTAACTTTGTCAATTATTACTTTATTTTACCTAGTAAGTTTAAAATGCGTATACTTGTTTTATAACTTAAATATAAAGATATAAACATGGGAGATTTATCAAAACATGTGATAAGGAATGTTTATTATGATAAATAATCTTATTTGATAGTTAGGCCATGAAGTGACAAGAATAACCTTGTAAGACTTATGAAAATAGTATGTTAAACATGATAAATATTCCATTTAAATGCTATAAATAAAATCACAAAAATATCAATTCATGATTATAAATCGTAAATAATCTAATTATAACTAATACTATATTATGTTAAATTTATGTGTGTGATAAATACTTGAATTATGATGGCGATTAAACTTATAAATTAAGAAAACAAAGGTTGTGCCAAATAAATGAAAAATCACCGCAGTTTTAGTTTTACCTTTGATCGGACATCCAAATGAACTTGGTTTTCAAATATTTTTATGGTTTCTAGCATCATGAGAGATGTGGGAATCCAAGATGTTGTGAAAACACAAAGGTTTGTTATGCTAAATAATTCTTGCAACATAAGAGTTGCTATCGGATTTCCTGGCAACAGTTTATAGTTTATGGATTATGCCCTCCTATATCATATTATATGAGAAAGATGTCTTCATACAAAAGATAGAAGACACCAAGGAGAGTATGCAACCGAAAATTGGTAGTAAAATAATGTTTCTACTAAATGATATGATTTTTCTAAGGTGCATAATTGGGATTTCCTGCACAGTAAAAGTTTTGGCATCTTTTTTGGTAGAAAATGGCAAGATAAAAATCTGGAAAACTTATTTTCCAAAGGAAAACATAAAAAGGAACAAGTTTTATTTCTAGTTACTTTTGTAGAATCGGATTATTTTGGGTTGTAAAAAATGGTGAAGAAATGTGAGTATTTATAGGCGAAAATAGTAGTTTAATAATAATTATTTATGTCCCACCTTGATTATTTTATAATAATTCACAAAAAATTTGAATTTAATTATGCTCATAAGAATGTCATGACTTACCTCATCAAAAAAATGTCATGACTTACTTCATCAATTGGTTAATTGCATATCAAGTCCCTCAATTATTTATAATTAAAATTCAAATATGTATAATTAGATTTCTTTGTTACATACATTTTTACTTATATAATTTTTCTAGGTAATTCGATCAACTTGGTTAATATTTGAAATTGAAATTTATGTTTTAGGATTAGAAACCTGTAAATATAGTAAAAGACTAACTTTTAAGTTCAGGGGCTAAAATGCAATTTTTCTAAACATTTAGGGATGAAAATCTTCAAAAGTTCAAGGACTAAAGTATAAATTTATTTTCTTCTAAAAATTTTGGCCATTACAAACCTCGTGCATTTCATATAACAGATTCAACCTTATTTCATCCAATATACTACATTTTACCTCCCAACGCGGAGCAACCTCGCAAATATATCTAAAGACATGCTCGAGTACATGTCAACCTATCACGCGGTTACAATCAACTTTTGACTGCAAGCGGCGCCTAGATAAATGAGTATCGAGCGAATTTACTTAAACCGACAACCCTTGCTGCCCAGCAGTAAACTGTCTCAATCCCTGGGCCCAACTTCCCAAAGGCGTACCAATTGGTATAACATATAAACAATAAGTTAGTAACCCGGACATTGTCCGTTGCTCTTGAGCTACATGTCTCGAACATAGTTCGTTGCTCGTTTCACAGTTCAAGAACCAACTTGTAGATTATCATATTGGAGAAATTATTCTAATTATGAAAAAGGATTAAGGATTCATGGTCCAAAAATATTTCAACAGTAAGCGAAAGGATTATGTTACGAAACGAGATCATAAAAGAAAACGATTTTGTTGAAAGAATAAGTTGTTCTCCATTTAGAACCAAGAATCGCAAGTACTCAGTCCAAGTTCCTCAGGCCGGGTGCCAAACAGGGCTTAGAAGTATTATAATCTCACATGCGACAGTAACTTCGTGTTCGGGAAATGCTTCGCCGTCTCCTAAATAAATTTAAACGTGTTAATAAGTTTAAACCAAATAATTTACTTTTATAATTTGTTATTTTTTCTCATATGTCCTTCTTATCTTTGATTACAACCAAGTCAAGAAATAGAAATAGGACAAAATCACATTTTAACTCGGTTCCCGTTATTTCACAGTAAGATTATTAGTTTTTTGTTAAAATCCATGTATGAACTATTTATGCAAACTTATTTTATTTTACGGTTACCTATTAGTTATAACACAAATAACTTTGATTTTAACATGAGACTCATATCTAATAATTTATAGAATTTCCTAAGCTTACTACCTATTAACAATACATATTGTTACATATATAAGAAATTCACAAAGATATAATTACGCAGAACTAATTTAAGATAAAGCTTAATTATTAATTTGGAAACAAGTTTATATAACCAGGTTATAAATTAGATCATAACACAATTTCACACATTGATTTGGAATTAATGAGAAATTAAGTAGGGTTTAGGGTTTAGGAATATATTTCCTACAACATGTAATTAAAAGAAAAATCATAATTACTATCTATACTTAACTAAAACTTATAATAAATGGGTTTTATAATATCCTCATGACTTTATTAACTACTACATATGATAAATTTTAAGATTAGTATCATTATGCATAGATTAATTTGAAAAAACAAAAGATATATGCTATTTAGAGCTGAAAATTGCAGCAATCTTAAAATTACATTTAATCGACCCTTCTAATCAATTGGAATTCCAAATATTTTTAGGGCTATTATTCTAAACACACTTAGGAATATGTGTATAGAGCAGTTTAACAAAACATTAAGCCTTGATATTGTTTTCATATCTTTCAAGTTCAGGGGTAAAACTGGAAATTTTAGGAAGAATTAGAATTTGAACTTTTTCTCACAATTTTTGAGTTTAGGAACTTCTGAAACAAAAAATATATGAGTAGAGGACGAAAATTAGGAGAACTTTGGTGAAGAAATCATATGCAAACTCATAGGGAATTTTGGTGTGGAATTTTTACAAAGAAATGGCTTGTATTTATAGGTAAACTTACATGATTGAGAAAATTAACCCATTAACTATTTAGATACTATTTAGCTTATTATATTCAAGTAATTTCTTGTGCTTTTTCAAGAATTTTCAGCCAAGTTTGACGTTACCACATTTTATTCAAATATATCCTATTATAAATTATATGAAATTATTATTATGAAGAATTTTTCCTCCACTCTTTTAATTTTTGGGCCTATTAGGGTCCTTCATGTCTCAATCATTACTTCTTGGGGGCCCTAGTGAAGAAAAAAACTTGATTTCAATAATTATTTGTTTTTATTTTTTATCTAAATTTTAATTAAAAAGATTAAATCAATATTTTAAAACATTTGAGGCCAAATAATGATTTTTAAAAAATGAAGGGCTAAAAGGCAATTAACCAAATAATATATTTTTTTCTTTAAGAAGTATATGTATGATACTTATATTCTTATATATATATATATATATATGTACTAGGAAAATTTAGGGATGTTACAAGTTCATTAACTATTTTATGAAAATTCCAGTACAATTGTCATATCAAATTATCTAGTTGAACTGCCCCTACCGGTAAAACCACTCCTCAAAATGTATACATAAAATCACAGTTTCTTGCATTGTCAGTTCTTTTATATGAATCTCACTAAGTCATTAAAGACTTATTTCCCGTTTCTTCTGTCCATTCTTCAAGATAAAAATTAACATGACGGAATGGATCAAGTGAATAATTGTTCAAGCGTGCATTTTGGAATATTTATATGTTGTCACCAGTGCATAAACATTAAAATTTTCACATTGCTTGTAATACCAAGACTTCTGCTGTATATATGAAAATATATTTTATAAAACATGTATAATTTTTTATCCTGACAAGTGAGACATCTTCCTATGAGTTGCGTTTTAGTTTGGGTTGGTGAAAGTGGTTGACCACCACTTAACCAACTCGGATCGGAGAATAGCTCATGGGGCACAGTCATCACATTATGGTATCAGAGCTGTTAACAGGTTTGGAATAATACCCGATTAACTGAATTATTTGTAAGTTCAGAACGCCGTTATCCGTGGTTCAAAGAGAGTAAATAACTATTATGGAAAATTACGAGAATATCCTGCCTTTATTCACTGAACTTCTCACTCCCGAAGATCATGAGTATGACCTTATGCTTTTTTCCGAGTGAGTTTGTGTATACAATATGTCTTTTGCGCTATCCCTCCTTCTTCTTTTCACTTGTCTCCCTTTATATAGGATTTCTTGTAAGGTGCATGGGAGGGTACTTTTAAGTCACTATGCATGTGTTACAAGTGTAATGTTGCATGTGTTACAAGTGTCCTTCTATAAGATAAGGTATATCTTGTTGACAAGGCGCTGACTAGGCTGATCTTTATCTTGTCTGATGGCTTCGAGGAGTTCCGAGGGGTTGCTTCTTCTGTTTTCTTCTCTTTGATGGACTGAATTTTCTGTTTTCTTTTCTCCGAGGGACTGGATTTCATGAGGAGGTTCACTAGTTGAAGTTAAGTGGGTGTCCGAGGAGGTTTCTGCTCCGGGGACAGTCATTTTCTCATCGTCTTCTTTGGTAAGGTTCTCCGAGAGGCAGATTTGCTTCTCCCTGTTCGTGAGGTGGGCTCCGAGGGCATCAATATGCAAGTAAGGTTGTGCTATTGCGTCTGGATCTCCGTAGTATGGGTTCTGAGCGTTTCTTGTCGTCATTAGAGTAGTGGTCCCTTCGGGAACAATTCTCCGAGGGCTTCTTGGTCTTGGCTGAGTAACTTTCTTGGCTCGGGCCTTTGGGGTAAGTGGATTTGGTGATTTGTGCTTTGAGTAAGACGTTGTTTTGTGAATTTAGCCTTAGGGGTGATAACTCCGAGGGCTTTGGGAGTGTTCAGCAAGGAAGTATTCTCGTACAGTGGTCCCTCTTGGCGCAGTGATGGATATCAGAGTCGCATGGATCCATCGGGGTTTACTCTTTTTCCGATTCCACGTTGATATCTTATTTTTATTCATCTTGACTTTCCAAGGGACGCTTTGGTGCCCACTCGGATGTCACGTCGTACCATAATCGGGTATGTGAGATCCGAGGGGTTCTAGTATCTCTTCGGGTGCCACGTCATACCATAGTAGTGTATGTGACATACGAGAGTGTTCGTGACGATAGTATTGTCCTTGGGATTAATCCCTAATTTAAGGGTTAATCTTTTGTTTAACTCGTATAATCCCTTATTTATTTTTTAGGGTTAACAAGAGCCATTGGTTAAAAAGCTTTTGGGCAAAAAAGTTAGTCAATCAAGATATATTCACAGAGGTATTCATATATATTAAAATAAGTTATTTTACATAAAACACTAGTCAACATAAAAGAGTTACAATCGTAGTGTCGTGTCTACATATAAAACACGTTTCTTATTAACATTACCACCACTACTTCCTTGCCATTGAATTTGTGACTAAAAGGGATCTACTTTTGGTACATATGCTTTAAGTTTATCAATAAATTCACCGGCCGTATGTGCAAAGATTAAAATTTCACGGGCCGACGACTTCATAATTTTTTTTTCCACAAAATGATCCAGAAAGGACAGCAATCCATCATAGAAGTCGTTAACATTGTACAGTCCTATAGGTTCTTTATGCATGTTTAATTGTGCCTATGAAGATATACATGAAATATCTTCCAGTGTTCCTAATCCCCCAGGTAATGCTATAAAGGCATCAGAATATACAACATACTTGCTATTCTTTCATGCATGCTAGGTACTATAACCACCTCCCCCAAGATTGGACTATCGGGATTCATGTCAGCTAAGACTTTTGGTATGATCCATAACACACTACCTTTATTTGAAAATACACTAGTCGCAATACACCCCCATTAACCCTAAACTTCCTCCCCCATACACCAACTTAATCTTTCTCGCATCCAATATGTTTTCCAAACTGCTTGCTACCTCCAGAAACTATGGATCTTTTCCTATACTAAACCCACAAAAGACACAAATGGATTTCATTTCTTGAATTGAAGATTTTTCCATCTCAATTTTTTCCCTTGATAATGTGGTATGTGTCAATGTATGATCTTCGATATCATAAAACCCTTATTTATAAGAACACATAGTAGGCGTACCGAGGAAGCATTTGAAACAATAATAATAAAACATCTTCAAAAATAATAATTATTTAAATAGTGTCTCCAACAATCCATCTTTTATGAATAGCTTCTACAATCCATATTTTAATATATGACATGTACCAATCTAAGAAAATGCATTCATATCGTTGTACCTAATCATCTATAGTTTGTGCCTATTAAAAATGATGTTCATATATATATATATATATATATATATATATATATATATATATATATATGTACACACACACACACACACACACACATATATATATATATATATATATATACACACACACACACATATATATATATATATATGTGTGTGTGTGTGTGTGTTTGTGTGTGTGTATTGATAAAACCGTCTAAGTTTTATTCGTACTCAATTCGCATAATTCTTAAAATACGTGCATGCACTTATAAGAAAAAGTTATGTTACCTTATTTCCCTCATGTGTTTTGTCTAAGTATCCAGATTTATTCATTTGAATACAAAATTCTCAAAATAATGATAATATCAATAATAATAATAAATCACAAAACTTATATGTTTTGTTACAATTAAATTACTCGAGTTATTTGTGGTAGTTATTTTTTTTAAATAACTAAAATATTAATTGGTGTGAGGAAGTGTATGAAGATATCCCGCACCCTTCTCTATACGCTGAGGGCGTGTGCCTGGAGGCTACTCCGTTGCGACAAGTGGACCCTAGGTCTGCTCTTATCTTGATGCCAACTTCCGAGTCCAACACTGGCAGTCTTCTGATGAGCTCGCAGGGAGTGCAATCTCCGAGGGCAGAAGAAGAAGAGTTTTCATCTCCGGGGCCGAATGTTGTTTTGGTCTCTTCTCAGGATCCTTCGCCCACTATTCCTGATCCTTCCCTCACTCGCCCTCGTAAGCTTCTTTTTCTTGTTTGCTTATTCCGCTTCAGTACTCTATTTCGTATTATTATCTGACCGCATATCTTGTTCTCGTAGGTGTAGATAAGGGAAAGGCCCCTATATTTCCGGGTGCGGATTTGTTTGCTCAACTACTCCACCAGGGCCCGGAGGAGCCATCCGAGGGAATTTGCAAGGGTCCTTCCGACTTATTGAAGGACTTGGAGGTGAAGAGGGAGGTGTGGGGCACTTTGCTCCGGGGAGAGGGTTCCTCGGCCGCTACAGAGGTTCCTGAAGTGGTCATGACGGAGGCGGTGACCACAACTCCCGCCACTGCTATCCCCTCTCCGACAGCTGATCTCCCGAAGAGGGCTACTTTGCGGAGGTCTGCTTCCGAGGGAGATTTTTCGCCTCCGATACCCGAGAAGGAGCCTCCGACTGTGGAGGAGGCGTATCGCGAGATCATTCACTTTTTCAGCTCTGCTCTTTCTGCGCCCGCGGAGGGGTATCAGTTTTTGCGGGCTAGCACGGTCTGGATGGAAGCCATCGTAAGTACTTGTTCTCTACTTGTTTTATTTTTAGGTGATTGCCCTGCATTCTTCCTTATATTCCTTTTTTGTCATGCAGTCCAAGAAGACCCGGGAGGTTATTACCGCGGTGGAGCAGCGCCATTCTAGGGAGGGGGCGGAAGTGGGTCCCCTTAGAGAATAAGTGACTTCTCTCCAGGCCCGACTCCGTGAGGTTGAGTCCATGAATGAGGCCCTTCACACCAAGTTGGAGGCTTACGACTTCAAATGGAAGGAGGACCAGGGGATGAAAGAGGTGATGCGTCTCACGTTGCAGCGAGTACAATCAGCTTATGATCAACTGGAAGCGTCGGAGGGGGCTATCCGAGTACAATTATCTCGTCTGGAGAAGGAAAAGGCGGAGTCCGAGAGGTCCCTTCTTGCCCGGATAGAAGCTCTGGAGAAGGAGAAGTCCGAGGGTTTAGAGAGAGAAAATGGGCTTCAATCGCGGCTGCATGAGCTGGTGACGTTGAAGTTAGTAGATGTGATGCCGATGAAATATGTGCAAGCTCGGGTTGATGAAGCCGTTAAGGGTGCGGTAGCAGAGGCAGAGCGTCAACTTACTTCCCTGTCCGCTCGGGATACACTCGGGCACATGTTATGGGGATGGTTAGAGTGTGCCACTGTAGCCCGTGAGGTGGTGCCTTCGGGGGTGAATTTTGGCTGCGTTTTTGACGTCAAGAAGCTTGCTAGGCCGTCTCCCGAGCAGGTTCAGAACCTTCTGGAGATGTTTGATGCTGTGATGACGCCTAGGAACTCTCCCGCTCCTCTTCCGACTGCGTCCAATCTGGGGGCCGCCAGCCCGAGTGGGGTTTTGCCTCCAAGTCCATCTGCTAGTCTTCCCGAGGGGTCTACTGTCATTCCGTCCCCGCCTCCTCCGAGTACAAGGGGTTTAGAATAGGATTTTCTTCCTTTTTTTATGCTTTTGTAGACTTTTCCGAGAGCTTCTCGGGTTTATGAATGAGCAATTTGTCCGATTCCCCTTCTATTCTGTCTTATTTTGTCTGTTATCCCTTTAATCTTCTTTAAAAAATTAAGCTAGAGACAAAAATCCTCTACTTGCTGACTAAGTACGTGACTTAGCAGGACCTGTCAGATTGCATGCGTACTTAGAGTTATTTATCCCTAATTAGAGACACTCATTAGCACGTGTCGCGCCCTTGTAAATGGATTGAACAACTTCAGCTTCATTTTGCGGGATTAGCTTGTCATATATAATATGCTAACAGTGGTACTTATACTCATCATTAAACTCTATCTTGCTTTAGCAGATAAATCATTTTAATTTCTTCTTTTAGAAATCTATTCTCCCAGAACTTAGTGTTTGCTTCCGCAGTCATATTCAATACTTTTTCTTCGATTTTCGTATAAGAGTAAACAGAGAACTTACTATAAAAGATGATGCCGCTACATCATAGGCAAGGGGGTCCACCTCATCAGGTAGTTCTCCTCGGAGCCATGCTCGAGTTGTCCCTGGATCCCAGGTTCATAATGCGTCCTCGGAAAGTTCTTTCCCGGGGCAGCGGGACAGGCTGGCTGAGAATCAAGTGGCCACTGGGACAAGCTTGTCTTCAAGGGTGAGGAATAGGTCATCGTACACGGATTCTCGAAGGATGGACCATATAAGGGATGTGTTCCTGGGCCGAGAGCCATATTCTCTTGCCGATGAGCATTCTGTATTTAACTTAATACCTTTGAGCCCCTCAAGGTTGATAGGTCGGGGGCGGGTTGGTTCTGCCGCTAGCACTGTGTACGGAGAGTCTCTAGTAACTCTTTTCGCGGAATACAATCTGAATTTCGATGATTTTGACGTGATCGTGCCCTCTCCGGATCAGAGAGCATATGACCCTCCTTCGGGATTTTTAACGGTCTATTGTGAACAAATGTACTATGGGTTACGGGTGTTTTTCCACCCTTTTTTTCAATCGCTCTTCCAATACTGGCAAATCTGTCCGAGCCAGTTAACACCCAACTCGTATCGCCTCTTAGTGGGATACGTTTTATGCTGCGAGCTCCTTAACCTTCCCATGTCCCCATATCGGGTGGGGGAAATTTTCATCCTTCGGCCCTGTTCGGATGGAGTTCCCTTTTTCAGCCTGGCCTATCGGGATGTCGAGAAAGCCTTCACTGGTACATCCAATCCTCGCATTCGTAGGGGGGACTGGAGGCGGAGGTTTTTCTTCGTCCGTTCGAAAGGTCATTCGACACGATCGTGGGGAGTGCCCATCCGATGGGGCTTGGGATACGTTTCGCCCATACCCGAGATGTTGGGGCGGGAGTGGGAGGAACTGAGCCGTTCCGGGTTATTTTCTGGCTCGTATGATATTACCGGCCTGCTTGCGTGTCACGAAGCTCTTATTCTGGCAGGTCTTCAAGAGGGCATAAGGAGAGAAAACTTGCCAATTCGTCCTCTTCATGGCAATTTCTATTTCCGTAAGTCTGTATGCTTGTCGACTCATCTTTTATCAATCTGTGTGTCCTCGGGATCATCATATAATCTATACCTGTCTATAGGTGCTGAGATGGCGGCTTTTTCCATAAATCCATTTGAGGGTGTTTTCCTGGGGCGAGCTCTGCATGGTATGCGGCGGGCGTCGGAGGGCACCTCCAATACCTTCGTGGCTGTTACGAGGACTGACCCTTCCTCGGAGAGGCAGGAACCGGAGGGTTCGCCCGTGGCAGCCCCCCCAGTGAACTTTGCGATCCCCCGGTTGCAGCTCTCTCTCCGATAGATTACCCATTGCCTCTTTTGGTGTCGCAGCCATTTCCTCGGATTTCTGATATCGTGAATGTCGTGGAGGGAGGTCCCGAGCGCGTATCCGCGCCGCTGTCCGGAGGGAATCTTCCTCCCGTGGGTTCCTCTCCTCGGGGTGGTGATCCGGAGTTTTCTCCCCTCGGAGAGGTATCGGGGTTTTGCCGAAATTTTCTTAGCGGTCTGTTGAATGTTACGGATTGTGAGCTCATGAGGACCCTTCCTTCCTCTCGCCTTCAGGACTTGGTTTGCAAAAACCTGTGTGAGGTAGATACTCATTTTATTTGCAATTTTCAATTATTCACCTTTTATTTCTTCTATAGTGACCCATTCGTCTCCATTCAGATTTATATGGTGCTAGACGCCATCGGAGCTCGGGGATGTTCCTCTTCAGATCCTGGCCTGGCATATCGTCGTCGGGAAGAATTGGAGCATGGTTTGTTGGAGGCTCAAACGGAGATTTCCCGCTTGCAGGAAGAGCATGAAGCTGCTAAGGCGATTCACGAGATAGTCCTTCAGATTGAGAAGGATAAGTCTTGGGAGGTGGAGCTCCAGTTGATGTTAGAGAGGACCCGGGTGACGAGTTTTCAGGTGAGTTTGGAGGAGTTGAAGGGTCAGCTTCGCTACTCCGATGATCAATTACTGCAGACGACTCGGGAACGGGATGCGGCAACTCTTCGGGTGTTGGAGATTACTCGTGCACATGATGTTGCTTTAGTGGTGGCCCGGGTCCGAGCTATTTTGGATATCGCGGGTCCTTCGGCTTTGAGGGAGTCTTTACAAAAGGAGATGCGTGATCTGGTCCGCATTGGGTATCGCCTTGGTACGGATGTTGTTCAAGCATTGCCAGAGTGTTCAGCGGGCCTGGTTATTCCTGAACTTAGTCTTCACCCCATCTTTCCTGAAGATAACCCCGTGGCTTCCGAGGGCGCGTTATTGGCGGATCCATTAACCCTATCCGAGGAACAGCGCCGTCGCCTTATCCGAGAAGGGAAGCGTCCTTTGCAAGAGGAGTAGTTTGTAGTAGGTAGTATTTAACTTGTAGTGGATGGTCCTTCGGGGTCTGATGACTGTTTATTTACAGTAGATGGCTCCTTGGGGGTTAGGTTGCGTATAATGATTTCCTGTGTAAGGTTACCATTTTTGTTTTGCAAACCTATGTACCCTATTGGAATTGAATGTATCGTAACCATCTATTTATAAACAAGCAGTTTTATTTATGTAACAGTGATGATGTTACATTAAGCATAGTATCTTCTAAGATTGAAAGAATTCCACGTATTGCTGAGAGTGGCGCCTTCGGAGTTGGCAAGTAAATAAGTTGCGGGTCCGACAATTCCCGCTATCTTGTAGGGTCCTTCCCATCGGGGCTCAAGCTTGCCTACGTTCTTGGAGGCTCCGACTCGTTTTAGCACTAAATCACCAACTTGAACAGTTCTAAGCTTTACCTTGGTGTTGTAGTATCGTGCCATCCGAGTCTTGTATTCCTCAGTCCGAATGGCGGCTCGGATTCTTCTCTCTTCCAGGAGATCAAGGGCAAGAGCTAAGTTAGCACTGTTGGCCACTTCCTCGTATTCTTTGGTTCGCCAACTTTCAATCGAAACTTCGGAGGGTACAACCGCCTCACAACTATAGGATAGGCTGAAGGGGGTTTCGCCTGTGGCGGTACTCTGCGTAGTCCGATAGGCCCATAATATGCCGGGTATTTCTTCAACCCACTTGACTTTGTGCCAGTCAAGTCGGGCCTTCATATTTTTCAAGAGAGTTCGGTTGGTTCTCTCAACTTGTCCGTTGGCTTGGGGGTATCCCACCGAAGCGAAACGGTGCTTAATCTCCCAATGATCACACCACTTTTCTAACCCTTGGTCAGTAAATTGCAGGCCGTTGTCGCTTACCAGGCTCCGGGGGACCCCAAAGCGGCACAGAATGTTCCTCCACAAGAAGTTAATGATCGCACCTGCAGTTATCCGTGCTAAGGGCTCTGCCTCCACCCATTTGGTGAAGTAGTCTACTGCCACGAGTAAGAACTTCTTTTGACCAGCATCAGGAATAAGTGGACCTACTATGTCTATTCCCCACTTGGCGAACGGACAGGCAGTCAAATGGGGTTCCCACGGAGCCGCTGGTTGGTGAATCCGAGGGGCATAAGCTTGACATGACTTGCACTTTTCCGCGTGGTTTTTGCAATCCTTGACCATCGTGGACCAATAATAACCTTGCCGGATTATCCGTCCAGCCATGCTTCCGCCACTGGTATGGCTACCGCACACCCCCTCGTGAGTTTCCGCCAGGACAAGTTGAGCTTCCTCTTCATTTAAGCATCGGGCATGAGGATAAGAGTACGTCCTTCGGAATAGTATTCCGTCTTTGAGGAAGTATCGGATAGTCTTCTTAGACATCATTCGTAGGACAGATTTGTCCTCGGAGTAACCTTCAGGATCTTGCAAATATGCTTTAATGGGCGTTATCCAGCTTATCGGAGGATTTGTCGTGGTGGCGCTCACCTCTTCAGGTTCAGCTCTCTCCGATTCGCTCATATGTAACAGAGTGATTTTCCGAGTACGAATGGTGGTCAACTGTGCAGCCATTTTGGACAAGGCATCGGCTTCCTGGTTATCCCCTCGGGGAATCTGCACTAATTGATACTCATCAAACCACGCTTTGGCCCGATGGACTACCCGAAGATAACTCTGCATTCTTTCTTCTTTGGCTTCATATGTGCCCTGAACTTGCTGGACAATTAACTGAGAGTCGCTATGCAGGCGGACTTTTCGCATTCCGCCTTCCCGGGCGAGCCTCATTCCGATAAGGAGGGCTTCATATTCGGCTTCGTTGTTGGATACGGGGTAATCAATTCTAACCGCGAAATGTAGCGCCTCCTCCTCGGCTTCCGTGTTAATCAAGATTACTCCGGCTCCGCCATGTGTATTTACGGAGGAACCGTCCACGTAGACATGCCACAGAGGTTCTTTCCTTTCCACTCCGATTCCCGTAAGTTCTACTACAAAGTCCGCTAACACCTGGGCCTTGACGGAAGGTCTCGGGGCATAGGAGATATCATACTCCGTTAGCTCGACGACCCATTTTATCAGTCTCTCTGAAGTCTCGGGTTTGTTGAGAATTGCCCGTAGAGGGTGCTTAGTCAGGACAGTGATCGGGTGGGAGAGAAAATACGGGCGTAGTCTCCGCGCCGTGGTGACCAAAGTGAGTACAAGTTTTTCTATCAGAGTATACCTGGTTTCCGCTCCGAGTAGAGTTTTGCTAACGTAGTAGACCGGATGATGCTCCCCATCGTGTTCTTTGACCAATACCGCTCCGATAGCCTCCTCACCTACGGACAGGTACACGAAGAGTTCTTCCTGGGGCGAAGGTTTGACCAGCAAGGGTGGTCTTACCATATAGCTTTTCAATTCCTGGAGAGCTTCTTCACATTGTGAGGTCCACTGGAATTCTTTGATATTCCGAAGGATTTTAAAGAACGGGAGTCCCTTCTCCGCTGATTTGGAGACAAATCGGCTGAGGGAGGCCATTCGCCAGGTCAGTTTTTGCACATCCTTTATGGATTTCGGAGTGGGTAACCCAATAATTGCTTCGGCTTTCTCGGGGTTGACTTCTATTCCCTTCTCGGTAACCATGAATCCCAAGAATTTGCCTCCTCGGATGCCGAATGAGCATTTCCTAGGGTTTATCTTCATTCCAAAGTGATCCATGATAGCCAGTGCCTTTCGTAGATCCTCGGGATGGTCTCTCGCGGAACGACTTTTGACGACCGTGTCGTCCACATATACTTCCACAGTTTTTCCGATGAGCCCCGCAAACATGAGGTTCACCAATCGTTGGTATGTAGCTCCTGCCTTCTTAAGTCCGAAGGGCATGGCTAGATAGCAAAAGGTACCTGCATCCGTAATGAAGCTGGTTTTGTCCTGGTACGGGAATGCCATCGGGATTTGATTGTATCCCTGGTCCCCATCAAGTGTTGACATGAGTGCACAACCAGCGGTAGAGTCGACCAGTTGGTCTATGCTTGGTAAGGGATAGCAATCCTTTGGGCAAGCATCATTGAGATTTGTAAAGTCCACGCACATCCTCCATCTTCCTCCCGATTTAGGGACCAAGACCACGTTGGCCAGCCATTCGGGATACACGTCCTCTCGGATTTGTCGTAGGCTGAGAAGCCGTTGGATTTCTGATCGGATAATCTTGTTGCGTTCGGGCCCCATTTTTCTCTTCTTTTGTTGAATGGGTTTGGCTCCCGGCTTCACATTAAGGAAGTGTTGGCATACCTTATTGCTGATTCGTCCGGGGGGACCTCCTTCCCATGCGAAAAGGTGACAAAATTCTTTTAGGACAAATGTCAGTTGGGCCTCCAACTCAGGTTCCATATTGGTGCCCATCTTGATCGCCCTAGCAGGGTTTCCTTCCACGAGTTCTATCACCTTGAGCTCTTCAATGGGTTGGACTCGGGTTTCTTCTACTTTCCATTTTTTGCTGCTATCCGAGGGATTTTCGCCTTCTTCGGGGAGTAGAGCATTCATTCGACATTCTCTGGCTCTAGCTTGATTTCCTCGGACTTCTCCGATGCCTGCTAATGTAGGAAATTTTACCTTAAGGTGGAGGGTAGAAGGGATCGCTTCGAATGACCGAATGGAGGGCCTTCCGCATATAGCGTTGTACGTCCTTGACGAAGCCTCCACCACCCAAAATTTGATGGGTTCTGTTCTTCGAAGGGCTCCTTCTCCCCACGACATTGGCAGGGTCACGGTTCCGAGGGTGTTACAGGCTTCGCCGGAGAAGCCTACTAGAGGAACTTCGGCTACCTCCAGTTGCTCCTTCTTCAGTCCCATGGCTAGATAAGTGGGTAAAAACAGGACGTCCACAGAGCTGCCCGTATCTATGAGGATGCGCTGGATCTCGAATCCATAGATAGTAGCTTCAATTACCAAAGGATCTTCATGGGGGTAAATTATACCTTTCAGGTCTTCGGGTCCGAAAGTGATATTTGGTAGCCTGGCCCCTTGGACGGAGCATACCGGGAGTCCTTGTCCCGCTCGTCTGGATTCTTTGAGATATTTTGTCTTCTTACCTTGGGGTATTCTGGAAATATCTCCTCTCTCTATCATGTTAATCATCCGCCCCGAGGAAGGGTTGACTTCATACGTGTCGGGAGGAGGAGGTAAGTTCCGATACCCTGTGGCCCTCTCCCGTGATTGCCGCGGAGGCGCGGCAGTTCTTTCTCGGGGGGATCTTTGATGCTTTCTGGTTTTTTCTTGGGACCTCCGCCGATGTTCCGAGGTTTGTTCTCGTGACCGCCGGTGGGGAGTATCTTCTTCCTCGTCAGGTTCTTCTCGGGGCCTCTTCCATACATGCGCTTTGGACTCTTCGGGATTATTTCTTTTTAGGTAGTTATGCAGATATCCTGCCTCCAGGAGGCGAAGTATTTCTTTTCGCAGGGTAGTACACTCCTCGGTAGTGTGTCCATAAGTTTTATGGAATTTACAGTACTTACCCGTATCCTTATCTTTATTGGGAAATTTGGCGGGCCGGGGCCAGCGCAATTCTTCATTGCCTCGCATCACATTGAGTACTTCCACGGGAGCTAGGGTCATCGGAGGAAGGGGCACGGGTTTAAGGAATTTCTTGACCATCTCCCCATTGTCCTTCCGAGGGGGTGGTTTTCCTTCTTTACCCTTCTCCTTTGCCTTAGTTTCCTTTTCCGTATGCTCGTGACGCTCATTGTCATCCTTCTCCAGCCCTCTCTTTGTATGGTCAGCTTCTTCCATAAGAATATGAGTTTCAGCTTGTTGCATGAGTTCATTCATGTCCGTGACATGATTCCCCATCAAGTATCGGAAGAATTCTCCCGCCCGGAGTCCTTGTGTCAGAATATCGGCCATAATGGTTGGGCTGACGTTCGGAACATCCAGCGCTTCGTCCGTAAAGCGTTTTATATATCCCTGAAGGGATTCATCCTTTTGTTGCTTGATAGTAAAAAGATGAGTGGCCGATTTGGGATACCTACGATTACAGGCGAAGTGGCGTACAAACAGGTGAACCAATCGGTCAAAGTTGACCACTGAATTGGGAGGGAGATGGGTGAACCAGGATTGGGCTCGTCCTCCGAGGGTAACGGCGAACACTCGACACAGAACATAGTCTGGGGCAGACGATAGGTCCATTCCTGCCAGATATTGGTGTATGTGATCTTGTGGATCTCTCCCATCGGCTTCTCCTGTATATAACGGTACATTAATAGGCCGCATTCCTGAAGGAATCGGAGCAGAAGCGATTTCGGGAATGAAGGGAGACGTCTTAAACGTCGGATCTTCCTTGGGTCCTACAGTCCTCTTGAGATCTCCTACTTCCTTTCGTAGATCTTCAAGGATTCCCCATAAGGTGGGCTCTCCGTTGGGGGTGATAGTGGGGGTGGGCCGATATACGGGGAGAGGTCTTTCCTCTCTTCGGATTATCCTCGGAGCCTCTAGATGATCATAGCGCCCTGGCGTCCTCCAAGGAGTTTCCTGATACCACGAAATAGGGGTAGGGCATTGTGCCCCTCTTGCATGAATTTCGCCTTCTTCCGAGGGGTAATCTCCTTGGTGCGGAGATCTTGGGACTGTTTCCAGGGGATTCTCGAACTCTCGGTGATTAGCTCGAGCAGTGGCTTCCACTAGTCTTTCAAAGACGGATCGGGGAACGTTGATAAAGTCCCTCTCGTCGGAGTGGCGATTCGCTACAGTTTCCTCCGAATTGCCCAGATGGGGCAGGTGGATTTCACTGTGGAACAAATTTTCCATAGTAGGTTCGCTTTCATGAACACGCTCGAGGACAACTTCTATGGCGTTCCCACAGACGGCGCCATTTTGTTAACAAGTTTGGAATAATACCCGATTAACTGAATTATTTGTAAGTTCGGAACGCCGTTATCCGTGGTTCAAAGAGAGTAAATAACTATTATGGAAAATTACGAGAATATCCTACCTTTATTCACTGAACTCCTCACTCCCGAAGATCATGAGTATGACCTTATGCTTTTTTCCGAGTGAGTTTGTGTATACAATATGTCTTTTGCGCTATCCCTCCTCCTTCTTTTCACTTGTCTCCTTTTATATAGGATTTCTTGTAAGGTGCATGGGAGGGTACTTTTAAGTCACTATGCATGTGTTACAAGTGTAATGTTGCATGTGTTACAAGTGTCCTTCTATAAGATAAGGTATATCTTGTTGACAAGGCGCTGACTAGGCTGATCTTTATCTTGTCCGATGGCTTCGAGGAGTTCCGGGGGTTGCTTCTTCTGTTTTCTTCTCTTTGATGGACTGAATCTTCTGTTTTCTTTTCTCCGAGGGACTGGATTTCATGAGGAGGTTCACTAGTTGAAGTGAAGTGGGTGTCCGAGGAGGTTTCTACTCCGGGGACAGTCATTTTCTCATTGTCTTCTTTGGTAAGGTTCTCCGAGAGGCAGATTTGCTTCTCCCTGTTCGTGAGGTGGGCTCCGAGGGCATCAATATGCAAGTAAGGTTGTGCTCTTGCGTCTGGATCTCCGTAGTATGGGTTCCGAGCGTTTCTTGTCGTCATTAGAGTAGTGGTCCCTTTGGGAACAATTCTCCGAGGGCTTCTTGGCCTTGGCTGAGTAACTTTCTTGGCTCGGGCCTTTGGGGTAAGTGGATTTGGTGATTTGTGCTTTGAGTAAGACGTTGTTTTGTGAATTTAGCCTTCGGGGTGATAACTCCGAGGGCTTTGGGAGTGTTCAGCAAGGAAGTATTCTCGTATAGTGGTCCCTCTTGGCGCAGTGATGGATATCAGAGTCGCATGGATCCATCGGGGTTTACTCTTTTTCCGATGCCACGTTGATATCTTATTTTTATTCATCTTGACTTTCCAAGGGACGCTTTGGTGCCCACTCGGATGTCACGTCGTACCATAATCGGGTATGTGAGATCCGAGGGGTTCTAGTATCTCTTCGGGTGCCACGTCATACCATAGTAGTGTATGTGACATACGAGAGTGTTCGTGACGATAGTATTGTCCTTGGGATTAATCCCTAATTTAAGGGTTAATCTTTTGTTTAACTCGTATAATCCCTTATTTATTTTTTAGGGTTAACAAGAGCCATTGGTTAAAAAGCTTTTGGGCAAAAAAGTTAGTCAATCAAGATATATTCACAGAGGTATTCATATATATTAAAATAAGTTATTTTACATAAAACACTAGTCAACATAAAAGAGTTACAATCGTAGTGTCGTGTCTACATATAAAACACGTTTCTTATTAACATTACCACCACTACTTCCTTGCCATTGAATTTGTGACTAAAAGGGATCTACTTTTGGTACATATGCTTTAAGTTTATCAATAAATTCACCGGCCGTATGTGCAAAGATTAAAATTTCACGGGCCGACGACTTCATAATTTTTTTTTCCACACAATGATCCAGAAAGGACAGCAATCCATCATAGAAGTCGTTAACATTGTACAGTCCTATAGGTTCTTTATGCATGTTTAATTGTGCCTATGAAGATATACATGAAATATCTTCCAGTGTTCCTAATCCCCCAGGTAATGCTATAAAGGCATCAGAATATACAACATACTTGCTATTCTTTCATGCATGCTAGGTACTATAACCACCTCCCCCAAGATTGGACTATCGGGATTCATGTCAGCTAAGACTTTTGGTATGATCCATAACACACTACCTTTATTTGAAAATACACTAGTCGCAATACACCCCCATTAACCCTAAACTTCCTCCCCCATACACCAACTTAATCTTTCTCGCATCCAATATGTTTTCCAAACTGCTTGCTACCTCCAGAAACTATGGATCTTTTCCTATACTAAACCCACAAAAGACACAAATGGATTTCATTTCTTGAATTGAAGATTTTTCCATCTCAATTTTTTCCCTTGATAATGTGGTATGTGTCAATGTATGATCTTCGATATCATAAAACCCCTATTTATAAGAACACATAGTAGGCGTACCGAGGAAGCATTTGAAACAATAATAATAAAACATCTTCAAAAATAATAATTATTTAAATAGTGTCTCCAACAATCCATCTTTTATGAATAGCTTCTACAATCCATATTTTAATATATGACATGTACCAATCTAAGAAAATGCATTCATATCGTTGTAGCTAATCATCTATAGTTTGTGCCTATTAAAAATGATGTTCATATATATATGTATACACACACACACACACACACACATATATATATATATATATGTGTGTGTGTGTGTGTGTGTTTGTATGTGTGTATTGATAAAACCGTCTAAGTTTTATTCGTACTCAATTTGCATAATTCTTAAAATACGTGCATGCACTTATAAGAAAAGGTTATGTTACCTTATTTCCCTCATGTGTTTTGTCTAAGTATCCAGATTTATTCATTTGAATACAAAATTCTCAAAATAATGATAATATCAATAATAATAATAAATCACAAAACTTATATGTTTTGTTACAATTAAATTACTCGAGTTATTTGTTGTAGTTATTTTTTTAAAATAACTAAAATATTAATTGGTGTGATTTATCGACAAAAAATCCGATTAAAGTTTTTGGTACTCAAAATTTTAAGAATATTAAAGATTTTTAATATAACTACTTTATAGTATGCTCGTTAGTTTAAAACTTTTGTTTTAAGATTTCAAAAATGCAAACATATTTTAAACAAAACAAGTCACATACTTCTAAATCTTAATTTCCGTCCCAATCGTCATACCATTCAAATCATCCAAGAAAAAAATTATTTATTTATTGTTTCCTTCCCAACGGCTATAATGGCCCTATCTCCTTCTATAAATACATCATTTTTATACTCTTTGCGACTGACTCAAAAATTTATCCTTGTCTCGATTTAAACTCTTAGTATAACACAAACAACCAAAAACGCGAGTATGATCAAGCGAGGGAAGACGACCAAACATGAGTTGATATGGTGTTTTACCTTGTAGTACGGATGAGGGTGTCCGATTTATTAAATAACACGCCGTTAAAATCCACTCCCCCCAAAATTCAATAGGTAAATGAGCTTGAAATCTTAAAGCTTTCTAACATTCAAAATATGTCTATGTTTTCGCTCAACTCTCCTATTTTGTTGAGGAGTGTCAATCATCGAGGTTTGATGCAAAATCTCATTTTTTTGCAAAAAACTAGCGAGACAAATAAACTCTTTGTTATTATCGCTACGCAAAATTTTTACTTGCTTATTAAACTGCCGCTCAATCGTGGCCAAAAAGTTCTTTAGAATGCGAGGAACCTCGTGTTTTTCTTCCAACAAATACAACCAAATAGCACGAGAAAAGCATCCACAATAGTAAGAAAACTTTTTTGAACCACAAAGTGAAGCTTCACGATATGCACTCAATAAATCACAATTCATTAAATCAAAAATTGTTAAAGCTTTATCCCACTAGAAACGAAAAGAACACGAGTTTGTTTGGCTTAAAAACATACATCACAATGTTGTTCTTTATTCTGACTAACATCAAAACTTTTATTCGTACGGGAAATTAAATCTATCACTCGCACAGACGGATGCCCCATTCGCCTATGCCATAACTTTGAGTCGCTCACGCCATTGACCAAACTTTGCACGGCAGCCATTAACGCCTCCCTCACAACATACACCTTGTCGCGCTCTTCACCTGCTCCAAACAGCATCATCGTAGTGTTGTCATGTACAACACACAATTGATCAGTAAACGACAAAATATAAGACTTGTCACGAGTCAATTGCGACAGAGATTAAATTACAATTTAAATCTGCAACATAGAGAATATCCTTCAAGCGCAATCTTCCCAATCTCACTATTCATTTCTTGGTTACCACTACTTTTCCACCGTTTGGCATCCAAACGGGACTAGGAGCAATATCTCGAGAATCACTAAACGTTTCCATCACACATGTCATATGATGTGAGGCTCTTGTATCAATAAGCCAAGTAAATTTTTCATTACCAGAGAGTCAAAGATTCAAGTCCGACTTGTGATTCTTCTAGAGGTTCTTCAACATATCCCAATATTTGGGGCTCGAGCTCTCCAGTCCAACTTTGTTTGTATCATCAATACCTCTGCTCAGATTTAAAAAGTCTGGTGATAGCGCCACGTTTACTTTCATTAGTGCCCCATAGTTCGATCGTTGTGTCCGCCTCCTCTGCCACGACCACGACCTCTTGACTATGCAGTTACTCTCTATCCCTATGGAAACCCATAAAGTCGGTAGCACGTTTTTATTGTATGTCATACGCGTTTGTAGTGCTCGCACGAGGGTTTGTCCTCACTCCCAGCAGCCATGATATAACATTCATGTTGGGCAGCGGGTCAGTGGCAATGATATTGGAGCGGATCGAGCTGTAAAGAGTATCGTCCAATCCCATCATAAATTGATGCATCTTTTCTTTCTCACTTTCTTTCTTTAGTCTCGCGCCAATATCACAGTTACACCCATTGCACGAACACATCGGTATATGATCATGATCATTGAGGTCGTCCCATATTTTCTTGATTCTGCCATAATATCTCATGATAGTATCTCCATTTTGCTTACAATTGGAAACCTCCGTCTTCATACTCGTGCGTCGTTGCGTACAGAAAATCATTGTTCTATATCGTCCCATAACTCCTTTGTCGTTTCTCTGTAAGAGATCGTGGATTTCAAACCTGGTTCTATGGTGTTAAAAATCTAAGAGATGATCATGGAGTTCACCGTCCACCAATCCTCAATTTCATCAGAATTCTAGGCCGGTGTTTATATGTTCCATCGATAAATCCAAGTTTTCTTTTTGCGCTAAGTGAAACTAGCACCGTCTTCGCCCATTCTTCAAGGTCAATTGATTGTGTGTGATAATATTACATGGAATATGGCGAGGACGACGCAACCTTGGTCTTCATGATCGCCGCCACTCGTTTTTGTCTTCGTGGGATCGTCGCCTCATATATTGACAAAGATGAGATGATTATGTTCTCAACTTTGCTCTCGTACCATGTGAAACTAGAACAATTGGTTCAATCATCCAAGTTGTGTTGTTTATTCCCTAGTTGTTAATGGTGTTGGGCGTAAGCGAGACGTTTGTTATAGCTATGGGTGGGGCGCATGCCCAATAATATTACCATTGTGATTTATTTTAAGTATAATATTATTAATAAGTATATAATAATGCAAAAAACATATAATAAAATAAATAAATATATATATATAGATACAAACCTTAGTATATTAAAAATATATTTGAATTTAAACCAAATTGTTCATATGCAACAATAATAGTGAAAAATTATCACATGACCACTAATTTATAATTTGTGATAGATGAAACATAAATATTCTTTAATTATTAAAATAATAAAAGAAGAAGAAAATGATTGAGTTGCAACATCAACACGTCACGATTTCTTCATGAAGTTTGTGGTGACTTTTAATTTTTCAATCTTTTGAAAAAAAAAAATCCCTTTTGTTATGACTATACTATTATCTTTTGAGCCAACTTTCTTTATTATTTTGTGTGCTAGAAAACTAAAAAAAAAATTGCACTTTTATTTGTTACGTTGTGAGGTGTGCACATCTAACAGAGGCGCAAGCCCATGTGCTTATTTGGATCTTGGGCGTACGTCCCATTGTTAGGGGCGTGTGCCCCACAAACTTCACGCCCCAGTTGCTCGTCATGGGCGTTTTTTGTTCCAATTTTGTCCAGAGCACACTCCAGGCTCAAACTAATCTAGAAAAATATATAATACATATATACTCTGATAAAATTTGTAAAAAAAATAAACAAATAAGTGATATTGAAGAAGACTTAAAGCACGTGGAGAACGAAACTAAGTTAAAAATTAAATAATTACAGAAAAATGAAAGTAATTTTAGGCTTATACCTTTGTCTTTCCGCCATAATAATTAAAATAGAATACAAAATTAATAACTCTAAGCATATATTAAACAATACACAATTATATACAAAATTATATTAATATTTAATATTTTAATTACCGCATGCATTGAGACGACGTTTTGAATTTTTTTTTTAAATATGGCGAATTGGTGCACCTGCATCAGCACCCGCACTCGCACCCACATTTGCCTAATGTGACTTAATGTAGCAATATGTATATAGCTAGCTACTATGCTGTCAGCCTACTAATTCTGGCCCAATACCTCCCTAGGCCCATTATTTATATTTACACTTCTGTCTGCTAGATTTTGCTGATTCCTTTTGTGACCCACTATATAAGTATTGTATTAGGGTTTTCAGCCCTACGAATTTGACTTACCAGATGAGAAAAACTGAGATGCTCAGCCGCCATCAGCACACAAACCACTTTCTATAAAATTCATTTTTCATTCATTTTTATTGAAGATTTGATAATGTTTACATGGTATCAATCGACTAGGTGTTCTCGATCCTTCTTCCGCTTCACATTTCCTCAGCCCTAACCCGTTTTTTTTTTCTCTTTCACGTTTTCCGACACCACCATTTCTGGATCGACGATTTCTCGTCGCTTCTCCGGCGCTCCGATGACCTCTCCGGCGGCTAGCTCCACTCCTTCTCCGGCGCTGCACTCCGGTATCGGCGATGAGTCCGTTCGACCGCCTCTTATTACACCAAAGAATCCTTGTGATGATACATCTTCGTTCTACTATTTGGGCGCACACGATGTGCACGGTTCATCCATTGTCGGCGATCTCCTCGCCGGCGACAACTATCTCTCTTGGAGCCGTGCTATTCGCCTCGCTCTCAACATCAAAAACAAAAGTCGTTTCATAGACGGTTCTCTCCCGCTCCCGGCGACCGATGAAGTTCTGCGTGTCTGTTGGACTAGGACTGACAATTTGGTCTTCACTTGGTTAATCAATTCGGTTTCCAAGGACCTTCGCCGCAGCCTTCAGTTCCAAACTACTGCTCTTGAACTTTGGGACGAATTACGGATGAGGTATGATCGTTCTGATGGCTCTCGCGTTTTTCAGTTATAGAAATCGTTGTACAAGATTTCTCAGGGTAACTTTTCTATCACTCAGTATTATAACTACTTTCGCTCGGTCTGGGATGAATTTGTTAATCAACGCCCTGTTACTTTGTGTTCTTGTGGGATGTGTGTTTGTCATGTTAACCAAAACCTTATTGCTATACAGCAATATGACTGCGTGTTAGGTTTTCTTATTGGTCTTCATGAATCTTTTACTGCCATTAGGAGTCAGATATTGCTTATGTCACCTATGCCTTCTTTATCTCGTGTGTATGCTTTGTTGTTACAAGAAGAAAACCAGCGTGCCTTATATTCTGCACCACCCATTGATTCTTTGGCTATGTATTCAAGGGGGGGTTCTTCTACTGTTCAACAGCCTCACCAAAGTTTTTCTCAAAACCCTCATGTTACCTCTTCTTCTCCTAACACTAATCCTAAAGGTTTTCAGAAAAATAAGAAGAAGTTAAAATGCCTTACTTGTGGTTACCCTGGTCACACCTCTGATAGGTGTTACCAAGTGATTGGTTATCCCCCTGGTTGGGATGGGCCTCGAGGTAAGAGATCTCTCCTCCCATCTTCAGAAGCTAACTCTGCTTCTACTGCTGCTCCTCAGCTTCTTCCTCAGTCTGGTCCTACTGATGCTTCACTCCAAACTATGTTTGAGCAATTTTTGGTTTTTAAACAAAGTCAAAGTCAGACTCCAGCAGCTGCAAACCATTCTGCTACTTCCCACACTGCTGCTACCTCTGTCACTGGTACAACAACTGCTACTGTTTTTGCCTTAAATACTTCTTCTTCTAACTGTTTTCAAAATAAATATTTCCATAAATGGATTTTAGACACAGGTGCTACTGATCACATGATTTGTTCTCCTGCTTTTTACACTTCTGACACTAAGTCTGTGCACATTTCTATTCAATTACCTAACAAGAGTAGCACTATTGCTACACTTATGGGCGATGTTTACATCTCCCCTTACCTGACTCTAAGGAATGTTTTATATGTTCCTGACTTCAGCTTCAACTTAGTGTCTGTCTCTAAGTTGACTGGTACCTCTGAGATTTTCATTCTATTTTTCTCTTCCATGTGTTATTTGTAGGACATCTTCCAACAGAAGATGATTGGATCTGCTGAATTACACAATGGCCTCTACATTTTGAACTTCACCGACTATTTTCAAAGGGCTAATAAAACTATGATCTCATTTGCTGATATCTGGCATATTAGATTAGGTCACCCTTCATATGACAAAATTTCCAAAATTCAATCTATTAATGCTTCTGGTTGTAAGAACCTAATCTGTGATATTTGTCATTTTTCAAAACAGAAGAAACTTTCCTTTTCTAATAGTCATAGTACTACTTGTAAACCCTTTGAAATAATACATTGTGATTTGTGGGGCCCTTTTTCTGTTGTGTCCCATGATGGCTTCAGGTTCTTTCTTACCATTGTTGATGATTTTTCAAGATGCACTTGGGTTTTTTTGTTGAAATATAAATCTGAGGTTACTTCTAGAATTAAATACTTTTGCTCCTTTGTTTCTGCTCAGTTTGCTTCTCATGTTAAGATTATTAGATCGGATAATGGTACTGAATTTCTTATGCATGACTTTTTTGCTCAAACTGGAATTATTCATCAGACTAGTTGTGTTGAAACCCCTGAACAAAATGGGTTGGTTGAAAGAAAACACCAACATTTATTACAAGTAGCTAGATCTTTAAGATTTCAGTCTCATTTGCCTCTTGATTATTGGAGTAATTGTATTACTACTGCTGCTTTTTTAATTAACAGATTACCTTCTAGGATTCTTTCTCATAAAACACCCTTTGAATTGCTTAATAATAGGCCTCCTGACTATTCTTTACTTAAATGTTTTGGATGCCTTTGTTTTGCCTCAACTATAACTGCTAACAGAAAGAAGTTTGATCCTAGGGCTGTTAAATGCATTTTTTTGGGATATCTTTTGGTACTAAGGGTTACTTGCTACTCAATTTATCTTCTATGCAGACATTTATTTCAAGAAATGTTGTGTTTTATGAACACATTTTTCCTTTTCAGCATGATTCTGTTACTTCTAACCTTGATGGGCAAGACACCGTTGGTGGTTGCACCAATCCTTTTGTTACTTTGCAGGGTATTCATTCAGATTCTAATGAGGATAATCCAGTGGCCGATTTACCTGCAACTAGTGCCTCTGTTCCTGATGCCATCCCAGCTCCAGCCCTTGATGATTCTTCCACTGCTGTTATACAACAGTCTAGTAACAATCTTTCTCCTTCTTCTTTACCTGTTAGAAGATCTTTTAGGACTATTGCTCCACCTGCTTATTTGAACATCTATGACTATGAGTTACCTGCGTCCTTATCAAAGAACAATACCAGTTTGTCTGCTGTTCATGTTAAGTATCCCATTGAAGCATGTTTATCTACTGTTCATTTAGGTGCCTCTCATAAGTCTTTTACAGCTGCCATTAGTTCTTTTGTGGAACCTAAGACATATAAGCAGGCTTGTAAACATCCTGAATGGATTAGTGCTATGAAATCTGAAATACATGCTCTTGAGAGTACTAATACATGGTCCTTAACTGATTTACCTGTTGGTCAACATTGCATTGGGTGTAAGTGGGTTTTTAAGGTCAAACTTCGATCTGATGGTAGTATAGAACGATATAAAGCTAGGTTGGTTGCAAAGGGGTATACTCAGGAGGAAGGCCTTGATTATTTTGATACTTTTTCCCCTGTAGCAAAAATAACCACTGTTCGACTCTTATTAGCCTTAGCTGCATCCCATAACTGGCACTTGCATCAACTTGATGTTAATAATGCATTCTTACATGGGGATCTTGACGAAGTTATTTACATGACTCCCCCCCCCCCCCCTGGTTATTGTTCTGATAGCAATAAAGTTTGTTTACTAAAGAAAAGTCTTTATGGCTTAAAACAGGCCTCTAGACAATGGTATAACAAACTAACATCTTGTTTACTTGCTTTTGGCTATATTTAAACTGTTTCAGATAGTTCTCTTTTTGTTAAGTATGATAATGGTTGTTTTACTGCACTTTGTGTTTATGTAGATGACATCATTCTTGCTGGTAATGATTTATCTGAAATATCTGCTCTTAAGACTCATTTAGATGCCAAATTTACTATTAAAGATTTAGGTCACCTAAAATATATTCTTGGTATTGAAGTTGCTAGAAGTAACAAAGGAATTTCCTTATGCCAGAGGAAATATGCCTTAGATATTTTATCCGATGTTGGTTATTTGGGTGCCAAACCTTATGCTATTCCTATGAGTTCTAATGTTAAGTTACAACTTCTTGATGATTCTGCTGCCTTACCTGATGCTTCTGTTTATAGACGTTTAGTTGGTAGATTATTGTATTTAACCATTACTAGGCCTGATTTGAGTTATAGTGTTCACTGCTTGACTCAATACATGGCTCATCCTACTGTCAATCATCTTGCTGCTGCACATAAAGTTTTAAGATACATCAAAAATAGTCCAGGTAAAGGCTTGTTTTATCCTACTTCTAGTGACTCTCACTTAAAGTCTTTCTGTGACAGTGATTGGGCCACATGTGTGGACTCTAGAAGAAGTGTTACTGGACTTGCTGTCTACTTGGGGGATTCCCTAATATCATGGAAGGCAAAGAAGCAGCTGACTGTGAGCCGCAGTTCAACTGAAGTTGAGTACAGGGCTCTTGCATCCACTACATGTGAAGTTCTCTGGATCATTCAGCTTCTCAAGGACTTGCACATCCAACAACCTCAAGTTCCAGTGATCTTTGTCGACAACAAAGGCGCCGCATGTATTGCGGTCAATCCTGTTCACCATGAACGCACGAAGCATATTCAAATTGACTGTTTCTTCGTGCGAGAGAAGGTGCAACAAGGTATTTTGAAAGTGCAACACATCTCTAATCAGCATCAACTGGCAGATATCTTTACAAAGCCTTTGGCGATTCAACCATTCAACAGGATCGTGTCCAAGATGGGCCTAATTGGCATCCATGCCCCTCTTGAGGGGGGTGTCAGCCTACTAATTCACTCACTAGCTCAAGACTCATAACTCAAGACTCAAAAGGTAGGAAGGTAGCTCCTTACTCAATTCCTTCGGTGACTCAGGAAGGATGAGTGGAGAACTACTTTTTTGGGGGGTTTTGCCACGACGACTATTAACGACTATAGTTTTAAAGAAAGTTCCAGTGTCAGTGGTCAAGCGTTCGCTACTCAGGACTCATTCTCGCAGCCGAGAGGCGGACCCAAAAGGGTCATAAACCTTATGGAAAACCTTATCAAAATAATACATTTGACTCTTCGATAGAAGGATACAAAATAGATAAAGAGACAAGCCCAATACCTCCCTAGGCCCATTATTTATATTTACACTTCTGTCTGCTAGGTTTTGCTGATTCCTTTTGTGACCCACTATATAAGTATTGTATTAGGGTTTTCAGCCCTACGAATTTGATTTACCAGATGAGAAAAACTGAGATGCTCAGCCGCCATCAGCACACAAACCACTTTCTGTAAAATTCATTTTTCATTCATTTTTATTGAAGATTTGATAATGTTTACATATGCCAGTATTTTAGTTTAATTAAAAAAATTGAAATTAGCTAGTTTTTCTTTATCACCTCAACTCGCAAATCTCCGTGTAACTAGTTTATATATTTGATGGACTTTTGTCGTCTAGACTCTAGACTCAAGACAAATTACAAATAAGAGAAGTGCTAAATGACTAATTCCTAACATATGGTCCCATTTAAAGTGATCATAAAATCACATACCACCCATTTATATTACACAATCCGTGTAATTCCGTGATAATTGCATTTAATTCATAAATTATTACTATATCCTTGTATTTTCACTTCTAGGAAGATTTTGACGTGTTCTGCAAATCCTAGCTAAACGACCAATTGTGTAACTAATCCGGTACTTTTGTCCTTTGCTCGTAATAATTTGATGAAGAAAAATATGTATGACACGGGAATTGTCATTTTTGGTCTTCTAAACATACCACGTTTCAGTTTTGGTCTATTATATTGTCATCCTTCAGTTTTGATGTTTCACTATGGATATTTCCTAGTTTCACTCATTTGGCATGAAATTTCAACTACTGTAGTTGAACATGTGGATCTTCTCTTCAAAATATTTTAGAAATAAATAAAATTAATGGAATATAAATAACATCACCTGCTCTCTCGGTTATTTTGCAATAGTAACAGTTATTCCTCTGAAGCATCAGAATAATTATACATATAATTTATTGATGATAATGCCAATTTAGGGTGAGGTATACATTATCGAGTAATTATATTAAGACGTTGAAACACTTTTATTGTGATTAAAAGAGAATGCAGTTGAAATAATGTTTATATTAAGTTTAAGTATGAACTAATTGCCTTTTACTAATATTATATATAATTCTTTTTTAATTCTAGAATTAAAGTAAAATTATTTAAAATGCAATCAATTTGGTTATCTAATAAAAGTAGATATCAAACGTTTATCTGTAACATGATTCAATAAAAGTTGTAGCCCAATTAATTCTAATAAATATTTCCTTGAAATTGAACGGTCCTTAGCACTCACCTCAATGGCTCAAAGCTACCATTACTTTTAATGTTTGCCACATGCAATATTGTGGCCAAATATATAGACCATATTATATTATGACCATAATTATTATGCTTTCCGTCCTAATCACCGATTATTAAGAATCAATTTAACGACTAAATATGGAAAACAATCAAACTAAACTTTAATATTTAAAGTGATGTTTCGGCTATTTTCTTCTAATTTCTAAAGCTAAATGCTTCATTAGCTGTGATGCTTTTGTTAATACAGACCACATGACCAAATTTGTGGCTTAAACAATTGCATTAATTAATTGGGCCTGGACCATTAAAACTTAATTTTATTTCAGCCGTGCATTCTTGTTGCACAAATTTAAAGAAGCTTTTGAGTTGTTGTGTCACTTAAACTAATAAATCACGATTTTAGTAAGCTTTCATGACAGAAGCCCATCTTTCTATAGAAAAAGTTGTCTTCGTAATACCACTAAAAGACATTATTTTTATTTATGTGACCACTCTATTGATAGATCATCGTTATCTTGTTTTATTTATTGCAATATATATTTCGTCGTTTAGCTACTATCAAAATCTTTTGAAGTTAGTTTAGGTATAGGCATCTCTTCGATCATTTTGGATATGATTGAAAGCACTTAGTTGAGATAATCAAGAGTTGTTGGGTCATTTTAGCTACAATTTAGTGACGGCTTTATTATTAATATATAGTAACTTAAGATTGTTTTGTCAAATATATTAGCTCTGTAACAATATTTTTCGAGTTCTTGAAATCATAAATCATAAAACTAATATAAATGAAACTTGCATTAGCTTGAAATATTACTGGTGCTATATAATATTTATTGAGTTATCTTATTGAAGTTATGGAAGAAATTAGGATGCATGCGTATAGGAAATCAGTCACATTGACAACAAAGAAAAGAAGATAATGAAAGAAATACTATCAAAAAAAAAAGTTATGTGAAATATTTCACCTACTCATCATGGTATCATAAAATTACGAACTACACTCCTATCTAATGTTCTTGTCACCAACCATACAAAAATGCTCTTGTTACCATAAAATAATTGTGACTTTAAACATCTTTTTTTTTTCTTTTGTGTAACAATTTTTTACTATACTACCAAAAAAAAACAACAACTAGCGAAATTCCCACCTCACAACAAAAATACTCTTTGGTAAAGCTCGAACTTTACTCGAGAATTTTATCAACATATTATGTTATTGCGGCAGTAGTGGAGGCGCATTGCCATCGGAGATCACACAATCGTCTAAAGGGGGCGTAGTGGTGGTAGTTACTCTACCAAAAGCATTAGAGCAAACCGGTTGTTGACTAGCTCCCTGTATTGATGATGTCAGGTCTATGTTGCCCATCGTAATATTTTTGCAAGGATTGAACCCACTACACACAATCGTTACAGATTCTGTAGTGAAGGTCCCCGTTATATTTTCATAAGTTATGTTTGATATAGCCACTGCATTATTATCAGTCGATGTGCAATTCTTATTTCCGTTGCAGTAATTTTGGTCGATAGCAATTGCCGTTTGAACATTGATCATTGTAATATTTGAAAAAGTTACATTTTGTACGTATCCCAAACCACCCTACATTTGTAAAAATAAGAGGAGATAAATTAGGAGGCAATATAATTAATTCAAATAGGAATAAATTTATAAAAATGAGATAAATAAATTTTGTTTTTTAATACCTGCCATGTTTTTATCCTCACCCCTGTCAATGAGTTTTCTACCGTTGAGTTGTAAACTCCAACATCTGAAACTTGAGCTCGAGTTTTATTGAATCCAAGCCCACCAATGCTGTATCCATGTCCAGGTCCACAATACACATCGTATATTTTCACATTAGAGCTTCCACTTTGTATTGAAATGCAGTCATCACCTGCATTAAAGCACATTAATAAGGTTAATTTTTTTAAAAAACATATATGAAACTAAAAGTCTAGTTGATCATTTTCCTTGGGGATTATATAAAATCAAGTTTGTTATTTATTAATAAGAATAAAGGTAAATTCCGTGAAAGTCTAGTTGATCACCGAAGGTTTCAAAAAGTGCAATGTCCCCCCTCCCTCCCCGCACATTTGTGATTTTGTGTGAATACTCCCCTAAATCTTTAATCAGCCTTCACTTTTGAACACATATCTGCATATTTGTCTGTTGAATTTAGTCACACATGGAGTTTTCGCACAAAATCGCAAACATTGGTGGGGACATTTTACTTTTTGAAATCTTAGGTCCCCAAATGTTTGTGAGGAAAAAGGGGATTTACCAATAGCATATGCGCTAGTGATGGGTGAGAGAATATGAGTGACGGTTATTTTATTTACAAAAAAAATCTTTTTAATTAACAATAGAACTGGATAATTGAATAAAAATTATATTTGATGATATTTTTATGGAATAATTAGCTTACCACATCCTAAAGTAGAGTTGTGAATATCCATATGTTGGGAGTTTGAGAGATGAATACCATCTGTATTTGGACTTGCTTGGGGAGATGACAAAGTGAAGTTGAAGATCTCAATTTGTTGACACGACAAAAAGAAAATGTGCATATGAGGACTATTTTTAATCATAATTCCCGTCACTGTCACGTTGATACTATTTTGAATAAAAACCGCCTGCCATCAAAACTTTTTTGTCAAGCCTCAAATACTACTAAATTAATTATAAAAAAGAATAAAAAGTATTACATTAATATGCTACTAGTTAAATTAAGCAGATATGTAAGTAATTAATACTTACATGGGGAGCTCTTGGATCACCAGTCCCATCTTGAATTCCGATTAACTGTAACCATGTTAATCGCTTTAGTTCAAATACTGGTGAAATAGTGATACTATCACGATATGTAAAAGAAAATTATAAGGTTGGTAATGTAAGTCTTTTTTTTTGTAATAATACTCCGCGGTTTTGCTGAAATAACTTAAAAAAATATGTACACAAGTCTAACATGATGAAAAAGATGGGACTGGTGATCCAAGAGCTCCCCATGTAAGTATTAATCGCTTTTTGTAAGTCTTTTATTCAAGATGGGACTGGTGATCCAAGAGCTCCCCATGTAAGTATTAATCGCTTTAGTTCAAATACTGGTGAAATAGTGATACTATCACGATATGTAAAAGAAAATTATAAGGTTGGTAATGTAAGTCTTTTTTTTTTGTAATAATACTCCGCGGTTTTGCTGAAATAACTTAAAAAAATATGTACACAAGTCTAACATGATGAAATAAAATATGAGGAGTAATATTGCCAAAAAAACGCAAATTAGTGATTTTTTTGAGTGAAGTTTGACGAATGTGAATAGCCTTTAGTTTGTACATTTACAGTATCTATACATCATCACTAAAATAATTACTTCAACACTCACTTCTACTCACTTCTATTAGGAAAAATATACTTAAAGTACTTACATGTTGTCCATTGCTCCACCAATCGTCGCCACGCCCGTCAATAACTCCTTTGCCTTTGATTGTTAGCCCTTTAATGAACCCCGTAAATAGAAACCATTGACGGTCAACTTTAATCCAATCTGATAATTTTGAAGGAGCGACAATAGTCCCATCCACCTACGATGTATCGAAATTTTAACATGTTTTAAAAAAAGTTGTAAAACAATTGTTTAAACTTTAAAGGACTTTTTATATTCGCTTCCACCGCGCGAGTGGAAAATAGAATCAGTGCTTTGCAAGAATACATTTATAAACCTTGATACATGCATTAAATAGAGTTCTATTATATTAAACGTTTAACAATCTCTTGAAAATTATCAATTAGCTGAAATTAAAAATCAAAACTCCCTTTTAAACTTTGAAAAATCCTATAAATGGACTCTCATTGATTCTATCATATTAAGTAATTAGTAGTTTAAACTATGATAAATTGTACGGTATATAGATGTACCAATAAATATAATGATCCTTTAATTTGTTTTTCCACTACCCATTTTAATTGTTAGTTATGCTTAGTAATTGACAATCATCTATGAAATCACGATAATCCGCCAAACATTATTGTTATTCATCGTGGATTTTGTAAAACTGGTATAAGACTTTGTCACACACAGAAGAAAAAACAGATATCAAATTTAATTAGTTACGTTCTTAAACCTCAAATATACCTGAATCGTAATATTTTGTTGACAAGCATTTCCAACGAAGTTAACGGATTGAAGTAGAAAAATAAATCCCGTGGGAATCAACATAACACCATCTTTCACTTGGCATGCCTTTTGAAATGTCGCTTGAAATGCCTGTAAGACATAAATTAAAAATATCCAACATTTAACGAATATATATATATATATATATAAAAGTCGAAACTTTCATCCATGCTATTAATTAACTTTAAGACCTTAGAGGATTAAATATTCTCCCAAAGCTACATAGTTGTGAGAAAAAACTAATTATTTTTATTATTAGTAGTAGTAGTAGCTAGTAGTAATTTAATTAGTATAAACTTTTGGACCTTCGAGTCATCTGTGCTTCCATCTCCTGTAGCACCAAAGTCTTTCACATTGAAAACATTATTATCAATAGTATCAGCATATCCTCCAAATTTTGGTGTTTCAATACTCTTCTCATTTCCTCTAACAAACCGTTCACTAGATGCCGCTAATACTGCAACTAAAGACGAAGAAAAATGGAACAAAAGGCAAATCAAAAAACAAAAGTATATCTGAAAAAACTTGTCCATGTTTTTTGCTAAATCAAAAGAATTGAGTGTAAAGTGTGATGTTTAATATACTTAGTTTGTGCAAATTATTTATAGGGCATGTATAATAGTTTCATATAAGGCATATATAGTATGTGGTTTAATTTGGTTCATATTTATCAAATATAAATTTGATTACAATTTCATATATAGTTTGGTAATTAAGTTTATGCCATGTAATAGCCAGCTTTAGTTAGACTTAGATGCAACATACATAGTATTTATCTTAACACAAAAGAGTCGGGGTTCTATAATTTATCTTAAGCTGGTATCATAAAAAATGTGCTTTTTCTTCCAAAAAAATTAAATTGTGCTTTTACAATTTAGCTATTTTTAGAAGAATCTTATGTATTTGACTTCGACCATTTATTATTGTGTCATATATGTAGTTAGCCCACGCTGCAAAGACTTAATTTGTATAACTAAGCTCTCTGGTCAGCCCATCAGAAAGCCACGGGCTTATATGGTTTACTAATTGTTTGATGGGCCCATTACTAAAGTAGGTGATAATTCTTAGAATTAAAGCCTATGTTCAACTTCAGAGGAGAATTTCGACCCAACAAGTAATTTGTGTTACAATGTGTGTATCACTTTCATCAATTGTTCCTGTGTATTATACTATGACTAGAAATTTTGACACACATGGGATTGCGTGCAAGTTATTTTAATTTTAAAAAATAAAATTTTAAAAAATTACGGTAATAGCTATATTTTAGGATTGCAGTTGATTCAAGTGAGTAAAGTAACAATATATGCCTTTTATTCTTTTATTTGAATTGGGAGGAGTAGAGGTATTTTTAGAAAATCAAAAGTTGGTATCCCAAGTGATTTTTTGTGAGTGAGAGGGCTTTGCTTTTAATATAGTAATAGATGTGAATTGTGATAGTCTAATCTTAAAACATGTATAGTAGATGATTAGTCGATACGGAATGGAATACAATTAGGGGAAAAGAAAATCTTTTGCTGACTCCTGTATGAACAATAATGTTCTATATGTTTATACAATGAATATATAATATACCTTTATGTGTTCAAATATAATCTTATGCAATCGACATTTTAGCATAATTTTTTATTCAAAAAAAAAAAACAATTCTTTTTGGCGTATGCGATGTCTTCATTTGACAATAAAATTTGTAACTTGTTACACTACTTTCTTAAATCTTATTTTGATTTATATTTTCATGTAGTAATTAGAAAGGAGATGGTCGATATAATAGTTGAGTGAATATTTTATTTTTATTATAATTTAGCTTTTCTCAAAGATTTGACAACGAAACATGTATTTTACAACCATGACTCTTAGAAGTGGATACAAACTCTTTACTTCATGGCATATTTTTGTTGTATATATATGTATATAGCTTGATTTTTAACAAAATTAGTCATTAATTTGTCACTTTTATGTTTTTTGTAATTATTTAAGATATATTTGTGCTTCACGGTGTACTAATATTTTGACTATTTTATATTACTTAATATATATATATATAATAAACGCTTTTTTAATTATAAAATATAAAAGATAAACTATCACATATTTGCTCCCTAAACTTATTCTTGACTTTGTCCCCGTTCAAATGTTGTTGTCTAAACTCTAACGGAGCTTTCCCAACTTTGTCATATTTCAAACAACGTATAATCCATTACATATTAATTAAAATTATCTGAATGGTGTGAAGTTATCAACAAACAAGTTTGGTCAGCCAAAGACTTCACTTCTTTTCATACACACGAAATAGTGTGTTATTAAAAAGATTGGTGTTTAAATGAGAGCTTGGTCAAATTCTAGTTTTTCATGTGATCATGGTCAGTTGTGTGATGATCGCGAGCTCAAAATCGGCAAAATGCGATTGATTTGCAAGTGTAAGTATTTTATGATCGCGAAAATTGCATTGAATTTGTTTTTGTTTAGTATTTGATATAACTAGGTTATTTTAGGTGTATAATGTTTGAATTGTTTACTATTTAACTCGTTTGACCGCGCTCCAGTTAGTGTGGTCTCTCAAAAGCTTAAGTAAGTGTACTTTGATTATGGTGACAAACTTGTTGTTCAGACTAAATGTGAATAAATTCAAAGATGATAAGTTAGAATGTTTAAACTTAGAGGAAAAAAAAGGTTTTCAATTAGATTTTAGTCTCGTCTAAAATTATGAACTTGTGGAGAAGATTGACATTGTCTTTTAATATTTGTATTCTGTATCATTTTATGTGAAATCTGATTTCTTCTTGAAAGCACAACAATATAATAGATATAACTTTTAAGTCGCAAAAAAGTAGAAGTTGTAGCGTAGTTGTAGGTGAAATCAAACTAAAACTATATTAGTGAACTTGTACATAAATATGGTAACTAAGAAATAATTTAGACTGGAAGATACTAGTAGTAAGCATGATCAATTGATCATAGATCATACTCATTGTACTGTTTATTATTATTGCAAGTGCTCTTGCTGTACTGACTTTCATGTATGACAACTGGCGGTGGCAATATTGGCCATTAACACGAGAAATGTTGTGAAATAATATTGTATGTAAGTGTAGAAAGTACCACATTAATTAATATTCAACCAATAAGTATCTGGTTGAAACTAAGATAACTTTATACACAATGTATCAAGAAGAATATTTTTTAACGTCACCTATATCAAATAATTGTCGTGTTGTTGATACTAAACAACATTCGCTAAATTAATTGCTCTTGCCTACTAATGATGATTCCATCTATCAAAATGCCAAACAAAATAACTTAAACCCGCCAAACAGGGTACTGCAAAATCTCAAAATTATACTACTCATGATACGAAACACACATCTGCATAAAATTAGTCCAAGTGTCAAAAACAACTAAGTATGGTTCTATTTTTTTTTTTTTTGATAAATAGTAAGTAATTAGGGTTTCAAAATACCAATTACTCACATAAAACAATTTTGAAAAATGGTGGCGTGTGGACTGAAAATAGCTGGACGCCACTAGCAGCCACATAGCTGGACCGAAAATAGCTGGACGTGTGGTCAAATAATTGATTTTTACTTTTTACTTTTTACTATTTATAATAATAATTCGGCTCAAATAAATATCTTCACCCACCCCCTTTTTTCATTCACCTACGCTTCTGTTTTCCCGGAAGCGTAGCACTTTCTCTCTCTAAAACCTATTCTCGCACCTGCCGTACAAAAATACTCTCTTTGTGTTATTTCTAGAGAGAGAAAGCCAGCAAAACCGGGGCGAATCGATCGTGTTAGTGGTGTAAAATCGAACGGTACGATTCTGTTCCGTTGCCCTAATTTCATTTTTTTGCTTGAATACGGCTTTTTTTTTCTTCTCTAGATCTGAATGTAATGCTTGATTTATTAGGGTTAGGGTTTCAGATCGAGGTTTTTCTGATGTACCTGTATTGTTGAAACTTCCGTGTTTTTGTCGGTTGTGTGTATTGGTCTGTAACAGATTTAGGAATCAGTAGTTGTGTTTGTTGTGTTTAATATGTGCGCATGTTAGCTCGAGTGAAGGTGTTTATCGATGTTTGCGTTATTTGAATCTGCAGGGTATTTAAGCAAGGTTTGATATGGCTGCTGCTGCGACTGGTATTCGGTATGCACCGGAGGACCCGAGCCTACCGAAGCCGTGGAAAGGATTGGTTGACAGTAAGACTGGCTATCTGTACTTCTGGAACCCTGAGACTAACAAGACTCAGTATGAGAGGCCTGTTGCCGCGTCACATACGTTTGCCAAACCTCTGAGTTCATCGGTTCAGAAGTCGCCCATTCGGCGTGGCATTGATGAGGATAGATATGGCGCAGGTGGTAATGGCGGGGCAGCGGTTGATTCTGGAGCTGGAGCTTACCAGGTGTCTAAAGTGTCTCTTTAGCTATTTTGTTGTTTGTTTTAATTATGTCGGTGCATTTGGTAATTTTAGTCTTTGGAGTTGCTCATTTAAGATAATTGTTGTTACAGCCTTGATATGATATGCATGTGACTAACTTTTCTTTTCAGACTTTGCGTCGTTCTGTTTTTTGTCACGTTTGTCCATAGCTTTATTTTAATGTACATTTTGTGGTATTGGCGTTCACGTTCGGTACTTAATGTACCTCTGCATTCTTCTGAGGATTATTAATATAACTCACACTGATGTAGTTTTGTTTTACTTCTTTACCGCTTTCTCCTTTAGTTGGTACCGCTAGTCAGCCTTTTTTCGTACTTTGCAGTTGTGTAGATGCTAAGCTATTACTGTACGTTCGAGTACTTTGTTCTGAATGTGTAATTATCTATTTCTACTTGTATACATTTTTTCTATTGATCAGAGAAATGGAATATCTGTCAAATTTGTATGCTCTATGTTTACTCCATTGTACTGTTTGTCTACTGGATGAACTTGTTGTTCTTTCCATGTCTTAGACATTGCTTGCTTGGTTGGGTTCTAACAGAACACCGCGTCTATTTATAGCTGAATATTTAACTGTACAAAGGAAGAAAATATAACTTCTACTAATCTCACCCGCTCTTACTATACAAACAAGGCTAAAATATCTATATCAATTGCGCCGTCTTATGATTTGTATTGTATGATTCAGAAACTGGAAATTCACTAACCAAATGTTAGAAGCTGCTCTTATTTCTTTGTTTAGCATATATGCATGCATTAAATGATACAATCTCTTTACTTCTCTTGTTAACTTTGGCATCCTGTATTTGGAGCTCATAAATAGTTGAGTACATTGGTCTTTTGATTACATGGAATAAGCCCTGGCAAGGATCATGGATATGTAAACTATGTATTAGTCACCCAAATTCGTTATCATATTTAGCAATGATTAATTATATGCCTCTTTCTGAAATAATGTTCACTTGTCCATATGACGTGTGCTTTTTTTGTCCCTAGATGAACTTAGAAGTTCTGTATTTTGTGTTAGGCTGCCAGAAGCAGATCAGATTACTCGCAGAATGACCTAAATGTGAAAGTCAATGGACAGATACCATATGCTTCGAAGGCCGCGGACGGCGGATTGTCTGCTGACTCTTATCGCCGTCGCCATGAAATTACTGTATCTGTAAGGATTTATATTACTTAAAAATCGTGCTTTTTTCGGCATTCTTAAGTTGGCTTATTTATCTTGACAATTAGCTAATTCTCTCTCTCTGTTTGCAATCTGTTATTTGCCATATCTGTTTTGTTGTTTTGGTTTGTAAGTAGTAACTGGGTGGCCTTCTTTTCCTAGGGAGAAAATGTGCCTGAACCTTATGCCACGTATGAAGCCTGTGGTTTTCCTGCTGAAATCATGAGGGAGGTATGGTATTATTTAGTTACTTTACAAAATCTTGACGTCTAGAAGCATTTGTAAGTCATACGTGTCGTGTCATTCATATTTTTCTTTCATGAATGTTCACATTGTACCGGCAGTCCATTTCTGAGGTCAACAACTCATGCTCAAATTTTTTCTGTCTGGTACTTTATGTTGGTCCATTCCGGAGGTCAACGACTCTTGCTCAAATTTTTCCGTCTGTAATTTTTGTCGCAGATGCGATATTTGCTCCAAGGAGGAGCCAAATGTCGTACGCTGTGCGGCCCTCCAGTGGGGGCTTGCATGTATTTGGAGTGCCCTTTTTGGTGGACCAATATTTTGAAGGGTTTTCCTTATCATTCAAGTTTCTTTGGGACTTCTGTTGGTCGCAATTCAGTTTTCCCCTGGTCCAAAACAGAAGAAGAGGCGTCCTCCTGCTCTTGCTTGCACCAGCAAGCAGTGCCTGCCTTCAGTGGGGGATGATGCTTCTTCTTTCCGTGGCCTCTTGCATATGTCCAAAAGATAACTTGCAAAATTTTGAAGCATTATTTCTGCTCATGGGGTGATTAGCGACTTTTTCTCTCTCCATTTTTCCAGGTCCAAAGTGCTGGTTTTTCGGCTCCTACTCCAATTCAAGCGCAGTCATGGCCAATTGCTGTACAAGGCCGTGATATAGTTGCTATCGCAAAGACAGGTTCTGGGAAAACTTTAGGATACTTGATGCCTGGTTTTCTTCATCTACAACAGCGGCGTAATAATCCTAGGATGGGTCCAACTGTTTTGGTACTTTCGCCAACAAGAGAGTTGGCAACTCAAATACAAGATGAAGCCATTAAATTTGGAAAATCATCTAGAATATCGTGCACGGTATGGATTAAAAAATGCTTTCACTTAGCAATCTGTAAACTTAATCAGTGCCCGGTATGAAGTCGCCTTTACTTTTTAATTTGATAGAAAGTGGTGAATGGCTTGTCCTACAACTGTGTTAGCAGGTCTCTTTCGCATTCAGCTTCTTTTTTGATGTATATTGAATATGTAGGATTGAACTAGTTTTTTTCCTGTTGTTACTTTATGTAATCAATTGTATTCAGCTCACATGGATATCAAACTTGTTCTGTTTTCAAAGATTTGATTTTAATACATACACTTGATTAAATGTCATGTTCATCTTTCTTATACATCTCAGAGTTTTCTGTACTTTAGTTTTGATTTATTTTTCTGGAATGAAGTGTTTATATGGAGGGGCCCCTAAAGGTCCTCAACTGAGAGATCTTGACAGAGGTGTAGAAGTGGTGGTGGCTACACCTGGTCGACTGAATGACATTCTAGAGATGAGAAGAATTAGCCTCCAGCAAGTGTCTTATTTGGTGTTAGATGAGGCAGACAGGATGCTGGACATGGGTTTCGAACCTCAGATAAGGAAGATTGTTAAGGAAGTACCTTCTCGTAGGCAAACTCTGATGTACACTGCAACATGGCCGAAGGAGGTGCGTAGGATTGCTGCTGATTTACTTGTTAACCCTGTTCAAGTAAATATTGGAAATGTTGATGAGCTTGTTGCAAACAAGGCTATTACCCAGGTACCTTTTTTTGATTAGATTAACTATCCTTGCCTGTTTGTTTCTGAGAATGAGTAAATGTTGTGCGCCTGCGGGCTGTTTGACACTCTCTTTCTTTTTTCAATGAATTGACGAATTAGTAACCCATTATGTCACAGCATGTTGAAGTTCTGTCCCCAATGGATAAGCGCCGGCGCGTAGAACAGATAATAAGATCTCAAGAACCAGGATCAAAGATAATTATTTTCTGCTCTACAAAGAAAATGTGTGATCAACTGTCAGGTAACTTAACCCGACAATTTGGAGCTGCTGCTATTCATGGAGACAAGTCTCAAAGTGAGAGGGATCACGTATTGAGTCAGTTCAGGACAGGAAGGTCCCCGGTGCTTGTTGCCACTGATGTAGCTGCACGTGGCCTGGACGTCAAGGATATCAGGTTGGTGACTTTTAAACTGATTTTGTGGATGTTTTGCATTAGCAGCACTGGGTGTATAATATGTATTACGTTTTATATCTGTACATTCTCTATTCAGCAAACCATGGCATATGGTTCAATATAAAGTGTGCTTTGCTTAGCAATAATGGCAATCTATCCTTGCTTAGCAATAATGGCAATCTAGCCTTGCTTAAAAAACCATGCATTTAGTTTTATATTTGCGTGATTTTGATTTCTGACTTATTATGTCTCAGGGTGGTGATAAATTTCGACTTCCCAAATGGAGTTGAGGACTATGTTCACAGAATTGGAAGAACTGGGCGGGCAGGTGCCACTGGGGAAGCTTATACGTTTTTATCTGACCAGGATGCAAAGCATGCATCTGAACTTGTCAAACTCCTGGAAGGTGCAAATCAACGTGTCCCCCCTGAAGTTCGTGATATGGCTTCACGTGGTGGTGGAATGGGAAGGGGAAGACGTCAGTGGGGCTCAGGCCCTAGCTCATATGACGGAGGCCGTGGTGGACGTTATGATTCTTCTTCATATGGTGGAAGAGATGGAGGAAGGGGGAATGGCGGTGGTTATGACCGTGACAGGTACAAAATCTTCCGACCTTTCTCACCATACGATTTAGTTTGGTCTAATTATAGAAACCTCATGTTTCTACCGGTTTGAACAATTACATAGACACCCATCTAAAGCTGGGAACTCTAATTTGCAGATTTATAAAATCTGAGGATGTCTAGTTATTCGAACTTCAGATCAATTTATCTATTCCGTTCTTGTAATGTGCAAAGAGTGTTCTTTGTTATTACTCAGCAATGCGAGAAAATTCTCTTATTAGAGCAAACCTCGTGGGGGTGTAATTTGTAACTATCTTGCTTAGTTTATGTTGGCCTGTGATCTAAAGTACCTGTTTCTATACTCGTCAGGTATGGTTCTGGATCGTTTGGTGGGCAAGATACAAATTCAACCGGAAGCTTTCAACAGAAGAGCTTTCATGAGACTATGATGGTTGCAAAGAGCAGAGCTAGAAGTCGTAGCAGAAGCCCTGTCAAGAACTCTGGATGGGGCAGCAGAGCTCGCAGCCGTAGTCGTAGCCCCGAGAGATTTGACGGAGCAGGTCCTAAACGGAGTTTTCACGAATCTATGATGGGGCGTTCTAAAAATGGTGAAGGGGAGGGAGGTATGATTAATGGTGGTGCTTGAAGCAGCTATGTTCGTGGTTCTGCAGTCCCTTTTTGGCTTTTTGTGTTGTAGCTGCTTTCAGCTGGGGGAAGAGGGTTAAATGATATGAAGTAAACAAACAATATATATTACTTTTTGATTGGCTTCCCCCTAAGTAGAATCATATCTGATAAACCTTTTTAGGCTGGCAAATTTTGCTAATTATGAATGTTTTGTGCTGTGTTGAAATCTTATGCCATAGAAAGATGGCCATTGGGCAGTTTTTTTGTTGTAAATGGCGTGTAAAATCTGTGGAGAGATATTTATGCTACTGGTTAAAGCTTAAACTGTTTATTTATGTTCTTAACTATTTGGCGCATCATCATGGTTTTCATATTGAGTAAGAATGAGTTAAACTGTGTATTTGCGAATAATTAGAAAATTATGATGCACGAGATATCAAAACATCAGCCGTGTTCGTGTCTGATACGTATCTGACACCAACACTCTTTCGACACGTATTAGACACGTCACGTGGCATGTCTCAATTAAAATAAATAAAACTTAATACGACACCCGTGTTGGACACTTAAGGTTGCTGTGTTCGACGAGTGTTCGACATATATTAAGGGTGTCTTCAACTTGTTTTAAGTTTGTTTTAGAGAAATTGTATATTTTAATTGTTTATGTTATAAATTTTATTTAAAAAAACATTATAAATTATCAAATAAAAGATAAAAGAGTTAGAAAACAAAGTGCTAAAAACTTAAGTAACTAAGTAAAAGGATTAAATGTAAATGATTTTCAATTAATGTGTGATTTGGTTTGAGTAGTATTTATGTTTTTTAGTATTATTATTAATTTATTTTGGTTTTATATTTATGTTTGACACCCGATTTTTATTTGAACTTTGTTTTGGTTAATAACTAGTGCGTAATAAGTGATAATTTTATTTGAATTTATGTAGGTTATGAGTTTTCACTAGGGTTTAAAGAAATTAATTCTATAAATTTATTAGTGATACTTAATATATTTTAATATTAAAAAAATACAGCCGTGTTCCAGCCGTGTCGAGATTTTAGAAAATTCGCGTCGCCGTGTCCGTGTCCGTGCAACATAGATTAGCAAAGTAATCAAACATAAGCAGTAGTCGAAGGATTTTGAATCGAGTAAGAAACTTTCTTACACAGTGAAATATATTCATTAAGCTGATAAATGGTAGTTTTCTGAAATATAAATTATCGAGTAAGAAACTTTCTTACACAGGACTTATTGATGTTAACAATAAAGCGTGCGAATTGTGGAGTAGGATCAGGAAATGAGCACATTTGGTCCATAGTTCTCAATATTTTTTTGGGAGAATTACACAAACTACCCTGAAGTATGGGGTAATTACACAAACCACCCTCATATTTGAGACTCACACAAACTACCCTTATGTCAAAAAAGATAAAAATAACTAACACAATCATACAACTTGAAATCATAGTAGAGACTAAAATCCGCAGAAAAATTATTTTTATTTTAAATATATATATATTTTTTAATTTTATTTTTGTCTTTTAAAAAGAAATAAATACTTGTTTTTTGAGTTATTTTAATTTATTTCTTATTTCTGGTGCAAAATAAATGAGGAGGATGAATTTACATTCAACCAAAGTTAATAATTTTTATACGAGAAATTGGCCGTAGGGGTAGTTTGTGTAATTTCTCAAATATGAATGGTGGTTTGTGTAATTACCCCATACTTCAGGGGTAGTTTGTGTAATTCTCCCTATTTTTTATATGGAAATGTTTTTGTTTCAATTGTGTGGAAATGGAACCTGGAATATTAATCATTCCAGCAATTATATTATTGCATGATGACCATTTTGAAATATGTAGAAGAACTTTCTGAAAATGTGAAACCAAAAAGAGTAAAAATTAACTGGTGTATCTGAGTTTTCTGAATTTGTCTTTGGATCTTTTGTGTGAGTGGGACATGGATGGCTATGCATTATCTTGAAAAAATAGATCTTAGAGTAATTCCGGGGTCAAACTCAATGAAGAAATTCGTAGGAGGATGTAAATGATTAATTAATTATTATGAATGTTTATCATTTAAGGGCCAAAGCACAATTTAGGTAGGCATTTGGAATTATGAGTAATAATAAGAAGAAATTAATAGAATTTATTACCAATTAAAATATAGATAAGACTGCCAACTGTAATTCAGTATTAATTCTCAAAAAAAAAATCTGTATTAATCATAGAATGATGTTCTTTTCGAACAAAAACGGATTATGATAATGAGTTTATTGTCGGATTAATCGAGATGTATGGCATCGTTTACATAATTTTGATCGTGTGCATTACCACCTGATACCTCAATGTAAAGGTGATTGTTTCTTATTAATTTCTTAACATTGATCGGAATCACCTAGACAACCATTAATTAGTTTGAGAAAAAACCCTTACAAAACAAAAACGGAAATTCACTCACCCTAAAATATATAAAATTTAATAGTAATTCTTGTTCAATTTCAAAGTTCTATATTCTTAGAATAACCATTATTTTTGCTGCCTAAGCAGAATCTTTCACTACAACAATACTTCCATATAAAAGGCGCGGAATGGATAGGAGGCGATTATGTACCAGCAACAGTAATTTTAAGTTACTTTGCTAATATGATGGACGCAATGACTTTCTTGAGATCATACAAACTATCTAATATTCAGAAAATTATCACTTTCTTCCCAAATAATTCTGGCAAGACATGTTCTTCTACGTGCCAAAAAGTATTTCCAGATACATGAACTTCAAATTATAGATAGTAAGAAAAAAACTTTCTTAAAGTAAAATTAAAGTACTGTACTCCTTAATCAAATTAATTATCGGACATAACAATTTTTTGGTAACTAAATTACAGTCAATAACATGATAAAACCATCGGAAAGCTTAAGCCATTTGTAACGTATGAATATTGGTACAAAGTACGAGCCACGTGGCAATCAATTTTCGGAATGTACGCTAAAAGACATAACGACGAGCTATAATATTACAATTCTTTATATATATATATATATATATATATTATTTTTAATTTCAAGAAGCTTAAAAGCCTCCCCTCGGATTAAGCCTCATTTATTGATATTATTTAAGACCATACTTAAACCTCTCCTCGCTAATAAAGCTATCACCACTCAACACATGTAACACCCCCAATTTTCTTAGTGTGTGTTTTGCATGGAATTTGCCTTATATTCAAAACTTTCTGAAGAAAGTGATCTCTACACACCACAACCGAACAATGTTTACTCAATGGAGTTTTCATCTTCATCACACCAAGGTGCTACAAATCGAGTTCTAAATAATCTTGATTATCTCGCGGTTGATGCTTCATTATCAAATCCTTGCTATGATTTCTACCACTATTATTATGATCCCTTTGATCCATTTCAAGGTTCGTTTGGAGAGCTGAATCAAGAATTCTCCATGATGAACCAGGCTTGCGTTCCATTTGGACACGATAGTTTGTCAAATAAGCATGTGCATGGAAATAATGGAGGGTTTATTGATCATGGTGATTCAAGAGGTTTGTACCAAACAGTGCCTTTAGAGTTTCAAACAACAAGCTCTCCGGATCATGATCATAAACGTGTAACAATTGATTCATTCTTGGTTTCGGATGATAACGACGATGAAAAGCGAAATGCAAAGCGTAAGATTAATGAAGTAGTGCATACAAGAAGGAAGAGAACGTGTGATAAGAAACTTGAAATAGTTAAAGGGCAATGGACTCCGGATGAAGATAGGTACTTTAGTTTTTTATTTTACTTATTTTTCTCACTGCGTGTTGCAGGTTAGGATAAAAGTCAGCATGTGATCAATAACGATGAAGCTACGAGGCGTGCAATTAGCCTACTCCTTATTTGAGATTACATGCCTAATTGTTGTTGCATTTTACTCTCTCTTTAATTTTATTTATTTATTCATATTTTGAGTGTCTAACATTTTGAATTCATATTATGCAAAATGTTTATGTTTAATGATTATTCATTTTTTTATGATAACATGATAGGTTATTGGTGGAGTTGGTTGAAAAGCATGGAATAAGAAAATGGTCGACAATTGCTCAAAGGCTATCCGGGAGAATTGGAAAGCAGTGCAGGGAAAGATGGCATAACCATTTAAAGCCAGACATTAAGGTTTTTCCTTACATTCCCCACAAATTATTCTTTTCCCTTTTCTTAATTATATGCATATTTTATTCCTTAATTTTCACTATACTTCAGCACATGAATTGCATGTTGAAAATCGGTTAAAATCATATTATATGATTGCCAAAAGGTATTAAACCTAAGAATCTAATTATTTATACTTCTTCTCCTTTTGTCTGATTTCATGGATTGTGGCTTTAAACATAGTAAAACGAAAAAGTTGTTCACTGCCAAAATGTTTCTTCGTGAAAGAGTGCCAAAACTACTAGCTAGCTAGTACACCTCTCATATAATTTTAAAAATATTAGTAATTACTAAAAGTCATTGACAATTGTTAATAAATCCACCAAGAATTTGAAACTCAATCAAGAAATACCAATTTAATTATATTATCATTACGACTTATATTGTACTCTATTGGAATTCAAATCCGCTGATGATTTCTTAACAAGATATTATTAGAGGGAGTAGATTATTAATTTGTCATAGCTTAAGTTCATTCCTAAGTGACGTGGAATAAAATGTAACACGTACGCTCCTTCACGAGTAGAATGAACATCATATAGTTAGCTAGCAACCAAACATCAATTTGAGTAAGCACTAATAATAACTTAGAATTTAGATGCACACATATTTTCACTTAAAAGGTCTTAGCAGAAGGAGAGGGCGAGAGATATGATAAAGAGAAGCCAACTTCATTAGAATGTTACGTGGAATTCATATAACGTTTATCGTACGCAGAAAGATCGATGGTCCGAGGAAGAAGACAAGATACTGATCGAAGCCCACAGGCAGTTGGGAAACAAATGGGCGGAAATCGCACGCAGCCTCCCTGGCAGAAGTGAAAACACCATAAAAAACCATTGGAACGCAACGAAGAGAAGACAGCTTTCATCTCGCAAAAATGGCAACTCATCGTCATCAAAGCCAAACACGCCTTTGCAAAACTACATCAGAAGCGTTATTTCAACAACTTCTTCAGATTGCATGGATCAGCATTCTTCTAGCTCAAGTTCTATCTCACCAGCTGCTGCTGATAATGCATTGATGGTTAATAACTCGAGCATGAGTGCTGGAACAAGTGAAAGCTTCTTGAAGTTATCTCCACCATTGGATACTGACCAGATTCATGTGCAGTTTGATTTACAAAAGGAGATCGATTTCATGGAAATGCTCTCTTATGGGTATATTTGAGACGTAAAGTAGTTCATGCGTACGTGCAGTATTTGCTTCAAGTCGAGACGTTGTACACTTTCTCATCACAACTATGTGGCACACAGAGTATCACACAAAGTGGCTGTAACGATCCTCTGCGCTATGCTATGGGTTTATACACGACGATGAACTTCTGAGGATGGTTTGGTTCGTTTGGAATGTTAGCGTAATAATGTTAGTTGTGTTTCCTGTTAAATTTCAGAGTAAATTATCTTCAAGTATTTGGTTTGTTTCCGATTGGGTATGTACAAATTATGACAAATAAGTTGTTTATTCATCTTCTCGCGTCTCGCGTCACATTATCGTTTAGAGTAGCATAAAGATTTAAGTGCAGAAATGTGAACACAGTTGGTACTACTTATAATGCACCAAAAAACATGTCTGACCAAGACGAAACCACTACAAATTTCACAAGAACAGAGCACAAAGCTTAATTAGGCACGAAAATACAGTTGCCACGAACAGATAATCACTCAAACAAAATAGTCAGCAGCTTTTTGTAAGCATCTCGACAACGTAGCTAGTCCGACCCAACGTTGAGACACTTAAGATCACACATTTGGACGTAAGTATCATATATAAACGCTGAACTCTATTAAGATATCACCTCTAACAATCCAGGCAATACAAAATGATTGCCCCTTTATTATCATAGCATTGACAATTAACGAGCAAAGTACAGACTCGTGAGTCCTCTAAGCCGAAACTTTTGCAAGCGCTCCAGCTTCAGTTAGCAAAAGAACAAGGTTTCCGCCACTGTGTAGGTTCATTGTTTCTGAAAAATGTGCAATAAAATAAACACATAACAAAAGCACTAGCAAAGCACGAAGAAATTAGGATACAGCAGTAAGAGGCAAGTCGTACCATCACAGCCACCGATGTGCTTCCCACCAATGAATACATTTGGCACGGTGCGCTGTCCAGTCCATTCAAACAGTGCAGATTGTAACTCACTTCCATCACCTTCAAATAATTACAGAAACAAATTCAGTAACCTAACAGTTAATACTTGGGTTAACAGATCACTTGTTTGGGAACACATGGTGCACATAGAAAAGTAAACCAAATTAAACGTACACTATCAGAAGCAGTCGAACAATTCTCAAAACCAAAGAGAAAGGATTGTGAAATCATAATTGAAAATGTTGTCTGAGCTTATCCATGAATTATGATCTCTTACAGGAATATTGCATTCATACAAAAGTAAAACTTATACAATCGGAATAGCATGTTTTTTCGCCAAATCACAAATTAACTTCCAAATATTGAACAAATCCGAACCATTATTCTCATCATTAGGACAATATTATGCATATGGCAGATGTGACAAGAAGCAAAAGCTCATGATGATAAATTACAAGTGCTTTTAATGAACCAACATTGAGACGACTCTAACACTTGGGCATATTGCACGAGCAATTCCATAAGTTCATGGAAGGTTCATCAAAGGCTAAGAGTCCTAGTGCTTTACATTCAGTCAATGAATCGTCCATTTCGTTGATTCATCATATTTACGTAGCATATTGCAAGAGCTGTTCCAGAAGCCTACAGAAGGTTCATCACTGGCTACTAATGCTTTATATCGAGCCAACGAGTCATTGATTCATTCATGATTCAACACATTTCATTAGCACATTGCACAAGCAAAATTCCATAAGACGATAAAGGGTTCATCAAATGCTACTACGTAGCATATTGCAAGAGCTATTCCAGAAGCCTACAGAAGGTTCATCACTGGCTACTAATGCTTTATATCGAACCAACGAGTCATTGATTCATTCATGATTCAACACATTTCATTAGCACATTGCACAAGCAAAATTCCATAAGACGATAAAGGGTTCATCAAATGCTACTAGCGTTCTACATTGAGCCAATAAGTATGATTCAACGCATATATATTCGGCACGTTGGTATGTTGCACGATCAATTCCATGAGTGTGCATGCAGTATACCCCCGGAGGACTATTTATATAACGAACTGATTTACGCGTAAAATCGTCTCTAATTTTGAATCAAACGCAAAATATCATTAGAGAAAGAACATACTCTCCGAATCCAACTCAATGGCCTTAAACGAGGCGCCTATATCCGTCAACAATCTCTTCGCCCTCACGCAGTACGGACAGTAGCTTTTGCTGCCAATCGTCACAAAGAAAACACATGCATAGAGATTTCGTCAATAAATCGAATCACATAATAACAAGAATTTTGGATCATTTCTTTCATCACAGCTCAAAGATTAGACAGATTGTGAATATAATTAATTATCAATGGACCTGAATACAACGACAGAATTCGATGAAACGATTTCCTTAGCTTTGGGAAGAGCCATTCATTCGACGTATGTATATTGAAATGCCAAACCACAACTTGCCAACCGTGGACGTGTTATATTAGAACGGGAATTGATATATACATAAAATTATAAATAAAAATTAAGAGGATAAATTTCATATATATATATATATTAATTATTTTTTTAACGACTGAAATGAAAATAACTAAAAAACTCCTTGTTCTACTTTACTACTTCGTAGGAAAATTATTTTAATTGTGGCACTCTTAATTTTTTATTTTTCCTCCTTGTTATGTCAATTTACCAACCTATTTTCATCTGAAAAGATAAATAAGAAACTCTATCCATGGAAAATAAATATATTTTTGTTTCTATATTTCTCATTTATAAAATAAACATCAAACAAAGAAAATTTTAAATTTATTATTGTTTACAGTATATGAATTTAATTAAATTATATAGTTTATAGCATATTAATTTAATTTATTTATTTGTACTTTAATTAAAATACTGGATATAATTTTGAGTAATAGACCCAAATATTTGTGGAACAGTGGAAGGTGGTTTAGGGGCCCATAGAGATGAAATATTTTCCTCAATCAAGCTCAATTCTCACAAATATCAAACTTGATTTTCTGCCATAAAAGTTTTAACTTTCTTTTTATAATGATAGGAAAGACACTTTATAAAACACGAACACGTAAATTATGCAACGAATGCATAAAATATTTCTTCGTACTCGAGACCCTTCTTAACAATCAACACAAATGAGGCAAACAACTAATTATGCAAGCTTTCTCTCGGGTTACAAAACCAACGAGAAAGGGAAAGAAGGATTCTTAGCTTTTTTAATTTTGATTCACGCTCGGAATTTCACCAATCGATAACTCTCTTGGCATCAAACTTTTCACCCTCTTTTAGCTCTCTGTTCATTTCGTTCCAAATATATAGCCCAAACAACACAAATCAAAGACTTTCACCTTCTTTGAGCCATTTCTTCACTGCAATAACTCTTCTGAAATGTATAAGTTGAATTTCAGGAATTTTATGCATAACCATTTAAATCTCAATCCACTCAAAAATCAAGGTCCAAATTCCAAATCACTCATCAAGGTGGAAAACCAACCTCGCACCCTCCAAACATGTGGTTCACCCTCTCCAAAATTATGGTTTACTCCTTACGTGCTCTCACTTATATTTTGTTCAAATGAAAATTCACTATTATTACTTGACTGTTTTCACAATTTAATTAATCTGAACTCTTCTGTGACTACACGAATGGTCGGTGGCAACCGACTGCTAAAATGAGTCTGATCAACGATTCTAACGGATTCTAACGTTTACCTAAAGAGTGGTCCGAGATCCAGGGCATGATGGTTAGCCGGCCTACACAATAATGTCAAATGCATGGCTGAAGGAGCAATCCGTCCAACGTTCTTAGGATTTAAGAAAGCCACAAACAAAAGAACAAAGAGAAAAAAACAGAACCAATGCGCCAAGTGAATCTTTATAGTTGATTGTTTGGTTTTGTTATGCATATTAACAATCCACAATCACATGCTAATTCACATGAATCATCATTCATCAACTTGTTAATTAATTTCTTGTTTGTGCCTCGGTTGTGATTATAGTACGTGTCATCAATTAAATCCATGTAATATTGAGGATTAAGTGGAACCTCACTGCAACTTTACCAAAAACAAGAGAGAACTAAACCATAATTAAGCAAAGCACAATACCAATACCCCAACTGGAACAGAAGCTCATTAACACAAATTACATTCCCAGAATTAAAAAACTAGATTAAAAAAAATAAATATATATCACATCCAAAGTTTCTTCCTAAAAGAGTGAGCTCAACAACATTTAAACAGTAGATACTTAGCTTATTATTCATGAACACTATTAACAAAAGAGCCAACTAACTAAATTCATGAAATTAATTAAGTTCATTATATTAATCCTCTTCTCTCACAACACTAATTTCACCCTTTTCCAGTAGATCATAAAATTCCCTGGTTCTCCTCTGATTACTCCAATGGTGCATCTTCCAAAACCCTCCAGCAATTATACCTAGTCCAATTCCGATTATTATCTCCTTAATTACGCTTGGTCCTTTGTACACTACGTGACCACCCGCCATTTTTTATTTTTTTTCTGTAACAAAAAATATAATAAATAATTCAAAACTGTAATTAATTATTGACTGTAACAACATATATTAAAGGATTTTAATGGAAGAGGAGAACACGTACCTTTGCTGAAGAGAATTTTAGTTCAAAAATTTTGAAGCCGACAAAAAATTGAGAGGTGTCTGTAATCTGTATGTTCTCTAGTAACTTCTGGAAAATTGAAATAAGGCCAGAATTGACCTTTATGCCCTTGGATTGTATAGTTGATTTTTATAATGGATTTGGGCTTATAGCTAATTCACTTATCTGTGAATGTGATGGCCAATAAAATAAAGACATTGTACATAAGCAATGTATATATATATATATATATATATATATATATATACTTCAAATGTACTTGGGAGAATTTTTAAGAGTGATTTATTCACTTTTGTTGAATAAAGTATAGTCTTATAATAATTTGGGTTGACCCATAACTAATGCATGCAATATAAACAGCTTAAAAATAACTGAATAACAAATCATTGTTAAAAGTTTTAGTAAGCGGTTTGAGTTGCTTACCTGGTTCGGAACGTCTTGTCTTGTGTGATTGTTTTGTACATTACCCTTCTATACGGTTAGATAATATGGCGTGTTCATAGTTAAAAGAAAAAAATATTTATTTCAATAAGTAACTAAGCGTGTTCACCTACCCCGAATTACTTCAAAGCCCTTCTCGCTTGATGGGAGATAATTTCGTCTGCTAACTAATCACTCCACGCCAGACTAACCAAGCTTCTTATAAGCTATGAGCTAGATTTGAGTTCAGAAAAAATTTATTGAAAACCAAGGCACGTGAACTAGATCAGGTCTAAACCTGCGTAGGCACTTTAATGCCCAAGTCAGTTGATGCATGCTGAAGGGTAAGAGTCTAAAAAGGTTTTGCTCAAATATGATGTGTATAGAAAATAGTTAAGTAAGCTAAACATACATGTTGGGTCAAGCAGAAAGCGGTTGATGCGGATTGGAAATTTGTTGATTTCAAACTGAACTTGGAACTAAGACAATCTACGTATCCCCTTTAAAGAATCAAGTCGAATGTTGTTTATTATTTATCTGTGGTTGTCGATCGTGGTCGGAGGCGAAGATTGGATCTATGAGGCCGAATCTACGAGATCGTGCCTTTGCACATTGGATAGTTGTTATGGCAAGACTAAGAGAGATACTGCACGTAGAGATTGTTCACAAAGAAATTGTGCACGAAGAGATAATGCATAAAGAGATTCTGCGTGGTCTCAGAGCTCTCTAGAAAAGTTATCCCTTTAATGTCGACTAGAAGACGTATTTGTAGGCAAGGTGATGGGTCTTGCATAGGTAGGACTTCCAAAGAGATTGTTCATGGGAAAATGGATTGTTCATAGACAAAAAGATTGTTCATGGGTAGTTGGTGGATTTAAACTGCCATAACTAATCCCCTAAATTATTGAATTTTGTTGTTATAGATAAATTGTTAAAATTTCTACGATTAATGAGGTGAATGGAGTTTTAGTTGTAAAACTAGAGCAAGCATGATTTGTCTCTCACTTGGTTGAGATGTCAACACGTAACACGTTTACACAAAAAGAGCATTCTCATATCTCATTAGTCTTCATGGCCCAACTACACAAAAAGATGGGCCTATGTTACGTGGCCCAGAAGAGCCTAAGTTTAATATTATTGGACTTATTAATATTATTGTTACTCGCCTCATGCCAAAAGTTCAAACCACACAGTCTTGTTATGAACTTATGATTAAAGCTCCACCGTTCTTGCACACTTCAGTCACTTTCAGCGCAAAAGAAAAATTTGTGAATCAGGACAAGTTCACGTGTCCTCTAAATGAAACCACCAACTAAAATTTAATGAAGCGATTTCCATAATTAGAACAATAGTGTTTTTCTTTTTACAATCAGCCACAAGTCCACAACCGCACAATTCACAAAGTGTGGTTTCTTGTATATATTAAAATCTAAACACACGCTCATACACGCAACATCCCGTGTCACTAATTTCAGTTATCTATTTGATAGTTTATAATAGCTAATAGATAGTTTATAATAGCCTTATGACAAGAGACATTACTTTGATATTAAAGTACTACAAAGACATTTATTATAAGTTTATAACTATTGTAAATGCTGGGAGGATGAATAAATTCGCATTTATGTGACGTATTATAATATGCTCATTCTTAGTGAATTAAATAATTCATAAGATGATTATATAAGTATGTAAATGATATATTATAGTATATACCTTCATACTTAATTATAACTTCTTATATGTTGCTTGTAAAAAAGTTTTATTAGAAGGTCGTTGGGAGTGAGTGAAAATTATGTAGTTGTAACAATATTTACTTAGTAATTTTACTCAGCTCCTATATTTTTCTCTACTTTAAGAATTTTCTACTAAATATTGTGTTGTTATTATCATTATTGTCTTATTTGTGTTGTTTCGTACTTTACAATAGATAAATTCTAAAAACGATATTTTTCGAGTCAAATACGCAGCAATGAGACGACTCCCGAACCCAATATACCGAACCCAATATATTTTCGGGCATTAAATTTCCAGTATATTAATAAGTAATAACAACAATATAATGCATTTACATCAATGAAGTAATTACTGGGTATAATAATATCCTTGCAACTTTTCTTTTCTTTTTTTTTTGTATATATGGGGTAATTAATTATATGAGATTATCACATCATTGCTCTCCATTCAAATAAAACTACTCAACACTTTCAGTAGCATCTGAACTCCCCAACTCAAAATTAGCTAAACAACCCAGCCATGGCGGCGCCACCGCCAAACCCCACCGCCGCCGCTGCCCCACTCCTCTCCCCTCACAACCACCACACAAAATCCACAAAATTCAACCCACTCTCCTTCACCCGACCCCACATGCTCGCCTTCCACCTGGCCTGGATCTCCCTCTTCTCCAACTTCTTCTCCACCTTCTCCCTCCCGCCGCTCCTCCCCGCCATCCGCCGCGACCTCCACCTCACCCCCGCCCACATCTCCCACGCCGCCGTCGCCGCCTTCACCGGCTCCGTCCTCTCCCGCCTCGCCATGGGCCCCATCTGCGACCTCGTCGGCCCCCACATCGCCACCGCCGCCTTCTCTCTCCTCACCGCACCCGCCGTGCTATCCGTCTCACTCATCACCACCCCGACGCATTTCATCCTCATCCGATTCCTCATCGGATTCTCCTTAGCCAATTTCGTCGCGTGCCAGTTCTGGATGAGTTCCATGTTCTCAGACGACGTCGTGGGCGTCGCAAACGGTGTCGCTGCCGGTTGGGCTAATGTAGGGTCAGGATTCACGCAGCTCGTCATGCCTTTAATCTACTCCTTCTTTATTCACGTAACAAATCTCAATCCCTCAACCGCATGGAGAGTCGCGTTTTTAATCCCGGCGGTTTTTCAGATTCTCACAGCTGTAATGGTACTGGCATTCGGACAGGATTTGCCTAACGGGAAAATGAAAAGAAGTGGGGACCACGGGTTTGTTATTCTGTTAGACGGTTTGAAAAACTACCGGGGGTGGATATTAGGGTTGACGTACGGGTTCTGTTTCGGGGTTGAGTTGACGGTTGATAATGTGTGATATGGTATAATGTGTCATGTCGAAGAAAAGCCACGATGGCACGAAATTGACCGGTGTGTGTCGAGAAGGCTTAGAGGTAGAGTTACCTTAGCCGTATTTCGGTCACCATTATATCTATATAGCTAATTAGACATTGAGTAATATGTCATTGGAAAGCTACATGAGTCTAGGTCGCAACGCAATAAGCGGAATGCGATTCGGAGGTCCAGAGAGAAAGTTATGCTCAAAATAGTAAAGCTGCGCAGAGCACATCGAATTTGCACAATTCGATGCGGATTGACCACATCGAATTTGTACAATTCGATGCGGTCCTAAAATGACCCTTAAGACCCTCTAATCATGCCTATATATACCCCCTCACTCCTCACAAGTAAGGGGGACCGACGGAGATGCCACGCATCGAATCCAAGTCAATTCGATGCGTCCAAATTCGATGCGTCCCAATTCGATGCGTCCCAATTCGATGCGTCCCAATTCGATGCGTCCCAATTCGATGCGCCCCAATTCGATGCGTCCCAATTCGATGCGCCCCAATTCGATGCGTCCCAATTCGATGCGCCCCAATTCGATGCGCCCCAATTCGATGCGCCTATTCGATGCGCCCCAATTCGATGCCCCTATTCGATGCACCTATTCGATGCGCCTATTCGATGCCCAAATTCGATGCCCCTATTCTATGCCTTATATGCCCAGAAAGCTACGTGAGTCAGGGTTCCGAATCAAGAAGCGGAATGAGGTTTCGATCATCCTACAAAGAAATATGATCGAAACCGTGCAGTCGCTCCAATGCTGAACCAAATGAACCAAGCAGCCCTATCAAGGGTCGACCATAGAGAGGCATTTCAAAAGAGACAATTGAACTACGTTCGGCTTGATTCCCTTAATGGGATACGTAGGCAGCTTGGCAAGTTCCCAAGTTCAGTCCGATATCATAAGAACCTAACGCCCGCAAGTCAACAATCAAAGAGTAACAAATCTCTCACGCTCGACTGTTCCCTCAACTTGGCCATTTAGGGATTACTTCCTGTAACCTTATATTTATCTATGTGTAATAGGTGTTCCGGACCAAGCTAGTCTATTCACTGTAATAGGATAGCATTATTTTGGTTAAGTCAGGCCCCACTGTATCGATTTCTCGGTGTATTGTAACCTAGACGAAATAAGACCAAAATATTGGCGCCGTCTGTGGGAACACCATTTCGCTTACGCTTAAGCGTCTGTTTAGGTAAAATGGCAAAGAAAGGGAATGAACCAATGAGAAAAGAACCGCGAAGAGTCCCAGTAGCTGTATCGAGATAGAGAAACAACTACGGAGTTGATAATATGGAACTCAGTCCCAAGCAAACACTGAGTGGTGCTAAGAGCAATAAACAAATCCGCAATTCAACCAAGAAAACTAACATTATCAGAGAATGATTATGGATTCTTCAATTCCAATCCTGCACGGACAAACGACGACACCCCGAATAGTGTCATGATTTGTTTTACCCTAAGGTGGTATCGAAGGTCGTATTGCATTGATTATCAGACCAAGCAGGAACCAGCAGGGCCATCATCACATGTATACTACATATAGATGGAACCCAATAACAAGACATCGAAGAATTACCTCGAGAAGAGGATGAAAGACACAGGAAAAACCTCGCAAGAGGAGTTCCAAGGAATATTATTGGCGTGTAGAACAACCACGAGAACATTGACGGGCGAAACACTTTTCGTTCATTGTTTACGGCACTGAGGCTGTTCTACCTGACGGAATGGGAATGCCAACACGCAATATTCACGACTATGATCCCGAACAATCAGTCCGCTTACGTCAGATGGATCTAGACATGATAGGCACAATAAGGGAAGATGCGTACCAACGCACTGCAGCTTTCAAAACAGCAAATGCTAAAAGTTACGATAACAGAGTCCAATTATGAAATTTGAGGTAGGAGATCTAGTACTCAGAAGTGTATCAACAAAACAACACATTGAAAAATTCGAACCAATATGGAGGGGCCCTTCAAGATCATACAAGCGACCTTGGAATGTGCAACATCTTAGGCGTTATTATGCAAAGGAGTAGAAACAATTGCGACCAGGAGCTAACAAAATGTATGACCTGCGAAGGGTTGAGTCCCGTGCAAAGATTGGGAAACATAAACCCCTCGGTAAGTAATTGAGCCCAACCTTTTCCAAATTATTAAATGTATCTATCTACGTGAACGGCGCAGGTGGAGTCTTATAGAAATGATGCTAAAATCCCTAAATGAGGAACCAAGGAGTTCAGAGACAAAACAAAAACGAGAAGAACAAAAAATCGCCCTGAAAGATCAAATCGCCCCAAGTGGCTGAAAGAACAAATCGCCCCAAGTGGCTGAAAGATCAAATCGCCCCAAGTGGCTGAAAGAACAAATCGCCCCAAGTGGCTGAAAGAACAAATCGCCCCAAGTAGCTGAAAGAACAAATCGCCCCAAGTGGCTGAAAGAATAAATCGCCCCAAAGTGGCTGAAAGTACAAATAGCCCCAAAGTGGCTAAACTCTTCATGCGCGCCACCGAGTGTCATGACCGCAATATAAATCGCCTCGAAATGACGGAACTCCTCATGCACGCCATGAGCGTCGTGACGGAGATATAACGTGAAGTTAATAATCATAAGTTATCACACAATTATGAGATTGATAACAAACAAAGAGCAACTGAACATGCACTGAGCATGGTCAAAAACCGTTGCAAGTGAAATGCAAAAATTGCTCGCAGAACAAAAAAGCCCTAATATCATCAAAATGATATATCCCAATATCACTACTTAGCAAGTGACTGGGGGGACTCCTAACGAATGATCGCACCCACCGAATGAGCGAAATTGGCACAATTTCCATGAATCTGGTCCTATGCGGTACGTCAAACGTATCCAGAATGGCACCAAGAATGTCCACACAAAGCGACACGGTGCAAACCTACCAGAAATGGTACGAAACAAACTTGTCCAAAGCAACACCAAAAGCATCAGCCCGACAAGATAAATGTAAACCTAAAATTTCAAAAATGAAATAATGGCCCGAAGTGGTCAGATAAATAAGTGGAATATATCGAAAATGAGTGCATATTTAGACTACTATAAAAGGATTATCACCTTAAGAGGTGCATATATCCATTCATTGAATTAGTCGTCAACGTCGAAGAGCAATAACATGTGACAGCACAAAGTTCCATAAACAGAACGCGAGAAATCATTGAGCAAGAATGCAACAAAATATCCGAACAAATGCGACACAATGTCCAGATAGACAAAGATCTCTACCAAGCATAAACTGCAAGATTAATGCAGGAAGCTTGAAAAGCTTAGCACTAGATCGCTTTAGATCCATCACTTATATATCATTTCTATCATAGTCGAAGGTCTCCATTGAGACAATATCTCGCTCGATCGAGGTTCTTAGCAACATAATCTACGTATTATCTAAGTTGTCTATCTCTCAAAGACAACAACGATTAATTCAAAAGATAACTGCAAAACCTTATTGGGCAAATAAACGTCGCGCCTTCGCACGATCCAGCAACGCTAATGCAGCAACTGGGACGCACCAATCAAAAAATATATATATATATATATATATATATATATATATATATCAAAAAACCTATACCCGAGTGAGGCCATAATCCTCAAAGCGCAAATCATACAAGGTTAAGCAACGATGGCAGCACTGCCTCAAAAATGCGGCAAAAGCAGAATCACGCATTGTGAAGTTATTTGCATAAAAATAACGCCATCCATGATCTAATGGGGACCCACAATGAGAAGGAAATGGGACGGGCACTCTGCCCCAGAGCGGCAAGTGCTAACCATTAAATCCCTAAAAACAAAGCAACGATAGCAATTGAAAGAAAAGGCAACGATTATGAGCCTTCGATTAAACAAACAAATGAATAGTCATAAATGATAACCATGCGACTAATAAAAAGGCGACGCAGTGCCACAAAAATAGGAAATTAGAAATTGTTCATTACAATCAGAACTTGAGCCTTACGGGCCTAGCACACACACCTCCGAGCGCCAATCTCCACTGAGCGCTAATCGCACACATCAGACTGCCTCCCAATCAGGGGCATGATTTTCAGTATTATCAAATAACTAGCATAAAGCGGTAAGTCAAGAATACATCTTATAAGTTTGGCACCCGCTCTCTGATCGACACCGTCTCCCAAACTGGGGGGATTATATGATGTGGGCTTATTCGGTCACTGGTGCATAATGACATTAATCACCCCAAAACTGAGGCAAAATGGCTCTAACACTTCATTATAGTTTGAAGTATGCTTATGTACCAAAATCACACTCCAAACTGGGGGACTAGTGATATGGTATAATGTGTCATGTCGAAGAAAAGCCACGATGGCACGAAATTGACCGGTGTGTGTCGAGAAGGCTTAGATGTAGAGTTACCTTAGCCGTATTTCGGTCACCATTATATCTATATAGCTAATTAGACATTGAGTAATATGTCATTGGAAAGCTACATGAGTCTAGGTCGCAACGCAATAAGCGGAATGCGATTCGGAGGTCCAGAGAGAAAGTTATGCTCAAAATAGTAAAGCTGCGCAGAGCACATCGAATTTGCACAATTCGATGCGGATTGACCACATCGAATTTGTACAATTCGATGCGGTCCTAAAATGACCCTTAAGACCCTCTAATCATGCCTATATATACCCCCTCACTCCTCACAAGTAAGGGGGACCGACGGAGATGCCACGCATCGAATCCAAGTCAATTCGATGCGTCCAAATTCGATGCGTCCCAATTCGATGCGTCCCAATTCGATGCGTCCCAATTCGATGCGTCCCAATTCGATGCGCCCCAATTCGATGCGTCCCAATTCGATGCGCCCCAATTCGATGCGTCCCAATTCGATGCGCCCCAATTCGATGCGCCCCAATTCGATGCGCCTATTCGATGCGCCCCAATTCGATGCCCCTATTCGATGCACCTATTCGATGCGCCTATTCGATGCCCAAATTCGATGCCCCTATTCTATGCCTTATATGCCCAGAAAGCTACGTGAGTCAGGGTTCCGAATCAAGAAGCGGAATGAGGTTTCGATCATCCTACAAAGAAATATGATCGAAACCGTGCAGTCGCTCCAATGCTGAACCAAATGAACCAAGCAGCCCTATCAAGGGTCGACCATAGAGAGGCATTTCAAAAGAGACAATTGAACTACGTTCGGCTTGATTCCCTTAATGGGATACGTAGGCAGCTTGGCAAGTTCCCAAGTTCAGTCCGATATCATAAGAACCTAACGCCCGCAAGTCAACAATCAAAGAGTAACAAATCTCTCACGCTCGACTGTTCCCTCAACTTGGCCATTTAGGGATTACTTCCTGTAACCTTATATTTATCTATGTGTAATAGGTGTTCCGGACCAAGCTAGTCTATTCACTGTAATAGGATAGCATTATTTTGGTTAAGTCAGGCCCCACTGTATCGATTTCTCGGTGTATTGTAACCTAGACGAAATAAGACCAAAATAATGTGATTGCGGGGTATTTTTACGATAGGTTCGGGTTGGGGATCGAGACGGCGGGGGCTTTGGCGGCGAGTTTTGGGGTGGCGAACGTGGCGTCACGGCCGTTGGGGGGGTTGTTGTCCGACAGGTTGGGGCGAAGGTTCGGGGTTAGGGGACGGGTTTGGGGGTTGTGGGCCGTGCAGACGGTTGCGGGTTTGTTGTGTTTTGTTTTGGGTCGGGTCGGGTCGCTGTGGGGTTCGGTTGTGGTGATGTGTTGTTTTTCGGTTTTTGTACAGGCTGCTTCTGGACTCGTGTGGGGTGTTGTGCCTTTTGTTTCTAAGAGGTACGTGCATGCGTTTGTTTCTAATGTCATCTCATTATGTAGTAATGATATAGTATAGTAATAACTAATAAGACTATTTTACATGAATAATATATCTAAAAAAGTAAGATCACTAATTTACTAAGTTATATGAAGTAGTATGTGACTAAGTATAAAACTATTTAAATATGAATTGTTGTAGGTCTTTGGGAGTGATTTCAGGCATGACGGGAAGTGGAGGTACATTGGGTGCAGTGGTGACACAATTGTTGTTATTTTCCCGCTCAAATGTTTCTACTCAATCCAGTATCTCACAAATGGGCCTTCTCATGGTAATTTGTACTCTTCCAGTTAGTCTCCTTTATTTCCCTGGATCCGGTGGAATGTTTTGCGGCCCGAGAAAACAACCCGACCCGGCAGACCAAGATTATGATATACTTGAGTGAGATCAATTCATCAATGATCCTATATTTGAAACTAGTTTGTTTTAATTGGGACTTTTTAATGTAAGAAACGTGTTGCATTGTTGAGGATTATAAGTAGTTGGAATATATATACATTCAAGGATATTCTTTGTAAAGTAATCAATCACATTCTTTAAAAAAAAAGTGATCAATCACATGGACCTGTATATTTTTCCAGTATTAATATGAAGTATACTATTCCTTCACCTTCATTTTTAGTCACTTTTAGTACACTACAAGATTTTTCGCCCTTTCCCGACCGGAAAATCCCGACCGGCATGCGGTCGGGAGCATTCCCGACTGCAATGCGGTCGGAAAAACTTTTCCCGACCGCATTGCGGTCAGCACGACTGCAATGCGGTCGGAAAAACTTAATCCCGACCGCATTGCGGTCGGGACAACCCTGGGCGGGAAATATTCCCGCCCAGTGTCGCCCTAATCTCGGCCCAGCTGGGCCGCGCAGCTGGGCCGAGATCTCCCGACCGCCATGCGGTCGATAATACCCTTATTCCCGACCGCACGGCGGTCGGGAAAGAGGGAGGTATTTCTATAAATACCTCCCTCCATCTCTTCATTCTCACACCCTCAATTTCTCTCTCCCTCCTCTTTTTCCCGACCGCCAGGAGCCCTTTGGCGACCGCAGTTCCGTCGGCACTGCAAAATCGGTAATTTTTTCGCTTTTTCTTGCTTTTTAGGTTATATTTAATGTTTTAATATATATTTTTTATGTTTAATTGTTAGATATTGTAGAAATTGTTAGGATTTAATTAAGAAATACTTTTAGGAATTGTTAGGCTTTGGAAAAATATTAGATTTTTATGCCTTTAGGAATTGTTAGGCTTTGGAAAATATTAGATTTTTATGCCTTTAGGAATCGTTAGGCTTTAGGAAATAGTATAGTTTTAATTAGGAAATGTCTTTTGGAATTGTTAGGCTTTGGGAAATGTTAGACTTTTATGCTTTTAGGAATTGTTAGATTTTAGGAAATGTTATAGTTGTATGATTTTAGTAATTATTTATGCCTTTAGGGAATGTTATAATTTTATGATTTTAGTAATTATTTATACCTTTAGGAATTGTTAGGCTTTACGAATGTTACATTTTAGGAATTATTTATGACTTTTGGAAAACTATATATGATTTTTATATGTGTTAATTTATTTATTTGGACGTTAATTATGGAGTTATTTATGTTAGATTTAATGTTTTGATATTAATTATTAATGTTATATTTAATGTTTTAATATGAATTATTAGATATTGTAGAAATTGTTAGGATTTAATTTGTAAATTCCTTTAGAAATTATTGGGCTTTGTGAAATATTTATACCTTTAGGAATAACTTAGTATTGATTAAACTTAGGTCATCTCTACAATTAGAAAATTTTTAACTTAGATGCTTTTACTTAGTTCGTAGCACTCCTCCTCGACGACATGTCGTCCCATGATAGCGATCGTGGCCAGCCCTCGAAGAGAGGGCATAGTGGTCCATCGAGCGGGAATATTAGGGTTTAGGGTTTAGGGTTTAGGGTTTAGACTTATTGGCGACCGACCCGCGGTCGGGAATAATATTCATATTCTTAATTTCACAATTTCGCTCTCAATTTTAGATAAATCGTTCATTTAATGATCAAGTAAAACAGTATTAGTTATATATTACTAAAAATCTCAAAAAAAACAATAAATGTAGTTGCCCGTTGATGAATCGTTTGAAGCGTCTATTCATATTGTCACTTATAAATAGATTAGTATAGCTAATAATGTAACTACTTACGATTATGTTAAACACATGTTAATATATATATATCACAATTAGCCTCTCTATACTAACGTTCGTAACAAATTTTGAATGGCCAATTGTGAACTCCTATATACTACGTATGATTATTAAATGTAACACTCCAAACTAACTTAACCTATACTCCGATAAACTATACTAATTATTTAATAATTAAAAGTTCATTAAACTAACTAACTAATAGTGCAATTCATGAATTTAATGAGATTCTATAGTTATACTTAACAAACACATCAAGATTTTCCAAAAGATTGAAAAAAGGTAAAATTTACTATTTTTCCCGACCGATATGCGGTAGGGAATAATATTCAACCACATTCCCGACCGCATTGCGGTCGCCATTGACCATTATTGCCGACCGCATACCGGTCGGGAATAATATTTAAACTTATTCCCGACCGCGACCGACATGCGGTCGGGAATAAGTTTAAATGTTTTTCCCGACCGGCAAGCGGTCGCTAAAGTTTTGAAAATTTGGCGGTTTTTTGAAATTTTTGAAAAAAATACACATTCCCGACCGATTTCGGTCGGGAATAATCGAAAAACTTGGCGGGAAACCAAATTTGACGAAAATTCAAAAAAATTCAACTTTTTCTATAAATACACTTCATTATTCTCCTCATTTTTTCATCTCCACACAATTTTTTCAAACACTTTTTACATTTTCAAACACTTTTTTCATTTTCAAACACTTTTTCAAAACCTTCTTTCCTTCAACTTCAAAATTAAAATTTTACACTTATTTATTCAAATTCTCAATAATCAAAAACTTATTTAATTTTTTTGTGTTTGAGACTGAGCAATGAATCAAAGATTTAATTGCTCATCTAAAACACAAAAATACTAAATAATGTTTTTAAAATATTACAATATATTAAAAAAATAATATTCCGGTAATTTATTATCGGAATATTATTTTTTTTGTTCTGATGATTATTATTCCCGACCGCGTCCCGGTCGGAATTACTTTAAATATTAGTCCCGTCCGGCCAGCGGTCGGAAGTACTTTGAATATTAGTCCCGACCGCTGGCCGTTCGGGATAAATATGAATATTAGTCCCGACCGGCCCGCGGTCGGGACTAATACCGACCGCCGGTTGGTCGGGAATTGGCGCAAAAAATCCCGACCGTTACCCCGGTCGGGAAATTGGGAAAAGTCCCGACCGCGGGCCGGTCGGGACAAAAATTCATATAATCCCGACCGCAAAGCGGTCGGGAATAATATTCAATCATTTCCCGACCGCTATGCGGTCGGAAAATATTCCGACCGTTTTGCGGTCGGAATACTCGGTCGGTAATTTCCCGACCATTATTCGGTCGGGAAATGCGGTCGGGAAAGGTCTGTACCGACCGGAAAGCGGTCGGAAAATTTTTCCCGACCGAAGCAACACCGACCGCGATTTTCCGACCGCAATGCGGTCGGGAAAGGGTCTTTCCCGACCGCAAATGGGTTATTCCCGACCGATTTTGCGGTCGGGAAAGACCCAATTTTTTTGTAGTGGTACGATATTATGAATTTTGTCTGAGGTGTGGAATTAGAGGTTTATTGCAATATATAGGAGAATATGTTAAAATAAAAAGAAAACGTATATATCATGTTATAAAATTTTAAATGTACAACGCATAGAGATGTTATATATGTGTATGAAAAATTTGAAAGAGATTTGTTTATATCTTATGATCTTATCAAGAAGGTAAAATCTTCTAGCCCCATAAAATGATAAATTAAACTATTAGTTATTTACATATTTTAAAAAAAAAAACTTTAAATTAAGAATGGGAGATTTCAGTTCCAACATAATTGTGTAAACCCTTTCTCTTTCCAATTAGATCGAAACAAAAAAAAAAGTATAAGAATGATCAAAATCATAAAAAAAAATAAAAAAAATCCAAACATAGAGTAAGTTGTTGATAAATTGTTCCCTTAAAAGTTATTTCTGTAAACATTATCAGCATTTAATATTATCGATTTGTCATCTTCATACTTCCGTGCTTTAAATTCTTTAAAAAATATATTATATATGCAATATTTTCATTAATAAAATATTTAGAAAACTTTTCACGTAAAAACACACTGGAATTTATAATAGCAATAAATTAAAAAAGAGTGGAATATGTATTGAAAGTCAAAACCCTGCAAATCGCAACACCGGTCGTCGGCATGCACAGGCGCAAAGAGAAAGTACGGAAGCTCAATCAAACTGCTTGTTATGTTCAGGTAAGTATAATTAATAATTGCCAAATTCATCTTAATTTCACAACTTTAATATTTGCCAATTAATTAATTTGCTTTATTTCATTGCTGTATTTGTAGATTCTTGGGACATGCATGGATACACATGACACGTCAGCATCAGTGCTCCTGTTTTTTGACAAACACATATTTATGTTTAATGCTGGAGAAGTAAGTCAGTTTTTTTCTGTTAATATGTTGATTATGAGGCCATGTCGATTTTATTTACGTAGGGAATTGTCATTTGAAGCTCTGCATTGCACCTGGTTGGGTTCTGTTATGTGTTGAAGGTTTGGTAATGTCATAATAGCTTCACCAGTTGATTTAGCCTCAAAGGAAACTAGTTAGTACTCTGTTACTTAAAGATAAGAATTGAGGCCGGCGTCCTTTTGCATATGGTTCGATCAGGTAGCAAGTATATATGATCCACGTGTGGTTACACAAGCAAAGGCAATAATTGGCCGAATTGAAAAGGTGTTATGCTCCGCTGTTCAATATTATGTGTCCCTTCTAGTTTGGAGGAGATAGTGAAAGGAAAGACATAATAAACTGTGGATTTATCGTGCAACAAGTTTGATAATCGCATAGCGGTTCTGTGAATTCACAATTGATTATTTCTTCACTTGTGTGTTGGACTGGGCAAATATGTGGCCGTGTTTCATTTATTCCGGCATAGAACAACAACAACAACAATAAAGACAATCAAGCCTTTTGTGCATTCTGGCATATAGCAAAGTTATTGAGTGCCCAGCTCTGTTTATCTTTTAAATATTGATCTATTGTATGCCTTTCGACTTATTTCATATTGTTTTTACATTTTGTCCAGGGGCTGCAGGCCTGCAGCACTTCTGCACTGAGCATCAAATTAAATTGTTGAAGGTATATCTCCATTTAGCAAATCTCTTTTCATTAGTCAAGCATTCTTTATCACTTGTTAAATTCGAGAATTGCTCCAGATTGATCACATATTGCTCTCCCGTGTCTGCTCAGAAACTGCGGGCGGACTTCCAGGTATGCTATTAGACCACCTTTTTTCTCTGTTTTCACGTCTTTGTATTGTTAATAAATGACATTGCATCCACATGCTATTACTTTTGCGATAGAATGGAAATGGAGCTACTCTATGATTGTTATATTGAAAAGTGAAAACACTTTGACGTTTTCTCTGCATGCAGGTCTTCTTTTGACTCTGGACGGCATGGGAGACAAAGTAAGGTTTAGTTTCTAAAATTAAAGATGAAGTATGATACATGATATATAAACTTGTAACTGTAATTCGCCATTCTTCTGAAGGTCAATGTATGGGGTTCCTCTGATTTAACATTTTTTGTGGATGCCATGAAATCTTTCATCCCCCGTGCTGCTATGGTTCATTCACATAGTTTTGGGCCACCACCTGGTTCAAATGGATCTCCCAGTTGTCTGCCAAAAGTGTTTGATGAACCACTTGTTCTTATTGACGATGATGTGGTAAAAATACCAGCCGTACTCTTGAGACCAACTTGTTCTGAAGCAACGGATTTCGCTGAACCAAAGAAGCCTGATGGTGTTTCTGTTATTTATATTTGTGAATTGCCAGAAATTAAAGGAAAATTTGACCCAAAGAAAGCAGTATCCCTTGGATTAAGACCAGGCCCAAAATATCGAGAACTGCAACTTGGAAATTCTGTGAAATCCGATTGTGAAGATATCATGGTTGGTTGTTTTGCGCTTCTTACTTTCTGAAGCTAGCTCTGAACTTTCTGGTCGTGTCCTGAGAATTATGTCACTTTGCAATGTTCAGGTACACCCAAGTGATGTAATGGACCCTTCCTTTCCTGGTCCTGTTGTGATGATAGTCGATTGCCCCACACCGTTGCATTTACATGAGTTATTGTCTCTACGGTGTCTTGCCCCTTACTATGTAGATACCACTTATAAAGTTCCAGAAAATTCCAAAGTTGTGAACTGTGTTATTCATCTGAGTCCCACATTCGTCACAAAGACTGATGATTATCGTATGTGGATGTCAAAGTGTGGCGATTCTCAGCATATCATGGCATAGTTATATTACGTGTTTCGTTGGAGAGTGTCTGTTACTTAGTCTGTATGTATTGAACAGCTCCATCTGCGACCCTATGCAAGTCTTGGAATAGACAGATCGAATATCCCGAATTTATCATCTCCTTCAGATATCATTAAAGAGCTACTGTCAGAGATTCCAGAGATTGCAGATGCTTCTAAGCAAGTCGGCCGATTCTGGTCAGGGGATAGTATGGATGCTTATGAAATTATGACTGAAGAAAGTTCAGTCCCAAGTTGTCTTGTAGATATAAGTAGAGAGGACATGGAAATTGTTCTTCTTGGCACCGGTTCATCTCAGCCCTCAAAGTATCGAAATGTCAGTTCCATTTTTATCAACTTATTTTCAAAAGGAAGTTTACTTTTAGATTGCGGTGAAGGAACGCTGGGCCAGCTAAAAAGATGATTTGGGGTGAAGGGTGCTGATGAAGCTGTACGAGGTTTAAGATGCATATGGATTTCACATATCTATGCCGATCATCATATCTAGGCCTCATTTCGAGCGAAGCAGGATTCGACATGAGCATTTTTTGATAGATTTTCAATTACTAGGGGGATCAACTATTTGCGTTGTATTTTCTGGGTATTTAATATGTTTCAGAGAAAGTTAGTCTAGTGTTGATTAGATGAGCATAATTTGGTATAATTCAAGTACAATTTATCTTCCGTGTAACACAAACAAATTATTGGCAGTAGTAATATGGAAATGCATAGTGATCCACTGTTTGATTGGTTACATGAGGAATTTGTGTTACGATTACGCGATGGTTTAATTTTCGCGTTTTATTAGTGAGGATTAGTTTATTGTTTGTGAATAGCGGTGATGATTGTGTGTTTGTATGATCTACTGTTACGTAAAAAATTTACGCAGCTCGATTTGGTTGTTTGCTTGGTGATTGGTAGGTTAAATTAGCTAAAATTGGATTTGTTTTTCTACTGTACAATTTTGGAACTCTCTGATGTTAAGTTTCTTCGTTGTGCTCTCTTCTGTGTTTGTTAGAATTACGATTCTCTTGATGCGGGTGAACCTGTGAAATTCAATTTGGGGAAGAGTCACAGAACTGCTGATTCATCTTTGGATGTCTCTTCGGAGATTGATAGGACGATGAAGAAGTATATGGATAACCTGATGCATGCCATATTATGCAAAATGTTTATGTTTAATGATTATTCATTTTTTTATGATAACATGATAGGTTATTGGTGGAGTTGGTTGAAAAGCATGGAATAAGAAAATGGTCGACAATTGCTCAAAGGCTATCGGGGAGAATTGGAAAGCAGTGCAGGGAAAGATGGCATAACCATTTAAAGCCAGACATTAAGGTTTTTCCTTACATTCCCCACAAATTATTCTTTTCCCTTTTCTTAATTATATGCATATTTTATTCCTTCATTTTCACTATACTTCAGCACATGAATTGCATGTTGAAAATCGGTTAAAATTATATTATATGATTGCCAAAAGGTATTCAACCTAAGAATCTAATTATTTATACTTCTTCTTCTTTTGTCTGATTTCATGGATTGTGGCTTTAAACATAGTAAAACGAAAAAGTTGTTCACTGCCAAAATGTTTCTTTCGTGAAAGAGTGTCAAAAGTCAAATTTCTTAACAAGGGAATATAGGGGGTAAATTATTAATTTGTCGTAGCTTAAGTTCATTCTAAGTGATGTGGAATAAAATTTAACACGCTCCTTCGCGAGTGGAATGAACACTATAGTGTTAGTTAGCGACCAAACATCAATTTGGGTAAGCACTAATAATAACTTAGAATTTAGATACACACATATTTTCACTTAAAAGGTCTTAGCTGATGGAGAGGGCGCGAGATATTATAAAGAGAAGTCAAGTTCATTAGAATATAAAGAGGAATTCACATATCTTTTACCGTACTCAGAAAGATCGATGGTCCGAGGAAGAAGACAAGATACTGATCGAAGCCCACAGGTAACTGGGAAACAAATGGGCAGAAATCGCTCACAGCCTCCCTGGCAGAAGTGAAACACCATAAAAACCCATTGGAAAGCGACGAAGAGAAGACAGCTTTCATCTCGCAAAAATGGCAACTCATCGTCATCAAAGCCAAACACGCCTTTGCAAAACTACATCAGAAGCGTGATTTCAACAACTTCTTCAGATTGCATGGATCAGCATTCTTCTAGCTCAAGTTCTATCTCACCGACTGCTGATAATGCGTCAATGGTTAATAATTTGAGTACTAGTGCTGGAACAAGTGAAAGCTTCTTGAAGTTATCTCCACCATTGGATACTGACCAGATTCGTGTGCAGTTTGATTTACAAAAGGAGATCGGTTTCATGGAAATGCTCTCTTACGGGTATATTTGAGACTTCAAAGAAGTGTCAACCAAGCGTACGTGGAGTATTTGCTTCGAGCCGAGAGGTTGAAGATGTTGCATAACTATGTGGCACGGTGAGATTCACGCAAAGTGGCTGAGAAGATCCTATTCTATGACGAAGAACTTCTGAGGATGGTTTGGATTTATCTTGATTAGTGCTATTTTCTGTTAATTTTCCCTAAGTAATTTATTTATCTTAAGTATTTGGTTTGCTTCTGATAGGGTATGTACAAATTATGACAAATAAGTTGTTCATTCATCTTCCCTTGTATGTCTCGCGTCACACTGTCGTTACTTCATCTAGCTTGTGGTTTTATATATACAGAGTAGCATAAAGATCTAAGTGCAGAAATGCGAACACAATTGGTACTACTTACAAAGCACTAAAAAATATGTCGACCAACAACAAAAACACTACAAACTGCACAAGAACAGAGCACAAATCTTAATTAGGCGGGGAAATATAGTTGCCACGAACAGATGATCACTCAACCAAAATAGTCAGCAGCTTTTTGTAAGCATCTCGACAACGAAACTAGTCCGACCCAACTTTTTGTCAAAATGCTACCGCTAGCCTAAACACAGACACAAATACAAAGACAAAAATCTTGTGTTGCACATGAAAAAACATAAATCACTGGAATACTCAGAAGACGAGCAACATTGAAACTAGTTTTGGAGTTCAAAACGTCTTCTAGAAAATTTAACCAGCAACAGCTTATTAGAGGATGAAGAGTATCTGTTGGGGATAGAGTTGCATCGGCATCAAAAGCACAACACAGAACACAAAATTAAGCAGACGTCTTCGTCTTAGGAGCTGCTGCAGCATTGGCATAAACAGGGTGTACTTCGTAACCTTCCTTTGGTTCAACATGAATCCACTTGCGTTTAGTTAGCTTGTTATGCTCAAACTTGACACGTCCTTCCTTTAGAGCATAAAGAGTGTGATCTTTCCCAATCCCAACGTAATTTCCTGGGTGGAAACGAGTTCCCCTTTGACGTACTATGATATTTCCTGGAATAACTCTCTGCACAAAATACCAAATTAGATTAAAAAAGACAAGAATCCATGGAATTTCCAAAAGCCTATGACGGCGGTTCAGATGCACAATTAAGTAAGAAAGTCTGTCGTGTTTTGGCTTTCTCACCTCTCCACCAAATTTCTTGACCCCAAGATTCTTCGGCTTTGAATCACGGCCATTTTTCGTGGATCCAGCTGTTTTCTTGGTGGCCCAGCGTCTGAAAACTAAGCTCAATCCCTCCCCAGAAACCTCTGCAACAATGAAATTGGTATATCACAAACTAATGCAACTGCGTAAATGCAACATCTCTAAAATCATATTGTTAAACGTAAAAAAATTCATACCAGTAACAGAACTGTAAACAGGTGTACTCGTGATCAGATCCCTGATACTTAATCTTTTATAAAGAGACGCCGCGAAGTTCATCATTTTTGCTTTTAATGTGTAAGATACAAAGCCTGGGTTCATAACACAAAAATAACATATAAAATTAAAGATTATCCAACTAATATAACAACACACAAAATCAATCACAGAATGCAAGATTGACAAACTAATATAACGACACAACTCGATTTCAGAAGGTAAATACATCGAATAACGATGAACCGCGTTACTCAAATATTCTCTTTTCAGTTATATTTTTGAAGCATGATAATATGAATATATGATACAAGTTACAAGCTTGAATCCTCTCATCGTCTATCATCTCATACACCAAACAAGTCTACACAATCAAAACATGAAGCAATACATTAAAACTAGCCAGACTCAACGAAAACCCCGCGATCAGACAACCCTCCTCATGTTCCAAAACATCAAAAAAGAGTAACATCCATAATCTTAACCTAACAAAGGCAGTTCAATTCCAATCAACAACACCATCAACCATTCTCAACTTAGCACATGTCTGCACAAACAAGTCGAACACAAATGGGACCGAATCGACGACCTCGTAACTCTCGATTGTAAAACCACAAAGACTCGATTTTTACCGTCTTCGTCGGTTAAAACGGATCGTGATGCAATAAGTTGGGGAAAAAGAACTTACAGATTCAGATGGTGGTGGCGTTGTGGCGTCGTGGAGCAGCAGTCGTGCCGTGGTGGAGTCGTGGTGGAGCAGCGGTGGATGGAGTGTTTGCTGGGTGGAGCAGCGGTGGATGGAGTGTTGATGGGGTGGAGTTGTGGAGCTCGTTCGTGGTGGCGGTGGCGGAGGTCGGTTGAGCAGAGCGCGGCGGAGGTCGGAGAGGGGCTGGTGGCGCCGTGGCAGAGAGTGAGAGAAGAGAGCGTGGCGGAGGTGCTTCTTTTGAGAGAGAAGAGAGAAGACTGGTGTGGTGGCTGAAAAAAAAAACTTAAGTGTCAGGCGGGTCGGGCGGGTAAACTGGGTAACCCGCGACCCGCCCGCCAGACAGCGGGTTACCACATTTTTAAACTGTTTTCTTTGCAAAAAAATCAGAAAATTTTGGGTTTGCGGCTCGCGGTTATATGTATACCCCTACCTAAGAGAGCGCGCGAGCAGGGAGGATAGGGTTAGATCGACGACGGCGATTCACAGTGTATGAGAAGAAGAGTGCAAAAGTAGTTTAATAAAGAGAGGTTATCTTGCTTTATTTTCATATTATTAAATGCTTTAGAGTTTAGAATGCCATTTTTATTGTATAAACGCATTTTATTATCACCTTTATTATACGTAAAAGTTACTAATTATGTCACTATCTACAATCTTGTCATTTAGCAGCTCATTTCAAGGCAAAATTATTTCAATGGCGACTCTCGCAACTACGCATCCGATCAATCACGTCCGGCCAATGGAGTCGGAAATCCACCCCCCTTACCCCTTCGCAAGATCAGAGGACAGTGATCCACCTCCAATGGCTATGGAGGAAGAGCATTATGCATTGAAAAGGCCAAGAAACGAATACACCTTTGTGGCACAACGCAGTCCTAGGCCAATCGCGACTGAACTGATCCCTCGGATGTCCTACGCGAACAAAGTAAGACCCAAGGATGTGAGAATTGACGACGCTAAGAAAGAGGCAGCGAAAGGAAAGGCGACATTGATCCCTCCGTCGGGTGATCAGAAATTCAAGACGATAAGGCTCTCAGATGAACTCAAGAATTCATTGTCGAGCAAATGGAAAAACGCGATTGTGATCCAAGTGATGGGGAGGCCATGGTTCTATCCAAACCTCGTCAATAAACTTAGCATGATGTGGTATCTCACCGAGGGCAGTGAATTTGTGGATCTTGGCCAAGGATGGTACTGTCTCAAAGGAATAGCGGATGCTCAACGCGAAAGGATCCTTACCCAAGGGCCATGGCAAATTGACGGGAGCTTCTTATATATTCGTACATGGACACCGGAATTTAACACATATGAGAATAATATGGATTCGGCTATCACATGGGTGAGAGTGTTGAAACTCCCAATCGAGATGTTGGACGAAGCAGTACTTATACCCATAGCGGAGGCAATTGGCGAACTCATCAAAATTGACGGAAACACGTTCACGGCGTCAAGAGGGAAGTTTGCGCGCTTTTGTGTCCAAATTGATACGAAGCTCCCATTGGATAGAGCTGTGTATGTCGACGACAAACTCTATCAAGTACAATATGAAAATTTGGCTAACATTTGTTACACATGCGGTCGCGTCGCGCAGTCAACACAAAGCTGCAAATTTAGGGAAGCGACGAACAAGGAGAACATACAACCCCAGCAGATGGACTTGGCAGAAGATCCCTAACCCGAGAAACAGACGGCTAACTCTTGGCTTATTGAAAAAGCAAATAACAACGAGTTCGGAGAATGGCTCCAAGTTGCAAGGAAAAAACCGTGGGAACCAAAAGGGAAGGGACATACTCCTAAACTAATTCCGAAGGAAAAAGTCGTGGTTAATAATCGGGATAAAGGGAAGAAAGTGACAATTCCGGTTATTATCGCGAAGGATACTCAAACTAAGGAATTCCACTTAGTAAAGGAATTAGAAAAGGAGCAGACTCCTCCTATGGTAGGAAATCAATCTAAAACTTTCCAAATTAATAAATCCAATAATAAAGGAAAGAAAAGATTGACTCCCAACACAAAAGGAAACAAGCTTGAGACTTACAATAAGTTATCCTCTTTATTAACTATCAACGAAGAGGAAGCCGAGAATACTTGCGAGAACAACAATCTCACGACCCAGAATTTTAATGGCACTCGCGGGAAACATCAATCAAATCCGAAGAGTTTTTAAAGGCTCCTCGTTGATATCACAAATTCAACCCCATGCATTAATCACCACCGTGACCACCCCATGGACATGGGAATTGTGGATCAAGACATGCATGATAGAGAGGGGGAACAACGTCCTCCATCACTGGCAAAGATTCTCGAGAAGCCATTGGGAGAAAAGGAGATGGGAGTATTGTATGATGGAATTACTCCGACAGATGATTTCAACTTGGGAGGGTCGGACGATTGACGACCGAATGCTAATTCACCAATTAACGCATCCCATAATGAAAGTCATTACGTGGAATTGTCAAGGGGCGGGTGATTTAGAGTTTAAACGAAACTTCAGAGAATTGATTCGGGTTAATAAACCCGACGTGGTATATTTATTGGAAACTAGAGTGTCGGAGGAGCGTGCGCTGAAAATTACGCCTACTCTCGGGTTTATGGACTTTTACATCGCGCCTACCGATGGGATGGATGGCGGGATATGGATGTTGTGGAATTCGGCTAATATCGAAGTGGAGATCAAAGATAATGACTATCAAGGTATCCACGCTTTGATCGGCCCTAAGAATGAAGCGAAGTGGAGAATTTCGGGCATCTATGCACGCCCTTACGCCGAGGATAAATGGAAAGTTTTTAGCAAACTAGAGGATATGTCGAGACATATCAATATTCCGTGGTTGATCCAGGGGGATTTTAATGAGATAGGAGCAGCGCACGAGAAGTCGGGAGGAAGCTCTAGAGTTGAAAATCGTTGCTATGCTTTCAACAATGGATTACGGTGTGGGGTGTCCAAGACCTTAGCTTCCAAGGACCCGAATTCACGTGGACAAACAAACGTGAAGGGACAGCAATCATCAGGGAACGGCTGGATAGAGCAATGGCAAATCCTAAATTCATTGAGAAATCCCGAGGAACTGTGTCATCCATCTCCCGCGTACACATGGGGACCATCACCCGATACTAACTCTTCGTGAGGGAATTACAGGCCGCAAGCATAATAAACCTTTTCGGTTCGAAGAGATGTGATATAAACATCAGGAGTGTGAAAAAATGGTGAAATTGGCTTGGGAGGGTGACCCGAAGCTACTTGAGGCTATCAAAAGAATTTCGGGAATTATGACACCATGGAACCGAGAGAGTTTTGGTAATCTCTTCAAAAGAAAACGACGTGTGCTGAAACGAATAGATGGTACTCAAAAAGCTCTCGCTAGACATCCAAACGAGTTCTTGGTGGGGCTAGAACGGGAGTTAATTGAGGAATACAGTGAAATTTTACAACAAGAAGAGATCTTTTGGAGGCAAAAGTCGAGGATCAAGTGGTTGAAAGATGGCGACTGCAACACAAAATTTTTCCATAGATCAACTATTACCCGAAGGAAGCAGAATGAGATCCATACGCTACAAATTGAGGATTTATGGATCGGCGATCAGCAAGTGCTAAAAAACCATGCGGTCGAGTTTTTTCATAGACTATTTTCGGGGACGAACGCGGTCACGCCTCCGCTGCCACGGTCCAGATATCAGCGAGCTCTAGATGAAATATCAGCCCTCGACTTGAGCAAACAGCCGTCTCTAGATGAATTGAAAATTGTTGTGTGGGCAACACATCCCTCAAAAGCTCCGGGGCCAGATGGACTACAAGCAAAAATATATCAAGAATATTGGTCATGGATTGGAGGCTCTTTGCTTAATTTTGTACAAAGCGCGTTTGAGAAAGGAGAAATCGAAGAAGAGGCGTGCGAAGCGTATCTTTGCTTAATTCCTAAGGTTCCAAATCCATCAAATATAGCTCAATATCGGCCGATATCTTTGTGTAACGTTTCTTATAAATTGATCACAAAGTGTATCACCTTGCATCTCAAAAATCTTATGCCGGATTTAATCACCGCGACGCAATTGAGCTTCATTAAAGGTCGCGGAACACACGACAATATTTTGGTGATTCAAGAGATCCTCCACTCACTCCGGAACAAGAAAAACAACAAGACGGGACATATGATGCTCAAACTTGATCTTGAGAAAGCATACGACAAGATAAGCTGCAGCTTTCTCGAAGAAACGCTCAAGGCGTTTAATTTCCCGGAAAATATCACCAAACTCATTATGTTATGTGTTTCGAGTGCTTCAACTAGAATATTATGGAATGGAGAGGCGCTGGAATCTTTCAAACACGGCTGCGGATTACGCCAAGGAGATCCCATGTCTTCATATCTCTTTGTACTTTGTATCGAGAGATTGGCGTATCTAATTCTTGAGGCGGTGGGTGCGAAACACTGGGAGCCGATAGTCCCATGCCGAGGGGGACCCCAAATTTCGCATATCTTTTTTGTGGATGATCTCATCTTGATGGGCAAGGCAACCATGAGGACGACCAATACGATTAAAAAGGTACTCGATTCCTTTTGCAGATCATCGGGCCTTAAAATAAGTGCAGCGAAGTCGAGGGTTTTTTTCTCTAAGTCGGGGGGCTCGAGTTTAAAAAGGAATATATGTGCGCTGCTGGGTTTTGAAAAAACCAACAATCTGGGATGATATCTTGGAGTCCAATTGTTTCACGGACGAGTAAAGCGCGAGGATTTTGCACACATGTTCGATAAACTGAATTCTAGATTTTCCGGATGGAAAAGCCTTTCTCTGTCACTCGCGGGAAGAACAACATTAGTCCAAGCAGCGTCGATCGCGGTACCTATCCACGTCATGCAAAGTTGATGGGTGCCAGAAAATGTCTGCCGAAAATTAAACCGAATGAATCGTGATTTTATTTGGTCGGGAGACCCTTCAATACGCAAACTCCACCTTGTTGGTTGACCGCGCGTCACTCGCGCTAAAAAAGAAGGAGGGCTGGGAATTCGGGAGTCAAGAATCAGCAATCAAGCACTGCTTGCAAAGCATTGTTGGAGTATTCTAACAAACAAATAGAGCCTATGGAACGAGCTTATAAACGCAAAATATCTAAAAGGCAAAAAGCTGGTGGAATATGAGGCCAAACAGGGTGATAGCGTAACATGGAAAGGTTTGATTAGATGTTTTGATATCATCCGAAACCGCACGAGATGGAAGATAGGGACGGGTAATAACATTTCGTTTTGGTTCGACAATTGGTTGGGGAATATAAGGCTTTGTGATTCGGTGTGGAATATTGAGGAGGCGGACCGAGATCTCAAACTTAGCGATGTCATAGACGATGATGGGAACTGGAATCTTGCGGATTTGTGCACCGAGGTTAATCCAAATTGGTCTCAACTTATTGAAGGGAAAACTCCAACGCTCACGGACGAAGAGGATCGCATCTTGTGGAACGATACAGCGGACGGGAAGTCCACATGTCAAAGTGCGTATAAAGCACTAGCGCAAGCCCGACATTCCGAGAGTCGAACGACAAGAAAGCTCGCATGGATTTGACAAATACCTTGCAGCAATAAGATTCGACATTTTCTCTAGCTTGTTTCACAAAACTGCATTGCATCGAACCATCTTCGAAAGGAACGTAAGCTCATAGAGTTCGCGGCTTGTGAAATCTGCCATCATCCGAATGAAACGACCCTTCATATTCTACGGCACTGCACTATTGCAACCAAAATCTGGAGGACACTACTTGGCAGCAATGAGATGCGCTATTTCACTGGACTGGACGAGGACATATGGCTCAAAAGAAACCTCCGATACCGCGAGAAAATATGCGCTTTACTACCGGATATCCCATGGAATACAATCTTTGCTGCTAGCCTTTGGATGATTTGGAAGTCGAGAAACATGAAAATCTTCAAGGGTAAGTTGGAAAAAAAAGTATGTCATCATTGGTCAAATTAAGGAGATATGTGTTGATTTAATGAAGGCCAACCATGATAAAATTCCAAGAAAAAAGAACCATTGGGAGAAGCCGCCATGGGGATGGTTGAAATTGAATGTCGACGGAAGTGTGAAGCCGAAATATTAATATCGGTACATTTGGAGGAGCGCTGCGAGATGAGGAAGGGTCGTGGATTTGGGGGTTTAGAGGAAGGAGAGCATGTCCAACGGTTTTGGAGACCGAGATCGAAGCAATCAAAGAAGGGCTCAAATTTGCGTGGGATAAGCGTGTGGAGGAAATTATTATAGAGACGGACTCTCTTGAAGCCTTCAAATTAATCTCGGACAATCATGTCACAAATGAAGCACTCCAAACGCTTGTCGAAGAATGTCGCGGGTTGCTTCACAAGCCGTGGACCTACGAGTTCAAATGGATCCCGCGAGAAAGGAATTTACTAGCGGGTGCGATCACGAGGATCAAAGATGGAGCGGACTGTGACCTTTGCTTTATGCAAACGCCACCTCCGGAACTTATTTCTATTTTGTCTAAGGATGTAGCCTAAGGGCGCTTTGCTTTCCGTTATTTACATAAAAAAAAGTTACTAATTATTCACTCATCGTAGAGTAACCATTACAAAGAAAAAAAGATTTATAATATACTCATGATCGAACAAATTCTCTAATTACTGTTTCGACACTTTATAAAGATACTAATCAGTATTTATAAGTTCATGAAACAACAAATAAACCTCATTTAATTTTCTTTTTTACCCCTTTACACACTATGAAAGTTTATTATTAGTCGGAATATAACTATAATTTACTTTACCTTAATTATTATTTAAATCTTTTCATTAAAGAAAAAAATTATTAAATAATTTCTTACATAAAAAGAAGATTAGGATGTGTGGATTTTTTATACATATTTAAATTAAAATCTTTACCATATTTACTTAAAAAATTAAAAGACGTGATTAATTGCGCGGGAAACGCGTGCCAATATTTCTATGGATTAAAAATTTGCACCGTTTCGTACGAAACGACCGAATAAACTCGATGTTTCATTGGAAGGAAACGAAACATGGCAACATTTTCGAAATCATAAATACGCAAAATTACACATTTGATTTGTGAAATAATTGTTTATCATTGATCCTCATTCAGTCATTCTGATCCACCAATATATATATATATATATATATATATATATATATGTATATATATGTATGTATGTATGTATGTATGTATGTAATGGATGATTGTACAATATGCACATGAACTGATTTTAATGCTTATAATTATTTATGTTTTTCAAGTGTTCGTCAATATTATTTTTTGTTGGTCATAGTGTTAGTGTGTTACTGTAATTGAACTTCATAAAATTTACTATATTATTAAATTTTATGTAACAGATAAAAAAACATGATAATTATTAACTTTCAAAGACTAAAAAATTATAATGTTTACTTTTGTATAGTTTTAGCAAATTTTACTTTATATCTTGTATATTCTGGTACTATTTACAATATTTTTTACTATGTACTTCGAAACATTTTCGAAACTTCTCGAAACCTTTTCAAAAAAATTCGAAACGTTTCAAAAATTTGTTTCATCGAAATATTCTTCGAAACCGAAATTTTAATCCATGAACATTTCTAGTAGTCACTTAAACTATATACTCGTGTACGAGTTTTGGGACTAATATTATTTTTTAAGTATTTACTTTTGATTAGTTGTACCTGCAACTATTATGATAAACAAATAAAATGTGATATTGGTATATAATAACATAATTAGTACATTATTGAATAAACATTTAATGTTACATTGTTTATGCTAAATCTTATAATGTAAGCGATATTTAGGAAAAAGCATGGCCCGTACAATGACCCCTCTAAATTCTGGACCCCAAATAAAGAAAGAATGTGTTAAATGATGTCACCATAACTAATGATTGTCAATCCCAAAAAATATAATGACACCTAAAATTTCAATCTTAAACCAGTTCTTGCGAACCGGATTGCATTGGTCGGTCCAATCGACTCAACCATAACCTAGTCGTTGATTTGGTTCGATTGAGGAGTTCTGGCCGATTTTGTTGAAAAGCGAGTTGAATTGCCAAAATTTCTAATTCAACCAGATCGATATATTTGAACAGGTTTCAATCTTGTTTACATTTTTTTCTTCTTCTGATAAAATGACGTTTCTACCCCTATTATTTCCTTTAGTTTTCAGCTTTGCACGACAGTAGCTCCATTTGGTCTCATTGCCAATCTTTGACCCTCATGATGAATATTATATTGGATACTAAAAGTTTATTTGCCACTTTGTTAGTTTGGTGTAATGTTATTTCGTTTCGGGGTGAACAAACAAAATTGGCTTCAGCAGATTTTGATTTGAAATTATATATTTAAATTATTTTTGATTGCTATTTTGGTAGTTGGTACTAACCCAAGCTCTTTATTGGTCATGAACTAGCTTTGAGTTAGGGAAATCTGCACTGAAAAATACAGCACGTGAACAAAGATGGGACTGGCCTGGCGTAAGCACTCAGATGCTTAAGTTAGTTATGCTCGGTAAGGGTTAGACTATAAACAGCTTATAGCTCAAATACGATGTAGATGGAAAATAGTTAAGTAAATCGAACATATGTGATAGGTGGGACAGAAAGCGGTTGATGCAGATTGGGAGTTTATTAATTTAGGACTCAACTTGGAGCTAACCCAAGCTGCCTACGTATCAATGTGAATGGAAGCAAGCCAAACGTAGTTTATTGTTTCTCTATAATTGTTGGTCGTGGTCAAAAGTGAAGGTCGGGTCTCTGAGGTCGGGCCTTGTTCGTTAAGAGATCGTTCACGAAGAGATAGTTCACAAAGAGATTGTACACGAAGAAATAGTGCATAAAAAAATTGCACACAAAGAGATTGTGCGTGGTCTGAGAGCTCTCTAAGAAAAATCTTCCTTTGATGACTAGAGGGGGTATTTATAGGCTAGATGATGGGCTTACATGGGTTGAGACACCAAAAAGGTTATTCATAGAGAAAGAGATTGTTCGCTGCCAAAAGAAATTGTTCATGGGCCAGTTGGTGAGCCCAAACGGCCATGACTAATTTGGGATGCTAAAACTCGTCGCATTGTCCGTTTCATCATGTTTTTTTTAACAATCGTTTCATCGTGTTTGCCACTTGTCCCGTTATAATTGATCGCTATATAAGTACTAATTTGTGTCCTAATCCAATTTAAGGTGTTATCGAGGTCATATCTGTTAATCACACGGATTGGAAAAAATCGTCTCTAAAGATACTTTATGAATATACCAATTTTGCTCTTCAGGAAGAATTTATTATCGCTTTTCTGTATGAAATAAAACATAACTAAGTCGGTTATATTTAAAGCAAAACGATAATGAATTGCTTTAGCTATGTTATATGCGACTTAAATATACCATCACAAAGAGAAGGATTATGCTAATTGCCAAAAAAAAAGAATCATAACATGATTGAGCATGCCATAGTAAAGAATCACAGCACGACTAAGGAAGCCACTGATGTTGGAAAGACTGTAAAGGCATATCGAATTATTCTAACTCATTTTAGTCAAAAATACCCCAAAATTTCGGTGTTGGGTAAAACAGGCTTGCGCGAAGCGCTTTTGATCTAATGAGTGTGAACTTGGCAGATATCCATCTGCTTCCAAAAATGTTGCCATACCTAAAAATCTTATTTAGAGATTACATTGATGAATCTGAATGTGTGAATACGGGTACGGATACAGACGTTGCTTAGTTGTAAACTATTGAAGAGCTAATCTATCATATTTATGTGCCAATTTATCACATTCTTCTCCATATTGTTGAAGAGGCTGCATTGCTTTTTTCTTATGACTTTCATTACTTACGCGTTATAGACATGTAAAAATGTCGATTGTACATGCACTCTCTTTTTATTATCAGACTTCAATCCAATGATCAATGAGTTCCATATAAATTCCCTTTATTATTATAAATTATTAAACAACCTCACTATTTAACAAGGTGGCATTTGAGAGGTTATTACTGAAAAATATTTATAAGAAGGTTATTAGTTAACTACAAACAAGAATTTCTAGGAATTTTGAATTCCAATGGTTTTACTTGTAGGACGTTATTCTATCCCTTTAAGCTAGATTTTAAGGGTTTTTATACTAGTGAATGATGAATTGCTTTATTTAGTAAGGCATTGATAAACGTTTTTAGTAAAAAAGAAAGAAGAAGTTAAATTAAGTTACATTTATGATACATTTATTAGTGTATAATGTTGGGGTTGGAAAATTCTTCATTCAAAAATACGAACGAATTACAATAGGAGGAACAACTCTCACACTCGACTATTACAAAAAATCAACCCTCAAATCTCACGTTTTAGCTCTACGGCTTTTTCTTTCTATTTTCTCTCGGTGTGTGTTTTGTGTATTTTGTGGATGATAATTGAACTCTTCTTGAAGCTCTGTTTATAGGCACTGAATTGGAAGGTATTATGTCCAAATCAACTTAGTAAATCTTGGGTGTGAAAATGGAGGTGCCGTGTGAAGAAATGTCAATGGTGGTTGGCTGGTACAACAAATCTCCCCCTCCAGCCCAACTATGTTCGTACACAGACCAAGTTTCTCTCGTGTCACCGCCTTCTTTAGCATATCTGCAGGATTCTTGCTTGTGTGAATCTTAACCGGCTTCAACAGTTGTTGCTCCATCACTTCGCGTATCCAGTGATACCGAATGTCGATATGTTTTGTAAGTGAATGATACATTGCGTTCTTGCTCAAGTCTAAAGCACTTTGACTATCGCAATGAATAATGTACTCATTTTGTGTAAAGCCCAGTTCTTGAAGAAAGCGCTTTATCCATAATAACTTTTTCCCTGCTTCCGCTACATCAATGTACTCGGCTTCAGTGGTGGATAAAGCAATGTACTTTTGCAGCTTAGACTGCCACGAAACAGCGCCCCCTGCGTAAGTGAATATGTAACTTGATGTAGATTTTCTACTATCAAGATCTCCTGCCATGTCGGCATCTGTGTAACAATTCAGAACTGGCTTTGATCCCCCGTAGCACAAACATAGGTTAGATGTACCTCTTAGATACCGAAGAATCCATTTAACTGCCTCCCAGTGCTCTTTCCCTGGATTTGACAAATATCTGCTAACAATACCAACTGCATGAGCAATATTTGGCCTAGTACACACCATCGCGTACATCAGACTTCCCACTGCCGATGAATAAGGTATCGCCTCCATTTCTTCTTTCTTCTTCATCGTAGAAGGACACTGTCGCTTGCTTAACTTGAAGTGATTTGCGAGCGGAGTCGTAACAGGCTTTGCTTTACCCATGTTGAACCTTTTCAGAACTCGTTCAACGTAATCTTCTTGAGATAAGTACAACTTTCTCGTTTTCCTGTCTCGCGTGATCTTCATGCCGAGAATCTGTTGTGCTGCACCCAAGTCTTTCATATCAAAGAACTTGGACAAATCTTTCTTCAAGTTGTTGATTAGCGCTGCATTCTGGCCAACTATCAAAATATCATCGATATAGAGTAAAAGGATGATAAATTTACCATCAACAAACTTCTTCAAATACACACACTGGTCTATCGCAGTCCTATTATACTGGTGACTCGCCATGAAAGAGTCAAACTTCTTGTACCACTGCCTCGGAGCTTGCTTTAGACCATACACACTTTTCTTCAATTTACAAACAAGATGCTCCTTGTCGCGGACTTGAAAACCTCCGGGCTGCTCCATGTATATCTCTTCTTCTAGATCACCATGAAGGAATGCAGTTTTCACGTCCATCTGTTCAAGCTCCAGATCCAAACTGGCAACTAACCCAAGTATAACACGGATTGATGTCATCTTCACCACTGGTGAGAATATCTCGTCAAAGTCAATGCCTTTCTTCTGTTGGAATCCTTTGACGACAAGCCTGACCTTATATTTCACAATATTTCCACGACCATCTTTCTTGAGTTTGAACACCCATTTATTCTTCAGTGCTCTCTTTCCCTTCGGAAGTTTCACAAGCTCATAAGTTTGATTATTCTGCAAAGAATTCATTTCTTCTTCCATGGCTTGCCTCCAGCTTTCTTTGTCACTGTGAGATTGAATTTATTTGAAACTTTCAGGCTCCCCCTCACTCCTAAGAAGGATATATTTTGATGCAGGATACCTTGTTGATGGTATCAGCACACGTCCAGATCGTCGAGGTTCACCATCTTCTTGTAAATGAGGTGAGAGCTCCCCCTGCTCAGCACCTTCAACATCGTCTACATTATCTTGGACATCCTCGTTTTCGATATGAGGTTCTGGTGGTGATGTAACTTCTTCTGGAGCACTAGTACGTTGTCGAACTAGAGCAGCTGGAGTAAAGTCATAGAATAGATTTTCGTAGAAAATCACATCTCTATAGCGGATAACTTTCTTGGACTGTGGATCCCACAACCTGTAGCCGAATCCTTGATCACCATAGCCAATAAAGATGCATGGAGTTGACTTGAGATCAAGTTTCTGCCTGAGCTCCCTCGACACATGTGCAAAAGCCTTGCACCCGAACACCTTTAGGTGAGAATATAAAATATCCTTCCTTGTCCATATATTCTCTGGAACTTCAAAGTTCAAAGGAACTGACGGTGTTCTATTTATCAGATAACAAGCTATGAAAACTGCTTCGGCCCAGTATGCTTTAGGCAGCTTAGCCATACTGAGCATGCAACGAACTTTCTCAACAATGGTGCGATTCATTCCCTCAGCAACACCATTATGTTGTGGGGTCCTCGGCACCGTCTTCTCGTGTTTGATGCCATTTTCAGTGCAATACACTGCAAATTCTCGAGAAGTGTATTCACCTCCATTGCCTGAGCGAAGGCACTTCAACTTCTTCACTGTCTGTCTTTCCACCAACGCATGAAATGCTTTGAAGCGATCAAAAACTTGATCTTTTGATCTTAAACAGTAGGCCCATAATTTTTGTGAAGCATCGTCAATAAAGGTCACAAAATATTTGCTTCCACCGAGAGATTCTTCTTCTATCGGTCCACACACATCAGAGTGAACGAGACTCAGTAACTCGGAGCGTTGCTTCCTGGTGGAACTGAAAGAAACTTTATGTTGTTTCCTGAACAAACAGTGCTCGCAAGGATCTAGTGCAACATCCTCCGCGAGATTGATAACATCATTCTTGGCTGGTGTAGCCAAGCCCTTCTTGCTCATATGCCCAAGTCTTTTGTGCCAAAGATTTGGTGACGCCTCTTCTTCAACAGCGTTGAGGCTTAAATCGCACAATTTTGTATGAGTTTTGAACAGCGTGCCACATATATGACCCCTCACAACAACTATCACACCTTTCGACAACTTCCACTTGCCATTTTTAAAATTACTTTCATAACCTTGTCGGTTAAGGGCTAGTCCTGAGATCAGATTCAACCTGAGATCCGGAACATGACGCACATCCTTGAGGATAAGAGAACATCCTATGTTGGTTTTCACGTGCACGTCACCAACACCAACTACACTGGAGTAACTGGTGGTACCCATCTTTAAGGTACCAAAGTCCCCTGATTTGTATGTAGCAAACAAATCACGATGTGGAGTGGCGTGAAATGAAGCTGCAATATCTTGGTTGCCTACATGTAGGCATGTCTCGTCTCCATAAGAAACAAGAGCAATTTCCGATGATATTGTGACAATGGTTTCACCTTCATCTTTGTTGGAGCTTTGGCTGGTTTGGGGTTGATCCCTCAAAAACTTTCGACAGTCCTTCTTCATATGACCGTAAATTCTACAATAGTTACAGTTTCCGTTAAATCGACTAGAGTTGTCAACGGATTTACCTCTCTCCTGGGATCTACCTCGATCTTGAGATCGTCCACGATTTTGACCTCGACCTCTGCCTCTACCACGACCTCTTCCTATGCCTCCACCTCTGCCTTTACTTTTCGACACAAGAGAATAAGTTTGGTCGGCACTGACATCTTTTCTTCTGGCTTCTTTATTAAGTAAAGCATCTGTCACCATTTGCATAGATACTTTATCATTGGGGGCATAATTACTGAGGGTGACAACAAGAGTCTCCCAATTGTCCGGCAGGGAACTTAGAAGTAGTATCGCTTGTTCCTCATCTTTGAGGTTCCAATCGGCGGTAGCAAGATGGTTCACGAGGTCCTGGAACTGACTCGTGTGTTATGATATAGACGTACCACTACGAAGCTTGTGGTTTACTAAACGTCTCATCGGCAAGGTCTTGTTACGTGTCGTCTTTGCTTGATACATGTTAACAAGCTTATCCCACAACGTGTGGGCACTCGTTTCCTGTGCGACATGATGGAACACACTATTGTCAATCCACTAACGAATCTGAGCAACAGTCTTCTTGTTCAACTTTTCCCAATCGTCATCACTCGTCTTCTCGGGTTTGACACCTTTATTTTCGATTGGACCAGCTAAATCCTTCAAATTTAGGAAATCCTCCATGCGCGGCTTCCACATGTTGTAATTAGTAGGCGTCAATCGCATCATCGTGTTCGACGTTGAATTTTCCATGTTAAGATTCAACAAGCTTGCTTGTACCCAAATTTAGAGGCTGAATTTGGGGAAACGAAGCACACGGTTGGATCCGGAGTGGTCGAAAACCTTGGGAACCGTTCTGACCTTGTTGAAAACGGATCATAAATGAGTTGAACCGGGCCGAAACAATGTTGGAAGGAATTGAACCAGACCAAATCCGGTTGGACCAGCGTTAACCGGTCAGACCAGCAGCTGAGCGGGTCAGGATCTGGGCGGGTCGGATCCGGGTTGAACTTCACTCGTCAATTTGAGTTGGGCCGAGTTAAGTCGCCGTTAACTCGGTCGGCATGGAATGGAGGTTTTCGGCGATCGAAAAATTCCGAAAAATATATATTCGGAATCCTTGCAACACGAGCTTCACAACGGTAGTAACAAAACGCAATTCTGGAACGGAAAATTTTTGACGTCGAATTGGGTTGTCTTCGATTGTCACTTTCCGGCGATCGAAATAGCTCGAAAACTATATATTCGGAATCGTCAGACCGAGAGCTTCACAACCGTGATAAGAAACCAAGGTTTCAGGACGAAGAATTTTGGACGAAATTTTATCGTGGCTCTTGATACCACTTTGTTGGGGTTGAAAAATTCTTCATTCAACAATACAAACGAATTACAATAGGAGGAACAACTCTCACACTCGACTATTACAAAAAACCAACCCTCAAATCTCACGTTTTAGCTCTACGATTTTTTCTTTCTATTTTCTCTCGGTGTGTGTTTTGTGTATTTTGTGGATGATAATTGAACTCTTCTTGAAGCTCTGTTTATAGGCACTGAATTGGAAGGTATTATGTCCAAATCAACTTAGTAAATCTTGGGTGTGAAAATGGAGGTGCCGTGTGAAGAAATGTCAATGGTGGTTGGCTGGTACAACATATAATACGGGCTTATTTGGTCGGCCAAAAAAAATGAAATTGGGAAGGTGTGGCCCAAAATGTCCCAATGAAAAGTAATATTCTCTCGAGATGCCATTATTCAACATATTACAAAAAAATCGAAAAGTGATCCCATATCTCAAGGACTATAATATCCCCAATCTTGAGGATCACATACATACTTTTGCCCTTCAACTATTGTATCAAAAGACAAATTTCGATGCTAACTTCGAGAATGATCTTTCGAATCATTTGCCTTTTTGATACGCGCAGTGTTTCGACAAGTCCCAGTTTTGACATAGGCCTCATTTCGAGCGAAGCAGGATTCGACATGAGTATTTTTTGGATAGATTTTCAATTATTAGGGGGATCAACTATTTGTTTCTGGGTATTTAATATGTTTCAGAGAAAGTTAGTCTAGTGTTGATTAGATAAGCATAATTTGGTATAATTAAAGTCCAATTTATCTTCCTTCCGTGTAACACAAACAAATTATTACTAAAACAATGTATAGATATTTAAAATTTGTCTCTTGTTTTAGTTTGCTAATAATAATAGTTTCGTACACTAAGTACAGTTGTAGTTATTTAGATACGCTAATGCGACTTTGGCTCAAAATGAGTAACTTGAGGGAACCGTAGCAATACGAAAAGGACACAAGGAAGCAACAGTGGCTTATACGCACCCTACTTGTCTTCTTCTCCACTTGAATCGAGCACAATCTCCTCCTTCAAGCACACAATCCCATCCGTACATGATTTGATTCGGTACTGTGATGAATAATAACCCTACAACGCTGCAGTTCATGGACAAGCAGATCATGGATCTATCCAACACCAACAACAACAACACTGACTTCATCGATTTTTTGAAATCAGAGAAGAAGGATGATATAATTCCGAGCTACGATTTCATGCCGATCCGACCAATCGTCGGATCCTCATCGCCGCCGCCTCGCTCCTCCAATTTCGATTTAGGTGGCGGCGGTGGTGATGATGACGCGCCGCTAAGGTCGTTGTCGTCTCTCGATTCCAGGCCGAGTGCCTCTGCTGTCAGAGTAAGTTATTTGTTTGTTTGTTGAATTTGAGTTGTAGCTGATTTTTTTTGTTTTTGTTTTTGTTTTTAGCTTGAGTTTGAGGAGGATGATTGATAATAGTATTTTGAAAATGAATAGTGATCCACTGTTTTATTGGTTACATGAGGAACTTGTGTTACGATTATGCGATGGTTTAATTTTCGCGTTTTATTTGTTTATTGTTTGTGAATATTGGTGATGATTGTGTGTTTGTATGATCTACTGTTACGTTATAAATCTGCGTAGCTCGATTTGGTTGTTTTCTTGTTGTATTATGGTGTGTGTGTGAAATTGACTAAATTTGGATTTGCTTACCTGGCCTGGTGTACAATTTTGGAACTCTCTGATGTTAAGTTTCTTTGTTGTGCTCTCTTCTGTGTTTGTTAGAATTACGATTCTCTTGATGCTGGTGAACCTGTGAAATTCAATTTGGGGAAGAGTCACAGAACTGCTGATTCATCTTTGGATGTCTCTTCGGAGATTGATAGGACGATGAAGAAGTATATGGATAACCTGATTCATGCTATAGAAGGTGTAAGTGCTCGACTGTCGCAGTTGGAGACAAGAACGCGGAATCTGGAAAATTTGGTGGATGATCTGAAGATATCTGTTGAGGATAACCATGGGAACACTCATAGAGAAATGAGACAGCTGGATAATATTCTAGGGGAGGTACGTTCTATGTCTTTACTTGTTTTTGTTAGGTTATTGAGAAGCAGGACCAGTGAGTAGCTTTGCTTTAAGATTACGCGGTATTTTCAATTCACGTGGTTCCGATATGTAACCTGAATGCAAGTCTCTTTTCATAAAGAGTTTTTGTATTTTGATGATATAGCATGGTGCAATAGTTCTTATTAAACAGTGTTTCACCAGATTATATGGTTCATGTGAAAGTACTGAAGGAAAGAGGTGTTTTGGATTATGACATCAGCTAACCTCCATAGTTTCATGTAAATTTCAGTTACATGAATGACAGTGAAGAGATTTTGTTACATTGTTTTCTGAAACTTTTAATTGATAAAGTCAGTTAATATGCAAAATCACATTTGAATTATGTAAACAATCACCTGCATGAAGCTGAACCCTTAGCAGGCGTCAGGAGAGTCAAAATCTGCGTCCAAAGTTAGCAGATTGCCCGATATTTAATTTATGTTATGGTGTTTCAGTCACCTTTTTGCTTTCTGATGTAGTATCTTTACTGGTTTAACTCCAGAGTTGTAAATCCCTTGGTCTCCCCTCCAGACTCCTGAAACTGGAGCTTTGAACTGGGTACTGGGGCTGTGATTGAGGGGTACATTTTGGAATAGAATTGTTGTAGGACAGACAATCTCCAATTAGGAGGGGTAATAATATTGCTCCGTGTATGACGAGTATTATTGCGTATTTTCTGCATTCGTGTTTATAACAAAAATCATTTGCAGGTCAACACTAGTGTAAGGTCTATCAGAGATAAACAAGATATATTTGAAGCTCAACTGCAAATTTCTAAGCTGCATATCCCGAAAATGGAGCAAACTGAAAGCCAGAAAACTACATACGCTGATACTCAGCCAGGAGCTTCGGCTCCCCAGCAGTTCTCTGCAAATTCTCTTGCACAGCCACCCCCGTCTGCGCTTCCACCTAATGCTACATTGCCACCTCCTCAGCAGCAGAACTTTCAGCAACAGGTTCTGCTTCCGAACCCGTTCCCTCAAAATCAAGTTCCTTCTGTCCCTCAGAGAGAGTCGTACTTTCGCCCAACTGGCCATACTTCAGAAAACCAAGGTCAGCAATACCAGTCACCTCCACAACAACAGCCGCAGCCACAGCTTCCTTCCCCACCTCCACCCCCCCACCCTTCCCAACAGGTACCGCCGAACCAATACTTTTCACCTCCTCAGCCACAGTATTCCCAGCCACCTCCTCCTCCTCAACCGCACCCGTCATTTTCAGCTGTCAATCCTTCGCTACCTCAAGTTCCATTGGGTCATCATCCTGAAGAAACACCATATGCACCCTCGCAAACATATCCTGCTCCCTCTCAACAACTACATGTACCTCCGTCGAATGCGTACGAGCCTCAGTCTAACACATTCAGTCCAAGATACTCTAGTTCATTTGGTTCATCATTAGGTCGTGAAGAACCATTCTCTTACAGCAGCTCACAGTTGCAATATGGTAGTGGCTCCCCCATGAAAGGTCAAAATCTCTCTTCGTTTATGGGTCAAAGCAGTGGAGGTGGTTATCCACAGCTGCCTACCGCTCGAATATTGCCTCAGGCAATTCCAACGGCCTCGGGGGTCGGGAGTGGATCTGGGTCTGGTGGATCTGGTAATAAAGTTCCCATTGATGACGTGGTTGATAAAGTTACAAGCATGGGCTTTTCGAGAGACCAAGTGAGGGCAACAGTAAGAAGATTGACGGAGAATGGGCAAGCCGTTGATTTGAATATAGTGTTGGACAAGTTGATGAATGATGGGGGAGGCCAAGCACCGGGAGCTTGGTTCGGCTCGTGATATGCTTATCCGTGTTTATACTGTGTGTTTCTGTAACTGGTTCTGTTTTGGTCCCTTTATGTTCATAGAGTTATTGATGAAGGTATTGCTCTTGTGTTGTTTTCAGTTGTGACCTGTTACTGAGGTTTCCTCCGTTGTCGTTGTCTAGTAAATATTCTCTTATTCTGGGTATGTACGTGAAATAAATTTTGATTATATGACTGAGCTTTGCAATTTACAACGCTGTTTCTACTCTATTCCATGTCAATTAATTTACTCGAGTTCTTATTCAGTTACTCTCTACTCAGGGTATATAGAACTAATCACATTTTACCCCTTAATTACATAAACTATGCACTTTAGCTACTTGCAAAAGAATAAACAGGCAAAATACCTATGAAATATCCACAATTATGCTCATGTAAATAAGCATTTTATTCTTCTGTAATTACAAATAATTACAGAGTGTCCCGTTAACACTTGCATGTGCCTATTTAATATGGATTTGTTGATTTGTTTATCACATTGAAAATGCACTCTTTTCACCTCTCAATGATTTGTGTTATGCAGACAAAGTTTTTTAAAAAAATGAATCGCGCATAAAATAAGCATAAATTCAACCTGACTGAGTATGCCAGTATTGTTAGGGGCCGAATCTAGGACTTATTGGATTATGCTAATTAGCTTTCTTTTTACCAAAATGCTACCATATCCAAAAGGGGCCAAACCCAGGAGTTATTGTACACATTTAGACAAATAAAAATTAATAAAATTTAATGTTGTTTTGATAGGCAATCGTTACAAAAGTATTTTGATAAAAGTGGAGTAGTGGACTGCTTAAATGTTGATACTATTGGTTGATGTTTAGTTAGAGTAAATTGGAAATTTTAGTTATGTCATTTTGAGTTTTGACGAGATTCTTATGCAAACACTTCTAAAATCTAAAATATTACAATTTATATCCGGATCTACATTCTACCCTATAAAATCTTCTACATGTTTTATCATTTATGTTCTTTTGTCTGGTCCCAAGCAACCCAAAGAGTATTCATGTATGCCCTTTTTATGTAGACAGTTCTAGAATCTTCCAGTATTTAAGGCAAAAGTCGATAAAATTAGTAAGGTAGATTCTTATTACTTGTGTAATCAACAGATTAAATAGTTAAAAGACATTAAACTCAGCTTAAAGTGAATTTATGCATGCTCTTTTTGTTTTTGTTTTATTAAATTTATGTCGAAGTCAATGTGCAATTATTTTGAAATTTCTGGATAAAATAATAAGTCTCTGCCCTATGAATCTTCCAAAAAATTCGTACACACATACCTATTGGAGAATTATTTCTAATTTGGTGTTAGCATTTCTTTAGATTCTTATGTTCTACCCACATATATATTATTAACCGAAAAAATAATGTAAACATCGTCCAACGAGCAAATAGAACGCATTTATTCTAAACTTATAGAGAGAGTACTATTTTCTTATAATCTCATCACAATCTTTGTATTACACCATCACCTTACATTCTACATCGGTTGCACGAAACAGAATATAATGTGCACGCGACATCACGCACTCAAACAATTGCATAAAATAACTTTTCCCAGAACAGACTCCAAGATAACTCTTCAAAATAAGACGGGCTAATTCAGAATATCACAAAAATAAAACACTAACTCGCTAATTTTACTTAAAAACCAGTCACATAAACTCCCATTCGTCATCATTCGCCACATATATAAATAAAAAATACAGAAGACAATTTATTTATAGATACACAGAAACAGATAAAATTATAAAGGGCAAAAACTAACGGGTCGGCTATTAATTGAAAAACCCGACCGTGAAAAAGAAAGAAAAAAAGAAAAACTATTTTATAGAAGAGAGGAAGAAAACAGGAAATCAAAACCCTAGATGAAAATCTCATTTTATCAGGTTGGTTCTCGTTACCTTTCTGTTCTCAAATTCGGTTAATTGTTAATCAAATTTGTTAATTGTGTAGTTGAATCATTTTGATCTTAACAAAAGTTACCGATTGCTCGTGATTTTAATTGAGGTATCTGTCGATTTGTAGCTGTCAATTGCAATGCGTATTTATTTAGTTTAATCGAATTTAGGGCTTCACTAGGAGTGCGTGTGACTGAAATGTTGGATTCTGCAGAGGAGTTTAATTAATGGTGTCCTGTTTCAGAGCATTGAGCTGGTAGTTGTGTATTACGGAGCTCAACGACGGTTTCGGATTCGGAGCAATACGTAATTTGATTTGGACTTTCCCAAATGATAAGAAAGTAGATTACGCGTGTCGTTTTGTTATTACGTGTATAATTGACCGATAAATTTAGCGCTACTTGTCGTTGGCCTTCACTGTGTAATCTGGCGACTGCTTTCCGTAATTACTTGTTTATTGATACATCTTAGTTTTGAGGCTGAATCTGTATTGAGGATTCATGTGTGGTTGGGTTTTATGGATGTTACTAAAACATGGAGTGATATTGTTAGTTCTATGAACCTTAGTAAGCATAGTCAGTGTGGTAATTGAGGAAAAGAGTTCTTAAGAGATTAATCATATGCACCGTAATTGTTGGATTATATCTTCCATACATGGATCATACAGCTCATTAATTAGTACGCATAAATCTTATGTTAAACTCAAAAGATAGCTATTGATCTTACTCCACAGCTACGTTAAGTACCTAGAATTTATACATTTGCAGACAACATGTCTTCCAGCAGGAGGTTAATGTCCAAGTAGGATTGTAAAGATAACGAGAACTTGTAAGCCACCGGGGCAGGAACTATGCAGTTTCATTTTACTTTCCAATCTTACTCGTCTCTACGTGTAACTTATTAGTGATGCAATATGGTATCCGGCTCAATATTATGTTGGGTATCTTGTAGTCATTTTGTGTTCTAGCCCTTAGTAGCTTTTCAATGAAGAAATCACTATAAGTATTCGGCGTATATATTAAATTCTGTAATGATCACGCTTGCGTAAAATTTGGCAAAAGATCAATTTGTGGTTGTGATTGAGATCATTGTTGAATGATAGAACTATGTTGTTTTATTCAGTGAATATTGTAAGTTACCTTCTATTTGTTAGCCCGACCTTGATTAGGTTTTACGTTGTGGCTATTATTCATAACTCTGGAATTTTAAATATAATAAGCATAGAAGAGGAGACATCTTTAGCTGTTTCTCAACTTTAATCAGTGTAGCACGACGTGTGTTCAACTGTTGGAAGAGAAATATTTTCACTGTTTCACAACTTCAATGTATTTAAAGTGTTTCGATATCAACTAGATTGCTGGCTATATCTAGCTCTAAGTGTCTGTGGGTGCTTGGGTATATTATGTTCCCTATTTTATCGAATTGAAACCTCAATCTGTTATATCATTTACATATTTTTTGGGAAATTTGCTACTAGATCATCTTTCAGTGCTTTTGCCATCGTAGTTGTGAAATGTTCTGCCACTTCTCGAATTACACTAGTTCGGTCAATAAATCAGATGATGTAGAAAGGAGATGAACACGATGGTGCCAGCAAAGTAATTTAGGATTAGTCTGTTTCAGGAGAAATACAAAGTTTACAATCTTGATTGGCTATGTATCCAGTGTCTATCACTATATATATACATGATTTATTAAGACATGTTGGGACACCACCACTTATTTACATACTGCAAGTCGGAGGACAATTTGGTGTAAACAGTGGAGTTACTGGATGGTGGCCGGGAGTTTGTGAGTTGATGATCCTGACCGTTTACAGCTTTAGTTACGAAGGAAGGTCAAATGATTTAAGAAATAGAGCATGCAATATACAAGAAGAAACCAAAAAGAATTACAAAATCCGTGATAATAGATCTCTGATGAATGGGGGGAGTGGTGAAGTAGGTTTTTGAGTTCTACTGATTTCATTTTGTATGCATTCGGTTTCCTTTAGTTTTGATGGAATAGATGGTTTATTACAAGTCAGCTAAAGGATTACGTGTACGCTTCGACTGCCATTAAAAAGAGAAGCTTGCTTCAATTAGGATGCTTGGCCAGTTGGTTTGTTAAACTATCTTATGTTATCTATAGCTTGAGAGTTCTTATGTGACTGTTTATGTTAATTTCATACGGGGCATATGTTTTCTAGTTGACACTCTTGTCCTCAAAGGAGTTTCAACTTCACTTTTAGTGCTTCTACTCTCATAAGTTGGATCACCTTACTGATTTGTGTAAGACTGTGAGCATTAGGGAACTTGCCAACCTGTTGCACTGTGCGCTCCAAACCACCTAGCTTTTCTTTAGCAGATATTTTACCATCCTTTTACTTTTTTTGTTCGCTTGGTTCTGGTGTTTAAGTTACTTGCAGTTTGGAAGGTATGCTTAATGGACGTTTTTCAGATGATGGTCTCTAACAATCTTTTGTGTTTTGTTTCTAACCTTGTTATTGCATTGCCATCTTCCAGGTTTTAGAGCTATAACAGATTTATTGTGTAAAATAATTATCTCCACCACCTGCATCCGCTGGAAGCATAGAACACTTGGTACAAAACAGCCAATACTTTGTTCCCTTAAAGCTTTTCATGGAGCTGAGGGTTTCTTCTCATAAATCAGGCCTTTCATCTTCCGAAGACGCCAGTGATCCTGAGGAGAAAGTCAGCGAAGGTGAAGATGAGGATGATGATCGCAATCATAAGCATCGTAGACGGGGGACACGTTCTCAATCTCTGGAGGGGGATTCTCTTGATATTGGTTTGACTAGACCATATAGGAAAAGGGGTAAGCCTTTGGAAAATGGATACTACAACAGGGAAGGTGGATCTCAATCAGGTCAAACCTGGAAAAATGGTAATGTTACTTCAGAGAGAGACTTCTCTCGCTTTGAGAAGAGACGCTTCAACCAGTCAGCCTTTTCTAGAGCTCCCTTAGACTCGAACCAAAGATTCAGGGGAAACCAAATGCTGTCAAGTGAAATGGGTCCTGGTAGGGGTCGGGGAAGGGAGCCAGGTCCCTGGGGCTTACCTGATTCCAGGCTTGGCTTGGTTGATATTACATCACAAATGGTTCAACCTGGCCTTGTTCCTCCTGGTCTCTTTGCTGGCAGGGGGATGCCACATGTTGCTAATGCACCAAATACGCCATGGAATGCATTTGGATTGGTTCCGGGAGTACCAAATGGGGGGCTTGATACTTTTCATCCCCTAGGTTTGCCGGGGGTACTGAGACCAGCTATGCCTCCAATGAATATTGGAATTCCACGTCAAAGGTGTAGAGACTTCGAGGAGCGAGGTTTTTGCTTAAGAGGAGACATGTGCCCTATGGAACATGGTGTAAACCGTATTGTTGTCGATGATGTTCAGGTGATTCTTCTTTTAAATAACTTTTCGCGAAATTCTTCAATATCTTATTGCTTGTGGGAATCACAAAAGAAGAAAAAGCAAAAGAATGTTGAATATATATTTGACTCTGTTGTTTAATTCATTTGTTCATATTTGGAAAACTTAGTGGGCTACACTTGCAAATGTGGTCTAGGTAAAAAAAATTATAACAGAAAATTGCATATAAACAAATTTTCTCTTTTTAGTGCCAAAGAAGCAAGTTTCTGCTCGTCTCACAGTTCTGTTCAATACACCTACGATTATTAGATGTCAAAACTATAGCGTAGCCCCTAGGATAGTAACTAAATTGATTTGACATGGTTTTAATTTAAAGTTAGTGTGCGAAGGTAACTCTGGTGATGTTAATACACAAATGTATTTCAAGGATTGGTAGGACAGTATGTAGTAAGGTCTGCTTGACAAGCAAGTAAGAATATGTATTGGATCTTTCTAAATTCGTCATTTGATTAATAAACAATGTTGGGAAATTATTTGGCAAATTTGAAAACTGTTACATCTGAGGATTTTTGATTGAGATTTGAGAGGTGTAAGCGACTAAAAAGTGTGGTCCAGTAAAGGAAATAATACAATAGGAGATCAGGGGTACTGGTGTTGTACTTGTCCATTTATTCTTATTATCAGCTGCATGAATCAGTACTGCTTGGTTAACTGTTGTTTCTGAAAATTGCAGAGCCTTTCGCAATTCAATCTCCCTGGCTCGCAGCATCTTGGAACTTCATCTGGGGAAGATGCTTTACCTGTAATGAGTTCTTCCTCTGGCTCATTAGTGAAACATAAGGCTTTCCATACGAAAAGTGGCAAGCCTGAAATTACGGAAGATGGTCTGGGCCTAAATGGTGATACCACCAATGGTTCTATGGTAGGGGGATCTGATGTGTATGATCCGGATCAGCCCTTATGGACAAATGATAACCCTGAGACATCAGCGGCAATTCTAGCACTTAATCAATCAGATGCTCATGGAACAAGGTCATTTTTGGATATGAACTCTTCTGATCAGCACAACAATGAATCATATGAAGAATTTGCTGATGAGCATCCATTAAGATCTGCTACCCCTGCTGGAGCTCAAAGTTCGTCTGTTTGGGGAAGAATAGGTAGTTCAAAACATAGCTTAGTAGACGAGGAAAAAAATAATTTTGTAGGAACATCTTCTAGTAATCTTGACCTGGACATCAAAAGTCAGGAGATTGGTCTTCTCAATGTTCACCATCAAGGAAAGGGGCCTATTGCTGATAAAGAATTGTCTCTTAGGCCACATAGTGACTCTGTTCGTAATACACGGAAACCGTCTCAGAAGGCACTTCGTACTTTATTTGTCAATGGCATCCCCCCGAAAGACAACAAAAGGGAATTCCTTCTTTCACATTTTCAGAAGTTCGGTCAAGTAATTAACATTTATATCCCTGCACATGGTGAACGAGCTTTTGTTCAATTTTCTAAAAGGGAAGAGGCAGAAGCTGCATTGAAGTCACCTGATGCTGTAATGGGCAATCGGTTTATCAAGCTTTGGTGGGCAAATCGAGACAACGTTCCTGATGATGGGATAAGTAGGAGCAGTACCGTGCCAACTGCTCCTCGAGGAATGATACTAAATCCTGCTCTTTCTCATCCATTTCAACATGAGAAAGGAAAGAGTCTACAGCTGGTAGGTGACAAGGATGGTAATGGTGATGGTTCTGTTGCCCAAGTGCCAGTCCAAGGGCTTTCCAAGCCTGTGGTTGCTAGCGGTCCCAAAGGCTCTCCAGTACCACAAAAGAAGTTGGAGACTTTGGTGAATTTGAAGGAAGAACTTCGCAAGAAGCAAGAGATGCTTGATCAGAAACGAAATGAGTTCAAGCGGCAATTAGACAAACTTCAAAAACAAGTAATTTCTAACTTATGCATTAAGAATATTCCAGAAGAAATGTTTTAAGTTGTTATTTTCATGAATCCTAGTTGCTTAGTTTTTTTTTGTCAAATTAAGTTTCACTTTATTCAACTGGAGTTCGCAACTCGTTTCGGGTTTAGAGTGTCTGTCTATTTGTCTTTCGTCTGTCTGTCATGGGTTCTATTCTCTACGGTCTTAATATTTGTGATTTAGCAGATGTATGAGTAAATAGTGGTTACCTTGAGACAAGTTGACTTGTGAAACATGAAAGTCCTACTAATTTTGAGTTGGCTAGCATGGATGAGGTGTAGGTTGGAACCATGTTCATTAGTTGAAAAACATTGATGGGTTTTTCTAGTCTCTTTTGTGTTATTTTATTTCTACTATAAGTGAAACTAAATAACGAATAGGTGTTTCAAGTATTCATCAAAGGACCTGTTCTCCTCCTTACCTCTGTGTTTGGCCGTCTTCCTATTTTTTGCAGGGTTCGGTTTCCAAGGATGTGACGGTATCACATCCGGACCCCAAAAGGCTAAAAGTTGAAACACCAATCAATCACACCAAAGCTGAGACTCCAAAGGCATCTCCAAAACCCAGCTTAATCCCTGAGAAAACAGGATCTGCTGAGCTCAATGCGGCACATCGTTCCACTTCAATTCCTACCGTGTCCGTGCAAGAACCCTTGAGACCCTCAATTCGTCCACCAGCGCCCCTAGGGGCACAGTTAGCGGTAAACAGATTCAAGCTTGACAATCGTCCCACATCATTCAGAATTCTTGCACCCTTACCTGATGGACTTGCAAATGTAATTTTATCTCATCCTTTGCTATAATATGAGTTATTAAATTGCTCATTCTTTTTTTATCAAAACTGTATAGTTTTTAGTAAAATATGTGTCTTTTCTTTAGGTTGCTACGCTGGAGGAACACTTCTCTAGTTATGGTGGTCTATCTTCAGTGGCACTAGAAGACTCAGAGCTTCTAGAGAATCAACATAGTTCAGTACCATCTAATGTTTCAGCTCGTGTTTCTTTTACAACGCGCCGCTCTGCTGAGAAGGCATTCGTGAACGGAAAATGCTGGCAAGGTCACAATTTGCAGTTTACGTGGTTTACTCCTACTAAATCTAGCAAAGAAGTTACCGGTTCTGGAAATCCTCCATCTTCTTCTAATACACATTCTGATATCAAAGAAGTTACACCTATTGATTCTCAGAAAATGGATGTCGTAGGAAGTGACAAGGCTGAAAATCAAACGAGCGAGAATCTTGCAGAATCTGTTGAACAGGAAAAGGATTCAAAATCTTGTTCCACTTCACTTATGAGCGCAGGAAGTGACCAACCTGGAAGCGATGAACCTGAGAATCTCACAAAGGACACTGATGCTGAATCTTTGGAACAGGACAAAGATTCTAAAGTTTCTTCACCTTCCAATTCAAGTGAAAAGAGTGTTTCTTGAGACCTAAGGCTGGCTGGAGTTGTACAGTGAGGTAAGATACATGTCATGTCATAGTTGTAGTAAAATTTGTGGCTTCAGTGTTCTTTTCTCATTTTTTTGGGGAATGTAAAGAGAAAACTCTCTGATGCTCGATTATCGAGCCATTGTTAACTGTTGGTTTAGTGTAAGACATTGTGTTTTTGGTCGGATTTACTTTTTACAACTGAAAAATATGTTGAAAAGAAACGCTTCAATTCATGTGGCGTTACCACTGATAAATGTTAGTTGTTACATGTGATGTGATATAAAACCATTGTGTTATATCTCTTTATTGCTAGTTGTGTTTCTTTTAAGAAATTTAAACAAAAGGATCATTACTGGACCTAAGTTTGCCTGGGGTCAGTATCTAACAGCTAGGAGTTCATTCAGATTAATTTCAATAAGATTAGTTTGAGATTTTGGTAAAAAAAAAAAAAAAAAGTTTTGGTCATGTGAGCATGTACATCAAGATAAAAGTCTGACTTTCTTTAACTTTCTTCACATTCATTTTCTACTATTTTCATTAGCCTCCTAACATAGGAACTAGTTGAGTCTTTTCCCGTGCTTAATTAGTATAATTACCACCCCAATTGTTAAGTGAAGCTAATGAAGTATTCCTCGCAGTTACTTAGAGGATTTGGCATTTACTAGATTCGGCGTTATTGAAGACAATTAAATTAACAATGACAAACATGTATTTTGATATTCATGAGCTGCGGTCTTGTTAGGACACATGACTATGCGTATTTCATGAGTTGTGGCCTTGTGTGGATCACGACTATGGTAGTGATCGGAACTTGGATATGTGGGCCGCAATAGTGAATTATTCAGTTGTTTCCTCCTCTATTAAGTCGCGGTTTGGTCTCTGTTGGTGAGACAATGACCACTGGCAAGACCACAATGTATGTGGCCTACCATCTATGAGGACTGTTAGCCGACGCATTTGACCTTTTGTGATGACCATTGTCATCTTTAGTTGAAAGATGTGATGAGAGCAGCAACTTTCATCCAAGCTTCTATGGGTGACTTATGCTTAAGGTAAACTTTAAGTACAACTACGTATAAGTATAACTACGTATCCTCTTTTTTTGGTCGTGATGATTAATTTCAATAGAAGAAGAAGCTGAGAAACAAGAAATGACAATTAGAATTTGTAAACCCGAAGAATTGTCTTCTCTGAGGGATAAAAATTACAACCACCAGGGGAACATGAAAGAAACCCTCGAAAGCACATTTTTAGAAAGGAGTCGTCGGAGCTGAATGATCCGAGGAATTATCCTTAAGAACGATATGAAGGTAACCCTCGAAAATGCGAAAATGTATCCATTAGAGGAAGTAGCCTTCGGACTTAGATGATCCAAGAGGCTCTCATTAAAAAACGATGATAGGAGAATATGAACAGGATACAAAATTCATGAGGTACCCCGAGGCTTAGATGACTTCATGATATCTTATGTGATTACGATTATCCTTAGGCATTTCTCCGATACTTCCTGGCATTATTCGATAGTTTTTCTTAAACATCGGTTAATCAGAGATAAGGCCGAGGACAAATACTTAAACTATATTGTTGCATAAAAACACCAGGTGTCTAATAGTATGACATCCGAGTCAGTTATCATAGACCACTTGTCAGTCAGGCAAGTGTGCGAAGAATATATCAGTATTGTTGCATGAGAACACCAGGTGTCTAATAATAAGACATCCAGAGTCAGTTATCAAGACCACTTGTGAGCCAGTCAAATGTGCGACGAATATATTAGTATTGCTGCATGATAACACCATGTGTCTAATAACAAGACATACGAGTCAGCTATCATGAACCACATGTCAGCCAAGGAAGCATGATGAAGTAAGTATCAGCAGAAGGATGATAACTATCTGTCAGAAAGAGAACGTGTATAATTACAGTTGTACTTAGTAATTCTCTTCTATAAATAGGGAACTCTGCCATAATTGTAAGGGCAAGAAATCAGATCTGTAAGATATAGAAAAAATCTTGATAAATAAAACTATCAGTGTGGAGCAGGCAAGGCGTTCTGACACCTAAAAAATACTTGTAACCCTCGGAACACAAATCGGGTGTTAACAGAATTCAAGTAAATAAACATCAACCATAAAAGAAGAAGAGGAGGAAAAACAAGAAACTGCAAATAGAATTCAAAGTAGATAAGCATTAGCTAGCGTAATAGCTTTTCGACTCTTTTAAGAGTTTTATAATTTTATCAAGTGTAAAATACATTAAACTCATATGGCTTTTTACATGTTTTCTATTTATCTTTCTTTTACTGTTTGCTTGACAATCTATGAAAAAGGGTCAGAACATATATTATACGTCAAATACCTCTTTGGCGTTCAATTTTTTATTTTGAACTATCAAGTATCACATGTTCAAATGGCCCTTGTAACCTCATTCATTAACCCATATTGCTGTCAATGTGTTGAACATCGGAACTAGAAGTTCACATAATCCAATTTGACTACTCTATCAAATCAAGCTATCGATCAAATAATAATATCATAACTCGTTGTTTGTTGATTATTTTGATAAATATCATTTCAAATAATATCAGCGAAATTCCTCCATGCATTTTCACTTGAAGATTTATTGTTTTTACTTAAAAGATAAATATAAAAGTTAACTAGACACAATGTACTAATTGAAAATATTATAGTCATTTTGTAAAAAAAAAAAAAAAAAAAACTAAAGACCAGTTTCTTCTTTTTTTTTTTAATCATGAAGACCAGTTTCTTCTTGCAAGCAGCATTCTACTACAACATATTTTGAGCTTTTAAATGTTTTTCTGAACATCTCAAATAAAAAATTTCCGATTAAATCAGTGTTTTAAAAATCGGACCGGCCGGTCGGACCGGTCCGACCGCGGTTCGGCATCTTTTTCGGTCCATTTGGAGTGAAAAAATCGCGGGTCATTTTAGCCGAGCTGAACCATCCAAAAACCCGGGTCAACCGGGTCGAACCGGTTAGTGAACCGGTCATTTTTTTTTAAGGCTAAATGACCAATTGGTCCCTATATTTAAAAATTAACCTAATTTGCAGCAAGAGTAGAAGAACGTCCGTCCATATACTCCATATTCTTGCCTCCATGACAGATTTTGAAGAGAAATTGAATTGTTGAAGACTACACCAAAAGCCCAAAAATCAGGTAATTTCGGTTTTTTCATGCTATTTATTTACTTTTTTTTTCATACAATAATCAATATATAATGCAAAAACTGTGTAAGTGTAGATGTATGCATATGTATCAGATTATGTATGCATATGCAGATGTATCAGATTACAATAATCAATATATATGCAGATGTATCATATGTATATGCAGATATACAGCAAGTGTGTGACTATGTGTGTAAGCGTGTCTGTGTGTGTAAGTGTGTGACTACTGACTGTGTGTTATATCTGTGTAGCAGAGTAGATCAGATGAAAATAAAAGACCCTAGTCCTGTTGATTATGAAAGTATTGACAAGTTGGAGTATTGGATTGTCGATGAAAATGATTCAAGTGATGAACTTGACTTTGGTGAATTAGAAGAAATTCTCGGGGAAGAAGTAGAACCAAATGATGCAAACCCACCACCGCCCATAGGTTGTTTTTTTTTCTTCTTCATATAACTTATCTATAAGTTTTTTAGATACTTGTATATTATTTATTGATAGTTGTTTTGTCATATTTTTTAGGTGACGATGTGAATTGTTAAGAGAGCCCGTTAATTTGACTAGTTATGCACTAGGTCACATAAGGCGGATGCGGGTGCGAGTGCGAGTGCGGATGCGGGTGCGCCAGTTCGCCAAATTTAAAAATACTTAAATTTCAATGCGCCTTAATGCGTTTATTAAAAATAATTAAATATTAAATATTGATATATAATTTCGTATATATTTGAAATTGTTTAATAACTACTCATGATAATTAATTTTATATAATATTTTTAAAATTATTACAGTGAAACGACAAATGTACAAGTTTTAAACTACTTCTAATATTCTATATTTATTTTGTTTTCAACCTAGTTTTGTTCTACATCTGCTTCGACTCTACTTTATTATCATTCATTTGTTTCGTTCTTCACAAATTTTCTACGATAATTCATTAATTTTGAATAAAAGAACTAAGAAATCTTAGTGCGAGAACTAAGAATTTATAATGCGTCTTAGTGCGAAGCACGGGGACTGAATGCGCCAGTGCGAGACCGGTGCGCCAAAAACTTTGACGATGTGAAGGATTATGTGACCTAGGTTATGCAAACACGAGGCGCTCGGTTCTTGATCATGATACAATATGATTTTACCTTTTGGAGGATTGTTGCTTTGTTTTATTTGAATATTTTGTTGGATCGTTTAATTTGATTTGAGATGAATGTTATCGTTTTGATACTTTAGGCATTGATTCCTAAGATCTTTATGGTGGTGATTATGCTTTTGTATATTTGTTACCTTTAAGAATTGATGTTTTGAAATTGAAGACAATGATTTTGATGTAATATTTTTGTCTTGGTTGGGATTGCATATAGTAATATTTTTTAGTTGTGACATGTAGGAAACTAAGAATAAACAATTGTTAGGATGACTATATTGATTTTTTTAAAATACACTTTGACCGGTTCAACCAGTGGTTTAATCGATTCAACCGATCGAACCTTGAACAAGTAAGATTGCCGGGTCGATGTCCGGTCCGGTTTTTAAAACACTGGATTAAATTTAGATTATTAAATATTTTTATTTTAGAAAATACTTTGCAAATAAAACGACATATATAATATTTGCAAAATTGAAATTTCGAAATAGAGTCGCAGCAACAAGTAAAGAAAATAGCAGTGCCAGTACAGTACGGCTCCTAAAACCCTAAATCCCAAATCAATTAGTAATTGGATTTTGATTCGATGACGGTCGTTTCAGAGCTCAACGACGACCTTGTTCGCAGCATGTCAGTCGGCGCAGTCTTCTCTGATTTTGTTAGTTTCATTCTTTTCGAGTATTTTATTTTTTTTATTGATTGAATTTGAACTTTAAATCTATTCGTAAAAGTTGAATCAACTGCATTTGAATCGCTATTGAAGAGATTTTTCGGGTTATATGATTATCTTAAACTTTAACTCAACTTGTCGTATTGATTAAGACGAGTTTTGTGTTGTTTTAGTCATGATGATTTACGTAGTAAACTTGCTGCGGTTACTCTTGATTTTGTAGTGGTTTCCGTTAGTTGGTGGATGCAAAACAGTAGAAATCTTCGGAGTTTTTGTTGTGTCGTTAAATTCGTTGTTCGCTTGGTTGGATTGCGTTTGACTTAGTATGATTCACGTGCTTTTTACAGGGGGAGAAGATTAACTCGATTGATTTCCACCGGACGGAGGACTTACTGGTAACTGCTAGCGATGATGATTCGGTGCGGCTTTATGACACTGCTAGTGCCAAGTAATACCTTATCGCAATGCAACTTGATTTCTCTTGCTCCCATGCCAAGCTTAAGTTTGCCTTTCTTTGACAGATTTCTTTCTTTGTGTGAATTTCAGGTTGCTGAAGACAACCAACCATAAGAAACATGGGGCTGATAGAATATGTTTCACTCACCACCCGAATTCCGTCATATGCTCTTCGAAACACAACTTGGATTCTAGTGGAGGTGACTGGATTTAACTGCATTTGATGATCTGTCTAGTGATATGGCTTTCTAAATCGGAAATTTACTCTTTTCTTCTTCTGTCACCAGAGTTTTTGCGGTATCTTTCTTTGTATGACAATCGCTGCCTTCGATACTTTAAGGGGCACAAAGAGAGGTAAGGGTGAGAGGTTTGTTAGTTTGTTTTGTTATTTTAGAAGTAGCACTAGTTATCTGCACTTCCGGAATCTATAGGCAATTTTCTTCCATTTCGTTTGCCTCAATGAACTAAAGCTTATAAAAAATGTGCACGTCCAGATTAATATTTGGGTTTCTTAAAGAATGCCAGATGTCTCGTATTCATGTAAGTCTTCTAGTGGGATAAATCCAATGAATTCATGCATGGGATATCTGCGACTCCGTTACCATGTCGTGAAGGTTTGATTGCAATTAATTCACCTGTAAAGAAGAGCCACCTTTGGATATTCAGACGTTTGAATGATGCTTATGACAAAATAGCATGATGATCTCTCATACCAAAGCTGAAAAAGTGCAGATCATGAGATAAGTGCCCAAAGAAAGCCAATCGATTATTTGGGCTGCTCTAAACAGTCTATGTAAGCGCTTGGGGAGGGGGTGGTGGTGGTAGGGATGTGTTGGAGTTTTTTTTTTTTTTTAATAACAATTTTTTTGGATTTAATCATGTACTCAGTAAACACCAATTGGTGTATTGATTAAGGTTTCTATCTTCTTGTCCTTATCAAACAATTAACCTTGTAAACTCTGGTTCAAATTCAGCCCCTAGCATAAGTCACTCTTTTCCCTCCTCTAGAAGTCTAAAGCAAAAGGACGAATTTAGGGCAAATGATTGGTTTACTAGAATAGAACACACTTTGCAGGTCATAGTAGTGGACACTATTGTGAATCAATTTGCTTAATTTTGAAGAAGCCAGCTTATATCCTCCTGATTTGAGTGTTATAAGAATTATAGCTTTAGCTATATGATGTGTTTTCTTCCTGCCCTGGCTTTCACACTCTACGTGTCTAATACGATTTTGTGATACTGGTTATTCATGATTTTTGCTTCTCTGGATTTGCCGTAGGGTGGTGTCCTTGAGCATGTCTCCTGTCAACGATGGCTTCATGTCTGGTTCTTTAGATCACACTGTTAGAATGTGGGATCTTCGTGTAAATGCCTGCCAGGTTGGTTTTTCTCTTTTATTAACTACCTTAGTAATGAGCGTTCTCATAATTTGGTGAAGCAAGTTGCTGTTTTTGACAGGAAAATATTCTGATATTGCTTTCTTATGACATTTTTGCTATTGCTTTTATAGATATGCTACATTTCATTTTCACGAAATTATATTCTTGATGAAGATAACTCAAAGTTTGTGATGAAAAACAGAAGCTTTGTGGTTTCTTGAGCTGCAAAGTTCTTTGATGACTACCTGTTTGATTTTTTTTTTTTTTTGAATCTGATGTGTGCTCACTAATGTAGTTTTCAGGGAATCTTACATCTACGAGGTAGGCCTACTGTTGCTTATGATCAACAAGGGCTGGTCTTTGGTGTAGCAATGGAGGGAGGTGCAGTAAAGTTATTTGATTCGAGATCTTATGACAAGGTTTGCACTTGTGGCAATGTTTGATCGTTTACAACCTCAAAGCTTTTTCCCAGATAATAATTTATGTTTTTTTATGTAGGGTCCCTTTGATACCTTTTTAGTTGGTGGTGATAATGCTGAGATTTGTGATATTAAGTTTAGCAATGACGGTAGATCAATGATTTTGACAACGACAAATAACAATGTTTACCTCCTCGATGCTTACAACGGAGAGAAGGTTAGTTTTCTCCTGAAATGTGGCTATGAGCTCGGTGCATCATATCGTGCACCCAAGATATATTTTGTATTGTTTAACTTGAGAATATTGAACCAAAGCTTAAAAGGTTTAGTCATCCCTTATGCAGAAGTACGGTTTTAGTATGGAATCTTCGGAAAAGGCAAACACTGAGGCGACTTTCACACCTGATGGCCAATATGTGATCACAGGTAATAATTTTTCTTTTTGAACTTAAATACAAAATAGTCAATTGCCTGAGTTTCATTCAATTTATTTCACCGGTTTCTCGAAGCAACTGATCTTAGTCTAAGGTTTTCATTCATTTGTCATTTATAATTTGCCCTTCTCATAATTTGGAATTTGTATGTAGACTAGGTATGAACATTATATCATATCTTGGTCCTGAACTCTATGTGGTACTAGGTTGACTTATCTGTCAAATGATTCAATTTTATGAACCCTTTGCTATGAGTTTTCGTATTTTTGTTCGATATAGATTCGTTGCATTTCCGTAATTTGTTCTACAGTATCTAGTTGAATTATATGCTACACATGCTATTCATCATTATAATTTTGTTTGTATCCAAAGTTTTCCGAACCGTTACGCATGAAAATTGGTCCTCTTACTTCTAATCCAGGTTCAGGGGATGGAAATATACATGCATGGAACATTAGCGATGAGCCAAACCAGGTATTCACTGTTATCCCTCCCCTATATATTGTATGTTCAAATTGGAAAAACCTCGTGTAGAAATAGAACCCGGTATTCATTCAAATGTCTTATTAAGGGGCCACGAAGAGTTAGTTTGTACATAATAACCTATTGTAATTCTCGAACTATGTGCGATAATTTAAAACATGTCTCATACGTATGAACAAATATTAATGTTGGTGTCATTATTTGAGTAATATTGCAAACCCTATTGGTTGGGCATTCTCTGATATTACGTAGGCAACCCCTGTCCGTTAGTATGATTAAACTCTTGCCGGTTAAGGTCTTGTAGAGTTACAAATGTCATTGGTCCATCAGAAACAACCTATGGAACATGCTGCAACATTCCCATTGGTTGTAAGCTGCCACATTCTTTATGATGGCAATATATAATGGATACCCGGGGTGAAACTGAGACCTTTTGAAATTGATCGGATCTCTCTTTTTTTGCTTTAAGAACTCGCATGAACTGTGTTAATAATACTAGTGAAGAAAACAAGTCCATTAATATGTGAGGGAATACATTGAAGTTACGAAAAATGAACGAGCCCAGAGTTTCTTTTATATGCAGAGGTATTTTTGCCCCTCACTCTAATACTCCAAATAACCGTAGAGTAAAGACACAACATTTAACAGGATAACCCGTCATGAAGCACAACATGTAAGGCGAGCCAGTGGATCAGGCATCAAGTGTTCGATGTCTAAGTTAGCAAAGTTGAACCCTGTGTCGCGTATAATTGTACCAAAATATTCGGGAATATTATCATGTTCCTCCATTTGAGATGATCATTCTCCTTCTGTACACATTGTTTCTTTGTGTATTTTTGCAGGTAACATCATGGGATAGCAACATAGGTGTTCCAACGTGCCTAAGGTGGGCTCCTCGGAGAGTCATGTTTGCCGCTGCCTCGTCAGCCCTCACCTTGTGGATTCCTAGTGATGAGAAACCCAGTGTTGATTCTGGAGTCCCTACCACAGTAGTTTGATGTTAATTTTTATCTTGAATCAAGTGTTATACTTGCTTTCCTTACTGAAAATTGCTGACTTTATGCAAACCAAACGTCAATTTATGCGTAATACCAGTTCAGTTTTGTTTTGTTTTGTTTTTGTTTTTTTTTGGTACCATATCCTCTGTTTCCTCTCTACTTCTTCATGCATCAGGCTCCGACCCCTAACTGTGCTATTTTCATCTTTATTCTGTTCATTGTGAAGTGAGAATCATCTTGCTTTCACTTTTCTGCCTTCCAAATATAACCTTTCCTAGTCGCTTCATGGCTATATGAACTCTTTAAATTTTGAATGGCAAAAGAGAACATTGGACATAACGTCGATGATCAACTGTATGCGTGTTGAAATGCAATTGTTCGAAAAGTAATGGTATTGAAGTTTGTAAAATATTACATATTAAGGCACGCCACTGTAATTATTCAGAGTAAGAAATAATTTTGTGATATGCTCCAAATGAATCTAGGGAGTTTTGTTATTGGTAATTTCCCATGATGTTTTGTTTCCTGTTTTGTAGTTACTCAACTCTTTGAATTGTATGCGCAGAATACCTATTTCGAATTATAATCATTTATGGTTTTAGATTTTTCATGTATCTTTTATTCTTTTCAATATCTTTCTTCTCCATTTTGTTCTAGATTCTAGGTAAGGAACTATATATTAAATTAATAGCGAGCACCAAATCGAAGACACAACATACATAGAATATTAGAATAACATGAAATTAACATACATTGAATAGAAAATAAACAAAACGCCCAGCATTATTATTGAACATCTATCCATATGAAGTCCAAACAATGGATTTGTCTTTAAGTTTTCCCGGTTCCTTCTTTCCTCTCCGGTTGTGCTGTGCTCTTAATCATCTCACCCGTTTGCTTAGTCTTCTCACCAACATGCTCTCCCATTTGCCTCGCCTTTTCGCCCACCTGCATCGTCCCCTCTTTCGCCAACTCCAATGGCCCACGAACACCTCTGAACGAATTAAACACATACGACAAGGACGAAAGTCCCGTGACCCCAAACGCACCCGAGGTTATAATAGCGGTGACCGCACTGGCCGTTAAGATTGCCGCGGGGACCAGAACCGGGCTACAAATCACGAAAAGCGGGGTAGCAACTGCGAGGCCTAATAGGGTTCCGATGAGGGTGATTCCAGCAAGGCCGAGGAGGGTGGCGGTGATAGGGAGGAGGGTGACTACGGCAAGTATTTGGGAGGTGGAGGGGCCACCTCGAGGGAGGACCTGCTGGTGTTTTGTGCCGCCACCGCCTTCGTGATGGCGGGGTGGTTGCATGTGGAGGTTGTGCGGCTGTGATCGGTCCATCTCAAAGGTGGTGATTTTATTAGAGAGGTGGGATGAGAGTGTGATGAGGAGGTGATGATGGGATTGGGGTGGCTGGCTTTATAAGAAGGGAAGTGCAACGTGTTGGAGTGCATGTTATGGTGTTGCAACTAAAGGCTTGCATGAGATACATGTTGCATTTATGTTGCCACATTTTTGTTATTTGTTTGCTTTTACAAAAATTGGGCTATGCACATACAACTAATTTAATTATTATTGTATATACTGTGAACTAAGATTATCCAGATGATTAGTGTTTACAGTTACGAAAATGGTTATTACTTTTATTGTGATTGATCGTTATTAATCGACTACCTGTCATTGCGTTTCACATAAAAATTATTCGTTAAAAATGCAATTAGTTACAAGTTAATTAATACTTTATAGATGTAATTGCCATTATTGAAGGTTGCACTACCCATCTTTGTGAGCAAAAGAAAAAAGTTAATTTAAGCAATTGAGAAAAGTGGTGTAATTTCAATTTACTTTTGATATACATACTTTTCTCTTCTTGAAATACTAAATTACATATAGACTAGTCTATTTGCCATAAAAAATCTTGTAAATGTTGATAAGAGAACAACGGTTGGGTTCATTGTTATATTGGACGAGAGTTCGGGATGTATGCCATGAAATTTCGGGCTAAATTTTTTGGGGGTTCAAAAACTCATTGGATTTCTCCAATTTTCTCCTCTCGTCCTATGTAACTATGTACGTAGTGGGTTTGTTAACACTCATTTTAGTTCAACAGCGTGATTGAGATGTTAACGTGTTTTAGTTCTAGAACTTGCTACTCGATTCTGAATATTATTTTAATAAGACCAAAATGGTGTCGAGGATGATGGAGAAAATGTATATAATAGTTGAAAAAGTTATTCAACTTTTTCCTTAATGTGGGGGGAGCCTCCTATTTATAGAGAAGATTATGGACATGTGTCGATCACATCATTCCTTATACTTCCTTATACTGACATGTGTTCTACATGCATTTTATTGACGAGTTGGTACTTTTGATTTCTTGAGAGCTAGCTTTACACATATCTTGATTACGTATTTCAGCACATGGCAATTTATTAACTATACGAATTTGATAGTCCACATTATGTTTACGTTCCTTGTAACGTATCTTGGAGCCTGCTTGGACTTGTAAAACCTTGTAAGGTATCGTGAAGTTTGTGGTGCATCGTAGATGTGTATCTCGTAAACATCTTGAATCCTTGTAAGTTATCATAAAATTCGTTTGGATATCGTAGATACTTTTAAGGTATCGTAGTTGATAACCGTAACTAACAAGAAAAAGAAAGTGGGGAGCAATTTCTGGTATTATTGATATGAAAAGTGAAGTGTACAAATTGAGCTAAGACAACTATTTATACTGCTAACTAACAACTAAGCTCCCCAACTAAAAATGGAAGAATATAAGTTACAAAATGGGTGTAACAAACTGATGAGCAAACTAACTAAAATGCCCATGCATAACTGACTATTTACATGTTAATAGTAGTGCCTGTAGTGCATCATAGATGCGAAACCTGTGAGGCGTCGTAGATCCTTGTAAGGTATTCGTTCATCTGTAAGGTATAAGGTACCATGGATCCGATAAAGTATAGTAGAACCTTGTAAGGTATCGTGGAGCCTACTTGGACTCGTAAAACCTTGTAAGGTGTCGTAGAGCTTGTAAGGAATTCCAGACCCTTAGCAAGGCATACCATGTCCTCGGGGGATATTATAGTGTGGAGATTATCGTGGACCGATAAGATTATTGGGACGGGTTAACAGGTTTAACTAAGAATCTTTAGATATTCCGCCTAGCATAGAAGTTTTGCCACCACCAACGGTGATATGACCGCTAGTGGAGTGTTTGCGAGGTCAGTTGTACTTAGTAATTTTCGACTTTTCGTACACCGATTGTGGAGATGAGAAAGAATGGCGAGTTTCTTTTCTATAAATCATAAAATAAAGGGTTTGTTTTATCATCATTTATTTGGGAATTAACGAAATTTTGAAAAGAGGAATGAAATTTTGAAAAGAGGAATTTTGTGTTTGACTAATGAGTCTCAGTATGTATGGTATTTGAGGGGGGTTTGGGAGGGGGGAGGGGACTGTCGGGGATTTCGAGTATGATGGGGTTGCTGGAGAGCTGAGCAGTGTAGCCGAGCGACACTGTGAATTGAATGGCGTTGTGGGTGCCATTTTCTTTTGTCGTGGATTTGGACTTTTTCGGGTTGCTTGTGCAGAGTCCCATTGTGTTTTTTTAGTGTAAATATTGGATTTTTATGGGGAATATGAGAGATTTAAGGTGAAAGCAGCAAATCCCAGATGAAAATTTGAGGTATAATGTGTTCCGTGTTGGTTGAATTGGAAGGCTATTAAAGAAATGAGAGTTGGTTGATTGTTTTTGTTTGTAAAGATTGGATTTTTATGAAGATATAACCAGATAGAAATTTGCACTGTATTTGTTGATTTTGAGAAAAAATAATGCAGAGAATTCTAATGGCCAATGCACATGGGGTTTCCACATTACTTCTCATAACTAATTCGAATTATAAATTTATGAAAGTGAAATTGTCGGATTGTGGATTGACACAACAACTTTGAGAGTTAAGCTGGCGTTGCCTTAACTCTATTATGATCTTCTTGATAAGAGTAATATGCAGCGGAATTAAAAACGCAAGAAGATATAATTTTCAGAAGTTTTCAATATTATTAAAAACTTCCTAGCCTTAAGCGAAATAATCAATGAAGGTTTTAACAAAACGTTCCTCACAACAATTCACTCACGCTCTTTGTTGATCGGACTCAACGAAGCAGACAATCACGAACTACTTAACTTCTAAGAACTAGACTTAAAGTAGTTGATACAAAATTTTTGCAAAAGCAAGACGAAGACAATACAAAGAATTAATCTCTTGGATTATTTAGCACTATTGTCTTGTGATCATCTTGATGAACTTCACACCTATATATAGGTTTCTTGAAACTTGCACTCCAAGGTGTGTTATTCACAGTTTTGGTAACTCTTGTTGTTTCCTTGTTGAATTGGACTTCCTTGTGAACTCTGTCTCTTTCTTGAATAAGTGTTCCCTTTATTAGAGTTTTAATAAGGTAACACACCTTCTTCAATTCGGAGTAATCCTAAAAAGAATCCAAGTTGTAGTGGAACTCCAATTGTTTCCTTCTTTGCAAACCGTGTTGAGTTGACTATTCAACTTAACTTGAATTATGGAGACTTCAAGTAAGGAATCTTCCAAAGCTCTTCCTTATGATTAAGATACCTTCATGGATATAAACATAAACAACTAAAACCGTGGAACTTGATTAATAAGTGAATAAAGACAAAACTCAAATTTAGCAGTTAAATAACAGTTTTCGCACATGTTCTCTGGTTTCAATGTTATCCTCAATGTTGTCCCAACATCGCATAACATTGATTCCATAATACCTTGCACTTTCAGAAAGCATATTACTAAATGAAATATTTATTTAACTTTGATTGTTGTTTTTGCATTCCTGGGCTCCATTATTCTTTGTTGGTAGACCAATAAGTATACCATTAGTAAACATCACGAGTGACATATTTCGTACTTTGATATTTGCTCATTTAATATTAATGTCGTTGATTCTACTATATATAACTATCGAAAAATTACTTGTTTTTACGAGTTCTTACTTTTGGTACTATCCGACATGCTTCAAAAGTTGAACACCCTCATTAACTTATAGCGTTTCAGGTCTAGTTTGGTACAAGATCGTAGCTTACGTACAAATATAAAATATTAGGAGAATAGCAATGAACCTAATACAAACTATGTCAAACTATCACTTAGGCTAGCTTCTAGGTTGACTTTGTCCAGAACACCAAAGAACGACGCTTGAAATACTTCAGGAGGATGTCGAATATCTGAGGATATCGAAAGGTGAGTGGATGTTGGGTAATATATATCGAATATGAATATATCGGATAGTATAATGTCAGGATTGTGGATATCGGGTCTGTGGTGATATCGGGCTTAATAGATGTCGAAGATCACCTCCATATCGGGCAGGATATGTATATGGTGCGATGTAAATCGCATGTGGTGTGTATGTCGAAATGGGCAATGATATCGAATGAGCGTATTCGATTTGCTGAGTGAACAATGTATGGTAATTAATGAACTTACCTTGATATGCAGCGCAGGGGTATTTATAGACCTCGGGGGGCGAGAACCGCTTCCGAGATTCCCGACGTATAGTGTACCACATCGAATATGTATATTCGATATGAGGTGGGATATCGGACACAAATCCCCAATATGTCACGGGCTTGGGCCTATGAGTCAGTTGGGCTGGCCCATTTGGTAGATCTGATATCAAGGTCTATACACAATATGCTTATGCTAAATATATAAATATTATGATGAATTACGTTTTGTAATTAGCACCAAAAAAAAAAAAAAGAGTAAATATGTATTCATTTTTAAATGAGTGAGTGAGAAAAAAAGAGAGAACACAAATATCATACTTTAACATTTTAGAGAATGAGAAAGTGAATCTCTAATCATACTTTAATTACGTTTTCTAATGTTAAAAGTGTTACTTAATAATTTCGTTATCCCTCTTCAGTCTTCAATCATATTGCGCAGCCCCACAATACGAATTAAGCCTTAGGCCCCTACCCCCTACAGACCATTTAAATAAACCGTCATTTCCAAAAAGCGTTTTTTCTTCCTTTTAGGACAGTGGGATCCTCGGGCTATATATATGGTCATAGGATAGATCAGTTTGGCGATTTTAAAAGTTTATTTAAATAGAATAGTCATGATTTATAAAAGGTGTTTTATTTTATTAGGATTCAATATATTTGAGATGCATTCCAAATTAAAGGTCACACCGGCCACTTGAGTTTTGTAAACATTGCAAAACTCGTACTATTTACATAGTTTAAGACCAACCCTCATGGCGTAGATAAAATATAATTTTCCTTAAAATAAAAAAGGCAATAAAGAAAGAGATTCACTGGTCCATGTCCTAGGGGTTTTTTAATTGATTTCGTTTTATAATCAAGCTTTCTATTTAATTGTTTACGTTACCCAACATCATGTACTAATTAGTGTACCAGAAGTATTCTTCATTAGGAAAACTATTTTATACGATGTCTTATTGATATGATGCAACCAATGATTCATATCAAACTATTTTCCTAATTATAAAAGAAAACCACTCCATAACCTCACCTCAATCACGTATCTGCACTACAAATCGACCAACTTAAGGGTCACTTCATCCCAAAGCAACTACATGAAACATCAGGTACTTTGAATCAATTTTGTGGTAACTAATAGAGAGCTATGGATTGTCATATAGTCTAGAATTAAAACTAGACATCCAAATAAATCTCAGAAAATGCATCAAGATGACACGATTCCATCATCGTCCTCTCATCATAAAATACTTCCACGGCAATAAACGCGCAATCGCTACCAATCTCTCGCATACCCACATACATGTTCTCAAACTCTAGTTAAACATATTTCATAGAACACATGGTTCAACTAACGATGAACATGACAATTAGTTGTTTTAATGATAAGACACCAATCTTTTCGGATCATATATCCCTTTCTCCAACGCCATGAATTATTATATCTACAAAATCATCGCGTAGCAGTTGCATGCATAAATTAATTTCTTCTAAATAAGGGTACGTAGTAAGTATATAACTAACATTTATATATATATATATATACATATATACATATATATATATATAAGATTTTTTAAAAAAAATATGCAGACTAATTTATAAGTATAGTGACCATTTTTTTGGGGAACCAACAATGAATCTTATAATTAAAATATGAGAATACTGATCGAGTACCGGAAGTACTTCCAAGGATAAAAAAATGCCAACAATCAGTTTAATTAGACTTTAGACAATCATTCGGCTATAATGACACCAATCCATAAATAGACTCATATTTATTTACCCATACATACTATATAGCTCAACCCCAAATTGAAATGAGAAGCAACTGCTATTGCATTTTATGAGATTGCATGCGCTCCATCTCATCCCAACCCTTAGCTTATTTCTCTCCTAGAAATTAACTAAATAATAGTTACCTTATCTCATCTTTACCTATCACAGGGTTATGCCCTGATGAGCCATCAACATGTCTCCATGTTGATGAAGGAAATACAGGCAGCATAAAACTCGTGTTCGGGCGAAATAATAAACTTCCTCCAGAATCAGGCTTCATATACATAGGAGGATATGTGTTTTTGGGTAATATTTCAGTACTGTTGGCATATCGCAGTAAGCCAGCGTTTGCCGCGTCTAACTCTTTCTGAAGTTGAATAACTTGCTTTTGAAGAACGGAGATTGCTCCAGCGCAGCCGTATACGGGGTCTTTTACACGTGCCTCGGCTTCATAGGCGAGGGAATTAACAGCGTCCTCTCTTTGATGTGGGAGGATTTCTTTTAGCATCTTGCTAACGTTGCTGGCCCCGAAGATTTTGTGAACGTTGGCGAATTTTATGGGTTCCTCGGGCGGAAAATAGGGAGCAAAGCTACAGCTGGGCAAGCATTTTCGCCTTAGGAACTTGCACGCGGCGCATGGAGGGTTTGAATAGGTACTGGGGGAAGCCATTTTGTTGCTGAGAATTGAATGAAATTTGTAAAGATTAATATTTGATGGAATAATATGTAGTTGTTAATCACACACTTAACATAAAAGTGGAGGTTAATTTCACCTAATTCTTCTGGCCATTGACATTAACTATGTCATGTGTAATAACTTAACGTCGATAAATGTTTAGTTTAATGATCTCTCACTGCCACATCCATTAAGATCTTACAACTTCTTGTTATATACACGTGTCGTAAATCTTATGGTGACACATGAATTGTCATACATGTAGAGATATTGATATATCAATGATGTTTTAACTAAGGGAGTTCAGGGTAACTCATTCTCTTCAGAGATATATTGCTCTATCAAAATGTATTTCAGATAATAAGATTGAAACTGGACTGGCCATATGTAGATCAGTTTGAGCATATATTGTATGTAGGCAAGTAGATGTATATAGCACAAACTGAGCCTACTGGTGTATCTCTTTAAGTATTTGAATAGAATTATTTGATAATAAATACCCAATATGCATATGTTAAGCAATTTTTATGAGAGAAAAAAAATGATTATACATGTATCAATTTCAGATCATGATATCCTACAATAATTCCTATTAAAGGGAATATTCGGGAGTGCTACCTGATTATTGGTGCTTCCGCGTCGCTTCATCTAGCTAGATCATATCCCCTGCAAAAGAAAAGACGAACTCAAGATATATACAAATTCTTATATATAGTGGGGGATCTATAATTTATATGAGCAAATATCACAAAATCAACCAGTGCAGGACTTTATTTTCTTGATCACTATATGTGTCCTAAATAAATTCTAATATAATTGAGGAATTAAACAATGATCTTTTTTTATATATATAAAAATAAGAACTTGTATTAGTTATATAGTGGGGGCTTTTCCTTTATCAGCCTCCTAAGCTATATTCAAACCATTATAAGATGATTTTTCGGGGGATAAATGCTAAAAGAGTACAAAATATGAAACCCTAGAATTTAGAATGAGAAATGAGAAAGATGATGATAACCTGCAAAACAAGATCGAAGTAGAGTACTGATCTAATGGGGAGAAGAAATAATATTCAAAGGGAGTGTGGGGGCAATGGACATTGAGTACTTATGAAAAAGCAAAAGGTTACGTTTAGGCATAATTAAATAGGGTGGACAAATAGTTAAACAATTGTGTGGGTGCTTAATTAGAATTATATATTACAATTATTAATATTTCTACATATCACAAAATCGTGCAATTTTTAAAACAATAAAGAAAATAAAACTAGCTATATATGTAGAAATTTAGGGGCCGTGGGATTACTATAAGCTCTTAATATAAGAAGAGGTGGAGATTATCAATATATACATTATAAGTCCAAATGTCCATTAATTTTCAAACAATGTGGCAGATTTCAACGTCATAAAGTCTTCATAATGAACTAATTAGTTTAAACTCTTATAGCAACACTAGTTGAGATATTTCCTCAAAAAAACACCGGTTAAGACAAAAATAGTTTTGATTTTGTCACTCTTGAATTCTTAAATAATTCCAATAATTTTTCAGCGCACTAAAAGTCTTTGAAGACATCCTTTTGTTATTCGTATATTTCCAGCGTAGATACATATATATTGGAATATTTTCGTTCTCGAAGATCACACATTCAAAATGACTTTGATGAAAAAATTCAACGTGTGTATATTATGTATATATATATATAATAACTGAAATCTGTCCTTTGATTTTACTCTACTGCTAGATCTCTTTATCTTTTTTCTTGTTCCTTGCCGACATGTGACGGGTTGCTATATATGCAATGAATAATTACTAAAAATCAAAAAGGAAAGGGAAGTTTAAGGACAAATTAACTTACTGTAAAGTAACAGCTACTGACGGGGTAAAAGGCTAGCTAGCTACTTGATTTATTTTGATAATAATCACGTCGTGATGGGAATAAAAATTTCGGCGGATTTCAGCGGCGAAACAAAAAAATGGTTTTGCCATGTCAACTGATGAAATTCAAGCATGCAAATGTCCAGTTTTTTTTATGAATCTGTATAGTGTTATTACCTTATAATTATTATAAGGCATAAATGTCAAAAATGCCCGTTATCTTTTGCCCACTTTACTTTTTGCCTGTTATCTTTTTTATCTATCAAAAATGCCCGATATCTTTGTCAAAAATGCCCGTTTTACTGTTCATCCGCCAAAATGAAGAAGCGCGGCTGACTTGTCAAAGTCGCGCTACACGTGGCTTTAATCGTTAATCCACCTGGCAATAATCACAAAAAAATAAAAAAAAAATTCAAAATTAACGTATTATACATATATAATACGCTATGTATATACTATATGTACCTGATATCTCTCTCTCTCTCTCAGTTTATTTCGCGCGGCAAAAAAAAATCCCCAATCTAATTTTCCCTCTTTTCTGAAGAACCCTAATTCAATTTGGGCAAATTTAATTCCGTACATTTCTCTCCCTCTCGTTAATTCAGGTATGTCGGAAACCAGTTATCCCGCTGATATCAACTGCTTTTGTGGTAGAACGGTTGTGACTAGGATATCATTGACCGACGCGAATCCTGGTCGACGATTTACCGCATGTTGTAAGGGTACGAAACACGGTTGCGGGTTGTGGTTTTGGGTCGATGATCCTCTTTGTGAACGAGCGAGGGTTGTGATACCTCAGTTGAGGAGGCGGATTGAATCGCTTGAATCCAGATTGAGGGAATTAAGAAACTCAAGAAATGAAGCAGAGATGCAGTCGAGGATGACGGAGATTTCGAAGAAGAACGAGGTGCTAGGAAAAAAAGCTGAAATGTTGGAACGAAGGAATAGAAAATTGTTGATGATTGTAGTGTTTCGGCTTCTAATTATGATTTACCGTGGTTAAGTGTATTTTAGTTGTTTGATCCAGTGTTGCAGGTTTGGTGTTGTTAGTGTCGTTTAAGGTTTGTTTGAGACAATTTCTGTATGTTGTGTTCAGTGTATTATTTTTGTGGATTTTAAATGGTTGTTCAATGTTAATTTTCTATTGTGATCAAGTTGTTCCTTTGGTATTATTTGATGAGTTGGTGTTTATCCACTGTGTTTAATTGGTAAGGATAAAACTATATCTGTAGAACTATATCTCTAAGTTTATTTAGAGATGATTATATAACACTTAATTATATTTGTAGAACTACTAATTATTTAAGTCGCCTGTAATTGAACATGTTGTAGTGGTGACGGTTCGGTTGCTTCTTGAGACTTGTAGTTCATTTACTGCCCGTCTTTCAACTCTTAAACTCCCTCATTTATATCAATTATCTACCCGAACCGTCAAAATCACATCTCTCAAGAAAAAATCACCTCTCTCAAAAAACCCTAATACTTATTAACTCTCCGTCTCTCTCTTCAACTCTTTCTATCTACCAAAACTTTTCGAATGGCTTCATCAAACCAAACGGGCTTGAAATCTGTATACGACCCTAGGGTAGACGACATTGTTGGTGTTTTCTACAATTTTCGCAACTTCACACAAGAGGAGGAAACTTGGATGCTAACTGTTCTTCGCAAGCTTGTGAAGCGCGACATCTGGATTTCTGAGCAGATGATGGAAGAGATGTACGGGGAGGTTGCTGACAAGTTGGCTCGGAAGAGGGGGAGTTCGGTTACTCCTATGATGATAAAGGAGAGACTGACGATCATGGAGACTAGGTTTAAGCTTTTCAACAGCCTCTACAGATGCCCTGAGGTCACTTTTGACAAGCCTACATGAACCGTGATCACTGATTCGGTGTTGTTTCCTACTTTTGTGAAGAATGTAAGTATTTTCCTCATATCAGTTTGATGTTTTGTGAATTATCTTGTGTATGATTTTAATCGACTTTTTATTCCTTTCAGCCTACGAACATGGACCGTGCATTCATCAATCGGGGGTTCTTAAACTATTCTAAGATGGCGTACCTGTTTCAGGTCAAAACTCTTCCCATTCCGAAGATCAGGGTCCTGTCGTATATGGACATCATCAACATGGGTGGTTTTTGAATGTTCTATTATGAAGACCTCTACTGGTTTATGGTGCTTTGGTGTTTGTTTGAACTGGTTTATGTTTGTGGTTGGTATGGTTATCTTGTGTGTTGGTAGTTTGTGTTTTGTTTTGTTATGTGTTTGTTATGATCTATGACAATAGTCATGTTTTGTTTTGTGTGAGATATGTATTTCTTATGATCTATGACAATAGTCATGTTTTGTTTTGTGTGAGATATGTGTTTCTTATGATCTATGACAATAGTCATGTTTTGTTTTGTGTGAGTTATGTGTTTCTTATGATCTATTTAAGCAACGTCTGTGAGTATAATAGTGTATTCACAGTCATAAAACAAACCAAATAAGTTCATAGTCAAAAAACAAACCAAATGCAGTCTCAATTACCATTACTGCCACTGAACAACAATTCCATAGATCAAAAAACAAACCAAATAAGTTCAAATTCCATTACTTCAACTGAAACAACAATTCCATAGATCATTACATCTTTCCCTTCCCTTTGTCCTATCTTTCTTGATCTTTTCCATTGTCAGGCTCCTTCCCCTTTTGCTTTTTCTTCTCATTTTCTCTCCCCAAGTTAGCAATCATATGCCTAACACAATACCTATGAGATGCAGCAGGCAAAACAGCATTACATGCCTGGATGAGTCATTTTTGCTTATCACTCATGAATGTCATATGACTGTGGGAGATTAGACTCAAGTCTTCTTTTAGTATGCCCAGGAACCACATCCAATTAACATAATTTTCCACTGAAACAATAGCATAACCAACTGGGTAAAAACTATTGCCTGCATCCAAACCAACAGCAGTTAAAAGTACTCCTCCATTAGGACCAGTGAGATGTGCACCATCCAAACCAAGATATGGTCTACAACTATTCTTAAAACCATCCTTCAAAGCTTTCAAACAAACATACATACAACTGAATTTGTTTTGACCTGTTTCATCCAATCCTATCACCACTGTTGAACCAGGGTTAGAATTCTTTAACTGGTCAGCATAATCCCACAATCTACTGAATTGGTAAGCAGGTTTGCCCTCTAGCTTTTCCAGAGCCAACCTCTTTGCTTTATATGCCTGGTTAAGAGATATGTCTACTCTCAGCCTATGTCACATAAGTCGTAAACGCGAGCGCGTGCGTGTGCGTGTGCGGGTGCGCCAGTTCGCCTATTTTCAAAAATTCACTTCTTAATGCGCCTCTAATGCGTCTATTAAAAAATATTAAAATATTAATAATATTAAGTAAATTTTTTAATATTAGGCAACAAAATGATTATTTCCCCCAAAACAATACTAATCATAAACAAGATAAGTCTTTTCATTCATCAAAATGTCAGTTTGTTCATCACAACATCTAAATTACTTGCTATTACATTCAGAAAATGAGTGACGTGGTGACATGCTATATTTCACTCACTTGCAAGCATCAACAAAATATATTATATCTTAAAAACTAAACTACTAGTATTTATTATTTTGCTTACTTTTTTATATTTATATCTTAAAAACTTAACTACTATTTATATTTATATCTTAAATTTTTTGATATTATAATATTTAAAAACGTGATAAAAAAAAAGAAAATTCAAAAAAATAAGAATTCCATTAATTAGACTAGATTTTTATTTAATTAATAATTCAGAAAAAACTTCATCTTGATCAAACGATATAAATTTTCAGAAATTAAAATTTTGCAACAAATCTAATTAATACATTTTAAGCTTGATGTTTTAATTCGAAATAGCTTTAAACAATTATGTCTGTTGAAAATATTCTGCTTTCTGAAAGTATATGTTAAATTTTTGTAAGTAGAATTATTCTATTATGAACGAATTATTAAAAATGCCCATTTTGTTTGCTGTTTTGATGAAAATGCCCTAAAAATTCTACGTGGCGGAGATGTGGCCGCCACATGGACCAAATAGCCCAAATAATAGAGATTGAGTATTTTTGACAAGGTATACATATAGTTGCGGCATATTTTTGAAGCCCAAAATTCTTTTGGGTAGTTTTAGAAAAATGACAAATTTAATGGGTAGATTTAAAAATTCCTCCAAATCTTAACTATATATGATTTTTGTTCATGTGAATTTCAAAAGTAAAAAAAAAAAAGGAAAAAAAGGAAAAAAAAAAAAAGAAAAAAAAAGGAAAATTTGTGCACAAATTACGCATTTACACTTAATTCGCGAATTAGTATTTCTTAGTTCGCGAATTAGTATTTCTTAATTCGCGAATTAGTATTTCTTAGTTCGCGAATTAGTATTTCTTAGTTCGCGAATTAGTATTTCTTAGTTCGCGAATTAGTATTTACTAATTCGCACTGGAGCGCCGCACGCGCACTCAATTCGTGAGTTCGCGAATCGAGCGCTAGTGCGTGAGGGGGGTGCGCGAATTATGTGACCTAGCTCTCAGCTCACCAATACAGTCAAGCATAAATCCTTCAGCCCTCCTACTTGGGTCAGTCTTGAATACATGTAGATACCTGGCCATCAACCAACTAGCCTTCATATTTTTTACATGGTGAGTATCACCACAACTGTGAAGAGGCTGATAATCTCTAATCTGAAATGTGTCCTCAGTCAAGAGTTTCAATGCACTAAGTTTCCACTTACAACCGACCTTTTCATTTTCACACATTGCATGAATCCTTTGAGGATCACTTTTCTTGATTGTAAGACTCTGTCTTGTTGCAATAGCATGAGATTGAATTGCAAACTTTAACTGTTTTTTGTCTCTAAAAAGAATCCCCAACTCAAAACAAGGATTAAATATTTCATCATCATTAAAAATGATGGGTCTATTGTGGGGTTCATCATCAGCCTCAAAGATAGAAGCCCATTTATACTCCCTAGCAGCTTTCACCACATCAATCTCATGTGTCTCAGTATCCCACTGCTTTACATGCTGATCATTATCCAACAAAGGAGGGTCATTGTCAGATAACCATTGCACATGCATAACTTCATCTGCAACCCTACTATGATTTCTATCAACTGTAGGTTGGTCATATACAACAGAACCCTCTATGAAGCCCTTTCCAATATCTACCCCTGAACCTCCTCCTATACCTTCCTCCAATACTTCATCAAAATCAGTATCAGGCATTTCATAGCCCTCTAACACTCCTCTACTCAGATTACCAACACCAGTCCAACACCCATTCACTTCACTTGGAACACTCTGGTCATCACTGTGATAATCAATGTAAATGGCAAAATTACACTGGAATAATGCAGCCTCACCTGCCTTCTTCAAAGTATCATCACCTGATATAAGTACAAATTTACCCCTAATCCTCAAATAAAATTTGTTCACACCACCGAGTACTTTTATGGCATACAATTTTTCTAACATATCTATTGAAAGGTGGTCTACTTCCACATGGTCATACTTACACCAATAACCTCCTCGGTAGTCATGCACTGGAATCAGCTTGAACACTCCACCTTGAAATAAGGTAATTGTAATCCATCTTCTATCTCGAGCTGTTAAAAATGAAGAAAATTCTAGTTATTTCCTGCTATACTCTACTACAATGCCACATTTTCAGCAGAGATGAAAAAAATAGCATGACCCCTAAAAATGCTTGAGTCGACTCAAATTAACAATAAAATGTGAAATACAGTACCACAGGAATCATATTAATAACCAAGCAACCTCGATTACGAAACAACGTTCAAATCCGTAAGCAAAATCGAAAACTTACGATAAACAGCGGGGAAACTGAGAATGTTCTTCAAGGGCCTGAGAATCGGCATGTTTTTGTGGATTCGCGTCGGTCAATGCAGAAGAGGAATTGCGAAATTAAGAAAAACGACGAGATTTAGGGTTCTAACTGATTTGAGGATTTAAGGATTTGGGAATTTAGGGCAACGCGAAATAAACTGAGATATATATATATATATATATAGCGTATTATATATGTATAATACGTTAATTTTGATTTTTTTTTATTTTTTTGTGATTATTGCCAGGTGGATTAACGATTAAAGCCACGTGTAGCGCGACTTTGACAAGTCAGTCGCGCTTCTTCATTTTGGCAGATGAACAGTAAAACGGGCATTTTTGGCAAAGATATCGGGCATTTTTGGTAGATAAAAAAGATAACAGGCAAAAAGTAAAGTGGGCAAAAGATAACGGGCATTTTTGACATTTCTGCCTTATTATTATTAGGCGCGTAAAAAGAATTACAGATGTGTTCATTGAACTTCAACAGCCATATGGTAAGTAATTAAAACATTAATGCTGCAAATCTTCTCTAACTAAAAAATAAGATTTTTATTAATTAACTTAGGCCTAGTTTGTTTCTCCAGAAAATGGGGAAAATGAAAAGAAAAAGGGAAAATGAGGGAAAACAAGATTTTTCTGGAAATTTCTTAGGAAAAAATTATTTTCCAGCCGTTTGGCTCACAATGATTTTCTAGGAAAACTTATATAATATGTAAAAGATTTTCCTCTCTTTTCCAAAGATTTTCCTAGATTCCCTATCTTTTTCAAATATTTTCTTTTTTTCCAGTAAAATCCTAAATTGCCAAACAATAGGAAAAAAAGATTTTACTTCGGTTTTTTTTCTTCTTTTTTCCTATTTTCCGAGGAAACAAACTAGGCCTTAATGTATAGAATAATATTGTGATTTATGTTTCTCTCTTCTTTTTCTTCTTTCATACTTTTCCTCTTCGGACATCTAATAAAATTGAACCAAATTTAATTCATCCGGCTGATCAAATTAAAATAAAATATATTCAAATACTTAATATAGAATTTATAAAGACAAGAAAAAAGGCACCCATGTAATTATGCTCAATTATTTTTTAACCTAGCCATGATAAGCTCGCCTCGCTGTGGTTGCACAACGTCAGCAATACAATGGTTGCATAAAATATTTCTTCATCGATGTGGTCTATATTTTTTTTTATTATTAGCAAAGAAGTTTTATTAAAAAGGAATACAAGCGATCCAAAAGCACTAAGTAACTATTTTATTTAGCCGAACCACTGAGATGGTACAAGTTTTATAATAAAATATTATTTATCAAAGATGCATGGTTAGAATAAACTATAGACGAATTAATTTGTGTCCCAAGACTCCCAACCTCCTCCGATCATTTCACTAACAATGCCTACCTACGCCTTTTGTTCATCTTAACTTTAAAAGAAAAAATATTTTTTCATCTTAACTTTAAAAGTATATAAAGTTATAAGTATGGATGTACCATTTAAATAAGTTTGCTTTTTGGAATGGCATGTCGACTTTCACACTAGGTTGACTCTCTTTACACTTTTTCTTCTTCTTTATGAATGAATTCTCAAGAAAACAATTTAATGTTCGATTACTCAAATAAATAAAAAATCACAACTAGAAAATAATATAATTTAAATAATTTGCTCATGAATGAATACTGCACGCTCATGACTCATCTAATTAAACAACGTATTTCTTAAATTGTTAGGAAATAATAAGTGATCCTACCTAAACCAATAAATTATATAAAAAACGATGATATATCATATCACGGAGAAATTATATCTAACTAATTATTTTAAAATTAACATGTTAAACGATTTTAAAATTCCCAGGGCAAGGAACATATATATTTCCCTTTTTGGGGTCCTTTTTTTTGTTTGTTTGGTTCCTTTCTTAGCGTTAATTAGGCCGGTACATGAATATGGGGATTTAGAGTCAGTTCTTATAATGCGATATAGATACATGTATCCTGTCGTTTATAATCTCATCATTATCACATTATGTTGTGCGACTGCATGCGTGTATAAATGGGGATATCATTAGCTTTCTCTCTTTTAATTATATGGTGATCCACTATTGCCTAATATCATTATATTTTGCTACCTCCATGCAACTAGGGCTTCATACGATCGGATTATAAATATTATGGGAGACTAGCTAGGAAGAACAATATTGACCGGCTAGAACTTTGTTCCCTACCACTATAAAAGCTCTAGTGATAAACTTAATTATGCAACGTAATTATGTATAAGTTATTTTAACATTATATTGTTTGTATAATTAGCGTGTCGTAATGCAACGTAACAGATGCGATTTTTTATTTGAGTATAAATTCAAGTTGTGTTCCTATAAAATATAAAATAAATATTTTCAGATTTGAAAGGTAGTTCAGTTCAGCACTTTATTATAATGTGTATCGATCTTTAATAAGTCCTTGAACAAATTTGCCCTGACCTAATATCTGATACAATATGAGTAAATTAGAAAAATTAGACATGCGTTATTTCAGACTGATTAATTAATAACCCCCTCTGTTATTTTTATTAGCAACAAAGCTTCCTTCTCCACTTGATTAACCTACATGCATGTAAATGCGTACTTTTTTATATATGCATAAATAACGAATGGTAACTGTTTAAACTTTTTTTTTATTATTATAGAAAATTAGCTGTTCAAACTGAATAATAGCTATGTTATGAAAAAAAATGAGAAAATTAATTAAACTTATTATCTCTTACAGTAATTTAAAAGAAAAAAACTCATACTATTATAATAGAACTTAATAAAAATGTTTAGTTGAATACATGTACATTAACTTTTAACTTATTCATATAAAATGCTAGCTAACAACTTCAAATATATTAGCAGATGGTTTAGTGCTAATTTTATAATTTCATATAGGGATATTCCTCATAAAAATAACAGTATGTTATTTGCCAATTGGAAATAGTACAGGGGTAGTTTTTGCAATTTACTTGATTTAAAATTTATTTCTTCCATAATGCCGAAAGCTAGTTCTTTGTTGTGCCCTCTTCTTTAAGCTAGTATAGATTGCGATAAACAAGAGGCCAATGAGTGGGGTCCTTTTAATTCGTTATTCTGCTACTAATGATTAGTGACCCAATTACTCCTACTGATCTTATTTTATTTTTATTATCAGGTCAAATTGTTTATTTTCTCCGTCAAAATTATTGGACCGTGTCGTATCAAGGGGGATTAGACCATCATGGAGTATGACTCCGGGCACTTAATTGCTTCCTTTTTTTAGCTACTTCGAATGCATGTATACGGCGCATCTGGATGTCCTTAATAGGGCATATTAATAAAATTATGTGAATTTATACTGTATTAAGTTGGCAAATAAAATGTGATGGGCGCCCTAAATAAGTGAGCAAAATGGAGCATTTCCTCACTTAAATTATCTCACCTCCCCCATATGATAATTTAAACCCACAACAACCCCCAAGCGAATTACCGCTTCTGCCCCTGTTTTAACATACCAAAATTTTTTGGGGTACACAACTTAAGGGCAGTTTTGGTAATTCAAGTATGTTTTGTTAATTATTATATGCAACCAAACATATATGGGTTTAAGGCAAATTAATGTGGTAAGTTGGGGCATTATTTTGCATCCAAACATAAGATTACTTCCCTTATCTTATTTTAATCATGATTTTAAATTATGGGGGTTTAATTTTGTCCTCATGGGGCATCTAAATGTGTCGTTAACGTACTTAATAAAAAGTATTCAAGTAGACACGAGAATCTTTTTTTCTTTTTTTTTGGTTTTCGTTGAGTTATAATGATGAGCTAACAATACTGAAGCTTAAACTAAAGACACTTCACGCATGGACATGCAAATTATATAAATATATATAATATATAATATATATAAATGGGTATCTTTTTTTTCCTTTTATTGTTTATGTATAGGTATCTTAATTTGGTTGTAATTTGTGATGACTAACTACTAAATTTGTGCTTTTTGTAATGCAGATATTTGATGCGAAAAATCACTGAAAAATCGTCAAGCTAGCATGTAAGCAATATTCTGTGATGCGATATTTTTTCACAGTATATGCGATTGTGATTGGATAATCAAAATTAGTGACCCATGGTTCTAAGCTTTTTTATAAATAATGTTCGACTCCAACCAAACGTGTGCAATATTAATATGAAATAACAGGCTAAATTTCACTAAAATAAGATTCTCAAAAAAACTGTTCACTATTATATTCATTTTAGAGCTTATCAGCTTAATTAATAATTTAATATACATAAGGATATCAGGTGGCACATGGATTGGGCTGGGCCATCTAGAACTTCATATTGACCATTCTTATAAGAGCCTAACCAAGTCAAACCCATCTATGGTAATTGGACCCCTTTGAATCCATCCCGTTTTCATCTTTTATAAATACTGAAACATTTAGATTTAACAACCATTTGGTATGAAGTGGATTCTATTCTTTAGTATTCTTTGTTACAAATTATGGTATTTCGTAATTAGATTATAATTTATAATCTTGACTCGGATGAATCATTCAAATATGCATATATATATATATATATATATAATGGCAGTTGATCGATCTCATTGATATTTTAGAAATTGAATTAGCGACAGATTATATATAATGCTTTAATTAATATTTGTACACTAAACTTTATATTTTAAGAGGTAAATAAATATGTTCTTTTTCAAAGTCTTTTAATATTCTTATTATATATTCTCTTTTCTCTAAACTAGACATGAACTAGCTGTGCTTGGTTGATCATTTTGGCGATATGAAAATGAATCTATATATATTGTCCCAGTCATGCAATTGCCCAAGTCCTCTAGTTTTTCCTTCTATATATGTTGGACGACATGCAGTGGTTACATTTGTATAACTATTGTATCGACATGTTTGATCTTTGATTTTATAATTTTTATCCTAAACTTTTCTGTATGCGACTTTTTTTCATCTTTCAGACCTTCAATATATTGCGGTACGAGATTGGTGCTCAATACGGTCCACAGGAGAGCCAAAGGATAACTGAAGCTGAGATTAATTATTGTTAATAATGTCCTTTTATGCGTTACGATGTTACTTTGGGAATGTAGCTATCATGCTTGTTTACCCATGCACACTTTCAGAATAAGCCATGGCAAGAAAAAATTGTATTATGACCTGAATAAGTAAAAGATAATTAACACTCATTTATTTGGCAGTTTTGACATTATCATGACGTTTACATGGTCAGTTTTGGAACTACATTTCTTTTGAACTTGGTCAGATTGCTACTTTAGTTCCTGCTGTATTTATCTGATGTTGAAGAAGGCGGAGAAACAATGTTCCCTTACGAGGTAAGAATTCTAATGTTTTGTGTCGTTTTCAGTTCCTCCTGAATAGACACTCAAATCCTTTGAATGCACAAAACATGGATGGCACTTATGATTATCGTAAATGCATTCGCCTTACCACATGGGAGACGGAATCTTATTCTACTCAGTGTTGCCAAACGGCACAATTAGTCCATGCAGTAAGTGGCTGCAAAATATATATATATATATATATATATATATATATATATATATATATATCCATCTTTCTTGCAGTACTGCTTTACTGTCTTTCATTTGCCTCATCTTTCCCAGAGTTTTTGAATTGACAGCAGTAAGAGTGGCAACTACTGTATTGTTGATAGGAATTGAAGGATATTGTGAAACAACAACAACAACAACAACCAAGCCTGTAATCCCAATTAAATTGGGGTAGGCTATATGAACCATGAATGAATCACGTCGAGAACATGAATCTTTTGTCTCCATGAATCTTCTGTCTCACTGGGTTGACATGATTATGCTACTTTATCCAAAGTCTGGTAGTTGTAAACAGATAAAAAGAGAGGCGGGGCCTGCACATTGCAAATATAATGAATCACTTTTAGGTTGTCGTATGAGGATCTTTTGTATTTCTGAATTCAGTCGATCGAGCTTATTTGGCATCACGTTGAAATGAAAAATTAACAGGCACCTATCTGGTATTAACTAAACTGCTACATGCATAGTTGATTTCTGATCATGTAAATGAAGGTAGTGATATTTATCTGTGTTGCTTATGACTACTTTGTTGAAAATCATTTTCCCTTCTGTACCGCGTTGTGACAACTATATATTCTCACCTGAGTGTTGCGTGCAATTGTGCATGCAGTTGTCTCTTTATGGTAGCTGTCCAGTTATCAAAGGCGAAAAATGGGTAGCCAGGGATCGAGAGCTCGACGACTAAGATTATTTTATTTGATGCTTACAATTAGAGTTATTCAATCATTTTTGGTGATGTTTCGAGTTCTCGTCTAATTTTGCAGTGTACAGACCACAAGGAACATCCATTTTCTTTATTCACCTATCTCCGTGCTAGATATATATATCTCTATCCTCTTTTCTCATCTTAATAGAAAATTCGATATGGTGAGAATTTGCAATGAATTCGTGGATCAATACGTAAACATAACTCTTATTTCTATTGTAACTTTTTTTATCTAAATCATCGCACTGGTATATATCCAAAACTGTTAAAAAAGAGTTTATTAACGCTGCTAATGCTCACCAATAGTTCAGAAGAAAGAAAAAATGAAAATTAATCCAATGCTTCTCAAAAAATGTACACTAAGTGTCTCCGTTGCGTGCAAGCTCGCTCACCGCCACCCAAACAGGCACCAAGAGCCATCAAAATGGAACAACAGATTGATATATATATATATATATATATATATATATATATATGTGTGTGTGTGTGCTTTCCATTTCATCAGGAGCAGAAAACGAGGTAATCCCTGACTGCAGCAGCAGTTTGCTTGACACAAGCTGATGAGATGTCCTCTTCTTAACGCCCACTGATCCAAATCCCGTTCATCGTAATTACTCGCAACAAGGATTTCCTCTGCATTAGGAGCTAAATGCTTCATGGACGCAAAAATGTTGATTGAATCCACAGCTTAATATAACTGATATTCTAATTTTAGACAACGTAACGACCTTGGGCTGGATTTGTTCGAAGTCGAAAACCTCAAACATGAGGCGCCTAACGTCTGGCTTCCCATAAACGGTATAGGAGAGTCCATGAATTGCTTGTTGAACTGAGGTGGTGGCTGGATTTCTCAGCCTCCGATTATGGTCATACGCGTCTTGTGCCTCCTCGCTGTAAATAATGAAGCGATGGAGATATTTCTCCCTCAAATATTTTCCACAGAATTTGTTCATTAGGAGACGACGATGCTGTTCTTGCAGCCATCTTCCTGGAGCATCTAGATGCTTCATGAGCAATCTCTCCGCCATTACAAGATCCTGCACAAATTACAAGGAAAGATTGGTAATGAGTTAGTGGTACAAGCTAATTTTACTCTTATACTTTGACTTGTTAAGAAAAGAAAGATACCACACCTGGATCTTTTGGCCTACGTATTCCAGCCGCTCAAAGCAAAACCGTGGATGCTCGAATTTGTGTTTTGACGGGTGACAGGAACAAAGCTGCATTTCAATGGGCATAAAGAAAGGGGAAACACCATCAAGATTAAAAGAGTGACTGAAAAAAAATGATGCCTCGTTGTAATCAATTAATCACACAAAATATACTCGTTTCAATAAACAATGCAGAGAGCTTTTCCGTGAAGAGTTAAATGGGTTGCATAGAGAGCATGTAAACTTTGAACACGAGAGTCAAATTTTGTGAAAGCCATGAGAAGATGAAAAGTAAATCAAATAATGACACATGCATTAAATATAAGCTAATAAAACCGAGTATCTCGAATAATACAAGAAATCCAAACATGTATAAGAAGAGGAGCGAACTTACAAATGACAAAACCAAGAAAGTTTTATAGGCAAGAACAATGGGAGAAAAGAAAAGATAAAAGAATCCACGAGTTAAATACGCTGTTAAGCAAGTCATATATAGTCAAATGGAACCTGTTGTCTTCGAACTATTAGAAATAAAAGAGATTATTCACACAAGAGGTTACGAGTAGTCAAATCTACAATGCTAGAGTAAAGATGTAGAAAGTACCTGTAATCCGAGCCCAAGTTCGATATTCCGAGCTTCCTTGATCTCAGGAATCCTATCCTCCATTGACAAGGGATATCCTAGTGTCCACATGACTTGAGGTCGATAGGAATCCTATCCATTGACAAGGGATATCCTAACCTCCACGGAAACGGTGCACACCAGGTGGAACACAGGCTCTCAAAAGCCTTGGATGAGCAAAAAGAGCATCTTCTGGAGGCTGTCAAACATGTTAACGAGTCAGAAATTCACCATCAGAAGTAAGATACATTCGTAAAGACCAACATATGACTAAGATATTAAGTGTTGGCACAATACTTAGCCCATGAATATATAAATATCCTAATTGTGTTTATCGTTAGGGTAATGCACATTAAGTGTATCAAAATTTCAATTTACATGACATTCATGCTTCATTTTTCCTATTAGAAAATAAAATGAAAACAAGTCCCTGAACAAAAAGATGGTCTAGTAATTACCTTATAAACAGCAACATCTTGCCAAGCAAGTACACGGTTGTCAAACTCAACAGAGACACGTAGTCTACATCCTCGAGCTGTCTCCTCAGTTTTGGCTGGCTGTCTTCAACCTCAGGATCCATCCCAAATACCTCAAAAAGAATACGGTACACTTCTGGCATGCCAAAGCACAGATATATTGCCCCAAACAATGCCCAGAAAACAGATCTGCCAGAATATAATGTAAACAACAATTCTAGTTAGTAGCCAAATTCAGAAACTAATTCAAAAGATTTGTGTATAGACATACATAAGAAATGAATGCAAACACAACATATATGCCTCCTGAAAAAGGTGACTTAGTAAAGCTAAGGGTAAATATATCACACTGCATTTGCACTAAAAAGAAAAAAAAAGTTAAAACTTATAAAGAAGATTACAGATCATGCACGATAAATAAGTACTTAGATGGCGATTTGTGCTACAACAAATAGCCTACTACAATCGATAACCAAAAGCCATGCAAAACTTAGAACAAAAATTAAACATGAATTGAAGCCAATAAATGCATACTTGGAGCTATATACTGATAAGCCTGTAAAAGCACAAAGGATCAAGATTTCTTTATATTTATCAATTATGTCATAAATTTTCTATCAAGAAGCCAAATAAGAGTTCACCCTACTAAGTAAAAACATACCGCTACCCGTTTAAGCTTAAATAGACCAGAATTCACATCTTCGTATAATAGCATGTTTTATCATGCTGATATAATGACATTATCCATAGTCGTATACTCATATGTTTGAATGACAGGATCATTCGACACAATTTAGCAGCTATTCAGTGTCAATTTGCAGAAAGCACACTAATGAATTTAGCAGTAACTTAACTCTACTAGACACCATCCATCCAGACATAATGAGAAAACCTACACATTATCAGATAATTCTCAACAAAGGTAATCAATACCAACGGTAACTAACAACTACTAGAATCTCGGCTGCTAAAGCATAAACTACCAAAAGAACAAAAATTAAGCCTGCCAAATAAATGAAATATTCAATATAAAGAAAAAAAACATATATGATACTTGACTGGAGGCTCTCTCAGCTTATCCATATGATCAAAGGGAAATCTGTAGTAATTTAGTGAAAATAAGCCTTCTCTTGATTAACCCCATATATATACTTTCTGATGCCTGAAAATCTGCTTCCAGTTGGATTCTGTCCTATTTTTCATTTTGTTTGGTTTATTCCCAACAACTAAACTACATTGGGCGATTCAATTATTTATAGAGGCGCGGGAAAAATTGTAACCTCCTAAGATCTCTCATGGCTTACAAGATGGCCCCCGGACGTTTAGTTGAACCATCCTTGCAGACGGATATAATTTCTCTGCAAGCCCTTTTGCATGGCGCAACTGAGCAATGACAAATATTCAGTAGGCTTCTGTTCTAATGATACCTACCTGCCATGGATTACAGATACAAGGAATTCAGATGCACGCACATATAGACCCCAGCTCTTGTTCGCGACATTGCAAGCATTCATCTGACCCTCAAATCCATATTCGGACTGCACACCACTCGCTAATATGCCTTTAACGTATTCGTGCAGAGTACTATCCGGTAAGCATATTGGATACTACACATAGTAATGCTAATTAACAAAACGGATTGATTTTTCAGTTCATTGATCAGGCATTGCTATAACAGAAATATCGGAAGATTTAGAGGCTGTTAAATGAAGTTTAATAGAAGGCATTTGTCCAACATAACGTCAAAGTCCACAAATTATGCATGTCCTGCAAGTAACATAACCTAACAATGTACTTTATAAGGAAGTTAGTTAATTACATAATGAGAATTCTTAATTAGTAAAACGAAGTAACAAATCTACTTATGGTCTAACAGAACCTTTACTTTTAAACATGGCATTCACGATCGCGCTAACAGAAACACATTACACTGTCGGGCATTGCTTCTCAACAGTTATTAAACTAATGCTCGTAACTTCTTACTTGGTAGAGAACTGATCTTCTAGTCTTTAATTACTCAACATATGTACTTTTCAAGGTATTCCTGCAAAACATTGGTATAACATAAAAATTTATTTATATTTCCTGACATGCATCGCAGAACTTGTAGGCTGTATTATGATGTATAGATGATATTCAAGCTCAAATGTACGTAGGGAGACGACGATAGTGAAATTAGAGTGTAAACATATACATAATTCTCTACCCTCGACAGTAATTGTTTTGGATTGTTACAAATTGTGATATATCGTAGTTGATTTATAATCTTGACTCCGATGAATAATTCAAACCTGCATCATATAATAGCAACTCTCACTACTATTTTAGTCGTTGAATCAGCGTACTTCATTCGATCATAATGCTCTAATTACTAGCGCTTGGATTCATGCATGCTCAGTTTTAAGAGGTAAATATGTTCTTCCTCAAAGCCTTTGAATATGCCATTAACTAGATGAAAACGAGCATGCTTCGAATGAATCATTGTGCGTTAAAACTTGTCCAGAACATGCCAAGTATTTGAAAAAACTCGTCTTAAAATTAGTAGTGCTATTGAGATGTCCAGAAAAGTATTAGAAACATGAAATATTACCTTATTTTTGTCTAATTACAAAATTGTATTTACTCATTATGTTTAAATGACAATGCAAATGGCTCCTACTCTTTACAAAAACAAATAATTGTCCGCTTATTTTTGTCTTGAGGTTAAAAAGCTACAATTGAAAGAGATAGTAGTTCACACAACTGGAAACATTATAAGAGTGCGTATATAATAATTCAAATTTGAAATAAATACTTATATTGAAACCAAACTCTTTATCGCAAAAAATGTAACTTGTTTGTTTCATTGCAGTATGAACCAAATACGGAATATAAAAATCATTAGTGGTTGTATAGTTTCAAAGGCAAAAAATATATTGACCGTGCTGTATGTGGGCCATAAGTGGCGGCCCAACAAGAATGCCATGTTGTATAAAAGAATCCAATAAACTAACCACACGCGCTTAGTAGGTATGATGTCGTAATGGTGATTGTGTGCTGATTGTTTTTATTGGACGAGATAACGCAGTACAGCCGCCCATAGGGCCCACAACCTGCTACCGACTGCCCTAATTTGTACTGCACCGACTATGGATAATGGATATCCATTCTCTATAATACTCTATAATTAAAATCATGAATTAGAAAGGGAAAAAAAATAGAAACTACTTCGAAATGTGACTTTTTGATCAATTAAATATGAACAATGCAAGTTACAAATTTCACAAGATTCTAAATAACTATCTCATGACTTTAGAACTGAAAGTATAAACTAGTTTGCAATGAGTGAAAGCGAAAGTATACCAATATTTAGATCTTTTGATGACAAGGTGAAATCATAAAACATGGATACGAGTACGACAATACGAAAACAAATATTTACTATAAGGGGGTGTTTGGTTCGGTGGATTAGGCCTTAATCCAGATCGAAAAAGAGCGAATCTGCATTTTGGTTTGAATGATAATTTTTGTGGGATTTTTACCAAATATTGTATAGCCCGCTAAAGCCCGATACGAAAACGGCCTAATCCACGGATACTAATAAGATGTCCCCTCCGAGATTAACCTATACAAATATTAGTCTTTTTGTGAAAAGACAAAAAATAACCCTAATAGCCAACAAAACGACCGCGTTTTGTCACAATCGTGTATAACTTCGTTTTGTCACCTATTTTCCATCAGAAATCCTCAAAACACGGCGGGAAAAATAGGGGGAAATAACATTCGACATCGGCGACAATTTTGGTGACGACGGTAAGAATTCCGACCAATTTTCTTCGTATTTTTTCGTTTTCTTTTCCATTGGCGTTTCATTAATGTGTCATGTACATTGTTTTTCCAGGAATTGCTCAAGCGCAAACCCTAGGGTTTCAAGTGTCGACTGAAAGGTTTGATTTTGTCCTAATCTTGCATTGTTATGAAATTATCATTGTTCTTGTTCTGATTACTAACAGTCGTTTGTTGTTTGTTTATCAACAAGTGAGATTTTTTCAACATTACCCCTCACACCCAAAAAAAAAATTCATTATTCTTGTTGTCTGATTCGATTTATTTTGAGTAAGATTTGTATGATTGTGGTATTTTTGGTTTGTCCAATTTTTTGCTTCTTTGTGTCCAAAATTAGATTGCGTTTTCACCCAAAATACAATTTGGTCAAATTAAATATAGCATTTTGACTTTGGTACAAGAACTTTTGGTAAAGAAATTACATGGTCATCGCGTACATATGTCACAGCACTATAATAATCTGTTTATGTATGGTTGTAATATCTTTCCAACAATAGGTCTGTTATTTGTTTTAAAATAGTGTTCTTCATGTTTCAGGCTTTGTGGTGAGGTCATTTACAAGGAGAAGCAGATTTACAGCAGAAAATCATTGCCTTGAGAGTTTAAGGTAAAGATTTTAGATCACTATTACTTGACTGTGTCTATGTCATGTTTGACAGTGTTTCTGAGTCTCCATTATATATGATAATATCTCAGTTGTATTTGAGGGACTATTTCTTTGAAATGTAGTTTATGTGCTGATTTATTTGAATATGTGTTTGAGTTGCATGATTCTTTGTGTTGGGTTGTCTAAATTGATGGATCTTGTTAACTAAATCTGATTTGCATCTTAAACTTGTATGCCTGGTAATTGTGTTCCAGATGGAGCTGTGGAAGAAAAAAATTATTTTAGTTCTATGTCAACTTATCCTTTTCGCGTAAATATTGTTATGTTCTTGATCATTATGCACAACCATGAAACTGAATTGGCTTCTAAACGGCGACGGGTGATTCACTATAGCATGTTGGAAAAGATACCTGAGATAGATAGATTCATGTATCGCATGACAGTGTTGAATGATGAGTATTGCATAGCCAACCTTAGGATGGATAGGAACTATTTCATGAAACTATATTGGTTACTTAGAGAGATTGGTGGACTTAGGGATGAGAAATACGTAACACTTTGCGAGCAAGTTACACTGTTCCTCAAGATACTAACACATCACGATGTAAATTGAACCGTTGGCTTTAGTTGGCATTGATTCGGGCAAACAATTAGTCGTTACTTCCGACGTACTCTCGAGGCTCTGCCCAAGTGTACTCATTTACTACTTGTGAATCCGAAGCCTATATCGCATGAAAACGGTAACCGCGAAGAGCCATGGAAACATTTTGAGGTATAACAACTTATCTTTTTACTACTCATTAATGAGATTATAATTTGATTTGTAAACTGTTTGTGGTTACTTAAGTGTTTTTATCTAGTGATGCATGGTTGTCTTGGGGCTTTAGATGAGACCACGATTGATGTCACAGCTCCACTACTTGATTAGCCAAGGTATCGAAGCCGTAAGGGCAGGGTTCAAGTTAACGTACTCGGGGTTTGTGACATCGAAATTACCTTTGTGTACTTACTATGTGGATGGGAGGGTTATTCGGCAAACGACAGAGTACTAATGGATGCACTGCACCGGCCGCCACCGAATGGATTTTCGGTACCACAAGGTAAAAATCTATGATTACAAAAATATATATAGCTTGAGATTGTCTAAATCATCTGGTGAATGAGATAGAACTGATTTGTGTAATGTATTAACAGGTTGCTAGTTGCTACTACTTGGTGGATGCTGGATATGCAATTTGTGATGGATTTCTAGCGCCATATAGGGGTAGACGTTATCACTTAAAGGACTGGAGTGAGGGATGTGTGGTGCCACAAGACAAAGAGGAGATGTTCAACATGAGGCACTCAAGGGCAAGGAGTGTTATCGAACGGGCTTTTGCGAAGCTAAAAAACAAGCGGGAAATCTTGAAAAGTGCATCACAATAGTCGTTGCAGATTCAAAATCGATGCGTAATGGCATGTGCATTGCTTAATAACTTCATCAAGGTCCAAATGCCGAACTACGTAAGTGATTCGTCTTCTTCGTCTAACGATGATGATGATGACAGCCCATCGAATGACAACAACGATGATGAAGAACCAACTGAATACATTGATGGGCTCCAAAGCACTGCTTCGTGGGGCAGATAGAAGGATGATATTGCTACTAGGATGTAGGACGAGTGGTGGGCTGGATGTCGTGCTTCATATTCTTGTTGTCCTAGTTTAGTGTATTAGTTATCCATTTCGATTTTTAAAGATGGTTTGGTTGAAGAACATTTGAATTTTGGTGTTTGATGCTGTGATTTGCTTTGAATTATGGATTGATGAAACGTTTCTTCATTCGCATTGTGTGATTACTTATCCTACTTATGAGATGTTGATAAATATGTCCTTTACTGTGTGATTGGGCCTTAATCTAACTTGACCTTTAGTGTAGAGTGTCTTCCATTTTGTGAGAACCTTGTGACATGAAAATTTGCAATGTAGATGGCGGCCACATCGAGTTCCAACTCCGCTCAAGTTGAATCCGAATCGAAGGCTGCTAAGAACTGGTACAAATGGACAAGGGAGGAGGAGTTGGCACTCATAGACATTGTAAAGGACCTAAAGTGCAAAAGGATGAAGATCAACAACGCTTTCCATGTTGGGTATCTACTAAAACTGGAGAATTCTATCACGAAGATGATACCAAGCTCTAAGGTGAAATGTGATCCTCATGTGAGGTCGAAAATGACTGTGTGGAAGCGTACGTATAGCCACTTGTATTTGATGTTTGATTGTTCTGGTGGTGGTGCTTGGTTGTGTCCGGTTAAAAAGACCATCCAGTGTGTGAGCGATGCCTACTATCTGATTATGCGAAGGTATGTATATACCTCTATTGACTGATTCATGATATACACATTTTAATATCCATGCAAACTCTTGGCTGATTCATTCTAGATAATTTTTTTAGATATTCATGCTATATAGGCTGGTTCATGACAAGCACATTTTGATATTCATATGTACATGTTGATTGCTGTGGTACTTTGCATCTGTTTGTGTTTGAATTGTAAAAGGTATTTTTTCATTTGTCTAGGCGCATCCCTACATCCTACAATATAAGGACAAGCCATTCCCGTACTTTGAAGATTGGGCCGACATATTTGGCAAGGACCGTGCAAATGGTAACACTACTGAGGACTTGGCGGCAGCTGTGAATGATCTCTTCACTAAAGGAAAAAATGTCATGACTGACGAGGTGCCACCCCAGCCAGTCCCTCAACTTGTGGCCCAACCTACCAACACTTAGACAGACTTCGTCGACCTCGACATGGACGAGGTTGTTGCTGACAATGATGTGCCAAGTTCTTCAGGTCCTTGAAGGTCCTCAATTAAGAAGATCCTCAAAAATATCAAAAAGGAAAAGGGTCAGAAAAGGAGGCGTGAGTTTGCACCCACTGTTAATAGCGCTCCAGTTATTCTGGCATACATTGACGAGTTCATCAAGAAGACTAATGATACCGTGGACCGTATTGCACAATTGTGCGTTGCTTCTTCTGTGTCGGAGGACAGTGCAAGGGAACATAGGCGAGGTCTTTATGCTGCAGTTGCTAAATTTGTGGATTTTGACGAGGATCAAAAGATCGACCTTGTTCATCGCCTGGCCCACTCCCCGCAAGATACATATGTCTTCTTTGCTCTGCCTGAAGGATCGCAGTTGAGGTATCTCAAGCACCTCATGAGAGAAGAACATGAAGAAGTGATTTTTTTAGGCAACTCCTAGTTTGACATTGTGGGACTATGATGGTTTTTAAACTGTTTTGGAATGCTCGTATGTGAGCTGAACTTTAGGATTCTAGTATCGGTATGTTATTTTTATTCCCAACTCTCCCTTGCCCCGTTATTTTGAAATACTCTCGGCACTAGCGAGTACGAACGTGAACGTGCATGCTTGGACTTGTTTAGTAATTTGCCATATCAGCGTTGAAACGGGGACTATTTTGATACCAAGTCCCCGTTTCATCACTTTCAATGAGGATATGCTGCTTACTTTTTATATTTGTGCTATCGATTGGATTTAGGCAAGTAGTATAGCATTCTTTGAATGAACTTGTGTTAAATAGTTGTGTGGTTTACTTGTTAGCGTTCGAAATGTATTTCCACATATATTGCATGCGATACAGATGATTCCTCTTGTTAATAAACACTAAAGACTTCAAATAGACACTACCACACACATTAGATAAATCCAAAATTGATCAAAATCATAAGGATACCGATGCATCCCATAACGTACGATAATAGAAAACATAAAACAATAGAACTGGAACTAGGATACCGAGAAATACAACAATGGACGGTAAATGTCCTTAATTTGCAAATTTAGAAAATAGAACATAAAAGTAGAACGACTTATTGGAATATGAGGCAATGGAATTGGCAGGCTCACCGCAAAAGGTAGGGACCTCGGCTTGCTTGTTTTTGATTAGTTTTGGGAGAGTTTAAGTGTGAGCATTGGTGCCGGAAATTTGGTCGAATGCGGTAACGAATGACATTTCCTTTGTAAGTCGTGAAGCATCTTGCTTCTCTCTTCGAGTCGCGTCGAGGATCTCTTGAGTTGTTCGTTTCTTCTCACGAACTTTTTCAAAATACTCCTCAGGGGATACGATGCGGGTACACACTCTAACCATACGAAAAAACATCTCTAAATCACCCTACGCAAGCTCACCATAGACTTTGTAGGCTTCATGCATCTTCCAAGTTCCCTAATAAAAGGTACGAAAATTGTGAAAAAATCAAAAATGGTAGAAGGCAATGTAAAATAGAAGCGGAAAGGCTACAAAACCTTATTAAACTAATCCCAAACTTCTTTCGGCACGGAGACTTCGTTGTTGTCCATGTTCCAAACCGTCCCACCATGGCTAAGCATCTTCTTGAAGACGTTGTGCCTCTCCGCTAAATTGTTGAACCAAAATATTATCTCACTCTCCGTGAATTGAGTATCGTGCATGTAGTTGATCGTATCCATCGCGTTTCCGAATATCACGTCGATGTATTTTGAGTTGTGTAGAGGAACGCAACCTTGGTCGGAAATTCATTGTTCCTTTAGGACATCGATAAGTTTCATCGATGTCTGGAATCCACTCTTCGTCGTAGAATATTTTCTGTTGCAGCTCGCTCGCGTGAGGAAGCATTTTCTAGTTCCTTGAATTTTGTAGGGTGTTTCTAGTTTTTTTTTTGTTGTTGTTATAGGCTGCAAGTGAAATGTTTATGTTTGGAGGTGAAGAGGCAAAGAAGAGCGGACACTTGTTTATATAGTGCAGTATGCCAACAACTTTTAGTTATAATTCGGAAAAAATGATGCTTTAAAAAAAGTACAAATCTATTTTTTAAATTGCACACAACTCATTGGTTGATAGTTTTTTTTTTTTTGTAATTCACGTGTAGAGTCAAGCTAAAATAAGTGACATGGAAAAAAAAGGTAAATAATATAAAAACAAAGTTCACAATTGGGAATGGAAGAGAATCTCTGGAAATTTCAAAACATAGCATGCCTTTGTTGTTTTTTAATGGCATGCTTGACCAAAAGTTGTGGTAAAAGATCAAAATTGATGTCATGAGATCATTGAAGAATCTCATGACATCTCCACAACAAAATTACACCACCTTCTAAGCCAATACCATGCGGTTCAAAATGCATTCAAATACATAACATAAAGACTTGTCTAAATCTTCTTATGGATGCAACCATAATTAATGACATTTCTTAGTTATCACCAAGCTTGAGTAACACTCCCTCTCTTATGGATAATGTATTTATTAGTCGCAAACTCCCAACCGCCGCCCGAAGCCAAGATGCTACAACCCCATCATCATCCACCATTATAGGCTTCTCAATTGTTCCCCAATGTTCATAAGGGATGATTGATGCGGATCGGACAAAATGAAAAACCTCGTCGTATAAGAAGTAATCCTCAAACCCATGAATACGGAAGTGCTTCTCAATAGTATTCTCATGTATAGTTTCACATAAAACAAAATTCTTTCGTTATTAAATTATTAATAAAATACAACTTAAGTAACGATTGTCAATCGGGTAAAAAATTTACGTTTTACCTTCTTCAGGTAGTGTATATATTTTGGACCTATGGAAACTAGGTTCTTCTTATCCCAACGATCGAATTTGACACCTGAGACGTTAATCCAATTGTGAAATGTCTCCAACCGATGCCTCGTCACCTTCACCTTTTCTTGAATTACCATGATGGGGTATTTGTTCCCATCACTGTCTCTCACGTGGTCACACACTTTTAGCACAACATACTTCATCGCATGCACAAGTGACATGTCATGCTTCTTAGCAAATTCAATCAGGACCTTCACAACCTTGAGGGACCCATCCAGGCCCATATCAGGATCATTAAAACATTTTTTGATCCATCCGTTACGAGTGTAAGGCATGACTAACTACGACAAAATTTTGCACTATAACACAACACATGCTCACAAGTCCATATTTTGAAAGCTCACACAAATTTACTTAAATAAAGAAATTCAAAACTTATTAAGTCATCATAACACTGAAAATGCAAGAGCTGTCAAACTTCATTACAAAATAGTTCAAAACCGTAAATATTCGAATAATAACTACTAGCATTCACTAGAGAGGCGAAGACAATGATTAAAGGAATTACAAATAACACAATCATCATGAGTAAGACCCAAGATAAACAACAGCACATCACAACCATTTTGGCCAATGAGCTTTTTGGTAATGCCATCAACACATGAATGGATTAGTACGCTAAGCGGTCGTGTGTTATTTTCATTGAGAGCTCCAACTTCAGGGTGGGATGGGAGGGGCTCAGTGTGAGAAAACTGTGTACTATTGTTGGTGGAAGGAACATATGTTTAATGACTTGCCTCCGTCTTCACATTACGATGTGAGAAGTTGTTATCCTCATTTGGGGTTGGGGACGAAGTTCGACGATTAGCACGAGCAAATTGTGGCATTAACAGCTCATCAGCCCAAATAAAGTACTCCTTATGATGTATCTGAGCCGGACAAATGTAGTAGTATCTCCCGGGATATCTACCAGTCCTATCTACCCTACGATAATTCATAGGGTTGCGCCCACACACACAATTGACAATGAAAGGGGCATACATCTACAACAACCGCACACATTCTCGTTTTATAAGTAGGAATCGAACAAATAATTGCCAAAGCAGTTTCTCATAAGTTTTAAACACATACGTGATCTTTTAATCGAATCATGTAATTCGAAAATCAATGTTAACATCCATGCAAACTCTAGTAGCATATTCATAACCTAACTTAGATCAACCTAAATTGCATAGTATTAGATTCATAACAGAGCTACAACCTAAATTGCACATATAGAACATCCTTGTCAACATCGAAGCACGAAGTCATAAACGTGGATGCTTAATAATACTACAACTAATTTCAACAAAGAAAAAAATATAATCGACCAGTAGACATGCAATTCGGACATCATTCTTAACATTCATCCGGACAACTAAACATGGAACAACTAAACATCCGGGCAACTAAACATTCATCACACGAGGCAAACATCCGGACAACTAAACATGTGAATCATGTAGTAGGCCTTAACACCACACCTAACACAAGTCTCGACGAATAAACCCTAGTAATCAATCGATTTGCATGCGAATCAAATATAGTGTAATAAACATTAATCATACTCGACAATCATACTTAAAACTAAACGAAAATTGGGGTTTATCATTTTGCAAAAAAAGGGCCGAGAATAGATTCTAGGAACAACGTAAGGATCGTCGAAAAACATAAAAAAAAAGTTGGAAACGAACTTACATTTGTGATTATACGTTGATTTGGTGAAATATGCAAAACTCGGGATTAATCACGTCCAATTCAGCCTCAATTTCGCAATCTAGGGTTTGTAACGATAAAATTTTGGGGTGAGTAGCGATGACGCGTTGTAATTTGGGGAAATTGAGGAGTCTTCAGGTTTTTATACTAGTCAGATCGAGGGCATTTCGGTCTATTCAATCTAATTCGGGACTCAGTCCAGCAAACCAAAGTCGTTTAATTAAATTTTTGGCAAATAATATGAAAAAATATCACACAGACCAAAGACGATACTAACACACTTATATTATATATTACGGGTATTAGTACGACTTTTTACTAACTCTCGTAATAAACTGTACATGAAACCAAACACCCCGTAAGTGTGTTTGACACGGTGTTGAAGATGTTTACCTAACACATAGATGCATAATTTTTTAAAGTGTATTTTTTTTCAACATATTTGATTCAAAGTTTCAAGCTAGGGTGGTTTTAAAAAAAAAAAAAACCAAGCTGGGGAAATTTTCATTTTACTACAATCTAGTTGCCGCGTATATTAAACTTGTTCGTGAATATTTAAAGTTTTTGGGTTTAATTGCTTATGTTATAGTGATTGGAGCCTTAGGCCAAATAACTTTATGTTACTAAACAATAGTGTTGACCGTCAAACGAGTAAATGAAGAGCGCGTGACTCTTAAAATACTTGGTAATTTTCTGCAAAAGATTAGTAATTTTAATTTACTTGGCCTCTTTCACATGCATGACGTTGACGTAACTTTTTGGAGACGATTTTAAAACCCAGAAATCAATGTAAAAGCGCTTTACCATAATTAGTAAATAAAAATGACGAAACAGCATCAGCATGGCAGCATACGATCTTCTTAATCCTGCGTTTCGGTCTAATTAAAAAAATTATGTTTGCCAAAAGATTAAAAAATTGCGCGACTTTCGAAATACGTGAAGAGTATTTTACTTTGATAATGAGATCAAAGTAAGAGATAAAATCAAATATAAAACAATGGTATAAGTTACCTCGTGCTTGAATTTTTAATCACATAAGTGCTAATTAGATTTATCTACCTTCTTAGATCTACTAGAATTGATAAGTCTGACAAAGAATTAACCTTTATCATTTACACATTTTAGATACATTGATAAGGTCTAATATTATTTGAAAAGCTTAACCTTTATCATTGTACATTTTAAGGCTTTCATACCTTTATCATTTTCACATTTTAAATACACTGATAAAGACTATATTATTTGTAAAGCTTGACTTTAGCATTATACATTTTAAGGCTATCTAACCACCAAAAAAAATCTTTAATTTTGTGTCACACACACTATCCAAAAGCATTGCTGTGACCTAACGGTATTTTTTATTAAACCTTATCACATAATATAATTAACATATTGACAGGAAATAATATTTATTATGGTACATGCGTACATCTATATTTCTAAAATGATTAGAAGTTTTATATGATGGTTGCATAAAATGTGAATTTAGAGTCTGCCATATAATATATAGATACCACGAAATAAATGGATGTATTCATGCAACGTCATATCGATTAGTTTTCTAAGAATCCAAACCGATGCAGAGCATATACCCATTGTAGATTATTAATTATTAACTCATTATTTATGAAGCCTAATTAAGTGGGGTCGCGGCAAAAGGGCAAATACCACCAACCACGAGGTTAAAACTGGAAACACGAAAAAGGCATTAGGCGGGAACCAGAGCCGTTGATACCTAAACCCCCCAAATTTTGGCGCCAAAATCAGAATCCCAAATTTCCAGCTGCCCGTATATTTTCTTCGGGCAGCTCAATTTTCATAATATAAACTCCCAATTCCCCCATTGAATTAGCCCTTTAAACCTCTCTTAAACATTTCAAGAAACACCACCTCAATTTTTATTTATTTTTATTTTTCCTTTCCAAACTCTCCTCCTATTTTGCCGCCTTCACTTTCCTTTTAATTTCAAAAAAAGTTTCCTAGAACCCCTACAAAACCCCCTTCATATTCCATTTACCCTTTTCCTAAATTCCCATTATTCACTCCCTTCCAAAAGAATATATTCACACCCAACCAAAAAACCCAATTATAAAAAAACAAGAGTCTTTTCTCTTTTCCCTTATTCTCTTCCAAAAAAAAAAAAAACACTCTTTGCAAAATCGAATTTGTACCCACTTCACAAAATCCAATCTTTAACCCAAAAATCTAATCTTTACAAAATGGGGTTTTCGAAAAAGCATCAATTAATTGAAGTGAGCAAAGAATCTGATGCCGGGAAAAAATGGGTCATTGCTGGAATTTCGTTACGGGCCCCGTTGAAGCCGGTATCAACGAAGGCTAGGGCGGAGGACTCTACGGAAGACGACGGCGCGTGCTCCACAACCCCGACGGCGCGTGAGGCCAAGATACCGGAAAACCTGACGTGTCCGCCGGCGCCGAGGAAACGCCGCCCGGCATCCACCTGTCACTTTAATGGGGTGATTGAGTTTTTTAACCCACCGGATTTGGAGTCGGTGTTTATGTGTCATGGAGTTTGAGGAGTTTATAAAAAGGTTTTTATAGTTAATTAAAGATATTAGTTTTTTTAATTATTATTATGTTTGTGGTTTAGTAGTTTGTTTGTTAGGTGTTTTTAGTTTTTTTTTTTTGTCAGTGGTTAGTAGTTTTAGTAGTAGTAGTAGTAGTAGTTGTGGTTGTAGGCCTTTGATATGAGAATGGAATGAATGTATATTAACTATAGATTTTATTAGTTTTTGTGTCTTTTTAGTTTTTGTTTGCTTAATAATCAAAGTATTGTGTGTAACATTTTCATGATTCTTGCCTTCTCTGAATTGTGAGATGAAGTAATTTGTTTTTCTTTTACAATAATTTTGTTGCTTATTTTTTGTTTATGACATTGCATAGGATAGGTGTACTAACCTATAACAAAGTCACATGTACTACAATGAGAGTTGGTGTCAATTTTGCTCATGTTATTCTCTTTGTACCTAGCTGCCACTCTAGCTTATTTGCAGTCTCAATTATTCTCACAAACAAATTATGATAAATGAAGACAATTTTCATTATACAACAATTAGAAGTTTATAAAAGGTGATTAGGAGAAGCACTTGTAGTTTGTATTGAAAAATGACTTTCAAATTAAATGAATGTTATCAAAAGTGTAATTGGCAAAACAAAATACTGTTTTTTTTTTTTTTGGCGGTAAGTCTTGTTAATCCATAAAATGTATGCATCTCCAAGTTAATTCACAAATTTACCTCCAAACCCTAGTTTTATCATCACACCCAATCCAATGGAACACACGTGTGTGCATAGGAATGCTAACTAGTCCAGAAAAAGCAACGATCTATGCAAAAAAAAGTGAAATATTTTCATGGTGAAAAATGGTTCAAAAATTTAAGTTTGAATTTCTACATTTATTTCTTGGCCACCAAGTTCGAGTTTTGATTTAAATTTTCTTTTGTATTTCTTTCATTTTGGAATAGTAAAATTTGTTATTTTGTGCACCCACTTTCACGTGTCCCCACAAGGGCTGACACAATTGAAGCCTCAGTGGTGGTAATAAAAGGACTGGCACTTACATAATTGAGCCTGTTAAATGAGAATCCTATGTAGGGTTTTTATGACTTCAAGGCCTGTTTGGTGCAGTCAAATTTCACTGGCCCACTTCATACTTCATGATTTAGACGCTTGGATATATATCTTTAACATTAAACCGCTTTTTAGTAAAAATGGATATATATGAAAGGATAATCTCAACGACAACCCATGTTTGAGATTGTATCATGTTTTGCACTGACAATTCGTTCCTGATTGACATAAACCAAGTTAAAGAATATTAAAATGTAAATTTACTCTTAAGAAGGTCTAACCTAACACCAAGTTTATAAGTAGGTAATCCTTCTTATTTGTTACTTGCCATAAATATAAATAAAAGAAAAAAAATCTCAATCCTCCATATTTATAGTCGGGGATGAAGTATGATTAAGACTCCGGAGTGTTTTGATATTACCCTTCACTTCACCAAGTGATAATGATGATATCACTTAAATAAAGTACTAAACTATGGTTCTTTTAATATAGTTGCAGATAAGATTCATTTTGATCGTACAGAATTTGAATGTATGGCATTATCTTATAAACTGATCTTTTTTTTTTAAGTGTAAACTGTAATTAAAGAGCATTAAAGTAGAAGAGGAGAACTTGTTGACAGGATAAGAAGCATTATATTAAACCTTTGTTGGAACTTGGAGGATATTATCCTAGTATACCGTAGTACTGTATTATGTAAAGTGTACACACAAACATTATATACAATTATTATACACATTTAAATTTATTTTTTATGTATTTACTGTGAGATTTATTTGCTACCAAAAAAACTGCAACTAAAGATCGAGATGAGCTTCGAAAATAAACCTAAAGGAGCAAGTTATTTTCCAACAAAAAAAAATATAGAGAACTGCGTGCATTTAGTAATTCAAAAAGACAATCAAAATATATATGTAATACGCAATATTTTACACTATTAATTCGTGGTACAAGTCAACACGTTAAATAAATTATAGCTTTATGCAGCCCACATGTTCATGGTGGAGTAGCTAGGAAGGAGCTCTTGTGCATGTTTGTTTCTCAAAAACAAAATTCAACAAAGCCAATTTATTTAAAAGGTGTTAGGTAAAAGTTAAACTAAGGGTTGTAAGGCATCCTTTAGTATAAAGAAAGTTTTAGGGATCATCACTAATAAAACAAAGCTAAATGCAATAGTTACAAAAGCTGAGGTCTTGCTTTTTTCAGATTCCTCAATCCATTTGAGATTTGCTTAAAAAAAAAGATTATGGTATGTAAAGCGAAGTTCGAATTAATATTATTACATGTATGTGGTCTCTACAGTTTAAATTACACGGTTTTCATTGGATTCCTCCAACTATGGCACGTTATTAAATTAAGGATGGGTGTCAATTTTTCACCATTGTTTCATTCTAGGAAGCAATTACTAAACTCTGCTGCTATCATAAAGTATTCTCTTTATTTGGCTCAATTATTGAATCAAACCTTATCTTTAATTTTCTACCCCTCTGCAGTAAAGATGTGTAATAAATTGACTTCACGATAATGATATATGCCATTGTATTGTGTTTACTATAATTAATAGACGTCGGATAGAAACTGAATTAGGATAGGATACATTATTATATTGAAATTTCGAATCCCTTTAAAGTCTTTATATCCATGGATGAAAATTTCGGTCCAGGAGTACGTTTCGGTTAGCTAAAAATTAGAAACATTTCGTAATTTTTCGAGAACTTTTCGGCATGTTTCGAAGAATTCGTAAAATTGTAGTTATAACTATCATGGAAACTACATGTATATTTCGTATCGGTGAAGTCAAAAACGGAAACTTTTCGGTACTTTTCGAGGAAACGCACATAAATTTTAATCCATGTTTATATCCTAGATATACGAATCGTTTCGACTCCAATATGGCTTTTAGTTTGAATTAAGACTAGAATATAATAAGTACAATATAAACATTTGTTAAAAAAATCATAATAAAGAAAAACAATATTTACAACTAACTGGCCCCTAGAAGTTGGTGGAGCAAGTATATTTCATGTGTAGATGCTATATGACACGATGCAATCTACCTTAATTTGATTTGGAGTTGGGAGTTTAACTGATTGTGCGAGAAGTCGTACTTTATTTGAGAAGTTGCAGCTAAAAAAAGCGAGTTATCGATATGGCGATGTTTTGAATTGCTATCTTAAGTTCTAATAATCGATGTTTGGTTACTTATGCACTGATTGTACATTCTCATCCGGCATTGTACAATTCAAACATTTTGTGCATCTCTCTCTAAATTCTCCATGGCTCTTTCTCTTTCTCATTTGAGCTCTCTCTTTTTCTAATATATTATATTAATTCTTCATGTCCATGGTACTTAATGGTGAGTTTCCTATGGCATTCGTAACACAATCACTACACAATTTGACAAGATAATTAAATAATTGTTCTTTAATTTTGAATACTAAATCTAATCTTTTTATTTTGATGTTATAAAATTTTGAAATCACTACCCTTAGTATGGTACTTAGTAAACCATGAAGTAGATGCGGTAACATGGCAAATAAGGTAGGCAAACAACACTAGACAAACGTGCACAAACATATTCATAAATCGAACTTGAGACCGATCAAAAAAAAAAATCAACATCTTTAACCAATTATTTAAGCCATTCTTGCCGATATTGCAATTAACTAGAGACACGAAATTCATTTTCAACAATTGTATTAAATAAATTAAAAAAATTGAGAGAGGTGGCTAATGAAGGCTATGCAGCATGATATGAGGAGGCCCTCATGAAGAATGTGATGAGGCATATACCATAGCCCATAGGTGCATTGAACGTGATGTAATAATATTCAATGAAAGGTTAATATATCCTTATTCCTCTACTTTTAGCGTACGAAAACAAACAAACAAACAAAAATTAAAGTAGATTGATGGGAATCAATTTCTTGAAATTTGGAAGCATATCTGTATGTAAAATGTGAATTACCAAAGCATGTTAAGCAATAAGAAAGTGGTATACTTTGATTGGATTTGTTCAAGAAAGCTACGCCTTTTCATGTAAAACGATAGACTATAGTACCAATCAAGCATTATGATTTATAATCAGATTTATTTTTTTGATTAGAATTTGACTAAGCTTTAATTTAAATTAGTTTATCTTTGTTTTTTTTTTTTAGTTTCTAGAAGGCTTAAAACGAGTTTAAACATGATTTGTAAGCGTGTGGGGACAAGTGCAAGGATTTAAGTGGCAATGGCTATAAGGTTTTGTAGAATATTTTGGTCTGTTTCTTACAAATTAATATGAGCTGCCAAGTTTAATTTACATTTTCCTTCAATTCATGCTAAAATATCGGGTTGATTGCTGCGAAATTTTGCCTATAATTTCTCAGAATTCATACGGCAAGGTTGCAGTTGCATGCATTGACTTCCGAATGTTGTTCTTTGATTCAAAGCTGATTCGTGTGTATTATAAGTTTAATTTCATATTAATTAGTTTCATTATTATGCTTTCACACGAAATCAGCTCGTGTCCGACTGTCATTTAGTTTCTTTAAATGCTTTATTCAACCTAAATTATTACAAAGATTAAGTTTGGAAACACATTAGAAGAAACTTTTTACTTGTGTGTATTGTATAATTAACTTCGAATCCTAATACACACATATATATAATAGCAGCTCACTGAAAATAAAAAATTACTAATTTCGCCGCAGCTCATTCAAAAAAAAAAAAGTTTGAATATCCACCTTACTATGTAGATATAATTAATAAAAAAAATGCATGCAAATGGGTTGATAAAATTAAAACTTATTATATAATAAACGCATCTACTATTTGTCAAACGTTTTAGACTCGGTAATTATTAGTTTGCTAATTATAATTGTAGTATGTTTAAGATGATTTACTATTTATGCACTTCTTTAGACTAAAGCATTTCAATTCGTCGTTTACTTTCAATTTCATTGTCAAATCATATCTTGACTTAATTACGGCTCTCTTCATTGAGCTGGTATTTTATTTAGTGAACAGGAATCCAATGCGTGGAGAAATAATCATATAATAAAAAGGTAAGAAAGAAGAACGCTGAAATAGAATTAAACATGCACACGTGGGTGTAGGAATCCCATTTGACAAAAAAAAAAAAAAAAAAAAAAAAATGAACCTGTAGGAATCCTATGAACGAGAAGATTCAACTGTTAGGAATTTAGGAATAATAATAATGTTAACCGCTCACACCTTGAAATCAAGATTACACTAGTTCTTTTGGTAATTAGTTCCCTCCACTTTTTGAACTTTGAAATTCTTTTTTACAGTTTTTTTTAGGCAAATTATCAGCTATCTGTCAAGTTAAATTGGCAAATTATCATCTGTCATCTTTATTGTAAAATTTATATTTAATAAGTATTTCTATTTTTCTCTTTTTCTGTAATTTCAATCTCAATTATATCATATATTCACAAGTTAAATATGTTTTTATAAGTATAAGCATAATCACAAGATATAAATATACGTCTTACTTAACTTAATTTATATTTATTTGATAATTTAAAGTGTTACAAAAGACGTACAATTTTCTTTTGAGAAAAAAATGGATAAAAGTTTTTGTGTTTGCAAAAACGTTCACCTCACAAAATATAATGTTTCACTTTTTTACATAATAAAGAGCAATTTACCAACTTATTTTTTCAGAGGGAATAATTTGCTGAAAGCTCTATTTTTTAAGTTAAATTGTAAAATTCCAGTTCCATGGGCCCTTTTCGGCTCGGTAACGTGGATACCCAAATATGGGCCTATTATTGACGGCCCGAATCTTCTTAACACGCAACTCTTGCCTGCCCGAACTGCCCGGATATTTTTGGCGGGAGAAGTGGGGTGTGGAAATTTTGTGTGCTTGGCGCCAATTAGAAATGTAGCGCGCGAAAAGCGGTGATTCTCTACATCTCACACTTCGATGTGCTCAAAGCGTGACCGTCCGATTGTTTGACTTTTAAGACCCATTCAATAAAACTTATCAACATAAGGTAAATTGAAAAAGATGAGAAATTAGAATTTTCAAGAGAAATCAATTGAAATGTACATTTTGATTTATCGTCTCTTTAATTGCATTTCTTATCTATTGTTATGGGAAAAAGTAACTCTCATTTTTATAGATTATTATAAGTGTCTGGTACAACTTATCTTTAAATGAGGCGTGTTACGGTAATTTAATTCTGACATGTTGAATGAAATCAAGAAATGATGAATATTAGGGAGGTCCTTTGATTCATACCAGCATAGGATAAAATATAATTCATAGTACAATACATTTGTGAAAATGTATGATAGCCACTCTAATTCAACGGATTTTTCTCATAATTAAACGTATTGAGAAAGTATAAAAATAAGTAGAAATAGAATATATCAAAAGAAAAAAAAACAGAATAAAACCTGCATTGTGATTTTATGTCACCATCGTGTGGCTTTACAAAACATAAATAATACTAATTAGGGAAAAACGGCATACTATGCCCATAGTATTCACGTTTTTGCGAAAATATACCCAATCTTTTAATTTTTGCAATACTATGGTCCGCCTTTGATGTTTGGGAAAAACTATACCTGCACCTATTTTCAGGCCAAAAAACGTCATTAATCGACGTTATGACATCATTACGCGTCATCCATGAAGGGTAAAAGAGTCATTTCAAAACAAAAACCTCATTTTTAAAAAAAAAAAACCTAATTTATTATAAAAACAATAGTAACGTATGAATTATGATAAATTCAGAAATTCACGAATACATCATGGTAAATTGGAGAATGGGGTGTTTCACTAATCATTCTTCTACTGCTGTGAAAAAGGCGTATGGCATATATATAAAAATCCACAGTACATTGTTTGTATCCTGAACTGAACAATGTAAATTCTTGATGACAAAGTAACTGATCATAGGACTAACAAACCTTCAATTTTTTTTCCCTTTACGTGAGGTTTACCACTCAACCATCACAATTTTGTAAACCCCAGTTAAAAAAATAAATTATCCCAAGATTACAATCATTGCAGCAGGATTCATGACATTAAGACAAAAAAAACAAAAAGCATCCACCCCATTATTATTCTCAGTTAAAAAAAAAAAAACAGAGCATGCCAAGCAAATTATAACAATTCGACCAAATCGGCAGCAAAACGATCCAGTGGCTGCTGCAGCAGGTGGAACCATCTATTATCGCTGCAAGGGGTACCAGAACCATACCGGCATCCGCCATCACAGCGACGGGAGGATCCATATCCGAACAGGGGAGCTCAGTTTCATCCGGGTTGTAGCAACCCGGGAATGGGAGTGAGGGGGAATTTATCGATGATTGGTCAAGATATACTTGGGAGATCAGTGGGTGTGTGGCCTTCTTTTAGTTATTATGGGTCAGATTGGGGGATCAATTTTCATGCTTTTACTCAGTTTTATCAACAGATGGGGAATCCGGATTGCGGTGGCGGGTCGAGTACTTATCAGGAGAAGAATCATGGGAAGGGGAATTCTCATGTAACAACGTCATTAATTCATCCTGAAGGGGAAATTAGGGTTCATAAATTGGGGATTTAAAACCAGTTGGAGCCGTTAACTAGCCATTGCGAACAGTGAAGTACCAATTATACCCCTCAAAAGTTTTAAAAATGGTCGGAAAATAGGTGCAGGTATAGTTTTTCCCAAACGTCAAAGGCGGACCATAGTATTGCAAAAATTAAAAGGTTGGGTATATCTTCGCAAAAACGCGAATACTATGGGCATAGTATGCCGTTTTTCCCTACTAATTAAAGGCTTGAACTTTTCGTTTTTTTATTAATTTTTATGGGCTTGAACTTTTAAGTCTTAGTCCTGCATCCAAAAAACAATTGATGTACTTAGTCTTGAGAAGTAAAGTGAGAATGAAATGGCCCAGAGCAGAAAACAAATTCAGAGTCACTTAAAAATTAAAATTATAGCCATGCATTTGTAAGGGCTTTACATAGATTTTGCAGGTTCCATAATCAGAGTTTGTGCGGAGCAAATGAGTGACTGTTTTATCCTGGAAGAGATTAATTCATTCTTGGATCGCAAGGGCTCAATCAATTCTTTCTTTAATGCACACTCCATCATCTCGTTTGTTTGTCCACGTGAATAATGGCCATTAAATCCCAAGTCGATCAAACCGCAGTCCTCCATTGCTCTTTGAAAAAATGCAGCATACTAACAAAAGTTGTGCGTCCTTCTTGTTTTTCATGTGCAAAACTAACCTCGTCGAAGTCCCCTGTCACCAACCAAGGCATTCTAGTTGAATTTGAGATAGCCTATTAATTTCCAAAAAATCGACCTCTTCAAAAGTTTTCAAAGAGCTGCATGTGGTTTTAGAAGGAAAATCCCTTAATATGTTATTGTTTCCTTATTGAACTCATATAGATCGATTAGCATTAGGACTCTTTTTATTTCATTTATTGCTAATTCTCTTCTTTTTCGGGCCCAAACTATTTGGCAAGACACGTTTACCTTGTGTATCAATTGGTGCCGCCGAGAAAATCATTGGATGATCTCCATTATGTTTTCCACTCCTAGAAAAGATCGGCCGTGCACTAAAGGCGTTAATTTAGCATCGCGCCCAAGTTCTTATTCCTATAAACTTAGTTTTGCCTTGTATTATTGCTCGATTAGTTCTTTCTAGTAATTTTCAGCCATTTGCCAAATTTTTATTTTTTTGGCCCATTTTCTCAACCAATTCGTCCCATATTAGGTTATCACGCCTCTTTGTTGCTACATTCAATCTGCTCCATGGCTGCGTGGTTCATAGTAGTCAGTAGTCACAATCTTATCGCAATGAGTTGTCGTACGTCCTATTCTTCCGCACTTGTGGCATAATGCCGATAGATTCTCGTATACCACTTGGTATACTTTCCCGCATATGTAGATTTTGTTATATAATTATCATATATATAGTGTGATTCTAAAATAAAAGTATATTTTATATACTATCTATATTTCTGTTGGTGGGACTATATTTATAAGGCAGGCCTCATAGCATGATATTATACCTCTCAAAAGTTCTTTAAGAAATCGGTTGGCAGATTTCAAAATCTAAATTTCAACTGACTTCATTTTGTGACCAGTCACAACGCTTCATTTAAATTATGTCCTAGCCGTTTGTTTTTGTGTCTCTTTAAGCGGCTGACTTTCCTCTATATAAATGGAAGAGTTTCGTACTGCAGAGGGAAGAATTTGTATCTTTACAGAGAATATATAAAACTTCCAAAACTCTGCCTAAATACTTGTCGTGAAAATACAAGCGCTCAATATTCTTTCCTGAATATATATATATATTAGTGTTTTATATAAGAAGGCAATTGTGGGTTATTCGAGTTCGTGGATATTCTTGTTCGAGTGCACGTCAAGAATTTCTGAAGGTTTGTTGTATCTTGGGAGTAGACGTCGAGAGGTTGTTGCACCACGGCATTGGCGGAAATTCTACTCTAAAGGAAGCACGTCTTCGACGTGTGCCTCAAACCGGGTTCTATCTAACATCCCTCCTTTAGATTAATTATTAATTTCTTATTTGTGTGACTTTTGCAGTACATTACGACCAACAATTTAGAGTAGAATCCTGTTCATACTTGTGCTTAACTTAATCTGTCATACGTAAATTGTTCATCCTTTAAAATCTGCCTATTTTTAAAATTATAATCATTGCTGAAATTTTTAAAATGGCATCACATGGTGAACAATATTCCATAAAACCCGAAAAGTTTTCTGGATTTAACTTTCGTAGGTGGCAGAAACAAATGCGTTATTGGTTGACTACTTTAGGATTATTTTCTGTGATTTCTAATCCTAAAACTTCAAATGAAAATGTCACTGAAGATGGTGAAATTGATGAGTTGGTTGATAAAGATTATCTTTGTCATGGTCGCATTTTATCTGCCTTATCAAACACTTTGTATGACATTTATCACTCCACTAATACTGCAAAAGAACTTTGGGATGCATTAGAAAGAAAATATGGTAAAGAGGATGAAGGGCTTGATAACTTTGTAGTTGGAAGATATTTAAGTTTTAAAATGACCGATGATAAATCTGTAGTCGGTCAAGCCCAAGACCTCCAGGCTATATATGAAGAATTAGTGCAAAGAAACATAAAAGTTGATGAAAAGTTTCATATGCATGTGATCATTGAAAAATTGCCTTCTAAATGGGATTCTATTGCCGTTTCACTAAGGCATAAACGTGAATCCATGAACCTTGATAATTTAATGGTCTCTCTTCAAATAGAAGAAAGACAAAGAGAAAAGGAAAAGCTAGCACTCCCAAAATCTAATAATACTAACCTTGTTGAAAATAACAAGAAGAATAACTATAAAAAGAAAAAACAAAAGAAGTCTAAGGATAATCTAAAACCTAAAAGTGACATCAATAAGAATAATAATAACTCTAAGAAGGGATGTTATGTTTGCTGTAAACCTGGGCACATAGCGAGGAATTGTCGTCATCGCAAAGACAAGAATAATGATGCATACGAGGCACCGGTGCAACAAGCTAATGTGGTGACAACCGGCTCTAATAATGGAACCAATGTTGGGTCAGTAATTTCAAATTGTGAAATTAATTTAGCTTGTGAATCCACCGATTGGTGGATTGATACCGGCGCTAATATTCATGTATGTGCTGACAAGTCATTGTTTTCAACTTACCAGGTTACAGTTGGAAAAACCGTAAACATGGGAAATGGCGTAGCTGCACAAATTAAAGGAGAAGGGTGGATTGAATTGCAACTAAGTTCAGAGAAGACCTTGTCCCTACATAATGTGCAGCATGTTCCTGATATTAGAAAAAATCTAATTAGTGGATCCCTTCTTATTAGAGATGGTTATAGACTTCTTTTTGAGTCAAATAAAGTTGTAATAAGTAAAAATAGTTGTTTTATAGGAAAAGGCTATGTGTTAGATGGATTGTTTAAATTGAATGTTTTAAAGGTTATTTCTACTTGTAAAAGTATTTACTCTCTTTATAATATTGAGGTATCTTCAAATATTTGGCATGGTCGTCTTGGACATGTTAACTTATTTACTATAAAGAGAATGATGAACTTGAACCTTATTCCTAAATCTGAGATTAATTTTCATGACAAATGTGAGATTTGTGTTCAATCTAAACAACCTAGAAAGCCTTTTCTAACAACTAATAATAAATCTTATAAGGTTTTGGATTTAATCCATAGTGATGTGTGTGACTTTCAAACTCTTTCTAGAAATGGAAAAAGATACTTTGTCACATTCATAGATGACTTCTCAAGATATTGCTATGTTTATACTATTAGAACTAAAGATGAAGTTTCTAATATTTTTAAAACATATAAAATTGAAGTTGAGAATCAAAGGGATTCAAGAATTAAAGTTCTTCGGTCGGATCGAGGAGGAGAATATTCACTAGATGAATTTTGTAGGGAACACGGTGTTATTCATCAAGTAACTGCTCCTTACTCTCCTCAATCTAATGGAGTTGCCGAGAGAAAAAATAGAACTTTAATTGATATGGTTAATTCTATGTTAAGCAGTTCGAGCTTACCTAATAATTTTTGGGGTGAAGCAATTTTATCTGCTTGTTATATTATGAATAGAATACCACATAAAAAATCTAATGAATCTCCTTATGAACTATGGAAGGGTCATAAACCAAATATTAAATATTTTAGAATGTGGGGGTGCCTAGCTAAAGTGAAAGTTCCTATTAAATCAATTAATAAGTTAGGACCAAAAACTGTGGATGGTGTCTTTATTGGCTATTCACTTAATAGTCCTACTTATAGAGTTTATATAATAAACTCTGAAATCCCTGATATTCGTGTCCATACTATTATGGAATCTAGGGATGTTGTATTCTTTGAAGAATCATTTCCAATGAAGACTAATATATCAAAAACTCCTAACACTAGCTATTCTAACTCTAATGGTAAAAGAATAAACGAAAATACTTATGAACCAAGAAGAAGTAAAAGAGCTAGAGTAGAAAAATCATTTGGAGATGATTTCTACATATATCTTGTTGAAGATAATCCCAACTCTTACAAAGAGGCCATAACTTCAGTTGATTCCATGTTTTGGAAAGAAGCTATTAAATCTGAAATGGAATCATTAATGAGTAATAAAACTTGGACTCTAACAGATTTGCCGAAAGGTTGCAAGCCTATAGGATGTAAATGGATTTTTACCAAAAAGTTGAGACCTGATGGTTCCATACAAAAATATAAAGCAAGATTAGTAGCTAAGGGGTTTTCACAACAAGAAGGATTTGATTATTTTGATACTTATTCTCCGGTGACGAAAATCACCACTATTAGAATCCTTCTAGCCTTAGCATCTATACATAATCTTGTAATTCACCAAATGGACGTGAAAACGGCCTTTTTAAATGGTGAATTGGAGGAAGAAATTTATATGAAACAACCCGAAGGTTTCATAGTGCCTAAACAAGAACATAAAGTGTGCAGACTCCTAAAATCCTTATATGGCTTGAAACAAGCGCCAAAACAATGGCACGAAAAATTTGACCAAGTTATTATCTCAAATGGTTTCCTTGTAAATGATTATGACAAGTGTGTGTATAGTAGAATACATAAATCTAATTGTGTAATTATGTGCCTTTATGTTGATGATATTTTAATTTTTGGCACCAATATGAGCATTGTCAATGAAACTAAGTCTCTTTTGTGCAAACATTTTGATATGAAGGATTTAGGAGAGGCTGATGTGATTCTTGGCATAAAAGTGATTAAATCACGAGAAGGAATCACGATAACTCAATCACATTATGTAGAGAAACTTCTTAAGAAGTTTGAAAAATTTGATTGTAAGCCTTTGAGTATTCCTTACGATCCTTCTATCAAACTTAAGAAAAATTGTGGTGATCCGGTTGCTCAATTGAAATATTCTCAAATTATTGGAGCTTTGATGTATCTTTCAAACTCTACTAGACCGGATATTGCACAAGCAGTAGGGAGACTTAGTCGTTATACTAGTAACCCTGATACTAGTCATTGGAGTGCCTTAGAAAGGGTGTTAAAATATTTAAAGGGCACTATATACTACGGTATACATTATACGAGATATCCCACTGTACTTGAAGGGTATAGTGATGCGAATTGGGTTTCCGATTCTGATGAATACAAAGCTACTACTGGGTATGTCTTTACACTTGGTGGTGCTGTTGTGTCTTGGAAATCCTCTAAGCAAAGTTGTATTTCTCGGTCTTCCATGGAAGCCGAGATGATAGCCCTTGATGCTACTGGCCAGCATGCAGAGTGGCTTAAAGGATTGTTGACGGACATTCCTTTAGTTGAGAAACCTATGCCGGCTATCTCAATTTTGTGTGATAGTCAGTCAGTTATAGCTAAGTCTAAGCAAAAGAATTCGAATGAACAAAAGAGACACTTACGTTTGAGACAGAAAACGATAAAGTATCTCATTGATAAGCTATAGACTATATTCGGTCCGAAAAGAACATTGCTGATCCTTTAACTAAAGGACTCGGGAAAAGGCAAGTAGAAGAATTTGCGAAGGGGATGGGATTGAAGTCCATTAAATAAAATCACCGACAGCGGCAACCCAACCTTACTGATTGGAGATCCCAAGACGAAGGTTCAATGGGTAACAACAAGTTGATCGAGTGGTTGGACAACACCAAAATTAAAAAATTAAAAAATTATTACAAGAGAATCCCTCCTATGCAATAATTGGTGTTGTACCGCAACGAAAAAAAAAAGGATGAGTGTATACTCCTAATGAGTTCGTAATCATTGATAGGGTGTTGAGTTGCAGATCACCCTTGAAGAACTCACCTATACGGATGTGATTGTGGAGCCGCAATCTATGGGACTCGGACTTGTCTCTAGAGCGTTCGTTAAAACAAGATACTAGCGCACGACCGTTTAAAGTGCTACCCCGTGAGAACTTGATATATACTCACACTAAGTGTATGACAAGTTGAAGTTTGTGCTTAAGATTCATAGTTCAAGACTTATGTTCACTATGTTTCTACAAATGAATATTGTCAATACTAAGTAAAAGTTCAAGTCCGCAAGACACTTTTACCTATTGTTTAGTAAAGATTGCCTTCTTACGTATATTAATTTATTTATGAATCATGTGGGGGATTGTTATATAATTATCATATATATAGTGTGATTCTAAAATAAAAGTATATTTTATATACTATCTATATTTCTGTTGGTGAGACTATATTTATAAGGCAGGCCTCATAGCATGATATTATACCTCTCAAAAGTTCTTTAAGAAATCGGTTGGCAGATTTCAAAATCTAAATTTCAACTGACTTCATTTTGTGACCAGTCACAACGCTTCATTTAAATTATGTCCTAGCCGTTTGTTTTTGTGTCTCTTTAAGCGGCTGACTTTCCTCTATATAAATGGAAGAGTTTCGTACTGCAGAGGGAAGAATTTGTATCTTTACAGAGAATATATAAAACTTCCAAAACTCTGCCTAAATACTTGTCGTGAAAATACAAGCGCTCAATATTCTTTCCTGAAAATATATATATATATATATATATATATATATATAAGTGTTTTATATAAGAAGGCAATTGTGGGTTATTCGAGTTCGTGGATATTCTTGTTCGAGTGCACGTCAAGAATTTCTGAAGGTTTGTTGTATCTTGGGAGTAGACGTCGAGAGGTTGTTGCACCACGGCATTGGCGGAAATTCTACTCTAAAGGAAGCACGTCTTCGACGTGTGCCTCAAACCGGGTTCTATCTAACATCCCTCCTTTAGATTAATTATTAATTTCTTATTTGTGTGACTTTTGCAGTACATTACGACCAACAGATTCCCATCTCCAAGGGTTTATCGATTTGAATTTGCACATAGACTCTAGCAAATTCGCCCCTTGTGGCATCGTAAGGGTTGCCATCATTTCTTATTGGATCGCCAATTCATTGATTATAGATTCTCGAAAAAGTTCTACTAAAAGATTTAGAATTCACAAGTGATGACGCTTTCAATCTTTTCTTTGTCGGCTCCAAAATATGGGGTCCATTTATGGATTAACATGAAGCTTCTTGCAAGTTTACTCGGACCTTCGGTGAGAATCATCTCTCATTTTCACTTGTTAGGCCTTTTATGCAATAGTAGCCATTGATGAGATCGATTGACTCGAATTCGCCATGATGGTTCCGCATCGTATCTAATTTTGTTTGTAAGGCCACATCGAACCACGGTCTTCCAAGAACTTGTACAACTAGTCTCTCTCAATTGGTCGTAAATAAATTCCCTTAAGTCTGATACGATGTCCACTCGTTTGAAAGGAATTTTGTCCGTTGGATTTGTGCGTATGATTTTCATGCGCTCCTCAACGTTTTTTAGTGCATCGAATTTGACATCCGTAACATTGCATTTTGGATTCACAAGTGTAGTATACGATAATTTGGGCACTTCTTTTCAGTTGAGTTTCACTGGATGTCATTCCCATAATAAATGGAATAGTCTTTGTAGACGCATTATTTTTTGTTGTCGGGAGACTGTTTCGAGTAAAATAGGTTGAGCAAACTCCGTGGCGGGGGATGCAAGATTTTTGAAGGGGGTGGCAGGGCTGAGTGTACGTCTTTTTTAAAACTAACCGAGATAGAAAACAAGAAGTGCACATAGATAGCCACTTAATTAACAGTACTCATTTAGAAATTTCACTCATAAAGTGCATTATCAAATTGGTCGCCCATCTTCCTCAAAAGCTTACCTGTTAGTTGGTCCCTGAGAATGCAAACACAAAATGGAGAAGAGGATTAGTTTGTAAGATCAATCTGAGTCGTGACAAAAGACTGTACTTCTATTTTAGCACGTACGAGGCAAGTTTGATCATGTTGCTTTTAACTTCTTTCTCAGAGTCGTTCTCAAGGTTAGAGTCGTTCTTGGGGTTTTGAACATTTTTTATTAAGTAACATAGAAGGGAGATAATTTTTAGAATGTTTTACAAATTTGATGCCCAGTTTGTCACCACATTTCGCGCAGTAAATATACTCATACATATTAATGTCTCCTTTGTCAAGGAACATTGAGCGTTATTATCTGGCAACGTATGAGTACACTATGTGATGTTTATGGAAAAGAACGGTGACAAACTTTCTTTATAAAAGAAAATATATATTCTTACAAAATCTTACACTTTATTGAGTACAAGTCATTCCTCAAGAAAATCATCTTCTTTATATTGGTCATCCTGGTGGGGAAAGTTACAAAGCAATTTCAATGGAAAGGGCTACGTACAAATGATAATAACACGGACTATATAAGTAGAAATATAGCTTTGATCCTTCCGATCAAAATTCTAAACAAATGTACAAACATAAATCATATACCAAAAGCAAAAAAACTGGAAATATGTTGGAATAATTGAAAGAGTTGGGATATATATAATATATAATATATATATGCCTACGTAGCGACGAGATACGAAGTCTTCTTTCCAGGCAATATGGGTTGGCAGTTCTTGCACATGTTGTAGTCGGGATTCGTGTCTTCAAATTCCTCTATCATGCTTCCCATTTTTTAGATTATAATAACAACAATATTAGAAGCTTCTCTTGAACTATGTTTAAAAATGAGTGAAAAGAACTTAAAAGGGATTTGAGTACAATAGGGGAGAAAAGCCTTATGTCGCCCAATAGAATTGAGATGGAAATAAATGAGTAGTTGTATGCATCCAGAAGAAACATAAAGGTGGAAGGGAGTGTTTGGTAATTAACTTTGCTAATGATATAAACAAGGGATAAAAGCATCAAGCCCCCTAACATGTGAGGTGTTTTGTGCTTTGGTCCTTAACTTAAGTTTACAGCACTTTGGTCCTTAAACTATAGGGTGTTTGTGCGATTTGCCCCAGTTTTGTAGTTTCGGCAATTTTCGGCCATTTTTGGCTGAAATATTCTTCTCTACCCGACTCATATGTGTTGTACTAGATGTATAATGATAGTTGGTGAAAACCAATTTTCGACCAGAATATTCTCCTCTACCCGACTCACATGTGTTGTACTAGATGTATAATGATAGTTGGTAAAAAAAAAAGACAAAAAAAACACCTCAAAGGAAGGAATAATTTGGCCACAAAAAACCGAAACAGCACCATAGTACCAAATCGCACAGACAACCTATAGTTTAGGGATCGAAATGCTGATAAACTTAGGTTAAGGACCAACACGCAAAACACCCCATATGTTAGGGGGGTTTGATGCTTTTATCCATGTAAATAATGTATACAAACGTTTCTAGTATGTGACCAAATTAATAAGATCTTTTTTCTTTCTTTCTTTTTGCATTAACACATATTATTATAATTACAAAGGGGCCTTAAATTTAGTTACAAAGATTATCGGGAACCTACTTTTTATTTGTTGTCGAGATTCTGAAGACTCGACATAAACTGCTTGTCTCAAATACGAATTTTGAAACTCATCTTTTTGATTTTGAGCTAGTAGGTATCGTGGAATGTTGGCCTAAGATTTATGATCGAAAGAGAGGAATAACTACAAATGCCTTCAATCATTTAGTTCAAAAGCTAGCATATCGTCTTTCGAAATATACGAAACATGTCGTCATCTCTTTCATGGTTTCAGGCCTGACACATTGGTGAAAATGATAATGACCACTCTAATTCGATGGGATTTTCTCATTATTATACGTATTGAGAAAGTTTAATAAAAACTAAACCAAAGTGCGTATATACATAAGCTGATAAGCCATCATCGTGTGCCTTTATGAAACAGAAATAAACAAATATATGATATCAAAAAAGACAAATGATAGGCTTAGACTTTCTCTTTTTTGATCAATTTTTACAAGAGTGAACAAAATTTTAAGTCATAATCATGCATGGAAGAAAAAATCATGCACTAGACAAGTAAAGTAAAATGAGAATGAAATGATCCAGGCCCCAGAGCATATAACAAATTCATAGTCACTTACAAATTAAAATTATAGGCATGCGTTTGTAAGAAGAGTTTTCCATGTTCCATGATCAGTAGTCCACCATTCTTCTTCATATGTCATAAGGCATAACTAAACAACTATATGAAATAAAACGCCAAAAGCTAAAGATGTAAAACAGTTTCATATTACAATTCCCAACACCTGAATAAAACGGCTCCACATTACGAATTGTCGTTTTAGTTTCTAGACTATGGCAGTGTAGAGAGTGACGCAAAGTAAATGGCTAGTGTTTGATATCATGTTAACAGATGCAATAACACAATGACCTATAGCTTCGAAGCATTAACAACAATGCACTAGTATGTGAGTACAGAGAACACAAGGATATGGATCATAAATATGTAAATGTACATATAATTGTTCCATGCCCGGAGTGGCTCTGCCCAATTCCAGAAATTACCAAAGATCGAGTTGTCAAAACCATACAATGTACTTCTTAGGAAACAAACAACGTTCGAGGGAACGCAACCTAAACAGTAGTACCTGAGATGCTCTAGCAACTAAAGTCCTCTTGGTGTTTGCTTTAACCTTGTGACTCAAGAGCGCAGCTACCGAAGCCAAACACATGAGAACCAGAAACAGAGCTCCTATCTCAGCCGTTGCAAAATTTATAATCGATATAAGACAAAGTTCGATGAAAATATGCAGCTACAATTGTTACCAACTTAAGAAGAGTCCATCCTATTTTTACCCATGCTTGGTTTGAGCTAGAAATGAAAAAGATACGATGAAGAGGCTAAGCGCAGAAAGGATGATCCAAATGAAAAGGTTGATACAAATCTGGCTGAGAAAATAAGGAAGAAATGTTACAATTATACTCCATTAGTGGATGCCAGGAACTGGTTTTGACAGCATAAAGCCATTTTCGAAATCGAAAGTAGATGCAGATTGTTAAGATCAGGCAGACTCAAACTGGTTATCATACTTTCCTGACTTTGATTTACTATCTCTAAAAAAGTGAAGCAACAAGAGGTGGAAGGGGAGCAATAAGCAATGCAAAATCCATCACGTAAACTCCATATGAGAGAAAGCTACTAGAAGATGTCCAGGTAAAGGAAAAAAAGGACTAGCGAAACTTCTCCAGAAGATTATTCAAGAACCGTATGATTCCTCAAAGTAATCTGTATAGGATCGGGAACTCGTGTCAAATGAGGGAATTACATTTTTAGTCAACGTTAGAAACAAGTAAAGACAACATGTTTTTCAAGAAATAGATAAAGCAAGTGGTGCAAGAATATGGAAAAGTTGATACCGGAGTAACAAAATAAGAAAATAAATTAAGTTACGGAACAACACATGAGTAATCAAAATATATGAAACATAAATATGCTGATATGAGTTGGAAAAATGAAGAAGAGTGGATTAAAATTGACGTGCCAGACAGCAAAAGGAACTCTATTTTGTGACTTGAGGAAAACTCTAATGAGATCTCCATTGTGATTGCATCAACTTGATAATCATGGAAGGCACCATGTGGACCAGTTGGAACATCCAATGCCTGACTAATATATCCGAAAGCAGTTAATAACAATAAATAAATGCTAAGCAACTAGGTGAAAGAACTATCACCTATATTCAAAGAGATCCTGTGTGCAAATCATCCTTTGCGTCGCATTTACTTTTAAATATGCGAAAAGGCAACAAATTATGGATATTTAACAGATACTTGGTTATATAAGGAACTAGCAAGAGTAGCAGAACGTTCAACATAATCTGCAGCAGGAATGCCAAATTTCGACTATGGATTGAAGCTTTTAGCAACCGTCCCAAGTAACTCTAGTAGTATTCCCAGCTTGTTCAGCCACTAAGAATCAAGTAACGTCCAAATTTTCGCCACCATCACTTGTTATAACCCCTGGTGATGCTCAGACAAAAACTGAACATACGAGGTCTAGATTTGGCATCTCCTTGTCGGATGCTTCAGTAAATATGTTAAGAACATCCTCCTCATATTCTGAGCTGTTATCAGCAACCTTAATGACAAGGGCAGCTGCCATTGTGCCAGAACGTCAAAAGCCATTTGATATCTCTTCCTGTAAACTGAGTCATTTTTACTACAGGCTGATTACTTACATCACATGTTTCCTCCATGTCACCAAATGAAAGTGTATTATAATCTCTAAGCCATGCAGAAATTGCAGCATATTCTCCATTTTTTGAATCTGCAGCAAGCCATATGATATCCTTAGCGAGCTAGGTAACAAGAGAGTAAAGAAAAGAATGAGTAGCCAACTGCCCAACTCCAAGGGACAAAGCTTCACCCACACTTATGTTGACAGAGTTATAATGTGTCACACAACTATGTCTAAACATAACTAAAGTGTCAAACATGTTAGTTCCAATTGCATATGAATTTCCCTCGTTTTACTCGTAATGCAACACCAACAACATATGTTTCAAAAAACAATGGCCTCCACTCGAAATAGAATTAGCAGTTTTTAAAAGACATTCATAGATAAATAGAACCTTATAAGTGCAAACCAAAATTTCCTTAAATTTCAAGATTTTTCCAGTGGGTGGTACTCTTGCATATTTTTTTGGAAAAACTACACAGATGTGATGCTCTAAGTGTGAGAGAAGATTAACCCAAAACGACTTGAGGGAACTTAATTGTTATACTTCTTAGATCAATGAGGGAATTAATCGTCAAATTGAAGTAAAGCTATAATGCATAAACATGAGCTACAAATGGGATATACTCAAAAGTTCAAGTTTCTATAACTTGACTATTACAACCATCTTACATTCTTTCACCATTACCACCACAACCAATCATCATTTCTGGACAAAAAGCACTACCACCAATTATTGTGCTTGCAATAGAATGAGATGGTAATGGCAGCTGAGGGATGGAAAATGAATATGACAATACCATAGAGAGGAATAGTGTAACACGGATGCCAATGGATGAGTGTTCATTTCCAGAGAAGAGGGAGGACTAAGATGATGGTGATAAAGTGAAATAGACTGTTCAAGATACGAGAATATGTCAATAATATGATAATGATCTCAATATGTCCATCAGAATGCCCGACAGTAGCAAAAACTTTAAAAATGACGAGTTGTCGCATTTGACTTCATATCTGATGTTCAAATTTAATCATTGTATGTGATCAAGTACTTGACAATGTGCATTCCATTGCACCAAAATGTCTTTATACAAAAATATATATATCAGAAGAGACGTGCTGATTGTCTTTGAAACCAAATTTACTCCACCTGAAGCATCGTCATTAGATAGCATAGGCAGACAGAACCTAGAGAGTGACGATTAAAAGCATGGAGGGAACTTGTCAGCCAATAAAGAAGATAAGAACATATTACATTCTTTTCTGAAAGGCCGGATAAATAATTGAACAATGAACTTCTTTTAATAAACTTACCCATCAAAATATGAGTGAATCTTGCACCATTAACACGGGGAAAATTCAAATAATCAACTTCGTACCACTTAAAGTTAGCTAAGTTATGCTATCACCCCTGTTACATGTATCCCAATGTTTCAATTCAACATAACCATAGAATGTCAACTAATTTTGAGCATTGATTAGAGCGTAATATATTTTGCCTGAATCACATATATACATATTAAAAGCCTCAAGGACCTCGGTATGCCCATAAGCAAGAACCGGTGAAATTATAGGTAAGGAAATTTTACACCGGATATACGAATCAAGGTGTAGAGTTTTCTAACTACATGAAGCATAATGTCATGATCCTATCCCAATGTATATTGCCAAGTATAATTTCAACTTTTTGCACCATATCAAATGCAGCTATTACATTGCATACAAAGTACAAAGTACAAACACGAAACGTCGACGAAAATACTTTGCAATGAACAAGTATATCTTTTGCAATAAGGTAACAACTAAGATAACAGATTTAGACAAAAAATGAAATAAAATAAAGACAAAAACAGAAACTGATCAAACATAGGGCAATCTCATCAACATATGTTGACCTTCGCTAGAACAGGAAAAATGTGAAGAACTACAATGCCTGCTGAGCACAGCTGCCATCACAATCAATATCGAGATTTATGCTCTTCGATTTAGTAGATAACTTTAGGATTTACAGTTGATATAGGCTGTGTAAATGGAAAGTGTTAAGGTTTTCATAAATCCAGTAATTTCTATAATTGTGATTGGGCTTAAAATTATGAAAATTAACACTGCCTAATTTAGTAATAATGTAATTTATTTGACTTTGTCATCATTCACATAAAACTTGCATTGACAGTGATTTGAAATGTAAATTTTATATTCATTGTAACCCGTGTGTGTGCTATTCTAAATTTTAAATAACTTTAAGTACCCATCCTAATTGTTAACTAAATACGTATATCTTATACTCTAACTAAGGCTTAATAGATTTTATTATGTACACAGAACGCGTTTTGAACTTCAAAATGGTGCAGTTAATTAATTTTTTTTATATATAGGTCTATAATGTTCCTTCGAAGAGTTGCTAACCGTTACTTACCAGCTAAGGCAACGACTAGTCAGTCGACTAGGCAAATAAAGTTTAGAATTGGATAAGTGTAAATCTGTAATTAGTTAATTACTACTCTCTAGTCTCTACAAACATTGAGATTTAATAATCTCTCAAAATGCGTTATTTACAAAATTAGTGAATATCTCTTTTTAACACTAATAACCAGCAGACAACTTTATATAATAATTAATAATAAGTAGTAATATTATACTAATACCACGATTCTTCCCCGCAATTTTTAATTAATTACCGAAAAGGACAACTTTACTTTATAAAAAAGTTGTATTAATTAAAAAGAACAAAACGAATCATCTTTTAACGTCGCATATACCGACGTCAAATAAAAAGCAGACACGTCGTCGCCCATTTCCCACCATTTCAATAAAACCCTAACCCCTAATAACTTCTTCTCCCCCAAAGGAAAAAATTGATTTCCTTTTTCAAAATTTAAAAAGCTCCTCCTTTCCTTAGTATGAGTATGACCACCACCTCCATTTTCACCTGAAAAAGGCAAAAGAAAAAATGTTTCAAATTCTCCTCTCTTCAATCCTCTTCCTCACACTGCACCAAACGACGTCGCACGCGAGCTCCGGTCCGCACATTGCCGATGTCAACATACTCTTACCTCCCAAAATGACTCACCCTGTCGAGTACAGGCTACAAGGCAGTGACGGTTGCTTCAAATGGTCAGTTCGCTTTATATTTTAGGATTTATCTCACTGTGCTTTATTTTGCCAAGTATTTGTTGTGATTTTGTTGTTTTGTTGTTTTTTGGTTAGGTCTTGGGATCATCATGATATATTGTCGGTGTTGCCGGAGTATAATTCGAGTAGTCCGTGCTCCACGAGTGCTAAATTGAAGTCGATTGCTCCGTACGAGGGGCGGAAGGAGACGGCGGTTTATGCGACTGATGTTAATACGGGGATGGTGATTCGGTGCAAGGTGTATATTGATAAGATCTCGAGGATTCAGATATTTCATAACTCTGTTAAGCTTGATCTTGATGGACTCGCGACTCTTCGTGCACGTGCCTTTGATAGTGAAGGTATGCGTTAGAATGAATCTAGTGATGTTTAATTGTTGGAAGCAGTATTTAGGTTAGCTAGGTGAAGCAGTTTTGTCCGTGTTTTTCATTTTGATACAGTAGCTTCAGCTTTAGATTTTGATTTTTGCAATGCCGAAATTAGCGAGAGTTTATTTAGCTACTGGACCTTCAGTCTGGTTCTAGACAGGCACAATGCTCTTGTATGAATCAGAGTTCTATTACCACTGGATACACACATGAACTGAATGTATGAGACATGAAAAGTATCTAGTACTTCTTTGTATGCCCTGGTTATATGATAACCAGGAAGGTGTAATTTTGTATTGCACGTGTCAATCCTGGGAAAGATAATCCTTGAGAAGGGCATACTTAAGTTAAGCAGGACTTCAGAGAGTTGAATACGCATTCCCTTTCAATAGTTAATTTGTATATAAATATGTCATTGAGGGCTTTGAACTTGTTAATATAAATATGTCATTGAGACTGCATTAGCAAAATCAATATGGTGAATGCCTCAGTTTATCCATTCCACTAACTCGTGTTGCATTTCTGCAAAGAGAAAAATACAGTAATCATTTGGTGCTTTCTCTTGGATGTAATTTTTGTGTTTTCGGAGTCATATTATCTGTAATGCTCATGGGGTCAGTGATGTAGCCGTGATTTTGATCATTTTGTTAGGTATATGTGTGCAAACAAACACTTAATTTTTCCAATGAGTCGGTATGTGCTGTTTCAAATTGGCTAGTGTACGCAGTTATTCAGTGTCTTAATAACTTATTTTCCTTGTTATTTGGCTATGCTGCAGACAATGTGTTTTCCTCGTTGGTGGGTCTGCAATTCATGTGGAAACTGATGCCCGAGACAGGTGGATTGCATCATCACCTTGTCCATGTTCCTTTAAAGGACTCTCCTCTGAGCGATTGTGGTGGTTTGTATGGTGACTTGGCTATCCAAATAAAACTTGAAGAAAGTGCTGTGTTTTCGGATCTGTATGTGGTGAAAGGCACTGAAATTGGGCATGAGATTGTTTCTGTCCATCTACTAGAACCTTCATTTGAGCACTTGGAAGACAAGATTGTATTGACCGTGGCAGAGGCAATGTCTCTTGATCCTCCTTCACCTGTTTATGTCCTCATTGGTGGAGTAGTCTCTTTCACTCTTAAAGTTCTCCGTAATAGTAGTCCTCACGTTGTAAGTTTACCATCCCCATTCCACCAGTGGTCTGCTTTGAACTCTTCAGTTGCTTTGGTGGAGAAAGAATTGGGTACAGTTCGTGCATTGAACTTGGGGGTAACAACAATAGTTGTTGAAGACACCCGTGTTTATGGGCATATGCAAATTTCATCACTTCATGTTGTTCTACCCGATAACCTGTTGTTATTTATGTCACCTCTCTCTCTGTCTGGCGATCCTATTCAGGGTGTCAGTCCTACGTCCTCTGTATCACGTTGGTATACCGTGTCTGGCAGACTATATCTGATTCATGTTAAAGTTTTCTCACCAGGACCTGGGGCACATGAAATCTATATGACAGAAAGTGATGAGATAGAGCTGCATGAGAACCAGGAGGATTTCTGGAATATCCTCCCAGTTGCAGATGATATTTCTGCTAAAAGAAATTACAGGATACTGAAGGCAAATTCTTACGGATTGGGCAAGCTTACCGCAACTTTAGCTTACAGCACTGGAATTGATGGAAGGAAGGAAGTTCTCAAGGTTGTTCAAGAAGTCATGGTATGTGATCAAGTTAAATTCAGCATGGAAAGAGTGAGTAGTGTTTCTCAAAGAATGCTCCTCCCGTGGATCCCTGGTGTCTATCAGGAGGTGGAGCTGAAAGCAATTGGAGGTTGTGCTATGTCATCCAATGACTACAAATGGTTTTCTTCAGATTTGGCTGCTGTGTCTGTATCTGTTTCTGGAATTGTCCAGGCAAGAAAGCCTGGAGTAACAACAATTAGAGCAGTTTCTATCCTTGATTCATTGAATTTTGCTGAGATGGTTATTGAAGTTTCAGTCCCCTCTTTGATGGTCATGGTTCCTAGTTTTCCTGTGGAGACACCTGTTGGGTCACATCTTCAAGCTTCTGTAACATTAAAATCATCAAATGGCGCTTATTTCTATGCATGTGATGCTTTCAGGTCCTACATCAGATGGCAAACTGAAAGCAAGTCATTCCTCATTGTTAATGCAACTAAGGAACCTCTGGTCTCTGACAGACTAGAAGTTGATATCCAGTCCTCATCTGGTCCTCCGTGTGGATGGACCCACATATATGCCTCAAATTCTGGTCGCACTGTGGTACATGCTACTTTGAATAGAGAAAATCAACAGCATGACTATACTAATAGTGGTTCCATTGTACTGAAAGCATCCTCGTATATTGCTGCATATTTACCCCTCATTTTGCATCAGTCAAGCGATGGTAACCAGTTTGGGGGTTACTGGTCTGATTTGGCTCATGCTGAATCTCAGACGCAATTGGGCCATTTGGATTCTTTGTATCTTGCCCCTGGAACTCACTTGGAAATATTGCTTCGTGGAGGACCAGAAAGGTGGGGCGATGACGTGGAGTTCATCGAAACTGTCGAAGTGTTGGATGAACAGTTTTCTCATGTTAAAGATGGGGTTGCAGTTAATCAACTAGCAACCAGTTACGGTAGTCCCTACAGAATAGAATGTGAAAGTTTGGGAACCTTTAAGATAATTTTTAAACGTGGGAACTTAGTTGGGGGAAATCATCTTTTGCCTGCCATTGCTGAAGTGCAGTTGTTGCTCATGTGTAGCTTTCCTTCTTCAGTTGTTATAATAGCTGATGAAGCTTTCAATACACCTTCAGCTGTGGAGTCCGCTGCTCTCTTTGACCGCAAGCCTGGAGGAATTCGTGCCTCCCCGGTTACAGTAGCTAATGGACGCAGAATACGTATATCAGCTGTTGGCGTTAGCCATTCTGGAAAGATATTTGCCAATTTGTCGTCCCTCAGTCTAAAATGGGAACTTATTGAATGCAACGAATTGGCGCTTTGGGATGATGTCTACTGTTCATTGACCGCAAAATCTAGTTGGGAAAGGATTTTGATCTTGCAAAATGTATCTGGACGGTGCACCGTGCGATCCAGTGTTGTTGGCTTCATTGATTCTTTGTACCATCTTGATTTTACTCGGATGTTTGGAAGTTCTACAAATTCTCTTACTGATGCAATCCAGCTGCAGCTTGTATCTTCTCTCAGAGTCAATCCAGAGTCCAGCTTGTTGTTTTTCAGCCCTGATGCTAGGTTAAATGTCTCTATCAATGGTGGGAGTTGTTCATTGGAAACTATTGTTAATGATACTCAAGTTCTGGAAGTCATACAACAATTACCTGCTCACCAGTGTTCACAACTAATTCTGGCTCCTAAAAGCCTTGGGACTGCACTTGTCACAGTTTATGACATTGGGCTTGTTCCGCCACTCTCTGCATTTTGTAGTGTCCAAGTTGCTGATGTTAACTGGATTAAGATTTCAGCAGAACACATAAGCCTTGCAGAAGGCAGTCTTCAGTCTATAGATTTCTCGGTTGGGGTTGGTGATGGGCGTAGTTTTGACTCTTCTCAGTATATTTACATGGACATCCGTGTTCATATTGAAGAAGATATCGTTCAGATTGAGGATTATGGCTTTCCAGTACTGGCTGATAAATATGTGCATGCTCCAAATTTTGCCATACGAGGTACACATCTTGGGGTGACCACCATATATCTTAGTGTTGTTCAACATTCTGGACATGAAATACTGAGCCAACCCATCAAGGTGGAAGTCTATGCTCAACCAAGAATACATCCCGGCGAGATATTCCTTGTACCAGGTGCATCATATGTGCTCACAGTAAGAGGAGGTCCTAAAATTGGTTCACATGTTCAATTCTCCAGTGTGGATGATCAGACGGCTGAAATTCACAAATTCTCAGGACGACTCTCAGCAACCTCACCAGGAAATAGTACCATTATTGCCACAATATATGGTGATGGTGATATCGTACTTTGTCGAGCATATGGTAAAGTTAAAGTGGGAATTCCTACTTCGGCAGTTCTAAATGTTCAGAGTGAACAGGTTGCTGTTAGTCGTATGATGTCAATATATCCTTCTTTATCTGAGGGAAATTTGTTTTCTTTTTACGAGCTCTGTAATAATTTCAAGTGGAACGTAGAAGACAAAGGTGTATTGAGCATTCAGAAGACAAATTATGCACATGGTACAGAGCATAACACTGTGAAACCATTTCAACCCACTGATTCCTTGCGTGACCATAACTTTATTCAAGTTGTGCATGCACTATCTGCTGGCAAGACAAATATTACTGTTTCCTTCACTTGTGATTTCAAACATACCAAATCCTTGTCAAAGCGTATCCCTTATAGTGCATCTTTATCATTGTGGGTGGTCTCGGATCTTCCACTTTCTCTTGGATTACCAATCACCTGGGTCCTTCCTCCTTACTATACCTCTTCAGACCTTTTACCGTCATCATCACATGCCTACAATAAAGGGGATTCTGTAAGTGATAAAGGAGTGATTGCTTATTCTTTATTAGGACAATACCGAAAGAAGACAGGAGAGGTACTCGATGATGACTTATACATTCACGGGGCTAAAATCATAACTAAGGAGTCTGGCAATCTTGCATGCATTCAAGCAAAAGACATGTCAACTGGGAGAGCTGAGGTTGCATCTTGTCTAAGGGTTGCTGAGGTGGCTCAAATCAGGATCATAACAGATGACTTCCCGGTTCACATGCTGGCTGTGGGTTCTGAACTTGATCTTCCCATCAAATATCATGATACTCTTGGGAACCCTTTTCACGAGGCCTATAATGTTTCTCTGTTTGAAGCTGAAACGAATTATCCGGATGTGGTGTCCATTGTAACATATGATGGTCAAGGAAACATCCGTCTTAGGGCAAAAAGCCAAGGGATAGCTCTCGTGCGAATAGCATTTGTTAGTAACCCTCATAAATCAGACTATGCAGTAATTTCAGTTGGTCCTCAATTGTATCCTCAGAATCCCGTTGTCTACCAGGGAACTGGTCTTAACTTCATTGTAAAAGGTTTGCCTGATCCAGCATCGGGCCAGTGGTTTAGTGGCAATAAAAGTATGGTTTATGTGGACAGGCTGTCCGGAAAAGCTGAAGCGATAAGAGAGGGCACTACCTACATTCACTTTGACAGTTCAAGTTTTAAGCTACAAACAGCGGTTACGGTGTTGAGAGGAAATAAGTTGTCAGTTGATGCCCCAGGCATGATGCTTACAAATGTCCCAATTCCGACAGAAGGATATGCCTTCTCTGTAAAGTTTGGTGATGCTGACAAGCACCACTATGGAGCTTCTCGAGACAGTTCACCATTCTTGTTTGAATGTGCGGTTGACCCACCTAAAATTGGATTTGTGAAGCCATGGAATGACGTTGATACTGGCAAGTTATATTGCCTATTTTTCCCTCACTCTCCAGAAAATTTGGCACGTTCAGGAGACGCTCTACATCAAAGTTCTGTTACTGTTAAGGCTTCACTCAGTGAAGACCACCACGTTTCTGGTTCTGCATCTGCCTTTTTCGTTGGAGGATTTAGTATACTTGAAATGAACAAAAGTTATATGCATCTGAACTTGACCTCAAACTCCAACAAGAGCGTCATAACCATAGTTGGGAATCCAGATGTTAAAATCAACTGGCACAATAAAGATCACTTATCAGTTAGACCCACACATGGTGGAGATCTTGCTCATGTGAAATATGAGGTCAGTGTTCGTGGAGCTGAGAGGTTCAAAGATCAAGTGATATTCTCACTGCCTGCTACCGGCCAGAGAGTTGAAATTGATGTTAGCTACGAACCCAAGGAGCAAATGACCGTTGTTAAACCGGACAACGTGACTTTCTGGGCTGGCGTATCTGGTCTTTTCTTTCTACTGATATTGACATTGGTTTTCGTCATATATCACCTTGATAGACCTGGTAGATCACCACGTGCTGTTGCACCTAGATCTAGCACTGCCGGTGCGACAGCACCCGCCACCCCTGAGCGCAGTAGTCCTGCTGTTATAAATGATCATTCTCCTCGAACACCACAGCCTTTTATGGAGTATGTTAGGAGGACCATCGATGAAACCCCATATTACAGACAAGACTACAGGAGGAGGGTTAATCCACAAAATACATTTTAGCTTTTGGGATAACATGCAATGTATTTCTGGTGGCCATATCTTTTGTGTAGTTTTAGCATGTAAGAGCAGATATTCCATTTGTTATCTGTATGTAATCTTGTTATGCAATATTTTTGTAGTTTCACGTTGTACTAGTAGGGAACAGGGATTGCGCTGTAGTTAATGAAGCTATTGTAGTTCTGGTGGCTAAATTCCACCAGGTAGCACTAGAATGTTGTTGGGTAATTTGCATTATTGTTGCATCAACAAAATATTGACAAGATTCAGTTTAAATTGATTTTCTGACATTTGGATGACAGGTTTGAAAACAATTGTCTGCATTCTATGTAAAGTCTGATTATATTGGATTGCCAATATTTTCCTATCTAGCTGATTAAATGGTGTCCAAAGGGAGATTATGGCTGTGTTCTGTTTGCAGAACAACTTGTTATCTTCATGGGGCGTGATTCATCAGGACGACATATTAGGGAGATACACTATAAATGTACCGTCTCACTCCTGCTTTTACATCAACCTTGACCACTACTACATTGGAAGCTTCAGGTACATTTAGCCATATTGACCCGTATAGAGGTTTGCCTGTGTATTTTTTTAACTTGTTTCTACTTGAAACGAAAGGTCCAACGCATGATCAAGATGACAATATTGAGAGGATTCCACTACAGACTAATTAATTATGTGAAAATGCAAATTTAGCCTCAAGAGATAACTTCTCAAGCATCAGTACCCTTTAACTGGTGGAGCAGAAATTGAATATGCGTGTGAGACCTTTAGATTACAATCGTGTGTTTGTCATGTCAGTTGGTTTGGTATACTTTTTTTTGTGGTTTTATCTATAATAAGATAATTATTGCAATTGCCCTACAACAACACAAAATATTTTCCAATTGCACTCATCGCTGAACTATCAGTTCTTCATATGATTATGATAGGTTCTTTAATTGTATGGATGTATGATGCAATTTCTAGAATATTAGTCCTTGCTATAACGGCCTGATTGTTGTCATGGTGCCAGTTCTATAATTTCGGTGAGACCTTGACGACGCTAGATTGTTAAAAGGGGTTGGAGATGAAGACAAATAAAAAGTTGACCAAGCTGAAATCGTGTAAGAAATCATGTTGCTGTCGTGTAAAAGACTAAAAGTTGCTATTAACTGATGGTTTCTGGTTGGTATTGCAGCAAAAGTGCGCACAAGCAACTTAACCACTGAGGCGGAACATAAGTGTCACCCACATACTGTACCTGTGTAGCACTTTATGTTATTCATACAAGCGTGCCGTAGTGTAGATTTAAAAGAGTAGCAAATCATGGAAAAGCTATTAGGATCTGGATACATCAGTTTTGTAGCATAAACAAATTTGTACCAGTAGTACTGTTAAATAGTGAGTGCACGAAAAACGAAAAAGTGAGCAAGTACAATAAGAAATAAGTTTTATAATATAAGCTCCTTTGTAATAGTTTGGTAAAATCTCTTATGCACACACATAATACAACAGAATAAACATTCAACCATGGTAGTGCCTGGGCTTCAACGTTTTTTCTGGTTAATAGGCATGTGGCAAATGATTCAAATGACTTGACATAATGTGGGCAAACATGCATCTTTACGATGAAATTTTGTCTCATTAAAAATCATAATGTCAGATTTATATTTCATTTATTTTCATTGAAATGATTGGCACCGAAATCTTCCGTTTAATATTTTAAGGTAAAACCACTTTAGTTTTATCCAAGCACAAGCTTCTTTTAAAAAAAATAAAGATTCCAAATTGTAAACCCATGGAAGAAATTTATGGCCATCGGAATGTATGATCATCGAAGGACAAGAAGATTTTTACCATCGGAAGATAAATTACTTATCTGTGTAAGATAACCTTATCTCCGATGACGCACGGATTATCACTCACAGAGCATCCGATGTTAAAGGCACTACCAGTCTTGGATGACTCTACGATGCCTAATAATCGCCGATGCTTTAGCCAGTGAACAATCCTAAGGAACAATGACACGATAAACATGTTCCTCCCGATGGGGGCCCACTATAAT